>OX459016.1:15000-1219285 GCA_949774965.1 Diarsia brunnea | reverse complement strand
TGTTTTTAGTCAGTAGAAGTCTGACACTCCCTTTCGCTCTGCCCAAGAGCGGGAGGGGTTATTTGATGAAAAAAGGTTTGGCAAATATGCTAACAAGGCAAGTTAAATAAAAGCTTATTAAAATAAAACTTTTAATACGCTTACATGGGACTTAAACGCAACAGGCGTAATCGCCTTACCCTTCGAGGATTACAGGCCTGAAGTTATGTTATAAAAAGTAAACTTACACAAGAACATAATTAAAATAAAACAAACCAAGCGACCAAATGTCGTATCTCAAGTTCTCAACATGAACTATTTTGTTTTATTCAAATTAAACAAAATAGTAACAAAAAGGTGTAAAAACCACCCTTTGTTAAAACCACAGAACAGATAAAAGAGGTTAGAAGGGCCTTGTGGGCGGGGCAGGCGCGCCGCTCATATGTCGCAAACGCTCAAATGTCGACAAAATTTGATTTACCGGCGCAATCGCGCTCATATTGTGACAGCGTACGAAGCTCCGCGAAAAAAAAGAATTATGCCATCTTGCGCTATTATAATGTGTCGGAAAAGAAGCCAGGGTGTGTAGTGTGCCTCGAGAAGGGATTTCTTATCACCGGTAAGTCCAAATACCTTAAAATACAAGTAATATTTGTAATTATTACAATAGTATTATGTAGATGGTAGAAAAAATGATACTGTCGCAAGCAGTTAAAAAATTACGTACATTGCTTGCAATACGTGGGTACCATCTTGTACTGCGTGGGCGATTGCGCGATGTATTTCGTTCACTGCGAACGTCGCGTACGACGAGCCAAAGCTTGAGTTCTGCAAAATCTATGCATTTCGATTGTGTTGTACCAAGTTGTAAACAATGTCGATATTTAGTATGTGTGAATGTATTCAAATGATATTATTATGAATATGATTAAATAACTTCGTTTATTACTGTCAATTATTGTTTATTGTGGGTTTTTAATTTTGGTTTTCGTCTAAAATTTGTTTTGAGGTTAGTCATTTATAATGGAAACATAACACAACAAAGTTTTGTTTTTAGGTTTCCAACAGTTCCAGATACAAGAACACTATGGCTAGAGGCAACCGGTAGAATTGAATAGATACCTACTAACTAAATGTAGTAATTAATTGAATGTATGTCTTATTTTTAAGTGTTTCTCGTATGTTTACTTTTGATTTTACTTTTTTAATCTTTAATTTTGTATCTGTGTGAGACAAATAAATACCTTTTCATTCTTTCTATCCCGTTCCGAAATTAAAGCAAAATATTGCAAAACTTAAAGTTACAAAACTAAAGTAATTTTATCGACATAAATTATCGACCTTTTGGTCGCCGTAACATGTATGAGAAATTAAAGCGTGTGTGAGTGTACGTCATACGCAGTGTTTGCGCTAGTGTGACAACCAGTAGCAAGCTCGCGATCTAAGTGAGTGCGGTTTATTTGTGTGCGTTATGCGCGTACGTATTAGCCTCTTGCTTGTAGTGGATATAGAGAGTGGGAGACAAGCGGCGACAGGCGTTCTAATACAAATCAGGAACTATTTCCTTTCTAATCTCTTTTATCTGTTCTGTGGTTAAAACTCTTTGAAAATGTGGATTTAGTGAACATTTCCAAATAATTGAGTTGGGCGCGCCCAATTTTACAGTCCATAACTCGCTTATTTGACTTTCACAAAACTTTCACAATTGCTGGGTAATGTTCACTAAATCCTAAGCACATTTTCAAAGAGATTTAACAAAGTGGCCCTCACACCACACGCACATCTTGGACGGGCTTTGGAGAGGACCTGGCCCAGTAGTGAGGCAGTGGGAAGAAAATAAATAAAAAACGGGTGTTATATTGGATCTTACTAAATAATCTTGACTGCTAGCTAAATCAGTCCAAAACTCACATTTAATTTGCATAATAAATTGATAACCCTTGAACGTGACAACGCGATGGCCAATGTGGGGAAAACCACGCATAGATAACGCGCGGTTCCAATCCATAAGCGCACAGACGAATAAATATATTCACACGCACACAAATAGGAACTGACGTACGTACAGTAAGGCCATGGTCCCATTGAGAGCTATTTACCAGTAGCTCGTTTAAACATTTGGTGGATAGTTTGTTTAAAAACGTCAGGAGCTGTTGGTGTATGCTGTACTAAATGTAATAATAATAAATAAATGTTAATGTGCCAAACTCGTCGCCAAATGGGTAGAATCAATGCAGATTTACTTTGACAAAAAGAAGAATTAGTAGCTAGCCTATAGCGTAGTCTGGCATGCTCATAAAATGCATGCTTAAAGTGCATGCTGAACTATTGTTTTTTTGTGTTGCGTTTATTGTACGCCATTCGTTCATCGTAGCTTCAAACTAATTTGATATCATACAAAGTAGACCATGCTCTTCGATAAATAGTGTGAAAGTCAATGTAATAATAGCGTTGTAGCTAATAATGGAACAATTTACTAAAACTACATGTACAGCGAATAGTATAGCGTTGTCTGTAGCTCTCACTGCGACCAGACCCTTACATTTAATAGTTTGACTTATGTTCGTTCAACGCATAACTTGCGAGAGTGAGGGCGTGACGCTGGGAATCAAAAATAATAAATAATCTCTTTTGGTTATCTATCATACACATAATAGTGTAAAGACTCAAATGGAAACATAGAGGAGTAAGAGGTAAGCTTAGTTTATTTAATTACAATTTCTTTATGTGAAGTTTATCGACGGATTCATAGGAATATCCGATACAGCGAGAAGTGACAAATAATTTAATGATAACTTTGACACAATATCTTGTCTGTAGCATGTGTGTGTTTATTTATATAGTTTAAATGAGATGATTTGCCGGCTATTATTATGACTTATTTGGTAGAACAAATGTAGTTAATTAGTTACCAAGGATTTTATTATCTAGAATGCTAAGGAAGATGTGTAGTACAACGATAATGGATGCGTACATGAGAGGAAGTCTGCAAGTGGCGCCGGTGCCTTATATGATATGTGCATGTGATGCAGAGGAATGACGAAAATGTCGTCAGGAAAGTTTTGAGTATGAACGAGTATAGGTATACCCATCCACATCCATACAGCGTACGATGGATCGACTATGTGAAGAATGATATGCCAAGAAAGAAGGTGCCTGATGAAATGATGCGTAATAGAGAAGAATACATGAAAAACACATGCTGCGCCGACCCCAAATAAATAACTATAGGGCAGGAGAATGATGACATTGTGCTCTGTGCAGAATTAGAATTAGAATTTATATATTTGTAAGAAAGGAGTTGTACGTTGTATGGTGTTAGGTTCGTTAAAAGGTTTCTTACATTCTACCATATTATCTGGTGTACAGTTTTACAGTTTTGAATTGACCTTAAGATAATATTTTAACAAATACCATACCAGTTTTATAATAAATTATAGGTATAATTATAGGTTAATAATGTCACAATAATAAGCATGGCAATTAAATGTCATAATGGCTAAAAATTTAAATTGAATGTCATAGTTAATTAAATTCACATCTTAATTTCATAAAGTTTTCAATGAAGTCTATGAAAGAAAAAGTATTTATTGGTCTCACACAGGACAAAAAATTAATAATAAAAAATTGACAAAAAAAAACAAGAGGAACAAATGGAATAAAAATGAAAAAATGGAATGGCAATGGAATTAGTTAATGTCATAAAAACAATTACACAATAGACAATGTGTCAGCTTTTTCTTAAATATGCAGGTGTAGAAGGATACTGATAATAATTTAACATTGTTTTGTTTTAGATCATAGTTCATCACCAGTATTACAAGAATAAATCTAGTGTAATGCTATGACGGAATTAAGTGCGTCTTCGTCGAAAGACATGGCAACAGAAGTTGTTAAATTAACTGAAGAGAAAACAAATGAAGACCAGACAAATAATGTTAAAGTTCAGAAGAAGTTTGTTGTACCTGAGGAATATGATGAACATGACTCACGGTGGACACTAAAGTATCGTGAACCTGCTCCGGAACTTGTTGAACTAATTAAACATTCCGCTGTGTATGTTAATGCTGACAAACTCGCAGAATGCGAGAAACTGTCGAAGGATTACAAAGCATTTGCTCATATGTTACTAACCGAAATCTTTACTACAAGTGCTTTGACTGTATGTTCGTGGACTAGTGGAACAACTAATAGTTCTGACATAAAAGGTGGCCAAGCAAGACCTGGATTAGACGACCACGCAAGAAAAATATTATTTAAGTTTGTTGAAGAGTATGGACTTATTCATAATTGGAATATAATAGACCACCAATGTTTTCTGAACAGTATGCGCCAAATATTAATAGATATGAGACAGGCAGTTTACAAACATTCGAATATCATTAAATTGTGGCGTTTACAACCGAAAGAAGAAAATTATTTTCTTGAACTACTAGAAAAAGTATCTGTTACAAAATCCCAGCAAGGAATGCCCGTGATGGAATGCGATCGACGGAAAGAAAATTATGAAAAACTTCTTAACAGATATCCTCATACAAATTTTCGTCTATTATGCTAAAAATGATACGACGTCTACAGAAAGAAGAAGAAGATTTTTATGATGAACTTTTAGGAAGGATTTCTCAGACACGCAAGTGGTTTCTTCCTCCTGAGTACAATGAAAATGATTCACGATGGACATTAAAGTATCATGAACCTGCTCCGGGACTTGCCGAACTAATCCCTCACTCTTATGTATATGTTAATGCTCACAATTTCGTTGAATGCAAGAAATTGGCAAATGAATGTGCAACATTGACTAAAATGTTACTAAACGAAATATTTACCACAAGTGCATTACATACGTGTTCATGGGCTGGTCCCACAACCGAAGACTCTGACCTAGGTGATACAAATGTCAGACCTGGATTAAATAGAAACGCAATGGAAGCATTGCTGAAATTTGTTACAGTGTTTGCACTGAATAACGAATGGAACGGGCAAAAACTGGAAGAAAATACATATAGTTCATTAGTGAAATTAGAAGAAGAAATACGCAGTATCAGGCTTGAACCATCTAATAATACAATAGACGTAACCGCTTCTTCATCAAAAGACATGCCAGCAGAAGATGCAAAATTAAATGAAAACCAGACTGATAATGATGAAGTGTAGAATAAATTTATTATTCCTTCGAAATATGATGGCAATTACTTAAAACGGACATCAATGTACTGTAAAATTTCTCCAGGACTTGATGAACTAATTTCTAATTCCAGTGTATATTAACAAACTGTTGCATGGTAATGTTGCACTGACTCGGATGTCACTAACTGCAAAAATCATGGAGTGGTGCAAGTTCAATAATAGCTTTCGATTGCGATGGAAGACTGTTCAAACTTGAAGTAAACGAATATTTAGCTGTCGTTGTATGAAGAGGTGTACTTATTAGTAACAAGAGTGCAGTAAGTCTTACATTAGTGGTAATAAATATTTTATTGTATTGAAACTCTGCCGCTTACGCACTGTTTTGTGTTCGTGAACAAGGTCAAATTGGATCCACAGATATGAGGCCGACTGTACTAGTTACTCTGGCATGTATCCGCCATAATATCGATGATAAGGCAAAGTCCCAAATAGCATCACTTTCATTACTAATGGAATTATTGTTAGACTTTACTTTTTTACTAATGTAATTGTAATCAACTTTGTTTATTAAATATGGTTTATTGAGTACTACTTTATTATTTTTTCTCTTCAACGGAATATTTATTTAAAACAATAGCTGGAACTGCTGTCTTGTGCGGATAAGAATATTGGCGCACAAATGGGGTGAATGTGGCTGGGATGAGAATGTTGGTGGTGAAAAGTGACGTGAATGGAGAGTATATTATGAAATGATTCGGTATACAAGAGGAAATTAATAACACTGCCAACGATGTCTGAAAAAAATTCAAACTTCCAAAGGAAAACGTTGTTTTACTTATCACAATGTCACTGGAACAACTTGTGACCCACGGATGCCCCCTTAAGTTAAAGGGGAAAATATACAAGTCCGTGATTAGACCTGTCGTACTGTGTGGATCGGAATGCTGGGCTGTGAAGAAGATGAATGAAAAAAGATTGCATGTAGCTGAGATAAGAATATTGAGGTGGCTGTGTGGTGTGACAAGAATGGATAAGGTAAGGAACGAATATATTAGAGGAAGTTTAAAAGTAGAAAAGTTGAAAGGGAATCGAATGTCGTGGTATGGACATGTTATGAGGAGGGACGAATCCCATGTGACTAAAAAGGTGATGGATATAAATGTTGATGGATTGAGAGGGAGAGGAAGGCCAAAGAAAAGATGGATGTATTTTATGAGGCATGATATGAAAGAGATAGGTGTAGGAACCTAGTATTAACTGGGTTGTGGAGATCAGATAGGCAGTCGCTCCATGTAAAATACTGGTATTCAGCTGCATCCGGTTAGACTGGAAGCCGACCCCAACACAGTTGGGAAAAGGCTAGGCAGGTGATATGAAAGAGAAAGGAGTAAATGCCACCGTAACGTCTAACAGGGAAGAAGGGAAAAAGAACGCTGACCCCAAATAGAATGGGATAAGGACAGGAAGACGATGAATATTGTCCCGGCGTTCTCTACCTGTCAACCTTTGGATTAAATAGATCCAAAAGTTGACCGGGAGAGAATGAAGCATAAAAGATACCATTGTAAAATGCACATAAAGCTTAAATAAACACAACAATAGTAATTTACAAAACAGATAGAAAGTAATGGATGTTTCGTGATTTCGTGACGAAACATCATCTAACGATCTACCAACTTGATGCAGATTATGACAAGAAAAGTAATTCCCACAGTTAAGAAAGTCTTTGATTGATTTTGTAAGATATTAGATAAGATACAAAATTATTTGAAATACGTGAGAATGTTTTAAAAGGATGTAAAGTGCCGTCGGGGCTGCGGGTTGTTTGAAAGAGATACCGCGGCCTCGACACAAAGAGCTAAGAAGGAACATGGGTGGTTTTTAGTCAGTAGAAGTCGGACACTCCCTATCGCTCGGCCCAGAGCGGGAGGAGTCATTTGATGATTTCCTACCCTCCATAAAAAAGGGATGTGAAGTGCCTACAAGCTTCGTCAATCCTGTTGAGTGTAGTTGTAGCAAGACGGTTCAGATGGATCCAGCAAGGTTATAGTTTTTTTTTATTGAATAAAAAAAACTTTCTAAAGGTTAGTGGCTGGAAAGTCAGACAACCTGAATTACCAAGGGTAGATATTACTCACTAGTCACAACTAAAGTGGGTCGTGGAGCTCAGATTGTCACTTGCTCCAAGTAAAATACTGGTTATCAGATGCATCCGGTCAGACTGAAAGCCGACCCCAACAAAACACAGTTGGGAAAAGGCTAGGCAGATTATGAGTGTGTGTTACTATATGTGACTGGAATGAAAAATGAAAAGAATGGCGAGATTTACATTTCATTTCTTCATTCATATAACAATTCAATTATTATTGAAATAAATAGTATGTTCTTTACTACGGGATTCAATTTCAATTCTTTATAGAGTAGGGCCGAAGCCTTCAAAAAAGGTAAAAAAGTAAAGAAAATTATAGTAGGATGAAACCCGATGAAAAAAGGAAGAGAATAAAAAAAAATGGATAAATAAATAACGATCGATCATCTCAGAGCCAGTTGAAAACCAGCGTCGGGCACTAGTTGCAAAAACAGTTGCTACGAAATAATAAGTAGTAACTTTGCCATTTACTGTTTTCCATAGGACTTGTAGTTTTGCCGGAAATCCCCCCCAGCCCCACTTCCCGACCTAAGATCGACTGTAATTTTTTTTTTTTCTTTAATTTTTGTTATACATATTGTTACGACGGTCATCTAGAATCTTCAGGAAACCTCGCTAATAACTGTGAAGTACCTACAAAAGTCGAGTACATTCTTGTAGTTACCTACTGGTCAGCGCGGTGAGCGTCGGCGGCATAATTGCCATTGTAATTTCGACCGTATGCCGAGGGCGTAAAGTAACTTCTTCCTTGTTGGTTCTTTTATCTTTAAGTTTATTTTTAGTTATTTTTCTTTGTGAATGCTTTATTACATTTACATTTTTAGTTAATAATAGGGAATTTTCTCGAACTTCTTTTGTGTGTTTGGGTATAAAAGGGCCGAGTTAGTCTACTCTAAAGCGAGACAACGAAAGGTTCGAAGAGATATCTAGTGCGATAAAGTGTTCAATAGTGTTGAAGTGATTGTGTATAAGAGTTTTGTGAGTAATAAAGTTAATTCGTGTGTTTAATTGGTAGTGTTTTTATTTATCCCATACCCAGCTCGTAACAATATTCTCTTCCTTTTTCCAAATGGGTTTCATCCTACTATAATTTTGTTTGGTTTGAAAAATTATCTACCCTGGTCTAGATTGTAAGTACTGCTAACAACACTAATGCCAAATTGTGTTGTGCCGCTCCATTTCTATCCGCAAGATTGAAACCTGATAAAAATCATCAGCATTTATCATTGGATCTCGGAAAACTGATGGACAGATATTGTCTAGAACATGTGTAACATAGTGAAGTGTAGCCGGCCATGTGTTTGTATGTGCTATTGTGCAGTCAATCATTTTTTGCTTCTTGCTTTGTATATCTCTTGGAAGAGATGAGAAAAGCGTTGTCTTTAAACGGTGGTTTTGTACGTTATTTATGGGAACAGTTGGTAGCTATGAGAAGTTTAAACTAATTAATTTCGTCTTTAGCTAATGAGAATGAACACGAAATCTTAATTAAACACGTCAAGTTTTTAAAACGTTTGCCGTGTTATTTATATTTTCTCATGTCTATCATGTTAATTTTCTCTCAGACTTTCGTTTATGTAGCATTATTATCTTTGCTAATAATGAATTGATCGCGACAACAAACTATTTCTCGATTAAGCAAAAACCACGACATGTGACGAAGATTGAAAAAGAAAAGTTACAAGTATAAAGATGGCTACAAGAAAAGTGAAAAACAATGGATATTGAAAAAAAGGTACGTCATTTGCCAGCTTTTTCCCGTTTTGGGGCTGGTCTTACCTGGCCTGAGCCAGTCTTACCCACAGAACAGCTCTGTGGTCTTACCAGATAAAGCTGAGATGGAACCATTATTTCACATGCATTAAAGAAAACCGGTAAATCCTAGAAACAAAAAAAATCGAAGAAATTGTGACATCTATCAACCCGCACTGGGCCTGCATGGTGGTTTATAGCCCATCCCTCTCCTAGAGAGGAGGCCTGAGTCCCTGCAGTGGGAATATTATAGGCCGATAATGAACTTCCATGAATCATTAATTGTGAGGATGTAGGTTAGCAAAGAATTGTACTACATATTTGAAACCAGCTAATCTACTAACCACGAACAAATAAAATAGAATGATTTTTTTTAAACTATCGTATTAATTGGTAATGTATCGTTGCATAGATAGACTACTTTGTCTAGATTATGATTCCCGATTAGAATAAAATCTTTGTTTAAGGCTTGTATTCACGCCAATGACCTTGTGCATACAAACTACCCCTCTCGGTCGTAGATACGGACTTTAAACGGACGTATTTTTCATTTATTATAATTAAAATAATACATATTTTTAAAAAGTAACAAAACCAAATTATTTTCCTTTGTATTTCAAAGCAGTAGATATTTTTTTTATATTACTTTGTTCAAAAATGAAGGAGTAAAATGGTTCCATTCAACGATTTGGAGGTGATTTTGTGGATTTTTTTTCTTATTATGTGATACCGATACAAAAATTATGGCTATACCAAATTACGTGTAAATTACTAACAATTTTTCTCAGATGTAATTTCTCTGTAAGTGCTGGTGAAAAACTGCTTCATCTGCACGCTGTTTTTAAGCTTTTTCGAGAGAGGAGTCTTAAGTGGCTTATCAGTTTATCACTGATTGTAATGAGGCACGAAGGTGTGTCCATGACGTAACTGATACCAAACGGAGGCGCGTCCTCATCTGATTAGCAGTTTGGAAAGTAATTACGTATCTTAAGTACCTACTTTAATACATAGTCATATCTGTTTGTTTTCCTTATTGTGTTGATTTATCTGTTATTACTTATTTAATTTTAGTGATAAGCGATACGATCGCTATTCGCTAGCATTATCTAGAGGCTTAGTGTAATACCATTTGATATAGGGGTTTTCCATCGGAAAATTGTCAGCCACGGAGTCTGGATTGGTGTCTGGTTGATGGCAATAGGGTCGCCCCCTATTACATGCTAAAACCTCTACCTAACCTTTCAGAGATTACTGGCGTGATGTTATGTTATGACATGTATATTTTTATTTCAACTTTTGCTTATCACTTCATGCTCATTTTTACGCAGTATTTTAATAAAAGTAGAAGTTTATGAAAGTTTATGAACTTTAGTAGTATCTTAAACTTTTATGAAATTGTCTGTGGAAACTGTATTTTAAAACTAAATGGCGGCGTGGGCCACAGCCAATAGTCCATGTTATCTAGCTCAAATGACATTGACAGGAACGCGCCCTATAAGAACACTTACCCGCAAAGGAACCTGTCACATATTTTTAGTAAAACGAATTAAATGTCAGTGTAAGCTCCGAACGTTGTCACGTGCCAATACTTAGATCTGTGTTCAACAGTTCAGCTATAGTATTGGACGGTGGACTTACCTGTGCCCTCCCACACGGATCCTCCAGGTCACATTGGCTCCTTAGGAACACCTCCAGAAGCCCCATGAAGAGCATGAAGGCGCCTCCTCCGCAGGTTGCAGCCAGGGTCGGACCCGGCTGCGTCATCGGACAGTCACACGTTATCGCCATCTGGTGGACAAGAAACAATGCTTGTTAATATGGCGTTTGGAAGAGGGGTACCTTAACTAGTCGAACAGTGGCATTTCATCAACTGCCACTTTTCTCAACTACAGGGTGTAAATCTACCCATCACACAGCCGTCAACCAAGCATTCTGTACATCAAACTAAGTACCCCTACGCAAATTTTTTTGCTGGGAAACGACTTTTTTTTGGGGTCAAAAATCACATTTTACGGTAAAACTCAAAGTAGCACTCCTAAAACATTGTGCTAGTGGATGCTTTGAATAGTAAACGGGTCATGGAGGTAATTTAAGTAAAGTTGTAACCTGAAAAACTAGTATTTACAAAAACAGCTGTGAAAAATTTGGAACTTTGACCCCCAATATCTCCGTAACTAGGGGGTTCCCAGCTGTGGTCTAGAATCTAGACCAAAAAAATGATCGCAGTGGTGGGGCGAACAAGTGCCCTTCGTTTGCGTTAAGGATACTTTTACACCCTTTATGTTGACTGGAAGCCGACCCTGAGGCTTTCAGGCCACTGACTTCTTGTAACGGCTGCTAAAGATCTACAAATGATGGTCAGAAACTCATCAGAACATGGCTTAACGTACTTTTCGGGGCACGGAGAAAACTTTGTATATAATGGGTGGTGACCCATTCACAGATCAACCTAGGCAAGCCCACAATGGCATTTGTTTTAAAATAATCAGGGCCCCGAGTCTGCTATTCAATAGTGTCAGAATGGTCTATCATTGATCTCATAATTGTTGATTTTGAGTTTGGTGTTGTCAAAATCAACAATTATGAGATCAGTGATAGACCATTCTGACACTATTGAATAGCAGACTCGGGGCCCTGATCTGATGTAGGTAAGGTTTAAATTACGTCCTTGTTAATGAATGGCAAGATATTTGATTGGTTGGCGGCATGCTTTTGGCAACCAACGGAATAAATGTAAATCACTTGAAATAATGTTGGAAACAGTAGATTTTCTTTCGCGATTTTATTATTAGATCCATAGTAAAAGTGGTTGGTGATGAGTGCAATCACCACGTATGAGGCTCTCAGTAATTTAAATAACATAATGTTTTCAGTAAATCTGTCTGTTTACAATTGACATCTACGATGATTTCTGTCTGTAACTGTTACTATCAATGGGAAGAAAGTTTGAAAAGGAAATAAGACAATCACAGTGTTGTTATTAGGAAATGCGGAAACCTCAGTGCTTACTGATTTAACGACAAAATTATTTCAAATTATTTATTTCTGCGCATGATTGGACAAGTAAATGTCGATGCGCTTGGATACAACTGCTATTGTAGTCTTTTTCTTATGATTACTTAACTATGTATAGTTACCGAATCAAATTCTATATTTATTTATTAGCCAAAATATCACCTCTAATTCCTGAAGGGTTAGGCAAAAGTGTACATTAGCCAGTTGTGTTTCAATCCATAATGTCATCATCTGCCTAGCCTTTTCCCAACTATGTTGGGGTCGGCTTCCAGTCTAACCGGATGCAGCTGAGTACCAGTATTTTACATGGAGCGACTGCCTATCTGACCCCCACAACCCAGTTAATACTAGGTAATACGATACGCTTTGGTGAGACTGGATGTCAGAATTTCAGGTCACTGACTACCTGTAACGACTGCCAAAGATCTATATATGGCAGCCGGGACCAACAGCTTAACGTGCTTTCCGAGGCACGGAGGAAACTCGGTATGTCGGGCGGTCACCCATCCACAGACCGACCTAGGCAAGCACAGCTTTTCCTAAAGATCGACCCGAGTGGCAGTTCTTATTAAGCCACGAGCTCCTCGTAATTGTGTTTCAGTCCAATGTGATAGGTGGAAAGCTTATTGCCATCAACCAGGCCCAAATCCAGACTCCATATAGCTACTACTGTGAAATTCTATGATGGAAAAACCGAATTCACGAGGCGAGACAATCAACCCAATATGCGAGAGAGTATCTCAGTATTTATTTATACTTACATCAATAAAACACATTGAGTCATACACACACAACACACACGAATGCACACGCATACATATAGGTACACTTGTGTGTATATCATTATATACATTGAGTCTTTATCAATAAATAACTGTTTATATAGAGCAAGTGAACTAACTAACTATTGCAAGTCTGAAACTTATTTAAAGATACTAAGGACAATCTCTGTTGGTTAAAAGCTGCCTGGATATTCCGATAAATTAGTTTGCGTAAATACTTCAACTTGTTGAGACAGTCGGCACACTCAATGGATTCGTTCACGTCATATCGTATCTACAAACTAAGAGACAAATTATCGATAGCTTATGTCAGTTACGTCTTTGACATTTCCCTCAGTTCCTTGAAGCACTGAGGCAGGATAGCCCGCGCTCTCTCAGCAAACGCTCTCTTTGCAAAGGTCATCTACTTCCATTAAAATGAACTTCAAAGAGACAACAAATCGTTATTACTTGTTAACCTTTAATTAAAAGTTTCGCAATGTTCCTCGCTAATCTCGCACTATCATATACGCGGGCGCTGGTCACAGGGCTCCCGATGAAGGTCGGCAATCTCTACGACGAAGGTAATGTCAGGTGGAAAGGTACACTAACTGTGACCTAGTCGAACAAACTATCGCAGTGGATCCCATTTCAATACAACATTAATTGTAGTTCATATAAAAACCCGTCGTGACTTCCAAACCCTTTTCGACCCCTAAAACTATTATTATTAATAACAATTCTTGTCAATATTTTAGTATAACGCAGACATATTTTATCATATCGTTCAAAGGCAATTTATATGTAAATGAGATGAGAATGCTAAGCGGTGCGTGTGGTATAAAGCGAATGTATTAAATAAGGAATTAGTTTCTATTAGGGAGTCTGAAAGTAGCGCCAGTGACTGAAAGGTGGGTGTCTATAAGAGTAGAGGAAGACCAATGAAACGATGGATGGACTGTGTGAAGGATGATATGGCTAGGAAGGAGGTGACTGCTGACATAACGAGTAAAAGAGAAAGAAATTGAAGAAGAAGACATGCTGTACCAATACGGATAAACATTTACTCTAAGGTTTACCTAATACTATTTATACCCCTATACAGGGTGTAAATCAACCCATCACACAGCCGTCAACCAAGCATTCTGTACATCAAACTTAGTACCCCTACTCAAAAAAAATTGATGGGAAACGACTTTTTTTCTTGGGGTCAAAAATCACTTTTTACAGTAAAACTCAATGTAGGACGATTAAAACATTGTGATAATGGATGCTTTAAATAATAAACGGGTCATGGAGGTAATTTAAGTAAAGTTATAACCTGAAAAACTAGTATTTACAAAAACAGCTGTGAATAATTTGGAACTTTGACCCCCAATATATCCGTAACTAGGGAGTTCCCAGGTATGGTCTACAACAAAAAAATGATCGCAGTGGTGGGGAGAACAAGTGCTATTTTTTTTTATGGTGGGTGGAAAATCATCAAATAACCCCTCCCGCTCTTGGGTAGAGCGGAAGGGAGTGTCAGACTTCTACTGACTAAAAACCACCCATGTTCCTTCTTAGCCCTTCATGTCGAGACCGCGGTATCCCTTGCGAACAACCCGCAGCCCCGACGGGAGAACAAGTGCCCTTCGTTTGCGTTAAGGGTACTTTTACACCCTATATGAGTAATGTGTCCCTGGTACAACAGACTGTGGAGGTAGGTAATTAGCATCGAATAGACGGGTACTTCAGAATTGCCATCTAGTGTCCGAACTGGAATGGAACTCACGTACACAACACGGTTCATTGCCCTCACTTGCGATCTCTACTGTTTGACCATGAACCATCAATTATCATAACATATGTGATTTATAAGATAACATCTGTCGCGTGTCGTTGCGTTTGTGGGTCGGTGTGTCGCGGCCTTATCGTTGAGTACCTACCCACTCATTATTCTGAGACTTACAATTAGCGGTTAAGACAAGACATATTGTCTTGTGTCAATGCCAGTGTTGAAATTAACGAAAAATATGCGAAATTATTTGGTAATGCTTATCTTATGTTTTAATTTATTTGCGCATAATCTCAAAATTAAGAATTCCACTGGTGTTGTAAATGTAATGTAAGATCACAGCAGAGACTAGACTAAAAATATGATTTAGAAGGTGGCATGGATAGTGGTTAAGTGAAGTGGAGTGAACATTGGAAATGTAAAGAGGTCATAACCAGTATGTTACCACCGCAGTCGAGAGATGGGTCCACCAAAGAGGGAGTGCCATGAGGGGTTAGTGTAGGTGCTGTGGGTTGTTCGCAAGAGATACCGCGGCCGCTACATGAAGGGCTAAGAAGGAACATGGGTGGTTTTTAGTCAGTAGAAGTCTGACACTCTCTTTCGCTCTGCCCAAGAGCGGGAGGGGTTTTTTGATGATTCTCAACCCGCCAAAAAAAAAAAACAAAAAAAAAGGGGTTAGTGTAGGTCGCGTTCCCGCTGAAACTGAACGCGATTAGACATCTAACTTGAGTTCAAGAGCTCTCAGTGTTATCTGAGTTTTGTGTTTACGTACAAAAATATTTTATTAAAAAAAATGAAGCTATTTAAAACATCAACTTAATACTTGGAAAACTTAATTATTTAGTAGGTAATTCAATAATCTAAATGTCCAATGAAACTTGTAACACATTAAGCACACATCCGCTGCCGGCCAGTAAATCAATGTAATTAGTCAACCAATCAGTTAAAGCACATAAATTAGTCAAATGTTATGTATTGCTCAGGATGCAGGCGATTTACGATACTTTGGACTTGCCGCAAGAGTGTGTCGAATTAACTAAGAAGATTTAATGGATTTAAATCTGCAGAATCTGCGGTCTTTTTTTGGGGGGGTGGGAAATCATCAAATATCCCCCTATAATCCCCTCCCGCTCTTGGGCAGAGCGAGAGGGAGTGTAAGACTTCCACTGACTAAAAACCACCCATGTTCCTTCTTAGCCCTTCATGTCGAGGCCGCGGTATCTCTTGCGAACAACCCGCAGCCCCACAGCGTCACACAGCGTAGCAATTTGGAGTCTGGGTTTGTGCGCGTTTGATGTCCCAATCTGTCTAGCTGCTATAGGCTCGCTTCCATTTAACTTCGCGGACTTCTTTATTACATATCTGTAGACCAGGTGTGTGAGGAGCTCGTGGCTTAATAAGAACTGCAACTCGGGTCGATCTTTAGGTAAAGCTGTGCTTGCCTAGGTCGATCTGTGGATGGGTGACCGCCCGACATTCCGAGTTTCCTCCGTGCCTCGGAAAGCACGTTAAGCTGTTGGTCCCGGCTGCCATATATAGATCTTTGGCAGTCGTTACAGGTAGTCAGTGACCTGAAATTCTGACATCCAGTCTCACCAAAGAGTATCGCATTACCTAGTATTAACTGGGTTGTGGAGGTCAGATAGGCAGTCGCTCCATGTAAAATTCTGGTATTCAGCTGCATCCAGTTAGACTGGAAGCCGACCCCAACATAGTTGGGAAAAGGCTAGGCAGATGATGAGGTGTGTGAGGACAATCCAGCAAGTAGCTCACCTCCTGGTTTTTAGCACCGCATTCACATTCGTGTACTGTGTGAAACATAAGCACTCTTCTGTCTAAACTTTGACGATTACGAGCGTGACGTTTAAAAGCACTCTACTGTCCTTTTTATTTTTTGGGTGTGGGAAATCATCAAATAACGGAAGGGAGTGTCAGACTTCTACTGACTAAAAACCACCCATGATCCTTCTTAGCCATTTGTATCGAGGCCGCGGTATCTCTATCAAACAACCCGCAGCCCCGACGTAATACCTTTACAGGCAATTAAAATAATAACTCCATCCGAAGGTTCGGTTGGAATCAATTCGATCAGATCATAAGCCAGTTATTTTCATAAAATACTGTAACATTATGTTACGGCTAAGCACAAGTGCAGTTATTGAATTAGTCTCGGTCACGCAAATGTTCTGTCAGTGTGTAATGGCCTAATAGTCGTATTTATCTGATTCGATCTTACGTAAAACGTAGTGTGTATTGACCTCATTTAGTCTTACTTATTATTATTTAGATTTTATAATATACTAGCTGATGCCCGCGGCTTCACCCGCGTGGATGTCGGTCAAATTATATACTAAAACCTTCCTCTTGAATCACTCTATCTATTAAAAAAAACCACATCAAAATCCGTTTGCGTAGTTTTAAAGATTTAAGCATACATAGGGATATAGGGAAAGAGAAAGCGACTTTGTTTTATACTATGTAGTGATTATGTTTCTGTTTATGCTGTGCTTTTAGCTGTTATATTTTTTTTTGTTAAATTTTTTTTACCAAATTCAACGGTTTTTTTTTTTTCAAGGAACCCTTATACATTTTCGAAAATAAAGATAAGTTTAAATGTTGCTCCTCATCACATCAGCTATATTTACATATATATACCTGGATATATCTATCAATAAAAGGTACCCAGGTATATATATCTATCAATAAAAGTTTCGTCAAAATCGGTCCAGCCGAATCTTGACCATCAAGTAAACCTTATCGCCTGACACCCTTTAACGTAATCATAATTAATCATCTAGCTATCAGATTAACCTTTTACACGTCATTAAGTTAACTATCTGATAGGATCTTTCTGCTTAACCTTAGGTGAACTTAAGGTCAAAAGTGCGTAAGTACTTGGTATTGTTCATGGAGATCAATGAAACTCGATGTTATGAATTAGAAGGGAGCGAGCGTAGCGAGCGTAGATAAGTAACTCATGGTGTACAGATGGGTCAGATAAACAAATGCAAAATATTTTATTTCTTTATTAATATGACACATTAGTATTAAAACTATGGTAGATATAAAAGTGTAAAAAATACCACTAAATGTAAGTATTGCAGGTAACATTAGGACATGTTCACCTTACAACATATGTAAGTACTAAAAATAATCGATAACATTTCTTATCATAAAACTAAATTAATATGACACTTGCAGAAATAATTTAACTGTAACAAAGAGCTAATTAATAGACTTGATTAAAACAATTGTCTATTGATTCACAATGAGGTAGACATTTTACCAAAATAGACTTCGAGACTAGGAAAATACGTACAGTACAAAGTAATGATTAATTACACAAAGCCTAGTTATAACTTATGTTAAATTCAGATCAATAATGACAGCAAATATCCACAAAATTTTCGATTATTAAACCCATACTGTTCCCACAGCTGGGACTAAAATCAGAAAAAAATTCGGATAATAACACTTGTGACAATGTTTTGCAATTATTTGACAGTTTCTTTCAATCAGCAAATTTGTCAGCATTAACATACACACCGGTATGTTCCATTAGTTCAACAAGTCCCGGAGCAGGTTCACGATACTTTAGTGTCCATCGCGAGTCATGTTCATCGTATTTTGGAGGTAAAACTATCTTATTATTTTGCTTATGGAAAATTTTCATTAGAGGTTGATCATCATTATCATCACTACTGTCTTTCGCTTGTGCCGTGTTTTTCGTTTCTTTTATTTTCATTATAAATGTTGGGCCTTCCTGTGGCAGGTTATTTGATATAATAGCGATTTGATTATTGGATTGACAAACTGAGTATGCGTTAACGAAACTCATGATTTTTTTCATTGTTTTAATAAACAGCGTAGTCGTGCAGACTTGTAAATTGGTTTGGAGTCCCTGTAACTCACTCCTGCAAAATTCGTCAAAACATTCTTGCTTTGCAATTGTTTGGAATTCCAAGGAGTGCTTTGTTTCTACTGGATTTTCGATAACATTTGGTTTCTCCTCTATAGCAAACGCTTCTTGTGTACACAGATCTACAAACGACATTGTATAAGTAAGAGACTGATTGCAACTCACCAATTCAAATACTTGATTAGATGGACCTGTGACCTCTTTGATAATTTCGTTTGGCTCTGTCACTTTTGATCTTTTGTTATGAGCTTTGTTCATGCAAAAACCGTAGTTGTAAGTTTGTAACTATTGAATAAGTACGAAAGTTGATTTTGAAGCTCGATAGATGGCGTTGCTTAAAATAAAAGCACGCTATGATGATGTTACATCGATTTGGTTGGGTTCGAGTGGTTTTGGAAAATAATATACCAGCTTAGATCAGGACACAATTTGGTTTCATTTTATTAACAACCCTATTAGTGTTCACAACAAGTGTGCTAGTACAACATTACCAGCTCGGTAATAAACATTGGTCCATCGACCCCGGATCAGACCCATAAAGTCTGTAATTTTTGAGATTGCGGTGCCTTTGGCCCGCACCCCAGTGTACTCGCAGTGGATCGCTGCAACAGGAGTACCGGGTATCCCACAGAGGCAGCAACAGCTTCGTCCAGCAAGGTGGACGAGCTCAGCCACTGTGGTTAGTTCAACGTGACGCGACAGAGGGCGCCACCAGTACTTCAACAGAAGATCAGTGTTCGAGTCAAGGCGACTGATCGCGTTCTGCTGAACACGTTCAGGTGAACGAGCTCAACGACAACAATCGACGGTTGAAGTTCCAAGTGACGCCACAGAGGGCGCCACCAGTGATACACTACGCAACCGACTTGGAAGTGTGAGTGAAGTGCAAACGTGAGTACAATTTCATAAATAATAGTAGCAGTGATTCAAGAAGATTTTGCCAAGCAATTTTGAACTTTATTTTAAAGAAGATTTTTACTTAGACATTCTTTTACTTATTTTAACTTAGCTTTAAAATTGTGCATGTTAGACTTAGAATAATTTCATAAAAAACGACGGAACGGGGAACCTATGCCCGATTTCTATCAGAGTGTTTGTTGTTAAAAACACTTGTAAAATTTTACGCTGTTTTTGAGACTTAGAAAATATTTGTGCGTTTGGTTTAGAATCAAACTTGAAGTTTTAAGTCTCAATTTATTTAGGTTTGTTATATTGTTTAAGTTTTGTTGTAAATATGATGGAAGGTCAACTTAATATATTGAAAGACCTCCAAAATGTTATCCAAAAGGCATTTACTAATTTTAAAAAGAGTCCTAGAGATAGATTGACATTAGAATATATCGAGACAAGGCTCGAATTATTAGAGAAAGATTGGTCTTTATTTAAAGAAACCAAATCACAACTTTATGGTCGTTTTAAGATAGAAGACTTAGGTCAAAAGGTGGTCGATATATACGATTCCACCGAAGATACATATATTTCATGTAAAAGTTTGATGAAATCAACGTTTAATAAGATTAATCCTAGAGAACCGGTACCACAAAGTAGTGGATCTAACAATAATAGTTCTTCTAAGCCATCCAATTTATTTGTAAATTTGCCCAAGATCACAATTCCGAATTTTTCTGGCAAATACAGTGAATGGACAGCCTTTCACGATCTTTTTAAGTCACTTGTACATAATAACACATCTTTAGA
Organism: Diarsia brunnea; assembly: GCA_949774965.1. NCBI lineage: Eukaryota > Metazoa > Arthropoda > Insecta > Lepidoptera > Noctuidae > Diarsia > Diarsia brunnea. Next base: position 1,199,108 of record OX459016.1, on the reverse strand, counting down.
TAATATGCAAAAACTGCACTATCTTAAGAGTCATCTTATTGGTGAAGCCGAACAGTTGATTAGGCATACACCAATTACAGATGCCAACTACAGTGAATGTTGGTCTCAGTTGGAAAAGCGTTATGCTAATAAAAAGTATCTTGCCAATTGTATTTTGAAAAGGTTGTTCAGCCAAAAGCGATTAAATGTAGAATCAGCTGCCGCGTTAAAAGAGTTGTTAGATACCACAAGTGAGTGCCTTAATGCGCTTAGAAATTTAAACGTCAATGTGAGCACATGGGATCTTATCGTCATCCATATAGTCACATTCAAATTAGATAATGAGACGCGAAAACAATGGGAGTTAAGCAGTTCAGATTCAGATTTTCCTACCTTTGAGGAACTTAAAATATTTATTGAAAGTCGGTTTCGTGCATTAGAATGCATAGAACCAAAAAAAGCCGTTGCTCACCAGGCCAGTAATAGTTCACAGGTGCATAGTTCGAAAGCAATGCTAGCCACAAAGCAATCCAATATGCGCTGCGAATACTGCTCGGAAGTCCACAAGCTGTGTTTCTGCAAGGAGTTTGCAAAGCAGCCCACGGAAAGTAGACGCGAATTTGTTGCAAAGAATAACATCTGTTTTAATTGTTTGGGCAGCAATCATAGAGTACATGACTGTAAAAAACAGACTGTGTGTAAGGTTTGCAACAAGCGCCACCATTCATTGCTGCATCCGAATGGAGAACCTAACAGAGAAAACAAAGACGCTACCGTAAAGCCGGCTACGGATAACACTAGTTCGTCAACTAGTGATAAACCGATAGTCGCATGTTTGTCTACGGGCAAAGTCTCTAAACCCAGACAGGTTTTATTAGCCACCGCGCTAGTAAAAGCCGAGTCCAAAACGGGTGAGTTTCAAACAGTTCGAGCATTATTAGACCAAGGTTCACAAGCCTGTTTTATTACAGAGGCCACAGTCCAACTTCTTCGATTGAAGAAAATTCCAGTCAGAAGTCTCGTTTCAGGTTTAGGTGACGATAGATCAACCATTGCAAAGTACATGGTGAATATGACAATTCAGTCAACATTTGATGTCGAGTTTCAACTCAAAATAAACGCCTATGTTTTGAGTAAGATTACTTCGTACTTGCCTGAGAGAAGTGTAAACACAGGTTCGTTGGATTGGATTGTCATAAACGATCTGTGTCTAGCAGATCCTAATTTTAACACACCCAATAGAATAGATATTCTTTTGGGTGCAGATGCTTACTGCTACATTGTGAAGGAAGGTATAGTCAAGAGTCCATCTGGTACTCTTATCGCTCAGAGCACCACGTTAGGGTGGGTCCTTTCAGGTGTAATCAGTCCAAGTAGTGAGAGTTCAAAGTGTCACACAAAAACCATAAAGGTACATTGTGCACAGGTCAATGAAGATGACATGTTAAAGAAGTTTTGGGAGATCGAAGAACAAACCAGTACAAAAAAAATACTTAATCCAGAAGAACAACGGTGTGAAGAATTTTATACTAAAACTACTAAGAGAGATGATACAGGCAGATATATTGTTCGACTGCCATTCCGAGATGAAGAACCTGCTTGTAAGGCTGGACGTTCGCGCGATATAGCTGAAACAAGGTTTAAATCATTAGAAAAAAGATTAAGTAAGGACACGGATTTAAAGGAAAAATATACAGATGTAATTAATGAATACTTACATTTAGGACACATGAGACCTGTAAAAGAAGAGGACACTAATAAAGATGTAGCAGTCTATCTACCACACCACGCGGTAATAAGAAACGACAAGATCACGACCAAGGTTCGTGTCGTTTTTAACGCGTCAGAAAAGAATAAGAACGGAGTGTCACTTAACGACACGCTTATGGTAGGACCTACGCTGCAAGCAGATTTAAGACACACTGTTTTAAGATGGAGAATGCATGCTATTGGTATAGTGGCAGATATAATAAAAATGTATCGTCAAGTTAGAGTGGCCGATGAAGATGCAGCTTTCCAGCGAATACTCTGGCGAGACGATCCTCAAAAGCCAATCAGAGATTATGAGCTGATTACGGTGACCTTCGGGACAGCCTCTGCACCATACCAAGCCGTTAGATCGCTCCATCAGGTTTCATATGATGAAGGAAACAAATTCCCACTTGCAGCAGGCAGAGTTTTAAATTGTTTTTATATGGACGATTTGATGACTGGATGTGAGAAGATCGAAGAGGGTGTAGAAATCTGTTATCAAATGGTACAATTATTAGAAAAAGGAGGATTCACATTACAGAAATGGAATAGTAATAATCAGGAATTATTAGATAAAATAAGTTTAATGGAAAATAATGAAGGAATTCAGCAAACAGATCAAAAAAGCACGAAAAATGAGGACATTAAGAACAAGGACAAACAGGACATAAAAGTAAAGGAAAGGGAAGTAAATAATAAGGACAGGGAAATTAAACTAGATAGTACTACGAAAATTTTAGGACTTACCTGGAACCGCCACGAAGATTCCTTCCAGTATGCAGTAACTCTCCCACCGTTGACGACGGCACCTGTAACAAAAAGATCAATTCTATCAGACATAGCTCGTTTGTTCGACCCATTAGGATGGTTGGCTCCTAGTGTGGTTGTAGCAAAGGTGTTTATCCAGAAGTTATGGCTTGCAGGTGTTAGCTGGGATGAGGAGTTAAACACGGAATTAATAACAGAATGGGGTACTTACCGCGAAGAGCTAAAGATGCTTACCCAGGTCCGTATACCTCGTTGGCTGGGAACTAGTTCAACTGGTGATCTGGAATTGCAAGGTTTCAGTGACGCCTCAAAAACTGCATACTCAGCAGTCGTTTACTTGCGGGTAACTGATCCTACAGGCAAAGTTTATGTTTCATTGTTGGTTGCAAAAACAAGAGTTGCCCCAATCAAACAAGTCAGCATTCCAAGATTGGAATTATGTGGAGCAGTACTCTTGGCAAAGCTATTGATAGAGTCTGCAGAGGTCTTAAACATACCAAAGGAGAGAATTTCAGCATGGACGGATTCCACAGTAGTGTTATCATGGCTTAATAGCCATCCTAGCCGTTGGAAAACGTTCGTTGCGAATCGGACTGCTGAAATATTGAGTACAATGAGTTCGTCTCAATGGTTCCACGTGTCAACCAAAGAGAATCCAGCAGATTGCGCTTCAAGGGGAGTACTACCCAGTGCATTAGTTGGTAATGAGTTGTGGTTTTCTGGACCGCCATTCCTGAAAAACAAAATAATTGAGTACAAAAGGTCAACAGATTTAAAAATAGATTTAGAGGAAATAATAAAGGTTCACGCAGCTGTAATTCCAGAGCACGTAGTTCTAGAAAAATATTCTAGTCTACGAAAATTAGTGAGAGTAGTTGCGTACTGCCGGCGATTTTTGAAGAAGGACAAATTCAATCTATACTAATATTATAAAGCTGAAGAGTTTGTTTGTTTGTTTGTTTGTTTGTTTGTTTGTTTGTTTGTTTGAACGCGGTAAACTCAGGGACTACTGGTTGGAATAGAAAAACTCTTTTTGTGTTGGATAGTCCGTTTATCGAGGAAGGCTTTAGGGTATATAACATCACGCTACGACCAATAGGAGCGGAGCATAAATGAAAAATGTTGCAAAAACGGGAAAAGATATTCCTTTTTGAGAGCTTCCGTTGCGTGCGCTGCGAAAACGGTTTAAGTTACGCAAATATTATGTACTAAGGAATTGTTTCTCTTTAAATGTTCTAAAAAAAAGTCCGCGACAGCATATGTCTATCTTTTAAGATTGACTCACTGTAACCATTTTTTACTATTAAAATGTTAGGTTAAAAAGAATGATATTTTGCGAAGCTTATTTAACCCATATGGTATTAATCTATATCTAAATAAATGTGTTAGTTAGCACAGAAATTTAATATAGAATAATTGTGCTCTTTACTCTATAAAGTTTAAACAAATATCTTAGAAGATATCGCAATGTAAAAATATCCGCGCGACAAAATAATTACACGCGCGGCAGTCATTTGGTCCGGTGCGGTAGGTTAGTGGGGATTCTGGCCTGCGGGGGCTCCGGAGAAATTCAAATTCAAAATATTTACTGCACCATAATGTTTACTAGGTACAAGGTGTTACTGTGTGGTTAACAGTAAGAGATACCTATAGTAATTAGTAGTTATTACCTATAGTCATTCACTTTAATATATTCTAAACTAATATTATAAAGAGTACAGATTACATTTTTTGTTTGTTCCGATTTAACTCAGTTTATGTTGACATGATTTGTTATAAGCTTTATTATGTGACGCAGACGAAGTTGCATGGGTCAGCTAGTAATATTATAAAGCTGAAGAGTTTGTTTGTTTGTTTGTTTGAACGGGGTAAACTCTGGAACTACTGGTTGGAATTGAAAAATTCTTTTAGTGTTGGATAGTCCATTTATCGAGGAAGGCTTTAGGCTATATAACATCACGCTACGATCAACAGGAGCGGAGCATAGGTGAGAAATGTTGCAAAAACGGGAAAAGATATTCCTTTTTGAGAGCTTCCGTTGCGTGCGCTGCGAAAACGGTTTAAGTTACGTAAATACTATGTATAAAGAAATTGTTCCTCTTTAAAAGTTCTAAAAAAAAGTCCGCGATAGCATATGTTTATCTTTTAAGATTGACTCACTGTAACCATTTTTTAATAATTAAATGTTAGGTTAAAAATAATGATATTTTGCGAAGCTTATTTAACCCATATGGTATTAATCTATATCTATATAAATGTGTTTGTTAGCACGAAAATTTAATATAGAATATTTGTGCCTTTTACTCTATACAGTTTAAACAAATATCTTAGAAGATATCGCAATGTAAAAATATACGGGCGACAAAATAATTAAGCGCGTGGCAGTCATTCGGTCCGGTGCGGTAGGTATGTGGGGATTCTGGCCTCTGGGGGCTCCGGAGAAATTCAAATTCAAAATATTGACTGCACCATAATGTTTACAAGTACAAGGTGTTACTGTATATTAAACAGTAAGAGATACCTATAGTAATTGTTACTTTAATGATATAATCGAAGCCAATCTAAACTAATAGGTATTATAAAGAGGAAAGGTAGGAATTTTTGTTTGTTACGAGTACGATGTAACTCAATTTAATATGTTGGATAGTCGATTTATCGAGAAAGGTTATAAGCTATATTATGTGACGCGGACGAAGTTGCGTGGGTCAGCTAGTAGTAAATATTTAAAGAATCAAGAAATTAAAGCAGCATTAGGAACCTGCATAAAGAAGACACAAAGAGAGATATTCACAACAGAATACACACAGTTAAAGGAAAAAGGGTATTTAAATATCAAATCTAGTAAATTAAAGTCACTTTGCCCCTTTCTTGACACAAAGGGTATCATGAGAGTTCGAGGACGACTTGCAAAATCGGATCTGGATGAAGATTCGAAACATCCGATAGTCTTACCACATTCTAGTCATCTGACTCATCTTATAGTTGCAGATGCGCATGAGAAAACACTGCATGGTGGTCCTCAGTTGCTGTCAAACTTTTTAAGGTCAGCCTATTGGATAATAGGTGCTAGATCTCTAATCCAACAACATGTTCGTAAATGTGTTATTTGTGCAAAACAGAGAGCTAGCGTTAGAAATCAACTGATGGGTGATCTTCCATCAGTTCGATGCAAACCAGCAAGACCATTCTTGCATAGCGGAGTGGATTATGCTGGACCCATAAACATAAAAACCACAAAAGGCCGTGGTCATCGTTCATACAAAGGCTATATATGCCTTTTTGTTTGTATGTCCACGCGCGCAATTCACTTGGAGGTTGCCAGTGATATGAGCACACAGGCATTTTTAGCTGCCTTTCGGCGATTTGTGTCAAGACGAGGACACTGTGCTAAGTTGTGGAGCGATAATGGCACCAATTTTGTAGGTGCCTCCAGAGAATTACAGCAGTTGGCCTCCAGACAACCAGCCATAGCAGAACACCTGGAAGCCAACAATACTGAGTGGCATTTTATACCGCCTCATGCTCCTAATTTCAGCGGTCTTTGGGAAGCAGGTGTAAAATCCACCAAGTTTCACCTTAAAAGGGTAATCGGCGACTCTACACTTACGTACGAGGAAATGTCTACACTCCTCAACCAAGTGGAAGCATGTCTAAATTCGCGACCGATGAGCGTTATTAACGTTGCTGATCCTGGTGAACCCCTGCCGTTAACCCCTGGACATTTTCTGATCGGTGAACCGACAGTTAACGTGCCAGATAATAATTATGAAAGTTCAACCGTAACTTACTTAACTCGGTGGCAATTAGTTCAAAGAATGATGCAGTCTTTTTGGAAACGATGGTCCCACGAGTATTTGTCAAATCTCATGAACAGGTATAAATGGTCTTCCCAAGTTCCGGAGCCCAATATCGGGGACATTGTTCTGATTAAGGAGGACGATTTACCACCAAGTCGTTGGTTGTTGGGACGGGTTGTGGAGAAACACCCCGGTGATGATAACCTCACCCGTGTGGTCACATTGCGTACTAAAGCCTCTACAATTAAGAGACCAACTTCCAAACTATGTATTTTACCAATAGCTCAATGAATTGTTTCTTTTTTTATCAAGTTTATATTATGTAAAACTTCTGCAGGTCAAATTATAAATGTTATTTTTAAGATTTTGTGCTATCGAAGATTGTTTATTTTTGTTGTTTTTTATATAGATCATGCACGAAGTATTATAGTATATTAGTAGTGTAAGCTATACTGTATACAAGGTGCAAAATTTAGACATAAAGATAACGTCAGAAGGACATTCCGTCACTAAATGTCCTTGGTGGGCGGTATGTTCATGCAAAAACCGTAGTTGTAAGTTTGTAACTATTGAATAAGTACGAAAGTTGATTTTGAAGCTCGATAGATGGCGTTGCTTAAAATAAAAGCACGCTATGATGATGTTACATCGATTTGGTTGGGTTCGAGTGGTTTTGGAAAATAATATACCAGCTTAGATCAGGACACAATTTGGTTTCATTTTATTAACAACCCTATTAGTGTTCACAACAAGTGTGCTAGTACAACATTACCAGCTCGGTAATAAACAGCTTCTTCATCAGAATCCTGCAGCGCTTCTCGTTTTTGTGCTGTGGTATTTACAGATTTGTGGAGATTTTCAGGGGTCGGCATCATCTTAGCACTTGGCGAAGGTTTTCGCGGCGATCTGCGTGGTTTATCATCTAAAAGAAAACGTCAATGTTAAATCATTTAGAGGAACTATATGTACGAATATAATGTTTATTGTTTTCAATTTTACAAAACATTTTGTTAATTTTTGAACGACCACAGGTAAAAAAGGAGGACATTAGCACGGTCTGGTATTTGAAATTTGCGCTTAGTCTCCTCCCAAAATAAAAATAACTCTATCCAGCAACTCTTGGATATACCGTTTCGCGTCGCCATAGGAATCTCCAAAAAGTATTATTGTATTTACTCAGACTGTCTACACTTCGGAATTTTATTTTCGTCCCTAAAATAATATTTAGTTCAGTAGCTACAATCCGTTCCATGGGTTTTCCCCCGTGACGAATTTAATAGTCTATTTATTTTTAGACTTCATAAACATTTTTGCGTAGGGGTACTTAGTTTGATGTACAGAATGCTTGGTTGACGGCTGTGTGATGGGTTGATTTACAGCCTATATATACTGCCAGGTAGGTATCGCTGTCGGTCTCTGTTGTTTGTGCCAATATCCACGCTCTTAATATTTCTTACCTGTTCTATAGTTTATAACGGACAAATATGACTTCCATTCGCCCGACTTCTGATTCCTTTTCTTAACTTTTCTTTCTGTGGCTAATAGGTCTTCATCGGAGTATGCAACCTTGATGTTTGGATCAAGAGGTCCGCGGGTGTGGACCTGTGGCGAATCATAAATTTCCGATTCCCACTACCGTATTTCAATGAGTTTGCGTAATTGTAAATACTCTTTTGTTTTGGTTCTTTATGGAAGACAAGCGAAGGCTAGCTTCTGACGAACCATTGCAGTTGTCAAATTGAAAATATATTATTATTACACGGACTGTATATTAATTAAAAGCATCTATAATTCATCCTAACACATTGAACTAAACGGCGCAAGCAGGCGCCTAAAGACCCAAGAACTTGGTACACAGACATAATTAGCTATTTCTTTGTAGGAAGCTTCCAAAACTTGTATCACGTAGTATTGATGTTCTTTCATCTATAAATATGAAACAAAACAGAGTTATAACCAGTTGTTATAGAGCTCAGACGGTCAAGGCCAGTCAAATAGTTTTATCGCATTTTCAGCGCTGCTCTATAAAGAGCACTTTCATACGCAGATACTCATAAAATACTACACATAACTAATATTGCGCATGCATTTTTGGGTTAGGCAGAGGCAGAGGGCATCATTTTGTCATTTTCATTTTTTTTTATTTAAGTGTAATGCAATAAAGGACAAGACACACTCACAGAGAACAGTGGCGAATGTGGCGATGAAATCATTTACACAAAGTAAAGCAAGCCAAGACAAGGCAAGATTGTAAGCTTATATTTATATTTACCTACTAACATAGATCTTTAGAAAATTGTTACTAGCACATATATGGATTCTGTCCGAAATAAATGGTTAATAATAATAATAAGAAAGCGCTAGCCTGGGTTCGAACCCACGACCTACGACTTGTAAGTCACAACCGTTACCACTGCGCCACCAGTGCTCTCCTCTCTTACTCTCAAATATGTTTATCTAATGTTATTTTATATTTTGTCTCAGTTATCTACGGCGGTGAGATCATAAAAAGTCAAAGATCATACAAAGTGAGCTCGAAATAAATGTTCGTCGATTGACTTAACGCTTAATAATTGAAGGTTTTGTATTACGTTTTAGAAGGAACTGAAATGGTGGAATAGGCGCCGGGACTTCATTTATATTATTGGGCATTCTACTTCACCGAGAGTGACGAGCCGAACGGAGTGAGCCGATGGAACGGAAGTTGGGGTAGAATATCCCAATAATATCCTACTCTTATTGCCATTAACTGGGCACGATTCCAGACTCTGGGCTGCGACTACGAAATTCCAGTTGTAAAATACCAATAACACCTAACCTGGGAATCGAACATGCTCATGCACCTGAAAATGCTCTGTACCAGTGTTGCCAACCCCTTAATCAGCGTCTGCCTAGCCTTTTCCCAACTATGTTGGGGTCAGCTTCCAGTCTAAACGGATGCAGCTGAATACCAGTATTTTACATGGAGCGACTGCCTATCTGACCTCCACTACCCAGTTAATACTAGGTAATACGATACCCTTTGGTAAGTCTGGATGTCAGAATTTCAGGTCACTGACTACCTGTAACGACTGCCAACGATCTATATATGGCAGCCGGGACCAACAGCTTAACGTGCTTTCCGAGGCACGGAGGAAACTCGGTATGTCGGGCGGTCACCCATCCACAGACCGACCTAGGCAAGCACAGCTTAACCTAAAGATCGACCCGAGTGGCAGTTCTTATTAAGCCACGAATAAACTAAAAAACAACAGCTCACCAATAACAAAACAGGAGACAACAGTAGGTGAAATAAAAAAGCCAGATTTCATACAATCACCTACGTTTACTAGTGACTAGTAGTGACTCACATACATCGTTAATATTGAACACAGCATAATATAAAATTCAACGTAAAATTATTTTCCTCTTTCATCCTCAATCGCCTCGCCTAGTGGCGTGGCTGTCCAAACCGCAGGTCACAACGAGCGGGACAATAAAACTGTAAATGGCAAATATTAGTGAACTTCCTAATTATCAATATTTTTATTACAATGTTATCTGAACGTAACCCGACAGTTTTAAGTACAATTCCGTAAAATGGGGTGAATAGACACAATTTTCAACTTCTACACTGATTTTCTTACATATTTTGTATGAAAGCTGTTATCAAAGAATTGTCGAATTGCGAGTCTCGTTTTAATTTACCAAATAGTTATTCTTTAATTATACATAAATTTGAGAATTATTTGTGAAATAGGAAAAAGTAGGCGGTTTCTATTTACCTTGAAACTGGGGTCAAAAGATACGACAGAGGGGTGAATAGAGAAAAAACTTTAGGGTTGTCAAAATCAACTTTTATTGTACTTACGTACCTACCTAACTAGTACTTATTTGTTTTTCAGTAAACAACTATCAACAATAATTGAAGAGATTAATTTTTGTAATTATAATCATATTGGTAGCGTTAGTAACATTACAAAGGTTGAAAGGATTATAAGTATATCTTTATTGTCTGTATCATTTACCTTGTATCTACATAGTTTCAACTGTTTTAGCCAAAGTATTTGCATAATCTAGAAATCATTCTAGAGAGCTAGATAGAACAAGATATTCAAAATAATAATATTTAAATATATTAACGAACATTAAAATAATAGGGCATATCGAGAATATGTATTTTTAAGAATTATTCTTTTTGCAAATGTACCCACAATTAGGGCATTTTTGGAATGAGGCTAATCGCAAATAAATCCTTAAACGGTCTTAAATATTTATCTCAGAAATCCAGAAAATGTTAAATTAAATTGACCAAAGCCGTTGAAGATAAAAAATCTAAATTTCAAATTAAAGTGTCACAGAAAAACATTTTAACTAAAATTTTTAAATGAAAACTGTCATGATGAAAAAATACTCGATTGACAACCCTGAAAATCATGTTTCTATTAACCTCTTTCTCGTTGCTATTAACCCCTCACTCATATCTATTCACCCCTTTCTTCGTTTCTATTGACCCTAAAGGCGTTTCTAATCACCCCCGACTCGGTTCTATTCACCTCGAATTCAGTAAAAAAATACTAAGTCTCGATTTTACTAAAAAATAAGAACAAAATGATGGAATATTGATACTCACCTTTTTATTCCTAATAGATGAGAAACTTAACTATCCAAGTATGCAAATTGACAAAGAGATAACAGTGAAGAACTTGATGTTTTTTTAAAAGTTTGACACAGTCAATAAACACTTGTACGCAGACGTTCACTTCAACAGCTTTTTTCTTTATGTCATTAGACTTGACGTAAATTTTAGGGTTGCCAGAATGAAGGAAAAATGTTGCAGTGTTATTAATAGTGGGAATAAAGATACTTTAACAGACTATAGAGCAACTAGAACGACCATAATCAAGTTCTCAGTTTTGTTTCTATACACCCCGCGATTTCTATTCACCCCATTTTACGGTTCTCAGTATTTTGTCCATGAACCCTGCTTGTAGTCGCGTTAGTAAACAACTAATATCGCTTAGAAAAGGAGCTAGTCGCTGCGAATTTTTAATTATTATAATGATAGCAAATGTTTGTAATAGAACAAAGCGGCAAATGACAAGTTCCGTGTCTCCTTAGAAATTAGAAGAAAATACTTTTTTCATATATTTTTGACCGCAGAACTAGATTTTGTTTGTATCTGTATTTGATGTTTAATATATGAATACTTACTTATTAGACATTAACTTTTATCAACTAGATTTATTTCAAAATAGGCTTCTTCTGGGTAAGCTCGTTCCATCGTCGACCTCATCTTTGCCCTTAGGGTAAGATTGAGGTCAAGAGCAAGCCCATTCCAAATAAAAAAAAAACTTCTGTAGCTTGAATCAAACGTCGAATACTTACTGCGGTAGGTACTCAGAGATATTTAATGATTACTTAAACCGACACGATTTGACATGCTTTTGTATGACAAAACTGTCAAAACCTTTACTTATTGACGATCTAAGTAATCATTAAAGCTCTCTGAGTGCGGCAGTTAGTGGCATAAAATAAATAAGAATATAGATCGGTTTTTGATGAGTAATGAATGTTACCTATTTCAACGATATTTAGATCTTTAAAAACGTTAGTATTAGGTGCGCATTAAGTCCTGAAATAGGCAGATCAGACAGACACCTTCAATATACATAGATTAAAATAATGTGTGTTGAAATTATTCCGAAAGGCGTCATTTGGATTTAAAATAAAAAAAGAACGAATGTACGAGTAATAAAGCTTTTTTCCCGTATCTTGTTGGTTACCTGAGTGACCATGACAACAGTATTAAATCATATTTATGGATTTTTAATTACTGTGTTTCTTCATAATGTATGGATTTTTTATTACTTGGAGTTTTACCGTTGCCCTGATAATACCACCCCGTCTTTCAAGGTCGAAAGGGAGTGTCAGACTTCTACTGACTAAAAACCACCCATGTTCCTTCTTAGCCCTTTGTGTCGAGGCCGCGGTACCTTTTGCGAACAACCCACAGCAATGCAAAGAAGTCTTCCACCTTTTTTTTCTTTTGTGGGGTGGGAAATCATCAAATAACCCCTCCCGCTCTTGGGCAGAGCGAAAGGGAGTCTCAGACTTCTACTGACTAAAAACCACCTATGTTCCTTCTTGGCCCTTTATGTCGAGGGCGCGGTATCTTTTTCTAACAACCCGCAGCCCCGACGGGGACAAGCCATATCTGCAAGTATTATCTGCCTAGCCTTTTTCAAATTTTTTTTCAATTTCAGGCCACTGACTCCCTGTAACGACTGTCTAAAAGTTCTATTAATAAATGACAGCCGGGACTAACAGCTTAAAGTAACTTCTGAGACACGGAGGAAGCTTGGCGTGTAATGTGTGGTCACCCATCCACGGCCCGACCTAGGCAAGCGCGGTTTAACCCGAAGATACCCAAACGGCTTCGGGCTCTTTCTGCCGCCCTCACTCTAGAGTTTGGATTATTGCTTGGTTGCTAGTAATTGGCTAGGCTCGCCTTGATATAAAACGGGTGTACTCAGTATAGGTAGACCTCTGCCTAACCCTCTCGGAGTATCAAGCGTGTTTGTTATAAAAAAACAAAATTAATTTAAAAAACAACTTACCTTATTCCCGCGTTTTCCTGTCGTCAGGAAAACGCGGGAATAAGGTAAACTTCACTAAAATATTATTTATTATCAGTAAATTGAAATAATACGGTAAACATTAACGGTTAACATTTTACCGCTTGCCAAACAAAATGTTAATAAAAACAAGTAACAGAGCAGAGCTCTTAATAAATATTATCGTATAACTACGTCAGAAACCCGACGTCGCGCGTCGTTCATTTGTTCACGACCTTTGTACGTTGTTCCCTCTCTGTCTAAATGTGCGAACACAACAGAGACAGCGATACATAGAGCAATGCGTCATTGGAGGCAGAAGATACCAGCTGTAATCAAAATTAAATGTGCGTGTATTTTATTTAAACTCGGGTTCTCCCCGCTGCGCTGAGCGCGAAATTCAAACAACGGAAATGATGATAGACAAGTTCTCCTTTAAAGATCTCGTAAACCCTTGGTCGTAGAAATATGAAAGTTTGCACAGAAGTTTTTATATCATGTAGGCAAGGAACAGGGTTAAGTTTTTCGACATTCCCACGGGATAAGGACTAAAAGGAGGGGCAAAGTCGTTGGTGAAGGCGTTTTCGAGATAATGGCGAGAAATGCGTGAATCGTTATAAAAAAAAACAGATAACCCTTTTGTGGTTACTTAAATAAATAAACAATAATCGTTCTTAACTGCCTACGTTGAGGTTTTTTTAATAAATTTAATTGAGCTGGAATCATCATAAATTCTAAATTCTAATATTAAATTATATATCACTCACGACACAGGGAATCCTAGTGGGACTTTCAGGAATCAACACACTATAATTATTTAAACAATAAATTATTCTTTATTCTTTATATACTATCACAGTAAAGATCCACATATTAACCATTTCTGGTATACGACATTTATGTTCATCATCTTCCTGCCCTTATCCCATTCTATTTGGGGTCCACGCAACATATAACACGCAACATATACAAAAACGTATTCGACTTATAATAACAATAAAACGAAATGGAAAGGTACTAATACATATGTACTTACATTTTTTCATTTTCTTTTTTAAACTACGTTCTATCTTAACTTTATTGCACTGCTAGGTATATAGGGAATACTTCAGGATTGATATTCCAATGTATTAGCATACGAGTCGTAGGACAGTCGATCTTTATGACCCTGAGTTATCGGTGATGAGTGCATCCAAGTGCTTTATTAATATTCAGCTGATGACGCCACTTTTTGAGCAAAGTTATGTACTTTATTGTATTCCGTGGCGTTAACAGACAATAGCACATTCAACAGGGTCTCTAAATATCTATGTTACAGTCGTCGAAAAACAAATCGACATAGTTTATCTTGGATCCCTAACATAGGATACATAATTGAACTCTATAAAATAATCCAGTAGGTTTACTCTTCACTTATAGGAGCCTAGACCACATTATTTAAATTAATGCCGAGTCGCCGTCTTTATACCGCAGCGTGTAAGTAACCCGGTCTCTTATAAGTTTTTCTCATCACCCCTTGACCAAAAACCACACCACAAATCCAATTTTAGAAGAAATTAACAAACAAACCAGATCATTAAACATTTAAGTAGAATGATGTCGTAACTGTAGCTGAGCTTGCCAGCAAAAATCAACGAACACCGACCTCATCAGAGGTGTCGTAATACACTTAGCGTCTTATTAAGGTTCGGTCACGCAATCAAGAAAATTCACCTGTATTGCTACATATGTACTAACTAGATTGGCTGTCAGTCTGACATTCCCAGCATTATGGGAGTTCTGCAGTGAAATTGTATTAAAAAGATCTACCAGCCTTTTACAGGCCCACTGAAGGACAAAGGCGGCCTCATACAGAGAAAGCACGAGTAATTTGTGTATGGTACCTTCATAATACACACCATACACATACTGTGCCGTGTGCTGTGCTGTGTTGTGTGTGTGTACTGTGCTGTGTGTGTGTGTGTGCTGTGTGTGTGTGTGTGTACTGTGCTGTGTGTGTGTGCTGTGCTGTGCTGTGTGTGTGTGTATAAATAATTATTATAAGTATTATATCCTTCAGGCAATAGACATACATATTTACCTGGAAACTAAAGGTGTGTCGTGTCACACACTTGCTCGGGTCAGCAATGCGCCGGATGCGCTATAGTTGCGATATTATTTTCAGGAAAAAGCAGCTCGGCTTATCTCAAATTGCGAAGCTACCTGAAAATTAAGACAAACATGCTTCTGGTTCGGCTTTATTGCTAAACTAATACGGCCGAAATACATGTACCCCCCTAAATAACGATACGAGCAGGTAACTAGCCTACACACTATCAAGGACAGTAACTCAGGGCTAACACATTGAACCAATATAATTAAAGAGAGTGCGACTAGCCCACACCTATGACGCACAGGCAGTTCTTCCGTTCAACGTTCCTCATTCCACGAATATGTAACATTATCCGTGGAATGAGGAAACACTGGGATAACGCACTCGTTCATCTTCACCCACACAGCATGAAATACGTCATTAAATGACATACGGCAGTCAGTGATACCAGTGACCGGACATGTAAGGGCGATACCAAACCATACCAGTTGTGTGGCACACATCCGTTCGTTGCTTGGGATTAATAGATAATACAATTAATTTTCAGTCTTCAAATCAGTAAGAATATCTAAACTTCTCTTGCCCTCATGACGAAAATTAATACATCGCCCGAGGCCATGTTCAACAATCTATCACGAAAACACACTAAATTCAATGGGTGCCGCTAGCCCTAAACACAAGCGAAATCGATTGGGCGGGAAATTCTTTACGGTATGAAATGGTTACGGTTATAATCCTAAACGAGGTATTCCTCGTAAAATGGGTTGCCAGTGTTTAAAAATGTAAAATCAGTAAAATATAAGACTGGTTTCTTTAAGTACATTGTTTTGTTGTTTTTTTATCTCTTGATCTTAGATTGTTTTATTACAGTCATGATTGGAAAGTTAATAATGGCAAGTACTCGACTATTCGCTGTTACAACTATTCACGGCATCTCTAATTGAATCATTTTTGCAATCGACAAGCTAAGAATTAGATCATCGGTCACACTTATGAGTAACATCATTCATCATAATTTAGCTTTTTACCGACCACGTTGAGGTCGGCTTCCAGTACAACCAGATGCAGAGCCTAGATACCAGTATCTTACAAAGAGCGACTGCTTATCTGATAGGTAAACTCGTATTAGAGATACAGCAGCCCTGGAACACAAAGGGCTACGAAGTAACGTGGGTAGGTTTTAGTCAGTAGAAGTCTGACACTCCCTTCCGCCCCTTTTTGGGTGGTAAATCATCAAATAACCCCTCCCGCTCTTGGGCAGAGCGGAAGGGAGTGTCAAACTTCTACTGACTAAAAACCACCCATGTTCCTTCTTAGCCCTTGCGCCGAGGCCCAACCCGCAGCCCCGACGGGACTTCCTGCTCCCCTTTTTTTTTTTTTTTTTTTTTTTTTGGGGGGTGGGAAATCATCAAATAACCCCTCCCGCTCTTGGGCAGAGCGAAAGGGAGTGTCAGACTTCTACTGACTAAAAACCACCCATGTTCCTTCTTCGCCCTTTATGTCGAGGCCTCGGTATCCCTTGCGGACAACCCGCAGCCTCGACAGGCGTCGGCCCTTGCGGGCCCCTTCCATGTTGCTGACATCTCTTTCCTGCTCCCCTCAGAGCGTCATTCAGTCATTTGATGATTTCCCCTTGATTTCCCATACACAAAAAAATGGAAAACTCGTATAGTACGCCCATATTTTGATACAGGACAACGGTTATCTCTCGAGGCAACGGCCTGAGAGAGAACCGAACAGCGACTATTAACTACCGAATAAATAAATCGCTGGTTCTAGGTATAGTCCAGTCATTAGGTAGTTTTACCTGGAAAGTTTTCCGGGAGTTTTGAAAATTGGTGAGTTTATAGATTTCGACGTGCTCTTTTCGAAATTTCACTTTGCCACCTCGTAACTGCGCCGCTCGCGCCCGCCATTTTGGAAAAATGGCACTCAAAAATAGTTTTTTGAGAATAACTTCGTTCCGACTCAATTTACGATAAAAATAGTTCAGAATTAAATTAAACTAGAGAAAATTTCCTACATTTATGTCCTAACAACGTTTTTCGTAAAATCAATAGTGACGGCGTACGAGCGCCGCAAATTGTAATTTAAAATGTGTTTGCGCTAATAACGCGTTTCCACACCACCTTGAGGTAGAGTTAGAAGCGCGTTTTTTAGGGTTCCGTATCTCAATAGGGAAAATCCCTTAAAAAAGGAACCCTTTTATGATCACTCTTGTCCGACTGCCGTCGTGTGTCCATCTGTCCGTGGTTCACCACCGATTTTCTTAGGAAGGGGCTATGCTTTTACTACTATTGTTTTATAACATTACAATTTGTTCTACTATAGAATAGATGTCCTGAGAGCATAGTTAACTGTCTAATGGTATTCAAAGTGATTTGCATTTCTGCAGAACTTTTAGGACCTAAACGACCTAAATGACTTTCAGTAGCTTATGTCGGTCGTTGTATTTGTTGTTGTGTTTCAAAGACAGAGAATGTTAACGTAAGCAGTAAGTTAATAAAGGCTATTTTTATTTTATTTTATGTCGGTCATAGTCCAGCACCCCATGGACCAAGACGTCCGCATGTAGTAACATAACATCACTGCTTGTGAACACTGGACACCCCACACACATTTCACCAATTATGTTTAAGTCCCATGTAATAGGTGGCGAGCCTATTGCCATCAACCGGCCACAAATTCAGACTCCGTGGCCTCTACTGAGGAATTCCTGATGGAAAAACGCAATAACACTTCGCCCGACCTGGGAATCTAACCCAGGATCAAGCAAAGTAGTCGCACTTGCGATCACAAGAATATTCCCTTTTTTTTTAGCGTAGTTGTGTAATGGTTTACGGCGCTCGTACGCCGAAACTATTGGTTTTAGGAAAAAAAAGGTTATGACATAAATTGTAGGAAATTTTCTCTACTATTATTTTGTATAGATATGTTTTTCTTGAAAATGCGTCGGAAAGGAGTTATTATCAAAAAACTGCTTTTAGGCGCCATTTTTGCAATATGGCGGCGCGAGCGGCAAAGATACGAGGTGGCAAAGTTAAAATTCGGAAAGAGCACGTCAAAATCTATAAAATTACCAATTTTCAAAACTCCTGGAACACTTGCCAGGTCACCTCTATTTTTTCGACCAAATGACTGTACTAGTAGTGAAAACAAAAGTGTAATAAGTCAATCAGAAATACATAAACAATAAGTATCAAAAAATAGACAAAAGGTATAAAAAAGAGGCTTCAAAACATAAAGCCTAGGGCAGACTTGCACAGCGACTTTTGACCGCTCTGCGACACATTTCTGTTCTTTGGTACGTTTTTCTGTAGTACAGTCGTTTGCCGGTAGGGGCCGAAAAATAAACAAAAGCCAGTACAGAGGTCAAATCGTCAAAGTCATCTAGTGCTGCGATCCCCTTAATACAGTCATATTGCTTACTATGTATTGTTTAAACGATATCATCGTAAAGTAATAAAAGGGACAGAGCTATATACTAAACATTGCTATCTTTTTCACGCCCACAGCTATATATATCGTTATGCCAAAACCAAATTCATGAATTCATGGAATCAGTCTGCGTTCGATCCGCAAGCGCCGGACGTGTGTTCACGAATATATTGTTTTTTATATATTTGGCAGTGGATCTATACGTTTTTCCTGGTACACAATCGCAAACAAGAGTGAAGAAATAATTAGAATACTTATTAGTGAAGTGACAATATTGTGAACATGAAAGAACCAAGTGGAGACGTTGCTATGGTAAGTTTTTTTTCTAAACATGTTGTTGGTGATTTAAATACAATATTATCAGTTGTGCTTGTGTGTGTGTTCTTAAAACCCATCTTTAAGAATTATCTAAAACAAAATATTTCTAATAAACCATGAACCTTATGCTTTAGCAATAAAATTGAAATACGGTTAAAGTCTGTATTTTAGTAAAGTTTGAAAATTTATTTTTGAACTACAATAATTATAGTCCATTCACAAGAATGGTCTAAGAGGAAAAAAAAGTGTTTACGATGTTTTATGGCCTTTCGTACTCGATATAATTATGTAAATATCTATGGAATAATGTGTATTAAGAGCAATCGATATATCTGACCTTTTATCAAAGTGACCGTGACCGTCAGAGTTCAAGGTAACTACTATACATTTGAGTGGACAAGCAGTAAGTTTAGTGGAGTGAGTGGTTAATAAACCATCTGCCGGTAAAGCCGCGCTAGCATAGGTTGATCCGTGGATGGGTGACCACCCATTACATACCGAGTTTCCTCCGTGCCTCGGGAAGCACGTTAAGCGTCCTGAATATCATTTGTAGATCTGTAACTGTCGTTACAGGAAGTCAGTGACCTGAAAGTCTGACAACCAGTCTAACCAACGAGTATCGTATTACCCAATAGCAATTGGGTTGTGGAGGTCAGATAGGCAGTCGCTCCATGTAAAATACTGGTATTCAGCTGCATCTGGTTAGACTGGAAGCCGACCCTAACATAGTTGGTGAAAGGTTAGCAGATGATGAATCAGTAAGCTTAGCTTCAACGGTTATTAGCGCGGACACGAAACTTTGTTTGGTTTTGCTTTCAATTTTGATAGATGAGCATGAATTATCAGCAGGATTATCTTCCCATGTGGGAACTCCTCAACGGAGAATAGCGCGGAATCTTAGCTTTGTATCCGCGTTTAATTTTGAGAGATTAAAATGATTTCCATCCTGACCAAACTCTGCAGCCAGGATTGTCTTCTCACGAGGCAACTCCTCAACGGTGAATAGCCAGGATCCGAAATTTTGCAAACGTGTTAAATTTGGATATTTAAAGATGATTTCATTCGTGAACTTATCCTGCAGCCAGGATCGTCTTCTCACGGGAGAACTCCTCAACGGTTAATAGCGCTGACAAGAAACTTTGTCTACGCGTTCACTTTTGATAAATAAACATGATTTCTATGTACTTACATTCTGCAACAAGGATCGGATCCCGATTCGAAAGTTTATTAAATTTAAAAAAATCCGTCAGGAAATTCTCAGTAGCGGCCGGTTAGCCTCGAGTCCCCTATTACATGGGGCTGAACCATAACTGGTGAAAGTAGGTGTACTGGTAACTCTACCTTATCGCACGGGAAAAACAGGCGATATGATATGTTTATTTTATTTTCAGATTGACAAGTATAAATACCATGTCGTAGAATTCTTGGAAAATCCTTTCAAAGACACAGAAAGAGCCAGCTGTGACTTTGTGTGCGTACCGAAGTCCTGGGTCAAGTGGTGTAAACGTGTGTATAACATAGTCAAGGTTTGGTACCCCACACAAGATACAGAGAGGAAGATAGAAGAAAAAGTTATGAAAAGGGAGAAGAAGTCGGAGCAGTGGCAGTCCTTCCTTTGCGTTCTGATAGATAGCACTGGTAAGATATTACTCATATTTTCAGTTCCAAGTTTGTGCCTGTTGAACCCGTCTGTCTGTCTGTTAACCATAAATGCAGAACAAGATTCTAGACCAGCCAGCCTTGATATTTTCGTCGATTATCAATAACTACAATAGTTGAGTATAAAATAAATTGACTAACAACGTAACACGGAAAACAGCAAACAATTCTGGACTAAGTTCATATTATTTCAGTTAAGGCTATCGCTAATAGAGTAGAAGTCAAAGTCTATTGATAGCGACGAGCTGATGACTTTTTAATTAAACTATCTTTACTAGCTAGAAAGAATGTAACCCCAAATAAATTCTGATAAGCGTAGGACAACGACGATGATCTTTGAATGGGCATGAGTGATACTTAAAACTATTTGAGTTTCTTAAATGTTTGGCAGTCTTTTTCTTTTCTTTTTCTTGTTTTTAAAAACGTTGCCCCACACTAGGATAATCTCCTGTTTCGTGGGTGCGTTCACAAACATATAAAGTGACACACTCATCACTAACTTATCACTCTCCGAAACTGGCATGTCTTACTGCGGTACTCAGAGATATTTAACGATTACTTAAGCCGTCACTTAAAGTCCATTTCACGAAAGAAGTCCCGCAGACGCAGCGCTGTATTTCGCGCGACATAATGTTGTTTCACAACTTTTGGCATCGTAAATAAACCTTATAACGCACTAATCCAATAATAAACTCACAAAATATCTACCACAACAAACGCACCTTGATAACATCGACAAACGACAACATGGCCGATCTGTTAAATTTAGTTCCACAATTGTCCGCGGGACTTCTTTCGTGAAATGGACTTTAGTAAAGATTTGACATACTTTTGTATGACAGAACTGTCAAAACCTTTACTAAGTGATGGCCTAAGTAATCATTAAAGCTCTCTGAGTGCGGCAGTTAGAACCAAAAGTTTAAGATATTTGACAAAAAATATAGGCTGATGATGATGATGATGTTCTTTACAAGGTGGATTGGACACCGACGCTAAAATGGTTATCACGTATTTAGTACATCATTCTGAACTAACATTGAGATTTTTCGTCAGTTATTAAAACAAAAATGTTACTGCCGCACTCAGAGATGTTTAATGATTACTTAAGCCGTCACTTAGTAAAGATTTGACAAAAAAATCGTTCACTAAGTGTCGGCTAAAGTATCAATTAGAATTCTCTGAGAACGGCAGTTAGTCAGTAGTCTGTAAGTGCCTGCTTGCGTAATACTGAAATTTTATTATAAAAAACCTATTTATTTGCAGATTCCTATGAACAATCCAAAATGTACATTCGAAATCGGAAATGCTCGCAGATTATTAACACTGAAGGTAAATATTTGAAAACAAATTCCAGGTCAGGAAAAAAAGGCCAACTTTTATAGGGTTTCCCTAATAGGAAATTCTCAGCATTCACGGATTTGCGCCCGGTTGATGGTGATAGTCTCGCCCCCAATTACATCGGACTTAAACATAATTATTGGTCATTGTGGGTGTACTATTAGGTACACCTCTGCTTAACCCTTCGGGGCTGTAAAGTTATGATATATAAATATTAAAGATCTGAAGTTCTACAAGGTTTAATTGTAATAATTTAACACTTCTAAGGAGTCATTGTACTCATCTCAATTATACTTCTGGATATATATCTGTTTTACCCCACATTTTATCGAGGCATCCAAAATCCAAAGGGAAATTTACATAAGTAGGAACCTGGAGCTACTGATTTTTTCTCTTGCGTTAACAAGGTTGGCCCTGTAGTTAATAGATTTTGAGTTAGTTCAGTACACGTGAATTTATTAGAGGGCGAGCCTGTTGTACGACTCATCATCTGCCTAGCCTTTTCCCAACCATGTTGGGGTCGGCTTCCAGTCTAACCGGATGCAGCTGAGTACCAGTATTTTACATGGAGCGACTGCCTATCTGACCTCCACAACCCAGTTAATACTAGGTAATACGATACTCTTTGGTGAGACTGGATGTCAGAATTTCAGGTCACTGACTACCTGTAACGACTGCCAAAGCTCTAATATATGGCAGCCGGGACCAACAGCTTAACGTGCTTTCCGAGGCACGGAGGAAACTCGGTATGTCGGGCGGTCACCCATCCACAGACCGACCTAGGCAAGCACAGCTTTACCTAAAGATCGACCCGAGTGGCAGTTCTTATTAAGCCACGAGCTGTTGTACGACTACGTATAACTATTTTATTAATACATTTTTTTTATTTTAGATCATACAACGCAGTCTGAAAAAGAGGAGGAACGACCATGTAAAACTACTAATACACTTAAGAGAAAGGCACCAGAAGATCCTGATAAACCAGTTCAGAATAAACGATCTATAGTCAATGAGCCAGGTAAGTCTGTTGACGACGTTGCGGGACCATCTAGTCAAGCATTTAGCTTTCAGACGCTTCCGCACAAAGGTTCTAATAAAGATCTGTGTAAACAAGACACTCCAGTTGTAAAATCGAATGATTTAAATGGTAAAATGAAAAAGAAGAAAGAAATTGTAAGCAAAAATCTTTCAAAATTGTTCCACTCCTTGGATGTCAAATCAGTCCAGTTAGAAGAATTTGTCGAATGTTGTGAGATGATACTAGAACTGCAAAAACGTTTAGATCAGAGGGTAGTGTCATTGCCCATAAATACAGATAACAGCCAAAGTGCTCTAGCTGATGATAATATTGCATCTGCGTCAAGTGATGATGAGCCTGAGGAGAACGATCACGATGATGATGATGATGATAATGAATCAAAAACCAAGAAATCTCCTAGACAACCAAAACCATTTGTTCTACCTCCTAATTACGATCCAAATAACTCACGGTGGACACTAAAGCATCGTGGATCTGGTCCAGGACTAGTTGAACTAGTGGAACGTTCAGGTGTGTATGTTAGTGCTACTAGACTAAATTATTACAATACGAATACGGAATACAGCAATCAATTGGGTCCAAGGTTATTAAGTTTAGTTTTTAATGAAAATGCATTGCGTACGTGTTCTTGGACTGGCATGAAATCTCCAGGTCACTGCGGGGGCGAGGTAGTGAGACCTGGCTTAGATGAACGTGCACGAGAAGCATTACTTAATTATCTAATTACCAATACAAGCTTGGACAGCGATTATACTGTGAAAAAATTACGAAAAGACCTTAAAAAAGATATGTGCTCAACCATTGAAAGGATGAGAAAAGAGGCATCTTAAAGTATAGCAAAAATGGTAAAGACAGAGACGTCTTCATCGCACACAATCTTTTGTAAAGTTGATGTTTTCACTTACGTGGTGTTAGAACTTAAAAAACGATCAGATGCGAATATTAATTATTTTTTGTCGTACCTACGTTAATAATACAGATAAATATTATGTTTTTAAGTTAGTGTAGGTATTTAGGGACAGACAATTCATCATCATTCATCTTCTGCCCTTTTTCTTGTGTATCGTAAAAAACGATCAAATGCGAATATTAATTATTTTTTGTCGTACGTTAATAATACAGATAAATATTATGTTTTTAAGTTAGTGTAGGTATTTAGGGACAGACAATTCATCATCATTCATCTTCTGCCCTTTTTCTTGTGTATCGTAAAAAACGATCAAATGCGAATATTAATTATTTTTTGTCGTACGTTAATAATACAGATAAATATTATGTTTTTAAGTTAGTGTAGGTATTTAGGGACAGACAATTCATCATCATTCATCTTCTGCCCTGTTTCTTGTGTATCGTAAAAAACGATCAAATGCGAATATTAATTATTTTTTGTCATACGTTAATAATACAGATAAATTTAATATTATGTTTTTAAGTTAGTGTAGGTATTTAGGGACAGACAATTCATCATCATTCATCTTCTGCCCGTTTTCTTCTGTATCGTGTGGTTAATGCATCCTTGGTCGAGTGGTTAGGACATTCAGGCTTGAATCACCTGATTGTCTGATAGAAAGATGACTCCGTGCTTCGAAAGGCACGTAGAAGCCGGTGGTCCCGGTCGCCAAATAGCGGTCGTCAAACCATGTCACAGGCCTTTGAGGCGGTTAAGAAACTCTGGCACTAGGGTGTGTGGGGTCGTTAGACCTTACTGCCCACACGATAAGAAGAAGTAATGCCTAACCTGATGTCAGACTTATAACGCCGGTTCTGGGGGCCGTATTTTTGAATCACTCGAAGTGAATCTTAAATTCCTGCACGAAAGCAAAACGTATATGGATTGAATTTCGATTGCTCCAAATTTTACGTATTTTTGAAGTAATAGAAATTAGTGTTGCCCTAAAACTCGAATCTTATAACATTTTTCATTTCACGCAAAAAAATAAAAACCGGAAAGCCATAACCCGTTGATTTTAAAAACCGGTAATGAGTTACGGTGGAACGGAACGTAAATTAAAAAGTTATAATGTCATTGTCTGACGTCTGTCATTGGGATTTCGATATTTTTTTCTCTAGTATTTACATATATTTTTCTGTCGCTGATGTAATTCATCAGGATATACTCCTCGAGGCTAACCATCGCGAAAGGCGAAAGAAAACACTGATTTATAGGTTAGATAAAGTCAACGTAACGTATCTGTCAACAAATCTTCACTTGTCAGTGTCATTCTCATTTCTACTGGTAGAATATCGGAAACGAGTGGGTCGGACCACTCGTTGCAAAATTCACGGGTATGAATATTCAAAAATAGCGATTTTAGGGATTCTCATACGAATTCTGCGATTTCGTACACGATTTGGAATTCTATTGATTCAAAAATACGGCCCCTGGGGCCGTATTTTTGAATCACTCGAAGTGAATCTTAAATTCATGCACGAAAGCAAAACGCATACGAAATGAATTTCGATTGCTCCAAATTTTACGTATTTTTGAAGTAATAGAAATTAGTGTTGCCCTAAAACTCGAATCTTATAACATTTTTCATTTCACGCAGAAAAATAAAAACCGGAAAGCCATAACTCGTTGATTTTAAAAACCGGTAATGAGTTACGGTGGAACGGAACGTACATTAAAAAGTTATAATGTCACTAGCTGTTGCCAGCGGCTTCGCCCGCTACAACTCGAAAATTATCCCACGGGAAGATAAAATTGGGATAAAAACTATCCTATGTGTTAATCCAGGGTATAACCTATCTACATACCAAATTTCAACCAAATCGGTCCAGCCGTTTATGCGTGAAAGAGTAACAAACATCCACACATCCATTCTCACAAACTTTCACATTTATAATATTAGTAGGATTGTCTGACGTCTGTCATTGGGATTTCGATATTTTTTTCTCTAGTATTTACATATTTTTTTCTGTCGCTGATGTAATTCATCAGGATATACTATTCGAGGCTAACCATCGCGAAAGGCGAAAGAAAACACTGATTTATAGGTTAGATAAAGTCAACGTAACGTATCTGTCAACAAATCTTCACTTGTCAGTGTCATTCTCATTTCTACTGGTAGAATATCGGAAACGAGTGGGTCGGACCACTCGTTGCAAAATTCACGGGTATGAATATTCAAAAATAGCGATTTTAGGGATTCTCATACGAATTCTGCGATTTCGTACACGATTTGGAATTCTATTGATTCAAAAATACGGCCCCAGTACCGACGTTATTACTCTGACACCAGCAGGGTTCCATTTTGTACCAAAACCATGACCATTTGACAGTTAATCGATGGACACTATGATAGCCACTGACATTTAAAAAGATACGCAATAACCCTGCAGATTAGGCACTATACACACGATAAGAAGAAAAAAAGGGCATACCTATTATTGGAATCAAATATAACAGCTCACAACTTAAGACCCAGTAATATTAATGGCAATAATATCCGTGGTACAAGGTAACTGGGCTTATCCCAGTTGTATACGTCCCTGTGTGCCTATTGGCCTTGTTCTGTCCTGTCTCCTGCTGATATGGAGGGAAGTGGAAATTATGTTTTTCTTACTCCTTCGCTATTCTTTTGTGATTAATTTCGTTGCGGGATCCAAGACAGTTAAATCGTTTTTCTGGGACTTCGTCGAGCTTCATTGTCTCGGCGCTTTTCTTGTGGTCGCCACTGTTGATTCTGGTTAACTGGAGTTACAGTGATTAAGGAATAGTGTGGCGGGCTTGTCCCATTTTAAAAAATGCAACCCTAAAAATGTAACTTTTCAATGGACTTGTCGGTGCAATCTTACACAACTTTTTATAGTCTGACGTTTTATTGTAATGTTTTACTATAGTAATAGATAAGACCTTTCATTTATAGTTTGTTTTATGACTTTTTATAAATGTATTTGCGCATATTATGTTATTTCTTACAAATAAATTAAGTTTCTTTAAAGTTTGTTTTTTCTTCTCATGGTACGCCACAATTAACAATTTATTATCACGAAAAACCAACTTACCCATAACTATACATGAAATTTTGTGATTTTTATTACCCTTGATGGAAAATTTTCTTGATGAAAACTCGAAAACATATTATTATAATATGTTGTTTCCATACCTCAAAAAGAAAAAAACGGAACCCTTATAGAAAGAAAAGAAAGAAAAATATTTATTTGCCGCAGAAACATGACGCGCATACAATAAGACAATAAAAAAGCAATACATACAACACATAACAAATATAAAAAATACAAGAAAGGAAAATAAAACGAAAGATCATCACTCGTGTGTCTGTCTGTCCGTCTGTCACAACCAATTTACTCCGAATCTAATGGACCAATTAAGTAGAAATTTGGTACACACATATGTATTTCTATGACCCAAACACGGACGTACAACGGAAATAAATGAATTTTGAATATGGGGGGTCACCTTTGGGGAACTTAACAGTTTTTTTAAAAGTTTTGGCAAACTGTACCGTGTGATATATCAAATGAAAAGGCTTATTGTGAGGATCTCAAATATTTTTTTTAATAGTTTTAAGATAAACACTTTTTTTTAAAGATATTTAAGAAAATAGATGAAAATTCACCATTTCCCTTATCTCTGAAGTTACTGCGCCTAAAATTTTGAAAAATATACAGGAATTAGTTCAACACTTATAAATTACAGGAAAACCTATAAGAAGTCTATGGCGCTAAAATAACATGGAAAATTTCTCAATATTATGCGTACAAACTTACATTTGCAGTTAGAATGTATGGGTGAATATGTTTTTCAATTACAATGTTAAGTTGGTCGATGGTACGGAACTCTTCATGTGCAAGTCCGACTTGAGCTTGGCCAGTTTTTGCAATATGACCACGCTTGGCCCACGAATATGGCATGATTATCGTCACTCCACCTTCACGATGCCCACCTCAGGCGACTAGTGGCTAACGATCCGAGAACATCAACATACGTGGGGTATTTTCAGATAACCCTGGGCATGAGGAAACTATTTTTAATGAAGTCACGGTTTGGACCACCCTTTATTTTAGACACTACACAACATGGTCAGATAAAAAGTAGATAGAAAAATGTAGATATTAAAAATATAGGCTTGTAAGAAGTGATTTGTCCGGACAGATTATTGACGGTTTGACATGATGACATCATCATCAGCCTAGCCTTTTCTCAACTATGTTGGGGTCAACTTCCAGTCTTTCTGGATACAGCTGAATACCAGTAATTTGCATGGCTATGGACATGGTTATGGATATTAACATGGTTACATGGTTCATGGACTAGTTGCCAGACTTTTGAACCACTGTCTATCTGAAGCGGCTGTCAAAGATCTTCAAATGATAGCTAATATGGCTACACGTGATTCCTGAGGCACGGAGGAAACTCAGTGTGTAATAAGTGCTCATCCATCCACGGACCAACCTAGCCAAGTGTGGCTTAACCTGAAGATCTATCCGATGGGTGTTATTATGTAGCCACGACCTCCACGATAGTACACACCATGACCACTAAGTTATACAATTCCAGTTTAACATGGCCTCGCTTTATTTATAAAGGGTGTTAAAGTACCCTTAACGCAAACGAAGGGCATTTGTTCTCCCCACCACTGCGATCATTTTTTTGTTCTAGACCATACCTGGGAACCTCCTAGTTGCGGAGATATTGGGGGTCAAAGTTCCAAATTTTTCACAGCTGTTTTTGTAAATACTAGTATTTCAGGTTTTAACTTTACTTAAATTACCTCCATGACCCGTTTACTATTCAAAGCATCCACTAGCACAATGTTTTAAGAGTGCTACTCTGAGTTTTACCGTAAAATGTGATTTTTGACCCCAAAAAAAAAAGTCATTTCCCAGCAAAAATTTTTACGTAGGGGTACTTGGTTTGATGTACAGAATGCTTGGTTTTCGGATGCGTGAAGGGTTCGTTTACACCCTGTATAGTGAGAGATCCGCCGCGAGAGACGCTACGGGAGTCGGGGGACACGTGATGGCTTCCGGCCACCGTAGGCTCGGGTCTGCGGTCATTAGTAATGGGCTAGCTCGACGTCCGTCCGTCTTATGATGGCGACAGGGCGTGTCGACGGCACGTTCGTGTTCCACGGGCGCTTCAAAGAGATGTGAACAACGCGACGACAACAACAACGATGACGCGACGCCCGTCGGGGCTGCGGGTTGTAGATACCGCGGCCTCGACACAAAGGGCTAAGAAGGAACATGGGTGGTTTTTAGTCAGTAGAAGTCTGACACTCCCTACCGCTCTGCCCAGAGCGGGAGGAGTCATTTGATGATTTACCACCCACCAAAAAAAAATCCAGCATTTAGCAAGTCTATTAAATTCAAACGAGCTGGCTGAACGGCAGATCAGATAGACCGGTACCCCTAGTTCGAAGAGTACTTTCCACAGATTTTGCCAGTCAATGCTATCAAACGCCTTGCTATAATCAATGAAGCACGTTACAAATAAGGTGTTATATTCGTACGACTTTTCAATGATTTGCCTTACGAGTATATTGAGAATTTGCTGTCGAGTGCCTCGACCCCTAACAAATCCGGCCTGCTCCTGCGGAATCTGCTTTAAGCCTACCACTCTTATAAAGTGCGAGTTCTTAGACTGTTTTGCTGGTTGCGTAACGAAACTAATTCTTTGGAAAATTCGCGTTTGAACTTTTTTTTTTTTTAAACGTTGCCCCACACTAGGAATTTCTCCTGTGTCGCGGGTGCGTTCACAAACATATAAAGTCACACACAAATACACTTTGCACTTTGCTTTATATACTTTGCATGTGTATACATATTATTGCTCATGACTGCAATACAATGTATGTCGGTTTATTTTGTTTGACAAACAAATTCATTCATAATTATTTGATAATGTTAGCTCTGTGCTGGGTTTGAGTGTTAGCTTTGTCTTCCTGTACCTATCTGATATCTATGTGTGCGTGTGTAGTGTGTGGGTGTGTGTGTGTGCCTATACACCATAAGTTTTGGGGTAAACGTCAGTACTATACTAGCAAGCAGTGGTTCTACTCGCCTGTCCTCGTATTTACCGCTTCCAAACTACAGTTGATATATCTGTAATTTATTTGGATAAATAAGTATTATCTACACTTCCTCAATTTCGATACACAGAAGTGGACTTTTTCAAAGAGCTTCTAGATCCAATTTACATTTAGACAAGTAAGTGGTTTTCTTTACAAGTTTTTATACATGTCAAAATTATCATCATTCCCTTGCGCTGAACCGAATTGGTTTGGGGTTAGCGTAGCATGTCTTCTTCTTCCATACTTCTCTATTCTCTCGTCATCTCATCAGACACGTCTCCTTGCTTGCTATATCATGATTTAAACGTATCCATGGTTTCTGTGGTCTTCTTCTACTCTTATACCTCTCCAAATTCATAAACAAAACTAGGTCACGATATTTTCCTCATTCTTCCGCATCACATGTCCATACCACGACAACCGATTACCTACCACACAACTTTATAGTCTGTTTACCTTGTAAATTACACTATTTTGATTTATATTATTCTCCGTTGGGTCGAGTTTTTCTGTTTCAAAGCGAGAGGTTTTGTTTTCTTTAGATCTCGTTGCATATGCAAATGTTCTACAGTGAGCAACAAAGTAGACGCTCTGGTTTTTACTTGAATGACTAACAATATCACGCCTTTGTTACAAACGGGCCAAGTACACCATATCAAAAGTTAATGATGACTATAAGAATTGCTTTTACTCGCAGATACGCTCACGTTTTAGGCCTCATTTACGGACACGCGGGACGTCGCGCGGCGCGTTGTGCGTTTTTAATTCAAACACATGGCTATGTATGAAAACGTTAACGATTTCAAACTTCGATTTTACGAGAAGCGATTTTTCGCTCGTTAGTTTAAATGCAGCGTTCGTTGCGATGGACGCGCCTCTCAGTAAATGAATAAAAAAGCTCGAGACGAGCCTTCTGCACGCGCCTCGGGACGCCCGCGTCTCTATTATCCGCCAGGAGTAGGAGCCATTTTTGCCTCTTTGCTAAGTGAGCAGTAGTAGAGAGAACTCAGCTACATGCAATCTTTTTTCATCCATCTTTTTCAAAACCTTGCACGACTCCTAAACTTGTAATTTATATTTTTTTTCACTTTCGAATTTTAATCTGATAAAACTTTATCAAATAAGAAGAAATTGCTTGTTCTTAAATAAGCATATCCTGAATCTAGATCTAAGTAATATAGCGACAGTCAGCTATGTAAAAGTACATCCACGTCGATGTAACCTGTTTCTGAGCAGATCACATTATAATGATAACATAAAGTAACTTTCTACAGCGTCTATTAAAACATCGTGGTCATATTCAATTAGGGAGTGGTTTGGACCACAGGATAACTGATTATATTTGAACACTGTTTTAAGTTTCCATGGCTTACTGTCGCTTACGAGATAACTTTCGTGGTTATCCATTATTATAGTCTCCTGATATTTCGACGCGCTGTTGCAAGAGCCATGCCATGACTAAAAGTCCCGGTTTCCACCAAAGCGGAGAGGAGCGGCAACGAGAGATGTGCGGAAATCGGCTATTCACATTAGTTGAAAATTTACATCAGGGCGTCTAAAATGGCCCATAGATCATAATAGGGAAATAATATGAATTGCATTAAAATTCGTAAAGTGGTCACAGACGCAGTTACTATTATAAAAGGTCCATTTTACGCTTTTTAACGCAATTTATATTATGATTTGCAAAAGTGGCCATTTCAGGGCTCGTTTACGGAGACGCGGGGCGTCGCGCGGCGCGTGCAGAAGGCTCGTCTCGAGCTTTTTTATTCATTTACTGATAGGCGCGTCCACCGCAACGAACGCTGCATTTTAAACTAACGAGCGAAAAATCGCTTCTCGTAAAATCGACGTTTGAAATCGTTAACGTTTTCATATATCGCCATGTGTTTGAATTAAAAACGCACAACGCGCCGCGCGACGCCCGGCGTGTCCGTAAATGAGGCCTTTCGAATGTAGATCTAAGAAAGAAAGAAAGAAAGAAGAAAGAAAATGCATTTATTTGGCACATGCCACAAGTACACACAATGTAGAACAAAAAAGAACTTAAAACTAAACAAATCGTGCCACTGTGTGCCTCACGGCTGCGCCAAAAAGGTCCAGTTCAGCAAAATGCCGAGCAACTAGTGCCTGACGCTGGTTTTCAACTGAACCTAAATTAGAGTGGTCACAGATGTAAATCAGTTTTATATGTTGTGTCAATGTTGGTGGTGAATATGTACTTAAATAAGTAATCGAGATGTGTACAATAAAATAAGCGAGACACAATGGCTTTTTAATTGTGTCTAATTACACGGCATACGAAAGGTTAAACCCCCTGGGGCCGTATTTTTGAATCACTCGAAGTGAATCTTAAATTCATGCACGAAAGCAAAACGTATACGAATTGAATTTCGATTGCTCCAAATTTTACGTATTTTTGAAGTAATAGAAATTAGTGTTGCCCTAAAACTCGAATCTTATAACATTTTTCATTTCACGCAGAAAAATAAAAACCGGAAAGCCATAACCCGTTGATTTTAAAAACCGGTAATGAGTTACGGTGGAACGGAACGTAAATTAAAAAGTTATAATGTCATTGTCTGACGTCTGTCATTGGGATTTCGATATTTTTTTCTCTAGTATTTACATATTTTTTTCTGTCGCTGATGTAAATTCATCAGGATATACTCCTCGAGGCTAACCATCGCGAAAGGCGAAAGAAAACACTGATTTATAGGTTAGATAAAGTCAACGTAACGTATCTGTCAACAAATCTTCACTTGTCAGTGTCATTCTCATTTCTACTGGTAGAATATCGAAAACGAGTGGGTCGGACCACTCGTTGCAAAATTCACGGGTATGAATATTCAAAAATAGCGATTTTAGGTATTCTCATACGAATTCTGCGATTTCGTACACGATTTGGAATTCTATTGATTCAAAAATACGGCCCCTGGTCTGTCGCTCTTTCTGTGATTGGTTGAATTTGGCACTCTCTACTGTGCTCGTCCCCGCTTTGGTGGAAACCGGGCCTAAGTAGACAGATTTGTCTCGGTGAGCTTACTGTATAGGGTAGACACTTAGATAGTGTGGTTAGTTTATTTTTTTAATGTAATAAGATTAGTCAAAGGTATACAAAGAGGAGCTCGTGGATGAATAATAACTGTTACTCGGGTGGACGCTTGCCTAGGTTGGTCTGTGGATGGGTGACCACCCGTTACATACCGAGTTTCCTCCGTGCCTCGGATAGCACGTTAAGCTGTTGGTCCCGGCTGCCATATCTTTGGCAGTCGTTACAGGTAGTCAGTGACCTGAAAGTCTGACAACCCGTCTTACCAAAGGGTATCGTATTACCGAGTATTAACTGGGTTGTGGAGGTCAGATAGGCAGTCGCTCCATGTAAAATACTGATATTCAGCTGCATCCGGTTAGACTAGAAGCCGACCCCAACATAGTTCGGAAAAGGCTAGGCAGATGATGAGTTAAAGGTATACAATTTTTTTTTTAATTTAGACAATTTTTTTTTTCATAGAATAGCTTAGGGACATTTCGACAAGTCTAAAATTAATGTTATTTTATTTATTGATTGCCGTGTTTCGGTATAAAACAATGTTTAAATCCTACCGTTTTCCTGTTAGGTCTGAATGATTGAAATAGAAAAGTACTGATTAGATTAGTTTTACCTAATGTTAAAAAAAACATTTGTACGCTCTCTGGCATAACATAGCGCTCTCATTATAACCTACATATTACCACCATTATTGTACCTATGTTAAACGAATAAATAAATGACTTATGACTTACCTAAATTAACAGGGAGTCTAAAATGCCCACTTTAGCAGATCATAATATTGATAATTGCGTTAAAAAGCGTAAAATGGTTACAGACGCAGTAACTATGATGGAAGGTTCAACTTTTTTTGCAATTCATATTATGATCTGCTAAAGTTGCCATTTTAGACCAATACGTCTCCGCACAACAAAAGGACGCTGCCCGTCGGGACTGCGGGTTGTTCGAAAGAGATACCGCGGCCTCGGCGCAAGGGCTAGTCAGTAGAAGTCGGACACTCCCTTTCGCTCTACCCAAGAGTTGAGGGGGTTATTTGATGATTTTCCACACGCCAAAAAAAAAATAAGGCCGGGTAATTCCATGTGTTTTTTTATTTTTTTTTACATTACACTAAACATAATCTCCGTTTCATCCGTTTATTTGTTCAATAACAATTCTTTTGGTTGTTTCCCAAAACCTTACAAAATTCACATAATTATTATGGAACTTTTTAGGCGTAGTGATGGTAAAGTATAATTTAAATATCTGTGGGTTAAGGCCGTTGCGTTGCTAAAATCCCAAAAAAGACGTATGTTTAAAGAAATTTGTTGAGGAATCCTTCCGTACGATTTCCATATAAAAAATATATGTTATACTTAAAGTCATCACAAATAATTCGTATTGTTTAAAATTTTAATAAACCTTCACATTATTTAATAAAAAATCGTAGTATGTCGTAACTTAAATCGAATTTTGTCTCTGTAACGGCTGAATAGTTCGGTATGAATTTTATACCCAAAAATACGTAGTGATGCATTTATCAATCCGTATTGTTTATTTTCTCTGATTTGTAATAAAATTTTAAAATAATAAATTAATTCCCGACATTTTGAGGCAAATGCGGCGCGAGACCCGTCGCGCATACTCGGAACGCGCTGCGCCAGTGTCTCGATGACTGTTGTCACGGGTGGACTGCACGCATGTCATTACTTCACAAATAAAATTCAAAAGTTCACGTTTTTAATGTTTTCTGAATTAAAACATATTGTAAATTGTATAGTTATCAATATTTCGTAAAATAAGAACAGAAAATAAATTTGTAAATATATTTAAAGTAGTTTGTAATTTCGTTTTGTTGTTTGCACCTATCATAGACTAAGCTGACTATGCCTAATAAACGTTAAGTGACGCGTGGCCGAGCTCTCCAAAACTATTGGTAAATTACCCACGTTTCTTAGTAGATATTTTGGTATATAGATATATCTATGATATTATTTTAATTTTGGACTGCCTCGTTGGTCTAGTGGTCGTAAGCACGATGCTGAGCATGAGGTCCTGGGTTCGATTCCCGGGTCGGGCAAAGTGTTATTGGGTTTTTCCATCAGGAAATTATAAGTAACAGCCACGGAGTCTGGATTTGTGCCCGGTTGATGGCAATAGGCTCGCCCCTATTATATGGGACTTAAACATAACTGGCGAAATGTGGGTGTACTGTTAGGTACACCTCTGCCTAACCCTTCGGGGATTACAGGCGTGATGTTATGTTATCTAACTATTTTGTCTTGAGATTTTCGTTTGATGGAAGATGGAGATCTAGATGACTGATGATGTCTCGTACCTAATGATGGTCTCTCATACTACATGATACATTTTGAAGGTCTGATGAAGACCAGGTAACTGCTTATCGGTTCTCAGTCACGGAAATAGTCAGAATGCTCCAACTTTCAGCTTTTATCTCATTGAGCACGGATGCTACTACATAATATATTTTGAAGGTCTGATGATGATCAGCTAAGTGCTTATCGGTTCTTAGTGACGGATGTAGTTAGAATGACCTAGCTTTCAGATTTTATCTTATTGAGCACGGATGGTACTACATGATACATTTTGAAGGTCTGATGATGACCAGCTAAGTGCTAATTGGTTCTCAGTGACGGATATAGCTAGAATGACCTAGCTTTCAAATTTTATCGATCTGAGCACGGTTGCTACTACATGATACATTTTGAAGGTCTGATGATGATCACCTAAGTTCTTATCGGTTTTCAGTGACGGATGTAGTTAGAATGACCTAGCTTTCAGATTTTATCTTATTGAGCACGGATGCTACTACATGATATATTTTGAAGGTCTGATGATGACCAGCTAAGTGCTTATCGGTTCACAGTGACGGATATAGCTAGAATTACCACCATCAGGTAAATGGCACCATCAGTCTCCAAGGCCTCTTCGAGCTCTTTCGAATGAGTCGTGTGTGGACACGACGGTTCTACGTGGTGCCGTCAATGAGATCCTATACCCACCTTCGGAGTCCACCATCAGGTACGAGACATCATCAGTCATCCAGATCTTCATCTTCCATCAAACGAAATTCTCAAGACAAAATAATAAAAACGATAAAACAATTAACACCATTAAAACAATAACATACATTACAGAACATCGCGCCTGTAATCCCCAAAGGGTTAGGCAGAGGTGTACCTAATAGTAGGCGTGATGTTATGTTATATTGTATGTTATTATTTTAATGATTTTAATTGTTTTATCGCTTTTAGCGATAAAACAATTGTAGCAAAGAACAATAAATTGTAGTCGTTCTTGTAGCACGGATGCTACTACATTTTGAAGGTCTGATGATAACCAGCTAAGTGCTTATCGGTTCTCAGTGACGAACGTAGTTAGCATGACCTAGCTTTAAAATTTTATCGATCTGAGCACGGATGCTACTACATAATACATTCTGAAGGTCTGATGATGACCAGCTAAGTGCTAATTGGTTCTCAGTGACGGATATAGCTAGAATGACCTAGCTTTCAAATTTTATCGATCTGAGCACGGATGCTACTACATGATACATTTTGAAGGTCTGATGATGATCAGCTAAGTGCTTATCGGTTCTCAGTGACGCATACAGTTATGATGCCACAGCTTTCTGCTTTTATCTTATTGAGCACGGATGCTACTACATGATACATTTTGAAGGTCTGATGATGACCAGCTAAGTGCTAATTGGTTCTCAGTGATGGATATAGCTAGAATGACCTAGCTTTCAAATTTTATCGATCTGAGCACGGATGCTACTACATGATACATTTTGAAGGTCTGATGATGACCAGCTAAGTGCTAATTGGTTCTCAGTGATGGATATAGCTAGAATGACCTAGCTTTCAAATTTTATCGATCTGAGCACGGATGCTACTACATGATACATTTTGAAGGTCTGATGATGACTAGCTAAGTGCTAATTGGTTCTCAGTGACGGATATAGCTAGAATGACCTAGCTTTCAAATTTTATCGATCTGAGTACGGATGCTACTACATGATACATTTTGAAGGTCTGATGATGATCAGCTAAGTGCTTATCGGTTCTCAGTGACGGATATAGCTAGAATGACCTAGCTTTCAAATTTTATCGATCTGAGCACGGATGCTACTACATGATACATTTTGAAGGTCTGATGATGACCAACTAAGTGCTAATTGGTTCTCAGTGACGGATATAGCTAGAATGACATAGCTTTAAATTTTTTTCGATCTGAGCACGGATGCTACTACATGATACATTTTGAAGGTCTGATGATGATCAGCTAAGTGCTTATCGGTTCTCAGTGACGGATGTAGTTAGAATGACTTAGCTTTCAGATTTTATCTTATTGAGCACGGATGCTACTACATGATACATTTTGAAGGTCTGATGATGATCAGCTAAGTGCTTATCGGTTCTCAGTGACGGATATAGCTAGAATGACTTAGCTTACAAATTTTATCGATCTGAGCACGGATGCTACTACATGATACATTTTGAAGGTCTGATGATGATCAGCTAAGTGCTTATCGGTTCTCAGTGACGGATACAGTTATGATGCTACAGCTTTCTGCTTTTATCTTATTGAGCACGGATGCTACTACATGATACATTTTGAAGGTCTGATGATGACCAGCTAAGTGCTAATTGGTTCTCAGTGATGGATATAGCTAGAATGACCACCATCAGGTAAATGGCACCATCAGTCTCCAAGGCCTCTTCGAGCTCTTTCAAATGAGTCCACACACGACGGTTCTATTCAGTGCCGTCAATGAGATCCTATACCCACCTTCGGAGTCTACCATCAGGTAGGTGGTATCATCAGTCTGCAAGGCCCCCTCGAGCTCTTTCAAATGAGTCCAAACACGATGGTTCTACTCAGTGCCGTCAATGAGATCCTATACCCACCTTCGGAGTTTACCATCAGGTGCGAGACATCATCAGTCATCCAGATCTTCATCTTCCATCAAACGAAATTCTCAAGACAAAATAATTAAAAGCGATAAAACAATTAACACCATTAAAACAATAACATACATTACATAACATCACGCCTGTAATCCCCGAAGGGTTAGGCAGAGGTGTACCTAATAGTAGGCGTGATGTTATGTTATGTATCTTATTATTTTAATGGTGTTGAGACCTCGAGGACGCCTTGGAGACTGATAATGTCATTTACCTGATGGTGGACTCCAACGGTAAGTAAAGGATCTCATTGACGGCACTGCGTAGAATCGTCGTGTTTGGACTCATTTGAAAGACCTCGAGGAGGCCTTAGAGACTGATGATGCCATTTACTTGACGGTGGACTTCGAAGGTGGGTACAGGATCTCATTGACAGCGCTGCGTAGAACCATCGTGTTTGGACTCATTTGAAAGTGCTCGAGGAGGCCTTGGAGACTGATAGTGCCATTTACCTGATGGTGGTCATTCTAGCTATATCCGTCACTGTGAACCGATAAGCACTTAGCTGGTCATCATTAGACCTTCAAAATGTATCATGTAGTAGCATCCGTGCTCAATAAGATAAAATCTGAAAGCTAAGTCATTCTAACTACATCCGTCAATGAAAACCGATAAGCACTTAGCTGATCATCATCATACCTTCAAAATGTATCATGTAGTAGCATCCGTGCTCAATAAGATAAAATCTGAAAGCTAGGTCATTCTAGCTATATCCGTCACTGAGAACCAATTAGCACTTAGCTGGTCATCATCAGACCTTTAGAATGTATTATGTAGTAGCATCCGTGCTCAAATCGATAAAATTTTAAAGCTAGGTCATGCTAACTACGTTCGTCACTGAGAACCGATAAGCACTTAGCTGGTTATCATCAGACCTTCAAAATGTATCATGTAGTAGCATCCGTGGTACAAGAACGACTACAATTGTTTTTTGCTACAATTGTTTTATCGCTAAAAGCGATAAAACAATTAAAATCATTAAAATAATAACATGTAATATACATAACATAACATCACGCCTACTATTAGGTACACCTCTGCCTAACCCTTTGGGGATTTCAGGCGCGATGTTATGTAATGTATGTTATTGTTTTAATGGTGTTAATTGTTTTTTCGTTTTAATTATTTTGTCTTGAGAATTTCGTTTGATGGAAGATGGAGATCTGGATTACTGATGATGTCTCGTACCTAATGGTGGACTCCGAAGGTGGGTATAGGATATCATTGACGGCACTCAGTAGAACCATCGTGTTTGGACTCATTTGAAAGAGCTCGAGGAGGCCTTGGAGACTGATGATACTAGCTACCTGATGGTAGACTCCGAAGGTAATTATAGGATCTCATTGATGGCACCACGTAGAACCGTCGTGTGTGGACTCATTTGAAAGAGCTCGAAGAGGCCTTGGAGACTGATGGTGCCATTTACCTGATGGTGGTCATTCTAGCTATATCCGTCACTGTGAACCGATAAGCACTTAGCTGGTCATCATCAGACCTTCAAAATGTATCATGTAGTAGCATCCGTGCTCAATAAGATAAAATCTGAAAGCTAGGTCATTTTAACTACACCCGTCACTGAGAACCGATAAGCACTTAGCTGATCATCATCAGACCTTCAAAATGTATTATGTAGTAGCATATCCGTGCTTAATAAGATAAAATCTAAAAGCTAAGTCATTCTATCTACATCCGTCACTGAGAACCGATAAGCACTTAGCTGATCATCATCAGACCTTCAAAATGTATCGTGTAGTAGCATCCGTGCTCAATAAGATAAAATCTGAAAGCTAGGTCATTCTAACTACATCCGTCACTTAGAACCGATAAGCACTTAGCTGATCATCATCAGACCTTCAAAATATATTATGTAGTAGCATCCGTGCTCAATGAGATAAAAGCTGAAAGTTGGAGCATTCTGACTATTTCCGTGACTGAGAACCGATAAGCAGTTACCTGGTCTTCATCAGACCTTCAAAATGTATCATGTAGTAGTATCCGTGCTCAGATCGATAAAATTTGAAAGCTAGGTCATTCTAGCTATATCCGTCACTGAGAACCAATTAGCACTTAGCTGGTCATCATCAGTTCTTCATAATGTATCATGTAGTAGAATACGTGCTCAGATAGATAAAATTTGAAAGCTAGGTTATTCTAACTACATCCGTCACTGAGAACCGATAAGCACTTAGCTGGTCATCATCAGACCTTCAAAATGTATTAAGTAGTAGCATCCGTGCTCAGACAGATAAAATTTGAAAGCTAGGTCATTCTAACTACATCAGTCACTGAGAACCGATAAGCACTTAGGTGGTCATCGTCAGACCTTCAAAATGTATCAAGTAGTAGCATTCGTGCTCAGTTAGCTGAAAGCTGGAGCATTCTGACTATTTCCGTGACTGAGAAGCGATAAGCAGTTACCTGGTCTTTATCAGACCTTAAGAATGTATCGTAGGAGTACCTGTGCTCAGTGAAATAACTAATGAAAGCTAGGTTATTACTTCATTGGTCAAAGTGTATAATTTATTATTAAATATTTTATTCATACATTATGATGTAGGTACTCCAAGAGAAACAAAATATGTTAGGCAAATACGATGACCACTCTGCGACACATTTCTGTTCTTTGTTACGTTTTTCTGTAGTACACTCGTTTGCCGGTAGGGGCCGAAAAATAAACAAAAGCCAGTACAGAGGTCAAATCGTCAAAGTCATCCACTGCTGTGATCCCCTTAAAGTTGCCTGAGAATAAATAAATGTCATATTAAGATGTTTAGAACAGAATTATTTCGTTTAAAATGATTTATCAGTATAAATTGGTGTTGTTCCACGATATAATTGATAATTATTTTGTTTGTGACGCTCTAATTAGTCTTCGTTTGTAATCAACGAAATACAATATTCGGGGAAAACCCGAAATTCTGTCTTACATATTTTGTTAGTTTTTGTAAAAAAAATATGCGTAAACGTAAATAAACTTGTCGAATTAAGAACCTCCTTTATTTTCGTAGGTTAAAAATATTCAAAAAACTTTATAATGGACCTAAAAATATTCGTCACTTATTTAAAACCCATGTTTTTCTGGTTTAGCTATCCACGTCTCTAAAATAATGGATCACGCTTGACCACAAATGACGTAACGGCAAGTAATACAATTTTAACCACCTTGAAAAGAGATCAGTTCTGTGTTTAACAATGGAACCGTAGGTGTTATCTCACTGGTCCGGTGGGAATCGTGTCGCGGGAATGTAACCCGCTATTATGTGGAGCTTGCGAATTCATAACATATTTTGAGAAAGATGGTGGCAAAAGAGAAAATTTCAAGTTTTACGTAAAACTACTGGTATTTTAATGAGGGTGAATTTATCGTAACTTAGACGAGGAAGTGATAATTGATTTATTTCCGGTGATTGTGTCATCGCTTTTGTGGGACTTCTTGATTCCATTATTTTGAGAAATCTTGATCCTACGAGACAAGATAGAAGGTACTCGTGGCAAAACGACTGCCGCTCGGGTCGCTCTACAGGTTAAGCCACGCTTGCCTACAATGGTCTTTCGATGGGTGACAACCCATTACATACCGAGTTACATCCGTGTCTCGGTCAGTCAGTAGCCGTAAGCGGGTGGTTGATTAGCTCGGCGTCGCATAATCGCAAGTCCTAGCCACAGGCACCTACGTGGCGATGCGTGATGCTGAGCCGACAAGGTTACTTGCATAAGTTGGGTGGACGCCTGTTAATGACGAGCCAATAAGCCTAGCAATTCATATTATTTTCCTGAATGGTCACAGACGCAGTTACTATTATGAAAGGTCCTTTTTACGTTTTTGATGATCTCATACAGGGTGTAAAAGTAGGGTTTAACGCAAACGAAAGGCATTTGTTCTCCCCACCACTGCGATAATTTTTTTGTTCTAGACCATACCTGCGAACAGGGGTTCCCAAAGTTATAACCTGAAAAACTAGCTACTAATACGAAGCTACTAAACGTAACTACCCCTAGTTACGAAGATATTGGGGGTCAAAGTTCCAAATTTTTCACAGCTGTTTTTGTAAATACTAGTTTTTCAGGTTATAACTTTACTTTAATTACCTCCATGATCCGTTTACTATTCAAAGCGTCCACTAGCA
The DNA here is from genome assembly GCA_949774965.1 of Diarsia brunnea. NCBI lineage: Eukaryota > Metazoa > Arthropoda > Insecta > Lepidoptera > Noctuidae > Diarsia > Diarsia brunnea. The sequence goes on along the minus strand of OX459016.1, from coordinate 1,157,143 downwards.
CAATGTTTTAAGAGTGCTACATTGAGTTTTACCGTAAAACGTGATTTTTGACCCCAAAAAAAAAAAGTCGTTTCCCAGCAAAAAATTTTGCGTAGGGGTAGTTAGTTTGATGTACATAATGCTTGGTTGACGGCTGTGTGATGGGTTGATTTACACCCTGTATAATGTCATAATATGTGTATGTCAGGTCATAATATGAAGTGCGTTCAAGTTCTTAAAATGGTCACAGACGCAGTTACTTTTATGAATTGTCCATTTTACGCTTTTTAATGCAATTCATATTATGATTTGCTAAAGTGGCTATTTTAGACGACTGTTCTGTGGGCGATTCCGTTCCCGTGCAGCGCTTATCTTATCACTATCACTACATAGTATAAAACAAAGTCGCTGTCGCTGTCTGTCCGTCCCTATGTATGCTTAAATCTTTAAAACTACGCAACGGATTTTGAAGCGGTTGTTTCAGCATTGATATCGCATTATGATTCACATAATACGTAGAATTGTAGATTGATATTCGTATCAGATAACAAATCTGTTTTCACTAAATAAATAACGGTCATTGAACGTGGACGTGCGAGAGTGCGCGTGCGCTTATTCTGAAAATTATTTCGGCTGAATATTGTTTCTGGACAATAAGCTCTGAAAGGTAAGACTTTGTTTTTGTTTAAAGTAAAAAAATATGTGGTTAACATAGGTCGGTGTATAACCTGGTGTTATAAATAAAATAATTAAGGGAGATCTATTATGAAAATGAAATGAAATGAAATTATTTATTTCAGACACATGGTACAGGTCTATATTATGTTAGTAAGTACTTATAGCTATGTTAGTAAAATTAATATTTATTTCACTATTACGTCAAGTATTTCTATTTAATTTATTACAGGTTAATAATAACCAGTTACTAATAATTAACCTGTAACGGCTGTCAAATATCAATAGACGATAGCCGGGACCAACAGCTTTCGTCATGGAGGAAACTCAGTATGTAATGGGGTTTACGGACCAAAGGCAAGCCCGGGTTAACTTGAAGATCGATCCGAGCGGCTGTAATTATTTTGCCACCAGCTCTTTCTTCCTCCCCCCCTAAGCATCTGGACTGTTGCTTTGTTGTTTTAAAGAGACCGGACAACCGGACCCACTCGCTACTGGACCCGCGGGTCCAGTTGACAATATAATTTTTATTGATCAACTGAACCCACATGCAAACTTTAAAAAAATCTATTGTTTAAAGCTACCAGTGGATACAGGCGAGCGCAAAATTGTTTAGTAAAAATATACGTATTCAGAACAGCTTAGCGGATTTGGATGGAATTTGGTATCAAGATAACTATTATAATCTGAATCAACAAATAGGCTACGGTTGATTCCGGTGTTTCCGTGTGATGAGCAAAAACCTCAAATCGGAATTTATTTATTATCTCTTCACAAACATGTATATTATAGAGTTTAAAATTTTACATTACATAGATAAGTTTGTGATATATAGGTATGTAGGCCTAACGTAGACACCAATCGATAAGAAAAATACAATATTATTTTATGTTATTTTTTTAATTTTAGTTACCAGGTGTCTCTTATAAATTAATATTTCCTTCCTTGTATTGTCAAGTGAGACAATAAATATGAGGAAAAATATTCACACTTAATAAATAACTAATTTAAAACAAAATCCTAAATACATTAGATATAAAATGTATGAACTAATTATTTTGTTCGTATCCGAGTTTTGGGCTGACTCATCACATTCATGTTTACATTAGATAACATTGACACATTCATATGAATAAAATGATTGTTAGTGTGTGGTTGTTGTCATTGTCAACGACAAAACAACGTCCAGCAGCAGGGCTATTGCGTATCTTTATAAATGTCAGTGGCTATCCTAGTGTCCATCGATTAATTGTGAAATGGTTTATGGTTTGGTACAAAATGGAACCATGTGACAGTTGATGGACACTAAGATAGCCACTGACATTTAAAAAGATACGTAATAGCCCTGCAGTACATTGTTTTTTGTTACACACGACTTTTGTTGACACTGCACCGCGGTAAACACCTGGATGGAAAGAGAGACAAAACAGTGAGCGAAGTAGTCTGTGGATGATGGTGATGATGATAACAGCTCAACGGACTTAAATTAAAAGCGCAAGGGTAGCACACAACCTTACGTTTATATTAATGCATTCATGTAAAACATGAGTTTGCGTAAATGGTGGTTATTTACGCGAACTCATGGGAAAACCAAATCAATTTGATTTTAATTCTTTTATTAATTTACAGATCGATCACCACTGCAAGGAAGCTCCCATGATAAGATGGACGCTCTTCCATCTACGTCAAAAAACGCTACAGCAGAAGTTCCCAAATTAAATGAAGAAAAGACAGATACGGATAAAGTTCAGAAGAAGATGGTTCTTTCTCCAGAACACGATGAAAATGACTCGCGATGGACACTAAAGTATCGTGAACCTGCTCCGGAACTTGTTGAACTAGTGGAAGATTCCGGTGTGTATATGCTGACAAACTCGCTGAATGCGAGAAACAGTCACATGATTGCAAAACATTTGCTCGAATGTCACTAACCGAAATCTTTACTACAAGTGCTTTGAGTGCATGTTCGTGGACTAGTGTAATCACGAATGCGTCTGCCGTCCACAGTGGTCATGCAAGGCCTGTATTAGACCAACACGCAATAAATATGTTGTTGATTTATGTAAAACGATTTGGAGATCTTCATAATTGGACTGCAGCAGACTACCAATGTTGTCTAAACAATATGCGCCAAATATCGCTAGAGATGAGACGTGATAGACAGAGAGAAGAAAATTATTTGGATGAACTTATGGACAATTATTCTCTTACAAATTTCCGACAAACAATGTTGGAGATGCTCTGTAACCTACAAAAAGAAGAAGAAGATGTTCGTGACAAACATCTAGGTGAAGGTTCTCAGGACACTCTTCCATCTACATCAAAAGACGCTACAGTAGAAGTTTTAAAATTAAATGAAGAAGAGACAGGTAACGATAAAGTTCAGAAAATGGTTGTTCTGCCTTCGGACCACGATGCAAATGACTCGCGATGGACAATAAAGTATCAAGAACCTGCTCCGGGACTTGTTGAACTAATGCCTCATTCGGGTGTGTATGTTAATGCTTACGAACTTAAGTTAAGCTTGTCACAATCAAATGACTGTGTGACGTTGGCTCGAAAGTTATTAAATGAAATTTTTACCAAGAGTGCATTAAATACGTGTTCATGGACTGGCCCCACGACTGAAGATTCTGACGTAGGTGGTACAAATGTAAAACCTGGATTAAATGAAAACGCAATGGAAACATTACTGAATTTTGTTGCAGAGTTTGAATTGGAGAACGACTTGATTATCAAAACACAAAACATTCTGCGACAAAACCAAGAAGAGTTAAAACCTGTTGAAAATAAAGAATATACCAGTAGTTCACTAGAAGAATTAAAAGAAGAACTACGCATTATCGAGCTAAAGGTGACTAATGCTTTAAGGGACGAATGCATATCTTTATCAAAATATATGCAATCCGTAGTTACAAAATTATGTGTTGATTTTACGGAACAACAGAACAGAACGATAAACGCAAGTTTATTCTTCCTACAGAATACAATAAGATCGACACTCTTCCATCTTCATCAAAATCCGCTACAGCAATAGTTATCACATTGAATGAAGAACAGACAGATAAAGTTCAGAAGAAGATGATACTTCCGCCGGAATACGATGAAAATGAATCACGATGGACACTAAAGTATCTTGAACCTGCTCTGGAACTTGTTGAACTCATGGAACATACCGGTGTGTATGTTAACGCTGACAAACTCGCTCTATACAAGAATTCGGATAGTATTGAAGCAATTATCAAGAAGTTACTTTACGAAGTTTTTACTATGCATGCATTGGGCACTTGTACATTACCGGCCGCTTTGTGTAACGATGACCGTATTTGTTTGGAACCCGATAGACCTGAATTAGATCTGCATGCAACAAGAATAATGTTGGAGTTTATTGAAGGGTGTGGAAATAAACCAGGTCGGAGAGTACTGGACACGCGCTACGTTATTGCACTTATTTACTGTAGATTAGAAAAAGAGCGAAGACGGTACGAATACGAATAAATCATCTGCCTAGCCTTTTTTCCAACTATGTTGGGGTCGGCTTCCAGTCTAACCGGATGCAGCTGAATACCAGTATTTTACAAATACGAATAAATAAGATGAAGAATATAGTTTGAAACAAACAGAAAGAAAAATGTTTTTTATAATTAAATAAAAGCACAATTAAGCCATACCAGCATACCTGAAATATATTTCTCGACGGCATGTAGAACCAAGTCAGAGGCCCACGGGGGCATAAAAACTCTGACACAGGTTAGGCACGAACCGCACGATAAAGAAAAGATTGATGTTGAATGACTAAAGTCTTTGTGAAAAAGGAAGAGACGATAATTGATCGAAAGTTCGCGGAGCATTAAAAAACTCTAGTGAAAGAGCGTAAACGCATTGCGCCCCTCCCACACCAAGGCACAAAAAATAAATGCAGTGTTCAGTGTTTATCAGTGCTAACTAACATAGTCGTAAGTTTTACAAAAAAAAATTGAGTCATGAAGACTCGAATAAAGAGACATTTTATTCATTTTTCATTTTTCATTTCATTTATTCAACAACAAATTACATTGTGTCTGAATGTGGAAGGTACATAAAAAATAGATAATAGACAACAAAAAATAAAAATAAAAATTACTCGATTAATCAGTTGTAGAAGAATACGCCATCACTATCACAAATTAAAGTAAAATAATTAAAATCACAATAATTAAACAATGTCAACACAACAAGAAATATAAAAATATCTAAACATGTCACACTAAAATCGAACAAAAACATCAAAAATTAAAAATCATAATACTACAAATCCATTAATAAAACATGTCAAATAAAATATAAATTAACTATTAATAATAATAATAATAACATTAATAACTAATTTAAAAGTAAATCTTAACTACAATTTAAATTCAAATTCCTCTGTTGCCAAAAACCATTTAGGTGCATAAAAAAAACATTGAATTACATCGTCATACCAAAAAATCATCAAACATCAAAATTTAAAACATAACACAACACACAAATCCATTAAAATAATTAAAAAATATAAATAAAGATATACAATTCAGAAATCCCCGGGATAAATTTGAAATTATTTACAATTCATCCACTGAATAAAGACATCTTTCCAGTAGAAATGCCCTGAGCCTTCCCTTGAATGAGCCTGTGTAGAGTGTGCCCTTTAGCTCTAGCGGTAATTTATTAAATATTTTAACTGCCTGATACTGTGGACTATTTTTGACTACGCCAAGAGCAGGGGTGATTTTGTTTGCAACGTCTTGCCTACGCGTTTTTTCCCTTACCAGCCTGCCCTCGTCTGTTTCATAGTCATAAATATATTTTTTAAAGGTGTTTAACAGTACCACCACATAAAGGCTAGGCACTGTTAGTATGCCAAGTTCTTTAAAATATGGTCGACAGGAGTCTTGTTGAGCGATGCGGACAATGGTTCGGATCGCTCTCTTTTGGAGATTATTATATTCTATTCTAAATAAATAATGTACCAGTATGTTCTATCTTTTTCTTGTACCTACATTCTTTTTTTTTTTGTGGGTTGGGAAATCATCAAATAGCGGAAGGGAGTGTCAGACTTCTACTGACTAAAAACCACCTATGTTCCTTCTTGCGTGCCGAGGCCGCGGTATCTCTTTCGAACAACCAGCAGCCGGTATTTCTTTTTTATAAATTCATTGATTCCAGTACTACTCCTCAACGGTCTTGAAGGTTAATGATTAGGTTTCTTGGTTGAATGTTAAATGCATAGTAAATATTTGTATAGGATATTACAACAAAAAATGGAAAAATAAAAAATAAAAACCGACTTCAAAAACACAAAGTGAAGTGAAGTGAAGTCGGTTTTGTTTTTTTAACCTGAAAGAATACAACCATATATATACAGGTACCCCTAATATTTTATTAAAGCATTATCCTCCAACTCCTAACCTAAACAAAAAAAAAAGGTTTTTTTTTGACAGTTGGAAATCATCAAATGACTCCTTCCGCAGAAGTGTCAGACTTCCACACTGACTACAAATCACACATGTTCCTTCTTAGCCTTTTGTGCCGAGGCCGCAGTATCTCTTTCGAACAACCCGCAGCCCCGACGGGATTGTACTGTACCTAATGTAAATGTAATGTTAAGATTATTACGACGAGAACCTCGTGTATAGCTCATCTGTCTTGTGTATCTAGCTCGCGAGGTTGTCGACATGTGGCACGTGAATACAGCAGTCATTGTGCCGATAGTCGTGTCTGCCAATGGCAGACAGCCTCGACCAACATCTGAGGAGGCTCCCGCTTGGTAGCTGGATCAAGGGCTTGATTCAGAAGGCAGTACTTCTGGACACGGCGCACATTGTCAGGAGGTTCCTCTCTCAAGAGCCCTGACCACCGGTAGCTCGGACCCTGTTCCCCAATGCCGGTGGGCTACTATTTTTATATTTTTAAAGGTTTTTTTAAAGAACTCATCACGCCCTTTTTCATAGGGGTAGGCAGAAACCACAGAGCGCTGTTACTGCTACGTGTTTGCTGTTTTTATAAAGAAATGTGTAATAGTACAAATAATATTATGTATAGAAATGAAGAAGAATATTAAATAAAATACTTAAAGTAAAAAGTCACGTTTCGTACATCATGTAGTTCTCGGAACAAGCACAACAAAAAATAATGTAATATTATTGACAACAGTAACACAGAATAGCATCACGCCTGGAATCCTCGAAGGGTAACGCAGAGGCTGACGGACTAAACAGAATCATAATATTTTAGGCAGCAAACATCCCTATTCCATTTCCTACAACGAAAAAAATAACGGTATCGAAATATTTCGGTAACCCTTATTGAACGGTATTACGTCATACCGTTAAATAAGGGTTACCGAAATATTTCGATACCGTTTACCGTATGACGTCTTACCGTAATTTTTGGTTAATTCAGTCCCTGATTTAATTTATGTATGTTAGCTTGTAAGGTCTCTATCTATGGACCATTTGTAGCCTGAAATAAAATGATTATTATTATTATTATTACATGGAATTTAAACATAACTAGTGAAAAGTTGTACTCTGCCTAAACATTTGGGGATTACAAGCGTGATGTTATGTTGTTATAAATTACATCATAGATGTATTGTTGCATAAATTGTATTATTACAGAGTTAGGCGTTCGTACCAATTTCAGGCTATTAATAATTATTACACGAACTCAGAGTTATTGAAGAATGCGCCTTTTGTTGCTTTGGCCTTTCAAGGGAATGATATTTTTAAACGGTACCTACATTGTATTTAAGAATAAACTCTATCTTTGGAAGCCGAATATTGTGTCATAGTTACAATAGCGTATTTCACCAAAAAAATCTAATTAGTCCGTCTGTTAGATTTGCGAAAAATATTGGATACGTGTTTTTTGTTTTATCAAATTAATAAAAAAATACGAAAATAAAACGTGTTAAAGATCATGAGTGGGGGCTTGTGACGTCACTTTGTGGGTAAAAAAGTACTAACCTTGTGACGTCACACGACTTGACACGACTTTTCGAAGCACTGTATCTACTTCATCTTTTATTTACGTGACAAATTATTTTCACGTAAATAAAAGATTGTCCATTATTTTTTGGAAATCTATCTGACGGACTAATTAGATTTTTTTGGTGAAATACCCTATTCTTGATTCTTAGGTCATGCCAATTGTGATTGGGTTTCACCGTCAGGTCTTTTTCTCAGTAGCAGCTACGGAGCCTGGATTTCTGCCCGGTTGACTGCAATAGGCTCGCCCCCATTACATGGGGTTTATAAGGAACTTAAGCAACTTAAACTCTCTCAGCTGTCATTTATGTGTAGATCTTTGCAGTCGTTACATGAAGTCAGTTACCTAAAAGTCTGACAACCAGTTTTGCCAAAGAGTATCGTGTAATCCTATCTAATCCTATCCTATCCCGTCTGGCCCTATTTGGCGCAGCCGTGAGATGCTTTTTTTCTTTATTTTTTAGGTTTTTTTTATTGCTTGTTGTGTGCACTTGTGGCATGTGCTGAATAAATATGTTTTCTTTCTAATCCACCAACCGTGGAGGTCAAATATGCAGTCGATCCATGTAAAATAGGTAGGTACTAGTTTTTCGCTGCATCCGGTTAGACTGTAACCCGACCACAACATAGTTGGGAAAAGGCTAGGTAGATGATGAGTTTCCAATTTTTGCTTTTCAGATACTAATTTCTCTACTTTACTTAATTATCATACCTTTTTTTTTTGGCGGGTGGAAAATCATCAAATAACCACTCTTGGGCAGAGCGAAAGGGAGTGTCAGACACTGACTAAAAACCACCCATGTTCCTTCTGAGCTCTTGAGCCGAGGCCGCGGTATCTCTTTCGAACAACCCGCAGCCCCGACGGGTAATTATCATACCTCTCGTCCACTTTTTATTCAAATTATCCACTAAACGGTAAGTTCCTTGACATATTCGAAGATGCCTTCCTGCCATGCCGTGCCAAGCCGTTCACTCGCTCTTGAGAGCTGAGACCGGCAGAAAGGGAACGCGTCTTAGCCTTTGTTCGTGCGCCCGAGCAAGGACAAGCCTTGTCAACGAATAATATCGTTTTAGTTAATTATACTAGCTTTTGCGAATGGCTTCGTCTGTGTGGAATTCGTGACAGGGGGTCTAAAATGGCCTTTTACGAATTTTAACGCAAATCATATGTTTTTCCTATTATGATCTATTTTCCTAAATGGTCAGAGAAGCAGTTACTATTATGAAAGGTGCGTTTTACACTTTTCATCGCAATTCATATTATGATCTGAGGCCGTTCAAGTATTACGTAAGCAGATTTACTGCAATTATTAACCCCCCCTTCCCCCTTGTCAGCAAAAGTAATCAAAGCTCTCACCCCTCCCCCCATGCTTACGTAAACATTGGAATACTTATGCATGTTTATGTTACTTACTGTATTCTGTTTTTTTTATTAAATAAGAAAATACACTTAGGATAATTATAGGACTTAAATGTACATATTCACTAAAACCAACTTTATTGACACAATCCCCGATAATGCGTTTCGTTTGCAAGCATAGACAATGTGTGGGTTGCCATAATTATGTGTAAAAAAGTAAACAACTACTGCTGACGTAAACATCATCTAGACCCACCACCCCCCATGTCATCAAAAATAAGCAGAGCCGAGACCCCCCGCCTCCCATTGGTGCTTACGTAATACTTGAACGGAAAAAGTGGATATTTTAGACCCCCTGATCAAATTCAATTGGTTCTCTTTCACATAAACCTACATGGCCACGTGTGAAACGCTAGAAGACAGTTGCATGAATTATATTTTTTTACGAAACAAAAATTCAGTTTATAAAATCTATATTCGATAACAACTGCATTGGTATAGATAGAACTACGTCGCAGTCATTAAAGGCTGCTATTGACTACGACACAGTTCCAAAAAAGTCGAGCAACAAACAAAAGCAAAACTAAAAGTATTTTTCTTAAGTTAAACCTAACAATATAAACTGTGTATGTAAGATTGTGTGTTTGCATGAAAGGACTGGTTGTTATGTGGAAAAGCCGGAAACACGGGAACAAACTGATGTTGCAAACAGGTGGTGGCTATAGTCTACCTATGTGCCTATTATATCATTGGAATCGATTTAGCCGTTTAGGCCTAAAAGACAACAGACAGACAGAGTAACATTAGCATTTGTAATGTTTATTGATATAACATGAACATTACTGTTAAAGATTTTAAATGTTTGTTATTTGTAATTGAGTTTGACATTTGTGACAGTTCAATGGCTGTAATTATTAAAATTTGTAGAGTGATAAAATTTAAGTTTGTTAGTCAAAGTTGCGGTGAAGGCTGCTTAATCCGTTTAACATATTTGTATTGAACTAGGTTTTAAACCGGTTTTAGCAGTTCCGGTTCTAGTACATTTTTGAGCCCTTATCAGGACTAAAATTACCTTCATAACTCTACTGGGAACTTAAACACAACACTATCAATTTTATTAATAATTTATGCTAAAAATATACCGAGTTTAATAAACCACTTTACTTGGCTTTCGTAGATTATGCGAAGGCCTTCGATAGCATCAAGCACTCCGAAATATTCAAAGCTTTAACAAATCAGGAACTGGACCAACAATACATAGACATTTTAAAAACCATCTACCATAATAGCACAGCAAACATAAAATTGAATACTGCAGGACCTTCATTCAGTATACAGAAGGGTGTTAAACAGGGTGACCCGCTCTCTCCGAAGTTATTCACAAGCACTCTTGAGGAGATATTTAAAACGCTAGCAGCCTCATGGACAACCAAAGGCATTAAAATGGGCAGTAAGACGTTGACCAACCTCCGATTTGCCGATGACATAGTCCTTTTTGCACCCACAGCCCTGGAACTACAGACAATGCTCCAAGAACTGAGCACGGCTAGCTTTAAGGTGGGACTTACTATGAATCGGTCAAAAACCCAGCTTATGACCAACAGCACTAAGCGTAGGGTCGAGGTAGATGGGCAAGAAATACATTATGTCGATGAGTATATCTACTTGGGCCAGTTAGTATCTTTCGAAAACAGGCAAGAAAAAGAAATCGATCGCCGAGTCGAAAACGCCTGGAAAAGCTACTGGTCCATGAAGACGCTAATGAAGGGCGATCTTCCGGTCTCCCTGAAGCGCAAACTCATCGACATGTGCATTCTGCCCATCCTAACCTACGGTGCTCAGACATGGTCACTCACCGATACTCAGAGGTTCCGCCTTGGAGTATGCCAAAGGGCAATGGAGCGCAGCATTTTGGGTGTCAAAAGGCAAGACAGGATTCGAAACACCACGCTGCGCTCCAAAACGGGCATAGTGGACGTTGGCAAGAAGGCTGCTAGGTTAAAGTGGGATTGGGCGGGTCACGTCAGTCGCATGCACGATGACCGTTGGGCAAAAGCCTCCACACGATGGTTGCCAGAAGACGGACGGCGCCGCCGAGGCCGACCTAGAAAAAGGTGGCGTGACGATTTAGACGCGTACCATGAGGGCTGGTTCGAGGCGGCACAGGAAAAGAGCTCGTGGAAGGAATTGGGGGAGGCCTTTGCCCAGCAGTGGGACAGGGTAGGCTAAAGAAAAAAAAAAAAAAAAAAAAAAAAAAAAAAAAAGAGCCAAGAATCGTAATTTTTAATATTGGTGTCCTAACTTTTTCTATAAAAAACTATTAGATTCTATTGTACCACCCACAATTCAAATCAGTCACACAAAGATCATCCATCAAACGATTGCTTCAACTGTCACTGTCAAAGTGACAGATGTCAGACGTAACAGACAATCATCCATGTTGCGGCGTGGTCAATGTCGGTCAGTGTCTCAACAACTACAGGGTAGTGGGTCAAGGTGACTTTCGTAGTATGTCCACGGATTAACGGCTTTGTGGGTAGGTATAAGCTGTGGTGAAATTCTGAAATATAGCTGTGATTTAAGACTGTCATATTATTAATCAGGATTAACTGTAGCTTTTTTTAAGTGGTTTAGGTAGATTATTTCAAAGATTCGACACAGCTTTTACTTTTTCAGTACATTTGTAAAAATATTGAAGGAAAAAATATTAAAACTTGCACTGAAAATCACTAAACGATAGATGAATTTGAGACATAGTTATATTTTAATTTACTGTCATTTTGAAAATAACAAAGATAATGATGAGATATAGCGGTGATAAGAATGTTGAGATGGATGTGCGGAGTGACAAGAATGGATAAAGTAAGGAATAAAAAGGCATAAAAATAAAAGAGGCGCTTGTTACAGAAGAATTGAGAAGACGATGATGAAATATAGAATAATGAAAGAATGAGCGTACTGAGCATTCAGTTATTTGAGGTCTGTGTTTGCTGTTCGGTCTCCCCATAGAATACCCATGAGAATTAGGATTGGTTTCAAAATTTGCGAAACTGTGCGAAATAAGTTTCGAAATTCCGTAACGTAAGTAATTGCGATTTTGTGTTTTACGCAACAATTAAAAACAAGTTCATTAAAGACGAGGCTTATGATTTTTAATTGAGACTAACGAGATATGCCCCCAGCTATGTATTGATATACCTATGTACTAATTACTATACAACTCTGGGTCTGGGTGTGTTTGTGTATGTGAGTTTAAATGTTTGTGAACGCACCCACAATACAGGAGAAATTCTTAGTGTGGGGCCAAAACAAAACCAAAAAAAAACTTCAGATACAATTTGGTCCACGTGCAAATCATTAAGACATAGACATAATTTATCGATGACTGGTGAAGGATGCGGGGATTCGTTAATGCGAGACACATGGCTCTGTTAAATTTGTCGATATTTGGGGAGGCATACGTCTAGCAGTGGACGTCTTTCAGCTGAAATGATGATGATTATGAGATATTTTATGTCTTGTAGGCATTTCAATCAAGTAATCTTCGTCACAATAAATGATTTATTGCTTGCAGTAACTGCTTAACATTCAGACATTACATTTAGGTGTTAGAGTTAGAGTCATAAACTTCATATGGGACAGCAAGGAAGCATATGGAGCAAAGTTACAAACATTACATAAAAAAATCACTGCGAGTACTTTAAGAGGTAGGTATTTGAACACACGTTGTTATAAAATTCTCTACAGTTTTTTCATTTCCTTGTTGGGCTAGTGAAAACTTGATTTTCTGGTTGACATAAGGAACTACTTGTAACGCCCTATTCTACACCTACAGATGTTAAAGAAAAAAGTAAACAAGTTTTGAATGGCTTGACTTTGAACTAAAGAAATGAAAGAAAGAAAAATTTATAAAAGCAAAAAAAAATCGTACAAACCCTAACCCTGGTTAGGGGCTCCGACATGTTAAGTAAAGATTATCCATATCTTCAAACACGGTTCATAATGCTTCAATTTCTCGAGCTTGCTTCGCTCTCTCTTTCATGAAGTCTTGTGTCTGTTACTTATCAGTCATCAGTTCATCACGGTCTAGATATAAAACTCGCTTTTCAATGAAGAGTTGGCATAATAATTATGTGTCTCACTTCGCTCGTTCTTACTTTCTCTTGCTGAAATCAATGACAGCTTAATCGATACCTATGTTACAATAATTCAAAATGTTATTTCATTTATTTTGTAAAAATCATTACTTTATTACCTCTTTTTGGGCTTCGCCACACTTGGTTTCGAAGGCCCAATTTCTTTTGGCTCGAGTGTTCTTTTTGGACCAATTTCACCACTTTCCTCAAGTAATTAATGATACCTTTATACCTGTCGTTTTAACCACTACGACGCGCGACGTCCGTCGTACTAATTGTCGTCGTCTTCTAATAAGGATGTTTTCTGACTTTAAAAAAAAAATATGATACTGTTTAATCCGTCTGTTAAATTATCGAAACATATCGGTTACGTGTGTTTTTTGTTTTACCAAATTAATAAAAATTACAAAAACAAAAGTGTCAAAGATCATGAGTGGGGGCTTTCGACGTCACTTCGTGGTTAAAGATGTGCCAAGCTGTGACGTAAGACGACTTTTCGAAGCACTGTATCGTCTTCATTTTTTGTTTACGTGAAAAATGAAAAAAATTGTGTCCAATATTTTTGGAAATCTATCTGACGGTCTAATTAGATTTTTTTTTGGTCCACTACCCTATAGACTTCGTCGAGCTTCATTGTTTTTACGCTTTTATGGTGGTTTCCACGGTTTGTGAATATTGTGGGACTAAAATACCAGTCGTGCTACTATATTCACTATATAGTTCATCAAAAATCGAATTATAAATCTAACTTATTATTACACAAAAATTTGTTTGACAGCCAACATTCACATGACAGCACAAGGATGTATCCTTACAAAGATAATTACGCTTGCTACCACATTTTATCGTAATGTAAGAAACTCTTAAAACAATCTGACATTCATTTATCTGACATTAAGACTCGATTCGATGTATCATTCCCAAACGTGGGGTAATGGTATAGCAAGTAAATATCACGGCCCATATTACATTCTGTCGCAACGTTTAATAATATACGCCATACTGATATTATGGTGTTTTTGGCTATGTTGCTTGTGATGGGAAACATTATATTGTCGTTAGATTTTGTAATAGAATCGTGGGAGGAGGGCTTTAGGATTTTTTGGATGAGTGTTTATGGTAGTGTTAAGTTACAATTTCGGTTACCTACAGCTCAAAAACTTTCATATATTAAAAATTCGAGGAATAAGATTTGCGTGTTTTGGGTTCGAAATTGACACCTATGACTTGGCACTCCCACAGTCACATCACTAGACTGGCACTGCCATAATTTCTTTAATAAATGACGTACTTAATTGAACAGTTCTTTGGATGTTAATTAGAATCACTATTGATATTTGACTATCTAGTGATGTTACCCTAAGTACCTAGGTACCTAAGTAGATATATCGATACATTTCTGACTCAAGGCCGACCATTCCCATAGAGGTATGAGTAACAGTCAAATACTAACAGTAATTACAGTTTTGCAATGGTTTTAAAACTTTACTGCGTTAGTAAATCGTTCTGGTAAATATTAAATATATGGAGGTATATTATTTGAAGTTATTTCTGGCAACGTAAAATAATAACGACCTTAATTATTTAATTAGTTAGCAAGAATTGATTGAGATTACTTGAGGAAAAATATTTTAACTTTGGATTTGTCGGAGCTTTGAGAAATCATTGAATCATTCATATAAATAATAATAAAAATATTTGGTAGGAAACAGTGTACCTATTAACAGTAGATTTTCTTTAATTCAACAGAGCACGGCTAACATCACAACTCTACATTTGAAGTAATAATTATAACCACTATTCACAAAAGAAACGAATATCAAATAAGTGACACCGATTCACCATTAAATGGCCCGACCCAATTCAAACAAATTGATCTAACCGCAACAATTAATGACATCTCAGAAATATCGACAATATCATCGACAAAAGAGGTTGCATCACTAACTTTCTAGTCGTGTGGATGACAATAGTGATGTACGTTCTTAACGATTGTCACGTTATTGTGACATGGAAGATGCTAATGATAGGAAAGTGGTACAATTATTTGTTTAGTAAGAATAACAATACTTGAGATGAATGCATGTTATTATGTTCCAGTTTTTTTCCACTGACAATTACTTATTTGGTTGTAAAAAATTCGTGACAGAACATAGATTTGTTTGTCTTGTAGATATAAACAATACAGAATGCAAGGGTAATACATTTGAGCATTTATATATTATTATGTTAAATTCAGATACACAGTAGAAGTAGATACCTAGGCCGACTCGCCATCGCCGCGCCACGCCAAATATATTTTTTTAAATTCAACGCTGGTAAATATACATTAAAATTTATGAGTTGAATTCCTGATAATAGTTCGCGCGACGTTGATGTCTTTTACAATATTTTATTTTCAATGAGTTGGTATTTTATTTATTTGACATATTCGAATTAGAATATTATTAATAATTTTACCAGGCGTTTTAGGACATAGTTTGATGTAATTTTAACGTTCAAAACAATTAAATGTCGGCAAAAGCATAAATGATTTTTGATTTCGATAAAAACGAGACATAAATCATTTGTTACTTATGTCCTAAAACCAAAAATATTAAAGACATTTGTGACATCTGAGAAGCCGCACTGTGCCAGCGTGGTATAATGTAGTTGTAGCCTTGTAGCCCATTTCTTCTCATAGATAAAAGGTCTGTGTCCCAGCAGTGGGAACATTATAGGCTGATCATATGATATTTCATTGAATGTAAATGTCATGGTCCAAACGGGCTCAGTTCCCAGTTTTCAGACAATTAAGCTCGAAATATTCGTATTCATGACAAATGGATCGTGATGTTACAATAAAGATCAGTGCTCTCTAAGCCTTGACCACATAAACATTGCTTAACTTTATAGAAAGATCAATTGATCTTCGTCGTACTAAGCCGTTCTAAATTATAACCCCATACAGTATTAATTACAAGTTTCGTCAAAGTATCGATCGATAACACATGATTAATGATGGTGTTACATCACTATCTGGTGTCGTTATTAGGTGACAATGGTGTGATCTTATCGACTTACTATCATGTTATGGTGACATGATTGGTTATTGATGTTTGCGTGTATGTTTCGTTTAAATACGTTATGCGTAGAGCAATTGCGTTGTATGAACTTAACTTCGGCCCGCGTTGTGGACATAACAAAATATCTGCCAAAGCATAATGTTCGCAAGTTTTGTCGCGCGAATTCAGGGCTATTCCTCTAAATCCATAGAAATTTTAATACTTAGGTGATATTTAACTGACACGGATAAGCGATTCACAGGATTGTTTTTCTTTATGGCAAAATCACCCAAGAAAAGATGAATGGAGTGTTTGAGGAGTGATATGATGGAAAAAAGGAATAAATAATAGCGTGACGACTGCCAGGGCAGAATGGAAGAAAAAAACGTGTTGCGCCGACCCCAAAATATTATCTGTGCAATCCTTTTACCATACCTCACTATGATAAGGAAAGTTATAAACAACATAATGATTTAAGTTTCATCATCAGCCTATAATGTTCCCACTGCTGGGACACAGGCCTCTTCTCTATGAGAAGAAATGGGTATAATCCACCACGTTAGTCCAGTGCGGGTTGGTAGATGTCACTTAGCTTCGATTTTTTAATTCTCTAACATGCTTAATTTCCTCACGATGTTTTTCTTTACCCTTTTGAGAGCAGACGTGATGAAATAAATTACATAAAGTAATGTGCCTGCCTGGGTTCGAACCCACGACTTTACAGACGATAAGATAGAGATAGATATCGATATCGATATTTTTAGTATGCATTATGAATAATTTATTTTATGATTTTATTATTATGCAATTTTAGTAGTATGTGTTGTGTATTGGCCTTTTTCATTATTATTGATATATTTTTTTTTTGTTTAATAACATTATTCTTTAAGTAGGTATACCTACTAACAAAAATATGGATCACAGTAATCTGATTTTAATAAATTATTATTATTTTAGGGCTGGTTCGAGTTGGCTCAGGAAAAGAGAAAGTGGAAGGAATTGCGGGAGGCCTTTGCCGACCAGGGGACACAAAACAAACAATAAAAACTACAAAACAAACAAAGCTTTCAAAATCATAATCCAATTTATAATTCACAATCGTCACTGTAAGTATGTTATCGAATCCATTGAGCGTATTGGTTTCATTAAGATTGAGAGAGATTTGTTAATGTAATCGTATTCATTTATCATGGCTTTATTTTGCAGTGACAACCTTACAGGCCTATCGATATTATCTCATTGGAAGGTTATAGAAGGAAAAAAAAGCAAGAACCGAGCGGTTATCAAGATTCTAGATTATTTTATTTGCATGAAATATGGTACAATATGGAGCAATAACTTGCTAAGTCCCACAAAAGTTTCGATATGGTCTTATTTCTTTTCAATATCTTTTTATGCCATAGTGAAAACAAGCTAGATAGACTAGAATTAATTAATTTTATAATTACTAGATTTTACGAATCGATTTTCAAATTTTTCGATTTGGTAGCAAGTTGATGCGTTTGTGAGTAACTACGCGGGCTGATTTAATTTCTGTTATTCATCATAGTTCATTCAATTTACAGTAAACATGAATTAGTACTCATCGGATATGGCAGATGAACACTTAGCTAATTGTACTTTCGCATAGTTTTAGCGTTATGTCAAGGAGAACTTGTGGATCGGCTGCAGGCTAGCTATTATTAGAATGATAGTTTTAGTCAAAATAAAAAGTGTAAAAACATTTTTTTAGATAATTCAAGTCTTGGTCTTGAACAGCTTCATCACCTGCCCAGTATTTTCCTAACAATGTTGGGGCGACAGACAGACTATCGCAATGATAATATTACAAGGATAGATGGATTGTGTTTGAAACAAAATAAATGATTTACATGGGATTGATTCCAGTGCAATAGTTACAATATTGGGTGTAAAGATCAGATAAGCAGTCGCTCCATGGAAAATACTGGTACTCAGCTATATCTACATTCAGATAGACTGGAAGCTGACCACAACGTTACTGGAAAAGGGAATCAGATTGATTGAGTACGGATGGTACTTTTTGAAACAAAATACAGGGTGTAACTATAAATGAACCCTTTTTTTTTTGGGGGGTGGGAAATCACCAAATAACCCCTCCCGCTCTTGGGCAGAGCGAAAGGGAGTGTCAGACTTCTAATGACTAAAAACCACCCATGTTCGTTCTTAGCCCTTCATGTCGAGGCCGCGGTATCTCTTGCGAACAACCCGCAGCCCCGACGGGCAAATGAACCCTTCACGTAACTGTAAATCAACCATTCTGTACTTACCTACATAAAACTAAGCAATTTTTTTTTGCTGGGAAACAACATTTTACGGTAAAACTCAATGTAGCACTCTTAAAACATTGTGTGTGGGTGCTTTGAATAGTAAACGGGTCATTGAGGTCATTTAAGTAAAGTAAAAACCTGAAAAACTAGTATTTATAAAACAGCTGTGAAAAATTTGGAACTTTGACCCCCAATATCTCCGTAACTAGAGGGTTCCCAGGTATGGTCTAGATTTAGAACAATAAAATGATCTCAGTGACGGGGAGAACAAGTGTCTTTCTGCTACGTTATGGGAACTTTTACACCGTTTATACCTTCTACATTGAATTGTTACCAGCAGACAGCAGTACGGTCAATGACCATAACCTAATTTAAATGTCAGCCGGAACTAACAGCTAATTGACGTAGATTGCAGGGCATATTTCTATTAACTTTTAAAAGCACGTACTGTCAAGTCATAATCTAGTGTCTACTATGAAGGACATTACGTTATTTCTCTCTTCCTGTTTCAAGCGTTCGTTTTTTACTGCTCTTAATGTATATAACCTTATTGTAAGTGCATAATATTAATAGTGTCGTGTATTTGTAGGTTAACTTTAAAAAATAAATGATATTATACAGGGCGGCACGATTTTAACATTAATTTATGTCAAGTTAAGATTATAATGGGAAAAAATTACAAACTTCCCTAAAGTTAATTAGTTTATTGTCACCTTCCTGGGCTAAAAGAAAGTCAGATATTACTCAAAATGAAACAACAATTTAGACACTGCTCAAAAATATAGAACAAAACTTAAATAAATGTATTGTTTTTTTTAAGAAACGTTGCCCCTCTACTATTTTCTCCTGAACCGTGGATGCGTTTACAAAAATTTTAACTCACAGAAACAACCAGAAAAATAATATATTGTTGACATTGTGCTATGTCTTAGCATTTTGAAATATATTGGATGGACGAGGCAGCTCGTTGGTCTAGTGGTCGCAAGCGCGACTGCTGAGCATGAGGTCCTGGGTTCGATTCCCGGGTCGGGCAAAGCGATATTGGCTTTTTCCATCAGGAATTTATTAGTAACAGCCACGGAGTCTGGATCTGTGCCCGGTTGATGGCAATAGGCTCGCCCCCTATTACATAGGACTTAAACATAACTGGCGAAATGTGGGTGTACTATTAGGTATACCTCTGCATTACTCTTCGGGGATTACAGGCGTGGTGTTATGTTATTTAATGGGTATACTCTTGATTTCAATATTTTTCTGAGGAAGGAGATGAGGTCACGACGATAGAACGAGCTTAACCATGAAAACCTATTAACTCGCGACTTAAATAGATTGGGGTCATATAAACTTGGGTACACACGCAGACATTCCTCTCCTTGACTGTATGTATGCACAATAAAAGACGCAGCTAAGGGCTTCGTTTGAAATTAAAGTTAATGACTCATGAATTATTTTAGGCGACATCTGGGTGTGGCAGTAATTAAACCAAAACAAACAAATGCCACTAAATTTCGAATAGGAACTAATGAAGCTGACCCAACGTGAAATAATTTTGATTATATAGGGTATAAAAGTACTTATTTACTTACTTACTTAGTACGTAATTGACCGGTAAAACAAACGAAAAAAAAACAGACAAATCTGTAAGTGTAAAAAAAATTAACACAAATTACTGGTGAACACTGAGCATAAAGGGTGTAAAAGTACCCTTAACGCAAACGAAGAGCATTTGTTCTCCCTACCACTGCGATCATTTTTTTGTTCTAGACCATACCTGGGAACCTCCTAGTTACGGAGATATTGGGGGTCAAAGTTCCAAAATTTTCACAGCAGTTTTTGTAAATACTAGTATTTCAGGTTTTAACTTTACTTAAATTACCTCCATGACCCGTTTACTATTTAAAGCATCCACTAGCACAATGTTTTAAGAGTGCTACTTTGAGTTTTACCGTAAAATGTGATTTTTGACCCCAAAAAAAAAAGTCATTTTCCAGCAAAAATTTTTGCGTAGGGGTACTTAGTTTGATGTACAGAATGCTTGGTTGACGGATGCGTGAAGGGTTCCTTTACACCCTGTATACATACGTAAAAACTTACACCCTTTTCCCATGGGGGTGGGCAGAAACAACAGAACGCCACCTGCTACAATCCTGACATACTCCTTTTGTCTCGTCCACATTCATACATCTGGTCATACACGCATGCCGGTTGCATGTATTACGTCTGTCCTTTCTGAAGAACCTCACCATCATCATCATCAGCCTACCCTTTTCCCAACTATGTTGGGGTCGGCTTCCAGTCTAACCAGATGCATCTGAATACCAGTATTTTACATGAAGCGACTGCCTATCTGACCTCCACAACCCAATTATTACTGGGTAATACGATAACCTTTGGTAAGACTGGATGTCAGAATTCCAGGTCACTGACTACCTGTAACGACTGCCAAAGATCTATATATACAAACAGCTTAACGTACTTTCCGAGGCACGGAGGAAACTCGGTATGTAATGGGCGGTCACCCATCTGCAGACCAACCTAGGCAAGCGCGGCTTAACCTAAAGATCGACACGAGTGACAGTTATTATTAAACCACGAGCTCTGAAAAACCTCACAAATAAGGTAAAAAAAAAACGTTTCAGTTTAAAAAATATTTTGTATTTACATAACCTTGCAGGGAATCGTGAGTGCATCTCATAACCTCTCTAAAGATTATAATTATTACAACTTGCTAGCCTGAAATGGCAGACGAGCTCAATACGACGAGTACTTTCAATAACTATTAGCGGAATGCCAAGGAAAATACCCGTATCGACTGCTCACTGCTAAATTATTCTTACTACCGTACTCAGAGATATTTAATGATTACTTAAGCCGTCATTTAGTAAAGATTTGACAATATACAAAACGTCTTAAGTAATCATTAAACGTCTCTGAGTGCGGCAGCTACACTTTAATGTCTAGCCAGACTGTTAACTTAAGTAGGCATGAGGTTGATGGTTTATTGAATTAATTAATAACCTCGTAAGACTCAAGCTAAATTTCGCAAGATGAGCTATACACCCAATGTGCAGTACAATGAACAATATCGCCTAACATTGTTCTGGCGCGGCCCAAGGATATTGAACAATTTTTTTATAGGAAAAACGCAACTTAAATATTATTCTGTGTACTCTAGGTAGGAAATGAGTATATTACAACCAGTTTTAAGTTGATATCTTATTGTTCATTTAAATGCACATTGAGCATTTCGTGTGTTCATTTAAATGCACATTAGAAATTTCGTGGCTCTTTAATTTTTAATAAAAGAAAGTTATTTCAATGAATATACTTAATAGTAAAGGAAGACCAAAAAAACGATGGATGGACTGTGTAAAGGGTGATAATATAGAAAAAAAAGGAGGAGTAAGGTGTGATCCTGGTTATCAGCGGCATTCAGGTACACTCCGGTTAGAAAGGATTGAGTGATAAGCTGAGTTACTTAATTAAATGTCATAATATTAATTGCATTTGAAATTATTTTTGCCTATGGTTCACCAGAAAGTTCATGATGATATATTATAGATATGATGTAAATGCGTGTTTTCACAGAAAGCAAACATAGTTTTCAACACTTGGTATGTGTGAATGGTACTTCAAAATAGAATGAAACGCCAACAATGCGACACGCGCGTAATTAGCTTAATTAGGGAAACCACTGATACTAGGAAATAAAGCATTAATTGTAAACAAGCCTTTATTACTACGCCATTTAGATGCCAAAGGAGTTTAGAGATATCATCGGTATTTTCAGAAACGACATGTACCGAAACCAAAAACTCGAAGTAAATTACAGCATGAGCCATCATTACAATATATTATAAAAGAAAGTCCTCCACCGTGTCTGTCTGTCTGTTCGCGATAAACTTAAAAACTACTGCAAGGATTTTCATGGTGTTTTCACAAATGGATAGACTGGTTCTCGAGGAAGGTGTAAAATACTCAGTTTACTCGCAGAACCAAAAATATTCTAACATTATCGTCTTCCAATCATCAGCAAACGCAAACAGGTCCAGCCCAGGGTAGGTCTCCACGAGCGTGTTGAACATAAAGAAAACATCACAACAACAACAACAAGCAACAACAACTACATCGTAAGTATACGTGGCGTAGGGGAGGTGGATCGAGCTACAGAGCGACAAAATGTTACATCCATGGGCCCGCGTGGTGAAACAGTAAAGACTACGAGCACGAGTTATGTAGCAGATTGGTATAATAATTACCCATACTGGCTGGAGGCGTTATTTGATTAGATAGTAATGAGGGATTGAGAGGGACAGGAAAACCAAAGAAGAGATGGTGGGATTGTGTGAAGAATGATACGAAAGAGAAAGGAGTAAATTATGCCATGACGCCTGACAGGAGAAGGATAATGGAAGAAGAAAACGTGTTGCGCCAATTCCAAATAGAATGCGATAAGGCACGAAATTGATGATGATGATGAATTCAAGAAGAATATACATAGTTGTATAAATTGGTGCATAAACCACTTAAACAGTGATGAGGAATGAAGAAGACGCAGATCTATGCTGATCCTCATTTTAATCAGAGAACGTGCTCCAAATGTGGCCATGCAAATGATTACTTTCTACAAATCAGTATTGGATAATTACAGACAACTTTACATGTAAGAACCTTCTATAGAATCTACCCTTGATTATCTTGTCAGTTAAAACGAGGGGTCAACTACTATATCATATCTACTTTGACATATTGTATTTATCTTAACGCCCATGGTCAAGATAGAAACTAGTGTCATTTAAAGTTTACTTGATAATTATTATGATTGACGATAAAAGTCACGTCTGTCTAACCAAATAATGTCAATCAATTAAGGAACCAATTACGAATGAGTGAAGGTTGAAATAGCCTGTATATAAGTTAGATGTAAGAGGCAAATTAGACTTGTATTACTTGCATTTTATTTAAGAAACTAAAGAACATATTGAACTTTATAAGCGACTGGCATTTCAGCTGTGACTTCGTCCTCAAAAGTTTTTATAGTTTTGCTGATATGCATGATATAAATATAATTTATAGGCTATAAAACCCACGAATAATGTATCTCTTTAACAGTGAAAACATTTTCGAAATAGGATCATTGATTCCGAACATAACCCTCTACATACATACTTACAAACTAAAGACAATTTTATCTCTTTATAAGATTAATTATAGGCTAGCCTATAGAAGGTATGCTACTAGGGACCTTGACAATCAACACTAAATGTGTTACAAGCAATAAAAAGTGTCTCGCTTCAGTAGTTTATACACCGTGAAATTTTAATAGTTGTTTTCCCGCGGCTGAACAACTTGCCTTAACGAGTACTTTCGAGGCATGGAGTAAAAGTAAAAAATTAGGATGTTTTTGTTTTATTTAATAAAAAAAAAATATATTCATCAACTCGAAAACGTGAGAATCAATAGTAACACTAAACGTAACTTGTAGGTAGTACTCGACTCCCACGTAAAAGTATTAAGGAAAAACTTGAAGAACTTGTAGGGTTAAAGCTTAATAATATCAACAATAAGTTATCAGCTGATTGAAAAGTACGCGGGTCAACGGCCGCGCGGCTGGTAGGCACCCGGCTTGTGCCTAGCGTAGATATCGGGAGGTACCTACTATTGGTTCGTGGTAGCTTTCGAGTTTTGTTTTTCACAATGGTTAATTTGCCATTTTTGGTTTCTAATATTTTATTTGTGTATAAAACGATTGTATTACCAAGACAAAACCATTTCGCTGCAGGAAAACAACGATTTCGATTTCACGGTGTATACGTGCTCTATAAGCTCAGTGTTCACCAGTAATTTGTTTTAATTTTTTTTACACTTACAGATTTGTCTGTTTTTTTTCGTTTGTTTTACCGGTTTATTTATGTCATAGTGTAAAATTATAGGTCTATAAGTACTGCCTGTGTTATTGGTTTTTAGTTATTGTAACCTAGTTTTTTTGTTTGTTTGTAAATGTCACTTCATGCAAAAATGCAGTTCCTACTTTGATTTAAGAGTATTTCCTTCTCGTAGGTCGTGATAGGTCTCTCGACATTCTTAGTAGATTGGTTTCGTCATTTCCCTTCGGCATTCTTTCAACACGTTCTAAGCAAGCTAATGCCGTTTATAGCAAAAAATTGCCGTTCGGAAACAGAATCATTGCTCATAAGTTTGTCGAGTTGCCAATGTTCAGAATAAGCCAAAAGCAAGCAGAAATCACAACACAGATAAATTCTTAATTACGTCGGTTAATTTATATTGCGATTTATAACATTAACTAGAGGATCTTCAAACATTGGTTGCATCTGTTCTCGAACTCTGCCTTACACGTCACTATGAAAGATCTTTGCGAGGTTAACGCTAACGGTATCTATAGTATTTGAAATCTTTCATGCCATGAAAAAGCAGGGGACCAACTATTATTATTGAGAGAACAAGAGACAACCTTTTACTTCACAAGTTACAGTTTTCTTTAGAGCAATCTTCTAAGTTAGTCATGTACATACCCTACGATGTATTGAGAGCACTCATACAATGTCATCTCTTCCGTCTATGGGTTAGAACGGCTCCACGGCTTATCGTTTTTCTTCACCAAGGTTTTGGTATCTCAGATTAACTCTGCCAGGTTTCCAGCCACGTAACACATGACAGATCTCGTCTAAGTCAGTGACCCAACCTAATCTCTTTAAACATAAGTTGAGAAATAAGGACACACTCTAACCGGATTACTTTTTGTCGTAGTCGCGCGTGTGCGATGTCGCACCGCTTTTTGTCGTCCGTGTGAATGCTGCTTGTTGCAATAAAGATTGACATCGGCAACGGCATGAGGGAAAGGTTTGGCAATGCCGTGCTAAATAATTATGGATGCGTGGGGCTGAGTTTGATGGATTTTCGAGTCGTGAGTTTGTGAACTCAGCGAGATTATGATCTACGGTACTTCGAATAAAACGAAAGTGTTGACTTTTAGTAAAGACATTGCAAAAGAATATTATACTAACTGGCAGGAGCGAATCCAGGATTTTTTTCTGGGGGGGGGGGCACACACATGTAGCCTAGTCAACTAGGGATTTTTTGCTTAATTTTTTTTCTCCACCTCCAAAAATATGAACGAGGTGTCACTCGATTCGGAATAGTGTGTTTTTTGAAAAAAATCCAAAAGTTATAAACATAACATTGTTCAATGGAAAAAAGATGGAAATTCCATAACCGTCTGGGGGGGCACGTGCCCCCGTGCCCCCCCTGGATCGGCACTTGCTAACTGGTGTCTAGTATTTGCCCAGAAAGTCACAGAGATGCTTGCTAAAGTATTGTCTCATTTTCAAGCCATTGCTTAAGTAATGTTTTTAAGGTATGACTCGAAAATAAGTAGTTTTTACTTAGCATTATCACTTTTATTCAAGTATTTTTCCTTTGAGTACTTTCTCTACTGTTGTTTGTTGGCTCACCTTTTATTTATGAGACAAAGTTTTCAACCAACCGGCATGGTTGGCGCAGAGGCTAAGCGATTAGACTGCTGCGCTGCGTGTCGCGGGTTCAATCCCCGCACGGAACACATATTTGTATGGCCTACAGATAATTGTTCCGGGTCTGGGTGTTTGTGAGTTTAAACGTTTGTTACATTAATACAGGAGAAATTCCTATTGTGGGCCAAGTTAAAAAAAACAACAACAAATTGATGTCCTAAAAACTGCAGTTTCGTCACAAATTAGTGAACGTACGTATAATTTGCGTTACTTAATCAAAAGCTATTCTAATTAGATCTAAGACAAAGCGTCTCACGGCTGTGAGAATGTTTGTTTTAACATTTTAGGACAGCCATTGTACCTAGATTGGATCGGTGTTATGATGCTGAAGTAAGCTGGTGGCGTGCAAAATGGGTAATTAAATATAATTGGGTGGTCTTAAAATGTTGTTTTGTTGTGTGGTCTCTATTAGCTACTAGATTTTGCTTACATGAAGGTATTTTGTGTTTCATAATTTTTCGTAAAAGTTTTAGGATGAAAAGTATGTTTTTCTTTCGTCCGGGTCTTTCAAACTCAGAACGGTAGCTTGGAACCTGGAAACTGCCATTAACATAACATCCTAGCCATTATAATGACTGAATTTGTGATTTAGGCGTGCAAAATGGGTAATTAAATATAATTGGGTGGTCTTAAAATGGTGTTTTGTTGTGTGGTCTCTATTAGCTACGAGAGTTTGCTTACATGAAGGTATTTTGTATTTCATAATTTTTCGTAAAAATATTTAGGATGAAAAGTATGTTTTTCTTTCGTCCGGGTCTTTCAAACTCAGAACGGTAGCTTGGAACCTGGAAACCGCCATTAACATAACATCCTAGCCATTATAATGACTGAATTTGTGATTTAGGCATGAAAAGGGAGCAGGAGTTTTAGCTTATGCATATCCATGCTTCTGAATATCCGAGCTAAAACTACTGCTATCTTTTAAACTAACCACCACCCGAAGGTTTAAAGATATGCGCTTCTTATGGAGAAGAAGAAGAATGAAATCTCATAACCTTGATTTTGACAATAGGGATGTTTCCTGACTAAAAAATATGATTCTGTTTGGTCCGTCAGTTAAATTATCGAAAAATTATTGGATAAGTACGTGTTTTTTGTTTTATCAAATTAATAAACATTAGCGAAAATAAAACATGTTAAAGATCATGAGCTTATGACGTCACTTTCTAGTAAAAAATGTACAACGCTGTGACGTCACACGAGTTTTCGATCTCTTTACGAGTCTGTATTTTTTGTTTCATCATTCCAGCCATAAGACGTCCACTGCTGGACATAGGCCTCCCCCAGAAGGGAGAGATTAGCCATAATCGCCACGCTTGGCAGGCGGGTAGCGATCGCAGTATGGTTGCTAAGAAGGCACAGAGAACGCTGCTGCCCATTCTCTGTAAGTCCCTTAGTCGCCTCTTACGACACCCACGAGAAGATATGGGATGGTGCTATTCTTTACGTCCGACCCCGAACGGATTTTTTGTTTACATGATAAAAAAAACGAAATAATTATCTTTCCAAATATTTTTTGGAAATATATCTGACGGACTAATTTGATTTTTATTGTCAACTACACAGGCCTTATTACTCGATAATTTTCGTTCCAGATAAAATATATTAATCTGACAGAAATAGTAGGCATCAGACAGAGTTACATGATATAACTGCTTTTAATAATAATTGCTCCAGCAGTAATTTAGCGTTACTTTTATGTATTTTGAAATATACAAGTTACTCGTATAGTAACAAGTCAGCCTATTCCTACTCGCATACTTTTGCAATGCGTGTAAACGGCATACAAGTATGTTACGACCACTTAGCTTTGAGCGACGTAAGCAGTGCTACAGCCTACAGCTAAAGAAATTAAATGTAGCCTACATGTTTCATAAGGAAAGTTGGTTTTGCTAAATTGTGGTCTGTTGTCCCCGAAGCCACGTTTATGTTTGTTTCTCCCAAGCTGCCTCCTTGGCCTTTTTTTTGGCGGTGGAAAATCATCAAATAACCCCTCCCGCTCTTGGGCAGAGCGAAAGGAAGTGTCAGACTTCTACTGACTAAAAACCACCCATGTTCCTTCTTAGCCCTTCATGTCGAGGCCGCGGTATCTCTTGCGAACAACCCGCAGCCCCGACGGGCGTCGGCCCTTGCGGCCCCTTCCATGTTGCTGACATCTCTTTGAGGCGCGCGTGGAACACGAACGCGCCGTCGACACGGCCTGTCGTCGCCATAAAACGCCCGTAGATTCCAATTTTTGCGTTTTTACAGATTTAAACGCGCCTATGAAGCGAGTTTGAAACTCGCTTGAAAGCGCGTACAGCAAAGGGCTGATTTGGGATTGCTGTATCTGCGCGTATAAGCGTTGACGACGCGCGTTTCACGATCACCCCATGTGCTTAGGTTACAAGGTTGCGTTCAAATCTCGTTTGTAGCGCGTATACGCGCGTTATTAGCGCGTCGTCGGCGCCGTAGAAAATACACTGTGTGCTATGGGGCTAAGAATTGTCTAAAAAACCATCTTCACAACAAAATAAAACTTCAAATCCGATTCAATAGTTACAATTCTACGGTCGAGTAACCAACATTGTAAAGTAATAAAATACAGTCAATAAGAATTAGAATAAACCCGCGAGCGGTCACGGTGGTTGCGCCAACCACAAGCACGCAGCAACCACGTAACCGGTGCGAAAGGGTTACGAACAACCGTGGTATTGTGACCTTAGCTTAGAGTTCTAATTGGTGCCTTTTTTGTGTTGATTTGTAAGTTTGTGTGGGAATCTTGCGATGAGTTTTGTCATCATTTTGTTTGAGGAAACTATAAATGAAATGTTAAAATACTCTTGAAAATGTTGGGTTTCGTTATTAAAAGATTGCGAACTGCTATCCTAATCTACAAGTATAGTAATAGTTCTCATATCATTGTCTACCGGTTTGTCTGTTTGTTCCGGCTCATCTCCGAACCTCCGTGACTCGTTGACTATTCAAAGCATTCATCAGCACAATGTTTTCAGTGTGCTATTGAGTTATACCGTAAAATGTGAGTTTATATTTTTTCAAATTAACAAAATTAAAACCGACTTCAACAAAAAAAATTAAATAAAAAAAGTGAAAAATAAACTTAAGAAGAAAAGTCAGCTTCTGAAGTCGGTGACTTCTGTTTGTTTGATTTCATGTTTTTGCCACCGACTTCAGAAGCTGATTTTGCTTCTTAAGTTTATTTTTCACTTTTTGAAGGGATCCCATCATCAAATCCTGACTTGATGATCATGGGACCACTTGGGAAGTTCCCAAGATCCCTTTTAAACAAAACCGACTACGAATTGAGAAACTCCTCCTTTTAGAAGATGGTTAATAAAAGTAATGGTTGATTTCGTCATTCATATTCATAACAAATCGTAATAATTTGGTGGTAGATAGATAAAAACAAAAAAGAAATTCGTACTTTCTCAAAATATTACGTTCAAAAACTACGTTCGTTCGTACGAACGTTCATAGTCCACAATATCAGTTACTAAGTAAAATTTTGCATTTTTTGTTTTTTTCTGCATAAAAATAAAGTTGATAATACCCTGACAAACGAGTGTTACATAGATGGTGTAACATAATATAAAAGCAATATGTTGTATCTGCCGTAATACTCAGGTGAATTTATGACAGAATTGTGTGGTCATGCATGATTTGATGTCAGGAGAAACTGTACTTATATTTCTTTATCGATTAAAAATAATTCGATAGACACTCGATTATACCTAAATCAGTTTATGGTAAGAAAAAAGTTTTAAACAAACTTTTAAATGTAGATATGCAGCCATTTATTTCGTATTCTTTTATTAAACTCTTTTAATTGATACCCATGTCATTGGGGTCCTAAAACTAGGTAACTAGTCCGCCATCTTTGATTGCATCTGGATTTAGAATACCGTCACTTATCTAACCATGCATATTGCATTGTCATCCAAACTAAATACAGTTTGTTAAAGTCTGGCTGATGATAATGCTGTGGTGACTCTCACCAAAAAAGTCACCTTGATCTAGGTTGAAGTAGATTATCTTATTTGTTTCGTAAAAGAATTCCTGAAGACAATTTCCATAAAAAAATTCGTAAATACATTCAACTATGTATTTTAGACAAAAGAAAGTGATAATCCAAGCATTGTGAAACAAAAAAACATTCAATGCTCGAACATCTATCATTGCACGTTGTAAAGATGTCAGATAAGTTTAATTTGGTTTTTATTCACATTCAGTGTAGTATTATTTACGCTAGCAACATTTTTATTGAAGCAAATGAATGGGTATAGACAGTTTATGTTTGTGAAAGTTTAAGGGCTTTTGTTAGGTAAGAATGATCAGGTAATCACGCAGATTTTGGAAATATTATTACATTTCCTGGTTTTCCGTCAGTTACTATAAGGCAAAAAAAAATGCGATCAATGTGAAGTCAGATTAGATTAGATGGCAACAAATTGCTATTATTAACATTTAACATCTTGTTATCCCATTTTTACGAATTACCAATGCGCTCAAAACTGCACAAAATTGTCCACTCCACGAATGCACGAGGCAAGCAACAGTACGAGAGGAATGGCGTCGAATTGTGAAGCTTGCCACCACACTGTCATGACGACCACGACCACTCTGCCACAATATAAATATGGACAGTACGGAAACTACCTACAAACGCTCGAAACCGCACACTCACACAAACATGCGCATCGACGGGGCACTTAGCAAGTCTTCGCAGTGCGCTCAGTTGTGCGTGCCGCGCCGAGACGAGTGGTCAGTTGGTCACGTATAAGTTCATATCTCCCGATATTTTTTTAAATGCAACGAACGTATTGCGCGGTATACGGCTGTGTCAACTCGGCTTCATCAGCAGAAGAAAGTATTTTTAATCGACTTCCAAAAAGAGGGAGGTTCTGAATTCGTCGGTTTGGTTTTGTTTTTGTATCATATTTGTTTCCGCATAACTCCCTCAATTATGAAACGAATTGAAAAAAAAAAAATTTAATCGAAAAAGTATACTCCCGAGATGGTCCCACTGTTACCATGTCTGGATCTGATGATGGAATCTTAACGAAATCGAGGGCAACCATCAAATTTTATAGGCACGTATTACGTGTTTCGTATTTTTTCTAATGCTATTTAAGTATTTACATCTGGCAGTCATTACCTCATGTTGATGAGCTGATGATGGAAGGAATAACTTCTTAACGGTTAGGAGTTGGAGGATAATTCTTAAATAAAATCTTATGGGGTTGTATTCTTTCAGGTTATCTAGGTGAGCTGATTGTGGAAGGTACAACTCCTCAACGGTTAGGAGTTAAAAGCAATTATAAGAGAATCTTGAAGGTTAAGGGTTAGGTTTCTTGGTTGAATGTTAAACGCATCGTAACTATTAGTATAGGATATTACAACTAAAAATGGAAAAATGAAAACAACTATTTTAAAAAAACAGCTTCTGAAGTCGGTGACTTTTGTTTGTTTGATTTCCTTTTTTTTTCATGAGCATTGCCCGCGCGCAACCTGTGCCGCAGCCGTGGATAGCGAGCGCGCACTCCAACGAGCGCACGAAACGTTATCGAGTATCGTCCAACCGCGGCTCGCTCCCGCCAAGACTTGTAACAGGTTAAGCCGCGTGCGCCGTTATGACAAAGTTAAAGATCTATAGTTCTACAAGTTGTTGTGTACTAAACTGTTTTCCGTGTTTAAACTACATAAATGTCTTTTGTTGAGATTAACCGACGCCATAAGATAATCTATTTAGATTGTATTTGTAAGCTAGCTTTTTTTAATTCGATTGATTGATCACAACAGAATAAAAATGTTATGTTGAGAAGTTATCTAGGGACTTCAGCAACCGTGCATAAAAGGGACAACCCTATGGCTTCAATGGAGCGTAGGTAGTTATCGCATCAACTAGGCTTAGTTTCGCTACTGTCCATATTTATACTGTGACTCTGCCAAGAGTGTGACGACAGAGAAGAGAAGAAATCCCATTTTTATGGCAAAAGAATCTTTTCTGACGCTTAGAATCGCCATAGGCCTCATTTACGGACACGCGGGGCGTCGGGAACACATGGCGATGTATGAAAACGTTAACGATTTCAAACGTCGATTTTACGAGAAGCGATTTTTCGCTCGTTAGTTTAAAATGCTGCATCCGTTGCGGTGGACGCGGCTCTCAGTAAATAAATAAAAAAGCTCGGGACGAGCCTTCTGTACGCGCCGCGCGACGCCCCGCGTCTCCGTAAACGAGCCCAAGAAGCGAGAAATGGAGCGTGAATTAATAAAGGGAATAATAATAATAATTCTTTATAATAATAATTCTTTATTTCCCGCCGCGTTTGGGAAATTTACAGAATTTTTCTCCGTTTGCGTGCGATTCGGTGCTGCCAGATGACGAGAATCGAATACTGAAAATCCTCCTTCAGTATGTCCCTCGTTTAACCGAACACACTGTGTTTTCTTATCTCAACTCAACGGATATTTCTCATCAATAACCTCGAAGACTCCAGATAATCTCTTGCCCAATTGCGCAGATTTACCCACACGATATTCATTAATGATTATATTGTGCCAACACAATGGGTCTCGCTAACTTGGTAAGCAATGAAACGGTGAATATTGCGTTGATGGAAATATGTAATATTTGCTAATACTTGCTTGTATTAGGAACTGTTTTGAATGTTAAAGCTTTTGTTTCTGACTGACATCCGCCAACTGACATTGGGTTCATTTCACGGAGAGGAGGCTTGCCTCAGAGCAATTGAACCGTTACACATAGACAGCCTATCTGTTAATACATCTTCTTCTTCTTCTTCTCGAATCGATGACTCCGAGTTTTTGCGACCAGTACATAGCAATCTGGACGGCTCTGTCGTTTGTTGTGTACGGCGGGTAGGAGAGGAAGTGTGGCAATGTTTTTGTTGTATCTTCTTACCTCACCAAGGACTGCAGTTTTCAGTGACAATAAGAGGTCGTGAACTTAATTAATCACTTAAACCATCTACGAGGTGTGCATCACTACCATCGGGGCTGCGGGGGTTCGAAAGAGATACCGCGGCACAAAGGGACAAGAAGGGTCATGTGTGGTTTTTAGTCAGTAGAAGTCTGCCACTCTCTACCGCTCTGCCCAGAACGGGAGGAGTCATTTGTTGATATCTTACACACCAAAAAAAAAGGTGTGCATCACTATCAATGTACCGGTACAAAAGAGTGTGCTGTTGTTTATGTCAGAAACAATGACGATTGTAACACTTTAGAGTATTAATATACAGCCATTGCTGCCTTGAACCAACACTGTATACAAATCTACAGTAGGTATAAGTAGAAACCCCGCATTAAACCGGATTTCTGGCTTAACAGTTTAACAAAACAAAAGACGGATCTACCACATCGAGATGCAGATAATGAAGATGGTATAGATATGGAGGTACCGGTTGCCGTAAGCCATCATCAATGGGGAATCCTTCACGGTAGTCTTACGGTTGGTATTTTGGCAGAATTAGATGCGGTGTTTATGCAAGAGGTACTAATGTGTAGTTTATATTTGAAAGTGATGAATTGTTTCGAAAAACCTTTGGGTATAATGATGATGATGATGAATGTCTTCTCATTAAGTAGATTGTTAGTTTCTAAATTAACTTAATAAAATTCTTTAATCTAATCATTCAGTCTTATATTGTTCTTCAACCTTTGGCTAACTTCTCCACTTCTTTGTGTCCTGGTTGTTCAGGTTCACAAAAAAATTACCATTGGTTTTTAGGGGAAAAAGTTTGTATCGCCGATGGTCAATTTCTCCCATAGTTAATCCCACCAAACAGCGTGATGACTATAAATATAAATGTAGGAGAAGACCAAAGAAAAATTGATGGAGTATGAGGAATGGTATCCAGGAACAGGAATAAATGATAGTGTGACGACTTAAAATTGCTAGATGCTCCTCATGCGGGCATTGTTCAGCCAAAAGCATATGCAAGAGGCTACGTGTGGTGGGTCGACATGGATCGGCAGATTGAGAGTGTGGTGGCAACGTGTCAGCAATGTCAGCTTGTAAGAAATAACCCACCAAAGGACCCGTAGACTTGGATTGTTCCAGAGAAGGCGTGGAGCCGTGTGCATGTGGATTTTGCGGGACCCTTACAGGGCAAAACGTTTCTAGTCCTAGTAGACAGCTACAGCAAATAGTTTGAGGCTGAAATCATACCAGCGATTAAAAAAAACGTGTTGCGCCGACCCCAAATAACATGAGATAAGGACAGAAAGATGATGAATAAATCCCATAGATATAATAAATTCTATTTCTATGGTAAATCCCATCAAACAATTTACTACGACACTGCAACGCACAAAGTTACCTAATATCTTAGTCCATTTTATTTAGCAAAGCAGTTTTTCTCAGAACTCATTATTTTAGGTCGATACCAAATAAGTTATCATTTCAAGCTGTTCAAGTTTAAATTGTCCAATTAACACGGTACTACCACTAAACAGGTAAGTTGAGAAGTTCAATTACAAATAATGACCGACAATTTGAACGTTACGGCCAAAAAATTAAGATTGAATTCGTTTTAAATTACACTTGCTTACAGTCAGGGCCCCGAGTCTGCTATTCAATCGTGTCAGAATGGTCTATCAGTGATCTCATAATTGTTGATTTTGACAACACCAAACTTGTCAAAATCAACAATTATGAGATCATTGATAGACCATTCTGACACTATTGAATAGCAGACTCGGGGCCCAGCTCGTTGCAAGAATTCCATGGGTAATTGTTGATTTACACAACACCAAACTTGTCAAAATCAACAATTATGAGATCACTGATAGACCATTCTGACACTATTGAATAGCAGACTCGGGGCCCAGATGATGATGATGACGCGTTCATCATAATATGTCTAGTGTCTTGATACCTGACCTCAACAACGCAGTTACTGCTAAGCAAGATCCTTTACCTCCAGTTCTTTAGAATTTTGACGACTCTAACCCACAGTCATTCACGAATGACGACAACAAAAGGTCTAAAGTTCTCTGTAAAGTGCGGAGGGCTCTCAGTACATTAAGATGGTTACCAATTCACGGCCTCGTCTTGGCAAGTACAACTTGACATGATGGATCAACCGATACGATTCTTACGGCTCGCGTACAGCTAAACCGATATCGGCCGATCTTTATTCGGGCGTCTTCGGCCTTTGGCCGATCAAATCAAACGTATGTAATACAAAGGGAGCGCGTACACTACTACAACCGCTATCGTCCGATGACATGCCGATAAATTCGGTTTTGGTCGTCCGTTACGATATACTGTTGAAACTTTATAGTACTCAATCTGCCGTCTCTCTTTATTTGCTTCACAACTGGTTCTTCTGTAGTTTATTGCTTATTGTTAAAGACCTCAGAACTTGGTGCTCCATTCATAGTGCCACAGAAAAACGAAAGGTTCACCCAACGAACTGCAAGGTCACTCCGTGCTGTCAGTGCTCTTCCTAATGGCTTGAAGTGGCTTGAACGAATTGTTTTTATTAATATTATAATGTTTTTTTTACGTATTAAGGCTGTTTGCTCTTTTAGAAGGTTCGGTTGTGAGTTCCGTGGTCACGATAATATTAATATTGTGAAAGAATGTATTAAAGTTGTAGTTCAGTATGGTAGGTCATTTTTTTGAACACGAAAAATTCTGACTCGTGACCTTTTTGTAATGTGAAGACAAATAGTTAAAAATTATAACTTCTAGCCTACAGTATAAATATAAAGGTGAATTTATTGATTATAATTATACAGGGTTGTACCGACACTATGACAATAAATAAAACAACTGGTAGTTCTAGTTCAGAACATTTTTAAACTATCAAATAAATCCTAACACCGTCGTGGTGCCGACGATACGACAACAAACTACCTAAATATCTTTGCCAAATTTGCTTGTTATATGTACAGTCGCGGTCTTTTCCGCCTGCCCAGTTAAAATTTTTTTCGCATAAATCATGCGTAGGCGCCAAACCCCGCCCCCTCAAAGTTTAGGCCTATTAGAGAAGCGTCAACGTAATTAGTTGCAATCTGCACTGCGCAGCTTAGTGACGTATCCTCTGTACACCTTTTGGGAATTTTACGGACGAACTTTGGCGCGCTTACCGGACCTTTTGAACATTGACCATTGCTCTGCTTACCTGACCTTTTATTGACTAAACGTTAACCTGTGCAATAATATTGGACTCCTGAGAACCTGTGCTAGAACATTTTGTGCATAATGTCTTCCAGACATCTCATACACGAAGAACAAAATGAAATTATAATTTTGCATGGACAAGGATTTAACATCAGTCAAATCGCTGAGCTGAGTCCCAAAATAAAAAAAACAATATGAATCACGTTAAAATGTTTAAATTCTTAAAATGGACTTTATAGTCATAAACATAAATATTGCAAAAGCGGCTATTTTAGGCCCGCTGGCTAGATCAACGTTTCACCCCCCTAAAGCCCCATTATTTCAAATTTTATCGAAATCGTTAAAGCCGATTTAGATAACACGCTTACAATTGCCTGTTAAATAGCATGGGATTTCATAAGATTCTTATAATAAATTTAAAATTACTCTCAGAAATCATTGAGTTTTTAATTTACAATTACCAAACCAACACACACGCACCATTAGTAACGAAAGTCAAATTCAGTTTAAGTTTTTTTTCTAATAATGGCAGTTTGAAAATAACAATAACTCTCGTTCGGTGTGCGTCGGACTCGTCAGTGCGGTGGAACGGTATTGTATTTCATTCGTTATTTCTATACAAAGGCGGGGCGGAGCTAGACAGCGCTTCATGTTGTAAGTGCAAGCAAATATGAGCTTAGTGGTGGTCAGGCGGGAGTGTCCACGATAGTACATTTTATTTCCACACGTTAATCGATGCAAATTATTCCTAAGGTTAGTAAACCAATATTTGTTTGTAAATTGTAATGTATTTCGTTTACAGTTTTATGATACTTAGTTTTATAGATTTTTTTTCAAATTTATCATTTTGGTGTTAAGATTTATTTGATAGTTTAATAATGTTCCTATGAACTAGAACTACCAGTGGTTTCATTTATTGTCGTATTGTCGGCACCAACATGTATAGCTGCAAAAACACATAAACGTGCCTTTGCATTCTATTTCTTTATCGTATGGTTAAGTACCTAATTAGGTGTTTTGATGTCGCCCACGGGCCTTGGACTTGGCTTTACGTGCCGTCGAGAAATTGGTTTCTTCACGACGTTTTCCTTCACCGAAGCAAGTAATACTTATACAATACGCATATGAATCCGAAAAATCAGAGGTGTGTGACTTAGGTTCGAACTGAAGATCTATGACTGGGCTGCGGGCCCCGTCGGGGCTGCGGGACCCGTTGGGGCTGCGGTTCCCGTCGGGGCTGCGGGTTGTTCGCAAGAGATACCGCGGCCTCAACATAAAGGGCTAAGAAGGAACATGGGTGGTTTTTAGTCAGTAGCAGTCTGACACTCCCTTTCGCTCTGCCCAAGAGCGGGAGGGGTTATTCGATGATTTTCAACCCGCCAAAAAAAAAAAGACCTATTATTTGGTCGTACAACGATTACACTGGACTATCTGCTGCTGTTGCATTTAAAAGTACAAAGGTACTGATACATATTTTTTTTAATTGTTCCACAGACAAGTTTTCACGCAATTTAAGCATTTCCTCGTTTCCTCTTACGACAGTTACGACACGACAAACGCAGACGCATTTTCGCCATTGTTTATGATTCCACACGCGCCAACATAGCGATATGTTCGCTTAGAAATAGTATAAAAAGTTTATAAATCCGGAACTAAAAAGTGCACGTAGGTACGTAGTGCATTATTATTTAATTATGTCTGCAAAGATTAATTTATAGAAAGCTTGAACTAAGAGACCTTGCATTGAATATATAATAATTTGGTTATGCATGCCCAATTTGGACATAAGCGAAAAGTAGTATACAGGGTGGTGCCGACAATACGACAATAAATGAAACCACTGGTAGTTCTAGTTCATAGGAGCATTTTAAAACTATCAAATTAATCCTAACACCATCGTGGTGCCGACGATACGACAATAACCTAGCTAAATATCTTTGCCAAATTCGTGCAAATTGTTCCTAAGGTTAGTAAAACAATATTTGTTTGTAAATTGTAATGTATTTCGTTTACAGTTTTATGCTACTTAGTTTTATTGTTTTTATTTTTTATTTTGGTGTTAAGATTTATTTGATAGTTTAAGAATGTTTCTATGGACTAGAACTCCCAGTGGTTTCATTTATTGTCGTATTGTCGGCACCACCCTGTATAACACACATCTAGTAAATAAAATACCGCAAAAACGGCAAAATCCGCTAGCCGATGCAAAGTGCATTGTTTGCCCAATACCTTTTTAAGGATCATAGTTTAACTATCAGGTTAAAAAACAATCCTTTGGTAACATTTAGAACAACGAGGCGCACGATCCATTTTCGTGAGCAGTAACATAATTATGCGGATAAAATCGATTCGATATTTTGGAAAACATTCCAAGCTTACAAAATAACGTAAGATTTGGTATTTATTACTTTTATTTCATCCAAGGAAGTAAGTGAGAATTCAATAACACGCAGACAACCTATTAAAATAAGTTGAATGAACTTAATCATTATCGACATTTTTGGAAACAGGTTAATATTAAAACATATTATTTACAGTTATTGCAAGTGCAAATGGTTACAAAATAACGGCATATAAATTTTAAGTTTAATTAAGGAGTTTTGTTAAATAATATTTTTTTAACAAAAAGCTTAGTGCAACTTTTGAAAAAAAAAACACTTTTCCTCTCCCAAAAATTTAAAAAATAAACTCACCTTCACGAACTCCCCAGCTCGCACAAAAAAGCACAAGATTCAATTTAACGAAAACCAAAAAATAAAATAAAAGTTACGAGTTTTTATTCGCGTTGCAGCTTGCAACAGTACACTGCACACCCGTCGATACCACGCGTCTGTACTTCGCGCCGGTCGCGTTCTTACTGCGTGACTATGTCTAGTCCGTGCTTACTGCGACTGCGCGAGATGCCCGATGCGCTTGCTACTGTCTGCAAGAGGTTAAGATGTTGATGCTGTTCTAATAATAATGAGCTGTGATATAAGAGTATTTGGTGTTAAATTGGTGTGGCAATTAATAGTTACAACTTTTTTGCTGAAGGGTGTCAAAGTACCCTTAACGCAAACGAAGGGCACTTGTTCTCCCCACCACTTCGATCATTTTTTTGTTCTAGACCATACCTGGGAACCCCCTAGTTACGGAGATATTGGGGGTCAAAGTTCCAATTTTTTTTTGTAAATACTAGTTTTTCAGGTTATAACTTTACTAAAATTACCTCCCTCCATGACCCGCTTACTATTCAAAGCATCCACTAGCACAATGTTTTCACAGTGCTACATTGAGTTTTACCGTAAAATGTGATTTTTGACCTAAAAAATAAAGGCGTTTCCCAGCAAAAATTTTTGCGTAGGGGTACTTAGTTTGATGTACAAAATGCTTGGTTGACGGCTTTGTGATGGGTTGATTTACACCCTGTATAGCCAGCGTGAGTTTGCCCTTTGCACAAAGAAAGCTACTCCGTTTAAAGGGGTATCTGAGTTTGTTTCAAAGACTACAATAGAAGTAGTAGCCCATTCAGCAGGAAAAATCAATACTCTATATATTTTATTTTAGACAGGCCTACATAGGCCCTTATAACACGTCAAGAAAAGTTGCTCGGTTCGGGTTGGTCGCTTCCTATGGAGCACCGGCAACACACTCCATGGTTACTCTTAGAGAAAAAATAAAAAATAAAAAATTAAAAAGAAAAACTGGCCAAGTGTGATTCGGACGCGCACATGAACGGTTCCGTACCAAAACAAAGAATTTCGTCTGTTATATCCCTTAAATATTTACTTTATTTTGTTTTCAGTATTTTCTGTTTTTGCGGCAACAGAAATAGGTACATAATTTGTGAAAATTTCAGCTGTCTAGCTATCGCGGTTCTTGAGATACAGCCTGGTGACAGACATACGGACGAACAGACAGCGAAGTCTTAGTAATAGAGTCCCGTGTTTACCCTTTAGGTAGGGAACCCTAAAAATGTACCACTAGAGTAACCATGTCCATCATGGGCTTGACTCGGCTGAAGGTGAAGGTAAAATCCCTTTGCCTTCAAATTGAAGATTTAGTTTTTGATACTTTGTATAGTTACTCGCAATTAAACGCATTGTGATAAAAACACATTTAGATTGTTTGCGCTCTACTGCGTATCGAATTTTACCTTCTTCTATTTTTTTCTTAAGGTCTTAACCATAACGTAATTCACATCGCAGCATCACGACGGCAATTTCCGAAGAGTTAGGCAGAGGCGTAGTGTGCGAGCCCGTCGGGTCTGCGGGTTGTTCGCAAGAGATACCGCGGCCTCGACATGAAGGGCTAAGAAGGAACATGGGTGGTTTTTAGTCAGTAGAAGTCTGACTCTCCCTTCCGCTCTGCCCAAGAGCGGGAGGGGTTATTTGATGATTTGCCACCCACCAAAAAAAAAGGCGTAATGTGCGAACTGATTGCCATAAATTATTTTTTATAAAAGCTTTGCCAATAGCTCAGATGTTTTTCATATATTGTTTTTAAGGTATGAGTAGTAAAAAGGCTCTATATTTATTTTGCTAAAAATCAATAAATCATTTCAGTCCTTCAGAGTGCAATAGTAATTAAGTGTATTAACTTTGAAAGGTATCAACTTTTTGGAATCTTAATAAAAATATTTAATTCACTTTTTATTTCTAACTCGTCGAGCCGCACCAGCTTTTCCCGATGATGATGAACCTTCTTCTTGAAACACTCTATCTGTTGCTGAAAACTGCATTATAATCCGTTGCGCAGTTTAAAAGATCTAAGCGAAGAAATAGCGGGAGAAACTTTGTTTTATACTATGTAAAGACAAATATGTAAGTATATTATATTGGTATATTGGTATGACCACCAAACTAACCAGGTCAAATGGCTTGGCGAGCTTTCTGACGAGTACAGGTTGGGGTGTGGAGTGAGGCAGGGGGGGTTAACATCCCCTTCACTCTTCAACTTGTACGTAAATGGGCTTATTCTTGGGCTGAGGGACACCGGAGTAGGATGCTCAATTGATGGTCACTGTATCAACAGTATTAGTTATGCAGACGATATGGTGTTGCTTAGCCCATCATTGGCCGCGCTCAGAAAGCTTATAAGCGTGTGTGAGGAGTATGCGAGGATACACGGTCTCCTATATAATGTTGGGAAAAGTGAGCTCCTGGTATTTAAAGCTAGGGGTCGTAGGCTGGGAGATGTGGCACCCGTGCTGCTTAACGCTGTCGCTCTTCGAAGAGTGACTGAGTTTAAATACCTCGGCCATGTGGTCAATGAGGATTTAAAAGATGACGGGGACATAGAAAGGGAGAGGAGGGCGATGGCGGTCCGCTGTAACATGTTGGCACGCAGATTTGCGAGGTGTAGTTTAGAGGTAAAGATAACTTTGTTTAAAGCTTTCTGCCAAAATCTCTACACCTGCAATCTGTGGGTCAGCTATACGCAGCGGGCCATCAACGCCCTCCGAGTTCAATATAACAACGCGTTCAGGGTGCTGGTGGGGCTCCCACGCTACTGTAGTGCATCTGCGATGTTTGCACACGCGCATACCGACGGTTTTCACACTGTGTTACGGCGTCGCATTGCTTCACTGATGTTCCGTACGCGTGGGAGCCCCAACACCATCCTGAACGTGCTTAGTCACAAGCTGGACAGCCCCCTTCTGGGGCATTGGGTTCAAGCACAAGTGCGTGTGCCCGGAGTCCCAGCGCAGGGCAAATACTTAAATTAAACGTAATTTTAATTTTATTTTTAATTTCATTTTAATCTAATTTTAATTTAATTTTGATTTTATTTTAATTTAATTTTGATTTCATTTTTATTTATTTTTGATTTATTTTGAATTAATTTTGATTTAATTTTGATTTAATTTTAATTTAATTTTGATGGAATTTTAATTTTAATAATTTTTTTAAATGTAATTATTTTAAAGTAAAGTATTAAGTGTTTTTGAATCTAATTATTTAATGTAAAGTTTTTAATTTTGTAATGTAATGTCCTAATTTTTAAATGTAACTGATAAATTGTTATGGACGAAAATGTCTGAAATAAAAAGATTTTATTTTTATTTTATTTTTTATTTTATTTATTATATGCGTCACGATCGCCATACCTCATTAAATTAAACGCGCTGCCAACATTAAAGTTCACAGTTAACTTTCCGTTTACATTTCATCTTTGTTCACCTTGATTTTTTTACTGAAACTCCGAATATATAATTTAAATAATTATTT
This sequence comes from Diarsia brunnea, assembly GCA_949774965.1. Taxonomy (NCBI): domain Eukaryota; kingdom Metazoa; phylum Arthropoda; class Insecta; order Lepidoptera; family Noctuidae; genus Diarsia; species Diarsia brunnea. The sequence continues at coordinate 1,114,739 of OX459016.1, read as the reverse complement.
AAAATAAGTAGTGTAGAAGCTTAGACAGTGGCTTTTAGAACTTGATTATGAATAAACCAAAAAACTGCTTAGGTACAGCTCTGCTAAAAGGGTAAAACCTAACATAACCTAACCTAACCGAAACAATTTAGAGTGCAAGAAGTTAGTATTTTTGATAAACAATTCGTATTTTATGTGTACAGTCTGTACACTTTAGAAAACTCAAAAGTGATTTTCCCTTGATACAACGGTTTCTACTTTGAGCTGAGACCATTGATATAAAAACTAAAGATACGTTCGTCCGAACATTTGCTCGATGCGTTCGCCATACAGAGAATCGGTGTAGTCTGCTCGTTAACGTAACCTTGTATAAGCGGCGTGGATTTTCGAGGTATAAAGAACATAAATAAAGCTTTTAATAAAATTTACGACCGCACCCGAAGAAAGCCGATCGTGGACTAGTTCACTTCGGCTTAGGAAAGACCGTTTTAGGGCCAAGTTCGAGGCGTCATTGTAACATTTAATAATAAGCTTTATTAGTTCTCACAGTATAAAACCTTAAGATTAAATAGTTACAATATTAACAGTGATCGTAGCTTTATAGTCACAGTACGGATTGCAACTGGCATCTTAGCTAGATTACAAGGTAACCTGTGTTAAAGATACCAGTCCAACATGCGGTCCGCCCAGTCCTTACGCAGTAATATATAAGTCAATGGCTGAGACCTATTTCTTATAGTAAGGTTTCCAAAATACTTGGTTCGTGAAAACGTAACACGTGACTAAATACAACAGGAGAAAATCACTTTTAAAACTTACTTCGTGTGTACATATTCACAACAACCTTTCTGTTTGTATTAAACGGGCGAAAAGGCGTGATGTTATGTGATCCGTTTACTAATGAATGTCGTGCAGTATATAATCCAGGAAAGCTCTGCGCCTCGCCAAAGTTAACACGTTACTGTCCTGACGTGAGTTTCGTGTCTGCAATAAATCTTGAAACGTGACACATTACTGAGATGTAAGAAATGCTTAGTAACACATAATATTATCTCGTTTTTTTAAGCCTATAAGAAAAAAAATATTATTATAATCAGTGTGATGTTCCGACAGCAGGGACTCAGGCCTCCTCTCTAGGACGTTGATGAGCTATTTAATCCACCACGGCCCAGTGCGGGTTGCTAGATGTCACATGTCTTCGAATATTTTGGTTTTAGGTTATGCCGGTTCCCTCACGACGCTTTTCTTTATCGATTTGAGAGCAGTGGGCCACCACTGGCCCAACACTGCTTGTTTAAACATAAATTAGTTCGAATTATAAACTACCGGATGGGCACAAATCCCGTCTCCGTGGCCGCTACTGAGAAATTCCTGATGGGAAAACCTAATATAACTTTTCCCGACTTTTTATAACCCGATGCACTGATTATACTTATCATCATCTGCCTAGCCTTTTCCCAACTATGTTGGGGTCGGCTTCCAGTCTAACCGGATGCCGCTGATACCAGTATTTTACATGGAGCGACTGCCTATCTGACTTCCACAACCCAGTTAATACTAGGTAATACGATACTCTTTGGTGAGACTGGATGTCAGAATGTCAGGTAACGACTGCCAAAGATCCAGCCACATAAATGGACCAACAGCTTAACGTGCTTTCCGAGGCACAGAGGTAACTCAGTATGTCGAGCGGTCACCCATCCATAGACCAACCTAGGCAAGCACAGCTTTACCTAAAGATCGACCCGAGTGGCAGTTCATATTAAGCCACGAGCTCCTCGATTATACTTAATGGTGGAAGCATTAATAAGGAAATAAATCAAATGAATATTATTGTAATGGATTCAATGTAGATAGCTATCGGTCTTTTGATTGAGCGAATACACTTATCATTCATACTGTATTAGTTAATGCACTGGTATTACTCGTAGAAATGATTAGCAAGTAGTATTCAACCGACCATAGACAGACAGTACATCAACCATTGTTACTAATCAAATTGATTGCACGGAAATAATAAGTTTTTATATTAAATCGATTATATTCTCGATGGAATAATTTCTCTTTTTTATTATAATGTTATTTTATAGGGAAACATTAAAACCATTCACTTTTAAACTGACTGTTATGAAGTAGAATCTAAAAGTTGTTTCGTTTTAAACAATCACACTAATATTATAAAGGCGAAAGTTTGTGAGTGTGTATATTTGTCACTCTTTCACGCCAAAACTACTAAACGGATTTGGATACAATTTGGTACACAGATAGTTTATAACCTGGATTAACACATAGGATAGTTTTATCCCGATTTTATCTTCCCGTGGGATAATTTTCGAGTTGTAGAGGGCGAAACCGCTGGCAACACCTAGTAATTTATATAATTACTAAGTTTTTTCAAATGTTTTTAATATAACAGGTGTTATTGAAATACTGATAAATGATGAATGATGTTTACTTTTATTATTTTTATGTTTTAATCCTTGTATTTTTTTTTTTAATTCTCTAAGTTTGCATGCTTTAACATTTAGCAAAACATGTATGATCTTATATGCTATAGTAACACCTATTTATACCATATTTTAAGCAAATAAATAAATTATCTTATCTTATCTAAAATAAGTATTTGCAAAAGTAAATAGTGACATTTGTATTTACTTATTATGTCTGCGGCATTTCGCAGTTACGTAGATTTAACTTGATCTGTCTGTCTCAGACTCACACGTGACTCGAGATAAGCGAATCAGTTATCATGACATTTACAACTTAACTGGTTTATGTAACAAGTCAATATCAGAGAATAGAAAGTTTACTAAAGCTTATTTAAAGTTTATCTCCTGATATTTTTATGTTTTATTATTTCATATTTAAGATATAAATTTTGAGTATTTTTATTTCATAAACGCGTTATGCCATTTCTGTATACAGGGTGTAAATCAACCCATCACACAACCGTCAACCAAGCATTCTGTATATAAAACTAAGTACTAGGGGTACTTAGTTTAGCAAAAATTTTTGCTTGAAAACGACTTTTTTTTTTGGGTCAAAAATCACATTTTACGGTAAAACTCAATGTAGCACTGTGAAAACGTTATGCTAGTGGATGCTTTGAATAGTAAACGGATCGTGGAGGTCATTTAAGTAAAGGTAAAACAGAAAAACTAGTATTTACAAAAAACAGCTGTGAAAAATTTGGAACTTTGACCCCCAATATCTCCGTAAGTAGGAAGTTCCCAGGTATGGTCTAGAACAAAAAAAATATCGCAGTGGTGGGGAGAACAAGTATTATTTTCCTAAAAAACGAAAATTTCCGTTATTTTCTGAACACACCTCGTCGCACTGACAAACTGCATCATCATCTGCCTAGCTTTTTCCCAACTATGTTGGGGTCGGCTTCTAGTTTAACCGTATGCAGCTAAATACCAGTATTTTACGTAGAGCGACTGCCTACCTGACCTCCACAATCCAGTTAATACTCATTGTCAGACTTTTAGGTCACTGACTAACTGTAACGACTGCCAAAGATCTATATTATGTGGTACCCGGGACCAACAGCTCAACGTGCTTTTTGGGGCACGGAGGAAACTCGGTATGCAATGGGCGGTCACCCATCCACAGGCCAATCTAGGTAAGCGTGGCTTAACCTAAACATCGAGCCGAGTAGCAGTTATTATAAAACCACGAGGTTTTCTGAGAAACTGTAAGACTGAAAGCATATAACATAAATAAATAAAACATAATATTTTTCTATAGACCCACATGTTGCAAATCATCAGGACACAACCAACATCGGTCCATTAGGACATTGATAAAAGTTAGCTGAATCACCAATGTACGGCCCACCGGCCACGGCGATAATTTTGTAGCACAAAGTAGGCAAATAAATGTTATTCTAATTAATACATACATTGAGAGGAAATGAGTAACTGCCCAATTATCCTGTCAAGTCATACATACGAGTTTGTGTAACATAAAATATATTGGTTTTACGTCAACGACCGCGGTGTCAGATCTATAAATAAAAACATCATAGTGGCCATTTGTGAAACAATTTTCAAGAGTTAATAATTAGTGGTCCTATTAAAATCGTAGTTGCTTTTTCGTTTTGAATGTTGCAATACATCACGCAAGTTATCAAGATAGGTAAAATATTGTGACATATGTAAGGAACAACTGAATATAATTTTTCATGCGCCTTTTTCCGATAAATATTCATGAGAGGCAGAAACCATAGAACGCCACCTTTTATGATCGTTACGTCATACGCCACGTTCATATATTTAGGATACAGTCTCACATATATGGATTAGCACATAGGATACTATTTATCCCAGTGGTAAGATCCTGTCCCAACTACACACGAGTGAAATCATAGGCCTAAGCTAGTACAGAATCATATGTAACGCTAGCTGTAACACATTATGATATCACATTATCACCACCAGGTGACCGGGCACTCCTAAGACCCCATAGTCCAGTTCTGTCTCCATAAAGCGGCCCTTTCTATGTAATTACTGCGCGGCTGAGAAGCTGCGTACGCGCAGACCGCAGGTGTGATTCGATGCAACTTTCCACGTTGCGTCATATGTGACCAAAGTACAGATAGCAGGAGGTTGACTTCTGTTAATTTAATTTGGGTGGAACTTGATAAAAAAACTAATTAATCCGTCAGATAGATTTGCGAAAAATATTGGACACATACTTTTAAAAAACTAAAACGATATAGTGCTTTGAAAACTCGTGTCGTCGACGACACTAGCCTCGACCTCGTCTCGTGTCCCGTGGCGATACATTTCAGTACATGTTTTACCGGAAAGTGACGTCACAAGCCCCCACTCATGATCTTTGACGCTTTTAATCTTCGTACATTTTTATTAATTTGATATTATAACAAAAAAATAACGAAAAATATTGGATATGTGTTTTTTGTTTTATCAAATTAATAAAAATTGACAAAAGTAAAACGTGTCAAAGATCGTGAGTGGGGGCTGGTGACGTCACTTTCTGGTAAGGAATGCATCAAACTGTGACGTCGCACGCCTTTTCGAAGCACTGTATCGTCTTCATTTATTGTTTATGTGAAAAAAGAAAAAATACGTGTCCAATATTTTTTGGAAATCTATCTGACGGACTAATTACTAGTTTTGTAGTCGAGTGAGTAACACGTGGTGACCTGAGGGGTTGTATGAATTACTCGATTGTTTCATATTCTTTTCATTTAATATATAAAATTGTAATGAAGATCTTTATATCTACGAGTATGTGGTGCTAGTATTCCTAGTCAAGAACTACCTACAGTTTAATGACAAAAAATAGAGACACACACTTTTTTATTAAATACTTAGCGAGGTTTATTCATGAAAAAACAGAGTTTTAGCCTTTACAAGGTTTGAAAATATATCGTAACATGCCATAACAAGGGATCGCAGATGAAGAGGTTATGTTTAAGTGCACTATAATATAATGGCCATCGAGGCAGTTATTGAATAAAAGAAGGATTTGTGAACAAACCCTTAAAATTCAGAATTGCATAAAACTTATTTCCCGACTGTACCAAATCTAACACTGATAAACGGAATCGTATCGTGTATGTGTATTTGATTAATATAGCTGTTGCACTTTTTAACACAATCCACAACACTTCAAAGTGCAATTATCAACCTTATTCAATACTGATACAGGTTATTATGCCGTTGAACAAGTACGCAATAGAAATGGTCCAAGATTGCATGGTATACCTGGTTGTCAGCCGGTTTCTGTTTCTGAGAACGATATCATAAAAACTTAAAGCTTATGTCAGAATTGGCGGCGATATTTGTTAAACTGGCGCGTGCACAGTGGGTGTGCACGCGCGTCTTTTTGGGCCGCGCGGCTCTTAGGGAAATGTTCCTGCCAGGCCGTGCGGCTCAGGCCTTGATCACGTCCTTACTTACAAGGCTCGGTCGCGCGGCTCGGCCTCACGGATCACGCGCCTTTAGATGGTACTATTTGGACGGTTTCCAAGATGGCAAGACAAGTAATACTCCGCGAGAAGTAGAAAAAATGGAGAGAGACCGTTGAGTGATATACATAACATAACATCGGGCCTATAATCCCCGAAGGGTTAGGCAGAGGTGTACCTAATAGTGCACCCACATTTCAACAGTTATGTGTAAGTCCCATGCGAGCCTATTGCGATCAATGTGTAATTCCGGAATTCCGAAAAACCCTTATAACACCTGGTCTATGTACTTTGTAATTCAGTGGTTTCTTTATAAACCAAAAACCCTTACTATTGAGCCTAGTGAACCCCACATTGCTTTGGCATGCTGCCAAAACTGAAGATGTGAGCGAAGACATCATACTGTGAGGAATTTGCCGCCGTCGTCGCCTCCTTTTGCAAAGCAGTGATGCTAGCGAAGGAGGTGGCGGAACGTGAGAGGGAGAGAACCTCTCGTCCCAGCCGCCGCGGGAGACGCTCCGGGCGTCGGGGGCCACGTGATGGCTTCCGGCCACCGTAGACGCGGTTCTGTGGACGGTGAGTGATGGCACGCGCGACTACAACTTGGAAGGGATGGTTTGATGATTTTCCACCCGCCAAAAACAAAAAAGACATACTATCCCACTCAGAACATTAGCATACGTCTTCACATTAGATCTAAAATGAGGAGGCAGGATGCAGAGAATATATATCAATAGAAATCTAGTCCCAGATAGAATTTGAATGAAAAAGGAATGTCGAAAAGAGAAATAGATTTAGAGAAGTTTTTGAGTATCTAATAAGTAAATTTGTATAGAAAGAGGTAACATTTGTTTGTATGAAGGGTTAATCTCAGGAACTACTGTTCTAATTATAAAAAATCTTTGACTGGCAGAAAGCTACATTGTTCGTGGGTGCTATAGGCAATAAATTATATTTATATCATGTAAATTAGCCGCGCCATCACAACTTTTGCCAACGAAGTCGTAGGCGAAGTGCTAGTATAAAAATGTGTTTTAAAATTAGAAATTCTTAGAAGATGGCGAGACAATCAGCAGGGCTATTGCGTATCTTTTTAAATGTCAGTGGCTATCATAGTGTCCATCGATTAACTGTCAAAATGGTAATGATTTGGTAAAAAATTCTTTCAATAATGGGAAGCTTTATTACCTATTTCCGAATGTCCACATTTAAAACGTTCCCGTAGGATAATTTTAGAATGAAACGCGAGCGAAACCGCGGGGAAAACTAGTCAATGATGATTGAATAACCTCCTAAAGTGAACTAAAAGCTTTAATGCACCGTCTTGCAATGTGAATCGATGCGATAATGTTCACAGATCACCGTGACCTTTGTGAATGCGATCCTTTCGCCCACATTGACATTTGTATTGACAGCAGCAGGGACGAGATTGTTAAGAGTACCGCCTAGACAGTTTTTATTTACATAAATGAATAATCGGCTTATTATAACTGTCTCGAGAATGTCAATTATACCTTTTAAACCTATAAGTGTTTTATATTTTTTCAATACACTTCTTCGAAAACTAACTCTTATTGCACTACGATTAGGTTCGAAATGCAACATATTTCGCACGCGTGCGGTAATCTTATTTTTCCGCAACCAAGGGCGGGAAAGAAAATTACCACAGATAACTATACCTTATATTGTCCAAATCGATTAAAACATAGGAAATAAAAAAAAAAATCACTACCGACTATACACTCAGCAGTGTTTTTTTTTTAATTTCGTCATTTTGATTTGCGTCTTTACAGCATAAATATTTCGAATGTTATATTAAGTTCATAAAAAGAATACCTACTATAAATAAACATGATTATTTTAAACAATTATTTACTTTTATGAACAAGTAAACATTTATTTGTGTTCTTAATTAAAAAATATTTGAATTTTATAATTTTCCTATGAGGCTGTTTAGCGGCTCCATACCTTTGCTTCTTCTTCAATCTGGCGAAATTAAACCGCGGAAAAAAGCAAATGAAATCATAGTCTCCTAAAAATTGATGACAAAAATAATTGACGGCACGGTTGGCGCAGTGGCTGAGAGATTGGACTGCTGCGCTGCGTGTCGCGGGTTCGATCCCCGCACGGAACAAATATTTGTATGGCCTACAGATAGTTGTTTCGGGTCTGGGTGTGTTTGTGTATGTGACTGAATGTTTGTAAACGCACCCACGATACAGGAGAAATTCCTAGTGTGGGGCAATGTTTTTTAAACAAAAAAAAAAAAAAAAACTGCTGGCATGAAGTGAGATTAGGCGGGCCGTATCTGTAGGATGGATCAGGATCAATGGGCCAGATTCGCCACGCAGTGGGTGCCAGAAGACGGGTGTCGTCGCCGAGGGAGTCCTCGAAAACACTGGCGTGACGACCTAGAAGCGTTTTTGACAAATTGGACGGAGAAAACCGTGGAAGGCTATATAATAATAGGCTAAGAGAAAAAAAAAGATCATGTAGGTAGACGTTGTCGTGCAGATTCGTTGTTCCTGAGTCTCATTATGTGATGCTGTTGTGACTCGTTACACAAAATGTGGAGCGATGTAAAACTGAATAAAAGAGATGTTTTACATAATGCGCGCTTCCGTTCACAGTGTAGCCGTGTACAATCGAACAAGCAATTTGGTATACACGCAGAAATCTTTATAATAGGGACGTTTCCTGGCCTTCCGGCTACCGTAGACGCGGGCCTGTGGACGGTGAGTAATGGGCTAGCTCGCCATCCGTCCGTCTTATGACGACGACAGGCCGTGTCGACCGTGACGGCGCGTTCGTGTTCCACGTGCGCCGCAAAGAGATGTCAGCAACATGGAAGGGGCCCGCCGATTATATTTTGAGGCCGAAGTTCTCTCAGTGAGGCAACTAAATGTTCTTCGCGTTCAGTCCTGTGGAGACACTCCAATCTTATTTTTTTTTTTGGGTGTTGTGTAATCATCAAATAACCCCTCTCGCTCTTGGGCAGAGCGGAAGGGAGTGTCAGACTTCTACTGATTAAAAACCACCCATGTTCCTTCTTAGCCCTTGTGCCGAGGCCGCGGTATCTCTTGCGAACAACCCGCAGCCCCGATGGGCTCCAACCTTCCCTTAGACAAACATTTGCTAATAAGACGCCATAGTTGCAAGCAAACCCCTGTCGTTTTGTATTTACAAGTCGACCATTCCTTACTCAAAGTCATCACTTCACTAAAACGAAGTACTCCGCCGCGTCTTTCTGTCTGTCTGTTCGCGATAAACTCAAAAACTCAAGCATCAATTCTCATGCTGTTTTCATCAATGGATAGAGTGGTTCTCGAGGAAGGTTTTAGTCTATATTTTTTTTGAAATTCAACTCCTATGAGAGTGAAATAGGGGATCAAAGTTTGTTGGGATATTTTTCGACATCCACGCGGGCGAAACCGCGGGCAAAGACTAGGCTCTTGACCTTATCCTAAGACGAAACAGAAAATATTTTGACCATAGAATCTCAACTACACCCAATCTTGGCAGGTACCTAGTTTAGGAGCCTGGAAAGCTGACCATAATTTTTAAACATCAGAGCATCATCATCAGCCATAAGGCCTAAAAACCAGCTAGTAATCATAATATTATAGCAAATACTAGTTACTTATTTTCTGACAAGTTTGGTCATGGTTTTGGTACATTATTTATTCAATGTTCACCACACTATGATAAAAAAAATTGTTTACCCGGTGCCAGTGTTAGCCAATTAATTAGTAATATTACGTTGACTAAAATAAATCCCAATTCTACTGTTATTTTATTATATGGGAATAGTTTAAATATAAGGAAAATGGACATAATTGAATGTGTCCATTTGATGGTACATCTCAACAAGACCATTAATTGTAAATTATTTTCTGTGCCTTGCCTTATTTTCAATATTTGTCCGTTGAGCAAAATAGGTAAATTAATGATGTCGTCTCAGTGAAGCAATTTTGTATTTTGACTGTAATCAATTTATTTCTGACTAGCTGATGCCCGCGGCTTCACCCGCGTGGATGTTGGTCAAATTATATAGGGTGTAAAAGTAAAACGAAGGGTAGGTACTTGTTCTCCCCACCACTGCGATATTTTTTTTGTTCTAGACCATACCTGGGAAACTCCTAGTTGCGGAGATATTGGGGGTCAAAGTTCCAAATTTTTCACAGCTGTTTTTGTAAATACTAGTTTTTCAGGTTTTAACTTTACTTAAATTACCTCCATGATCCGTTTACTATTCAAAGCATCCACTAGCACAATGTTTTAAGAGTGCTACTTTGAGTTTTACCGTAAAATGTGATTTTTGACCCAAAAAAAAAAGTCGTTTCCCAGCAAATATTTTTGCGTAGACCCCTACGCAACTACTTAGTTTGATGTACAGAATGCTTGGTTGACGGATGCGTGAAGGGTTCGTTTACAGCCTGTATACTAAAACCTTCCTCTTGAATCACTCTATCTATTAAAAAAAACCGCTTCAAAATTCGTTGCGTAGTTTTAAAGATTTAAGCATACATAGGGATATAGGGACAGAGAAAGCGACTTTGTTTTATACTATGTAGTGATGTAGTGAAGTAGTGATGTAGTTGTAGTGATTACAGACTTACCACCTACAGCATGTTTTTACCACCTAGTTCTAAGCGACATAGGTTTTGCTAATCTTTTACACACAAATGTTGTCATCAGTGCTATAACTATTCTTAGCATAGGGCTTAAAAGTTATTTGAAAACTATTTCAAAAAATCTGTTAGAGAACTAAGAAAGAAATAAAGAAAGAATCCGTATTTGTGCCGCAGTGGTCCATTTATCCATCATAATAGGGTATTTCACCAAGAAAATCTAATTAGTCCGTGTGTTAGTTTATCGAAAAATATTGGTTAAGTAAGTACGTGTTTTATGTTTTTATCAAATTAATAAAAATTTACGAAAATAAAACGTGTCAAAGATCATGATGTGGGTAAAAACATACTAACCTTGTGACGTCACACGACTTGATACGACTTAAACGACTTTTCGAAGCACTGTATCGTATTCATCTTTTGTTTACGTGAAAAAAGAAAAAATATATGTCCGTTATTTTTTGAAAATCTATCTGACGGACTAATCAGATTTTTTTTGTGAAATACCCTATTATTCTCAATTCATTGCAAGTTTGCGACTCACCGCTTCGTACTATTTATAAACTGTTATTGCCCCTACTTGTAATATTACTATAGAAACCGTTAAGACTGGTCCAAGCGCCTCTCTGACCCTGTTCCCACGACGCATCACTTTCGGTTTCTGCCAGACGTTACATTCACGACCTCTAGTGCTGTAGACACGTGGCTTACCTCTTTATAGGAGCTATCGATAGTTTCATACTTTAAAATGTATCGATTACATGCATGAACAACTTCACTCCTGTAAATTCCGAAGGTTAACATCAAACTAAGTACGTCTATACCACAATTGTTGCTTGGAAAGTTGGAAACACCTTTTTTTGACAAAATTTAAGACACACAAAATATTGACACACTCAGAGCTGATTAATGCATTAAATATCACAACGGGGCCACGAAGGTATTTCAAGTATAGTAAAGTTCTAACATTAAATAGTTGGAACTTTCGCTCTGCCCAAGAGCGGGAGGGGTTATTTGATAATTTCCCACCCCCCCTTTAATGATCTTTTTTACACCCACTGAAATATTATCAATTTATCAGCATTCACCATTCGAACAGAACAATAATCGTAATTAAATAATGTTCATTTAAAAAATTTATTGATTACATATTTAAGACAAACAATTTCGATATAGTAACCACAACACTAGCGTCGTGACTCCATTGATAGATCGCCGAGTTCACGACTCTGCCTAGACATAGCCAATAATGTATCTGATATTGATAGGTCCATCTTAAAATCTGTACCTAGGACACTGATTACTCATCATCATCATCAGCCATAAGACGTCCACTGCTGCACAAAGGCCTCCCCCATAGAAAGCCATAACGAACGGCAACCTGCCGTTTGCATCCACCGCGGCACCGGTTGCCCGCGACTCTCACGATGAGGCAATAGCAATTAGAGGCAATGGGCAGGCCACATCGCTCGAAGAACCTACACTTTACCTAAATAAATACACTCTTTTTCGTATTCAGTTCTTAGTTTTTCATTATTATTTTTTTTATTTTGTTGTGTGCACTTGTTGTGGAAATTAGGTTGAGAAGCCAAACCAAACTTGTATTGTTTACACTTTTAATTACTTAACCATTAAGTATAAAGTATGTATGTAACGATCCCTTTATTACTATGGCGAGCCGGTGTGGAACGTACAAGCTAAAGATGGCAACTGGTTTTGGAGCGAATACGATTGCAACGCGTTTAGACGCGACGCGCTAGTGATGTGCGTATATCGCATCGACTAAATCTAAGTGTTGGGATTCCAACATGCTCCGGCCAACGAGAGGAACAAGAGGATCAATATAAGTAGATATAACATTATAGTTACATTAAGTTTTTAACATAGAATTTAATTAAAATTATCATGTATAGGTAATATACAAATTTTTGTGACAGATCGCACATGGGTATTCCCCTTTGAATTTGTGACCTCTGCTGCTCTTACATGACCATCATGGCCAGGAAATATTTTGGTAACTCTGGCCATAGGCCACGACATTATGGGTACATTATCTTCTTTTAAAATCACAATTGTGCCTATCTTTATGTTAGGCAAGATATCTAACCATTTAGGCCTATTTTGTAATGTATTAAGATACTGTTTATACCACATCTTCCAGAATGATTGTTTAATTTGGATACATAATTGCCAGAACTTAAGTCTATTTTGAGGAACAGTAGTTACATCATTTTCAGGGTACATTGTTAATGAGTTTCCTATTAGAAAATGACCTGGCGTTAGGTAATTAAAATCATTTACATCAGATGACATAGGAATGAGAGGTCTTGAGTTCAATATACATTCTATTTCTACTAATACAGTGTTTATTTGTTCATAGGTTAACAATTGCTTCTGTAATACCCTTTTTAGAAAATATTTAGTCATTTTCACAGCAGACTCCCACAGCCCACCAAAGGTGGGGGAGTATGCTGGTATAAAATGAAAGTTAATGCCTCTTTGGGCTGCAAATTCACATACATGTTTTTGGTGATTCTGTGAAAGGTGTAGTTGATATAACTCAGCTAGTTGGTTCCTTGCGCCTTTGAAAGTACTAGCGTTATCAGAGTAGATTTCTTTGGGTAATCCTCTTCTTGAAATAAATCTCCTAAGGCAAGCGAGGTAGGCATCAGTAGTAAGATCTGATGTGATTTCGAGGTGAACTGCCTTTGTAGCGAAACATACAAATACACAAATGTAACCTTTTCCTACTAAGGATCGTCTCACACGCGAGAGCTTAATATCAATAGGCCCAGCGAAATCTACACCGACTTTTTCAAAAGGGCGACTCATAGCAGTCACTCTATCTGCCGGCAAGGAACCCATCAGCTGTTTAGAGGCTGTTGCCTTCTGTCTGAAACATATTACGCATTTATGAATTAATTTTTTGACATACATTAACCCATTAGTTATCCAGTATTTTTGATTTAAATTACACAGTAATAATTTTGGACCTGCATGTAAAAGCTTTTCATGCTCACATCTTATAATGCAATTAGTTACATGTGATTCTTTGGGTAAAATAATCTGATGTTTATGAGCATATGGAATATTAGAGTGATGTAGCCTGCCACCCACTCTCAGGATACCTAAACTATCTATAAAAGGACATAAGCTTTGTAAGGAACCTTTTACATTTTTGTTATTTTTTAAACATACAATTTCGTCTTTAAAATACATTTCTTGTTCATTCTTAATAAGCAACATTAAAGCATTATTCAATTCAGAACTTAAGAGATATTTGTGAGCTATTTTTCCACCCTTTAGGTTATTAATAAACCGCATTACATAAGCCAATGTACGTACCATCTTGTGAATGCTAGAATATTTGTGTATTTGATCAAATACATTGCTAGTAACTGAAGACACTTGACTCGCGGAGAGTGCTGACCCGGTTTTTGATTCAGGTAAGTTCGCAGGTAAATCTATTTTTAAATTAAATTTATATTCACTATCATGCAAAAATTCAGGGCCATCCCACCACAGGCTGCAGGCATGAAGCTCACTTGGCGTAACACCCCTACTGATATAGTCTGCAGGGTTATTCTCCGTGTTTACATATAGCCACTGACAGTTAGGCATATTTTTAGCGATTGCTTTTACCCTATTCGCAACATAAGCGTTAAGTTTCATGGGTTCTGTGTGCAACCATGCGAGAACAATTTGTGAATCAGCAAATAAATAGACATTGCGTATATTATATTTTAATTTTAGCGTGCAATAAACCTTTGCCATAACAATGGAGAGAAGCAGTGCAGCGTTGAGTTCTAAGCGTGGTACAGTTTTGTTTTTATTTTTAAGCGGGTTTATGCGTGATTTTGAACACAGCAAATACATTTTAACTTTACCATCATGATTTGTAACTCGCAGGTACACGCAGCATCCATATGCCGTAGTACTGGACGCATCTGAGAATCCTATTAGTTCAATTTTACCTAATTTAGTTACATTTATGTTTCTATTAATAAAAATTGGTTTCATTGAAGCTAGACTGGACGAGAATTCATGCCACGCTTTTTTAATATCATCGTCAGGCATAGAATCCCAATCAGTCTTGGAAGACCATAGCCTTTGCATTATAGCTTTAGCTTGTACAATAATGGGACTAACAAAGCCCATGGGATCAAACATTTTCCCAATATAGGAGAGGATATCTCTCTTTGTAAAATTATCATTATTGAATATCTCTGGACAAGACATTTTAAATTTATCGTCTTTAACTATCCATTGTAAGCCCAGAGTCTTTAAACTATAATCATCACTTTGTAGCTCTAAATCATCAAAGTGTTGTTCAGCTGAAGGTATGTCAGACAGTATTCTATTGTCATTGGCTGACCACTTATGTGTATGAAAATTCCCTAACCTCAAGAGCTGGCGAATCTGTGACTTAGCCTCTAATATAATATTTAAATCATTATTTGCATAAAGAATATCATCTACATATGTACAATTTTCTATAATGAATGAAGCTAGTGGGAAAGTGTCTTTATATTTTACTGCTAGTTCTTTAAGACAACGGGTGGCCAGATAGTTTGAACTTTTCAACCCATATGTGCATGTTTCAAGCCTAATGCATTGGATTGGTTCATCTGGACTATCTCTCCACAATATATTCTGTAGTGAGCTATGCTCTTGTTTTACACGTATATTTCTAAACATTTGTTTTATGTCAGAGGTAAATGTAAAATTACCACAACGAAATAATAGCAATATCTCAAACAAGTCTCTTTGTACAATGGGTCCATTTAAAAGTATATCATTAAGTGACACCTTTTTGTTAGTTTTCATAGAGCCATCAAAAACAGTACGCAGCTTAGTTGTTTTACTGTCAGGCTTCAGGACTGCATGATGCGGCAAAAAATATATAGCATTTTTGTTTAATTCATATTGCCCAATGTCTACATAACAACCGTGTTGTAGACTTAAATATTCATGAATGAACTTTTGGTACTCAGAGAAAAGTTTGGGATCTTTATGCAATTTCTTTTCTAAATTTAAAAATCTTTTTAATGCAAGATTAAAGGAATCACCTAAGGAATCATTGACTTCACTAAGAGGTAATTTCAACGGTAAAGCCACTTCAAAACAATTATCTTTCAGCTGAACAGTGTTATTAAAAATATATTCACAGAGCTCTTGCTCAGAAGACCTTTCATCAAAGATTTTTGGAACATCTTCTGTTTTCCAGAACTGAGTTAGGGTCTCATTAATATCTGACTCACATGTATTACATTTTAAGCTTACCTTATTGCAGACCTTTGATAAATTAGTGTGTGGTAGGGTACCTCCAACAATATATCCAAACTGAGTGTTGACAAGATGTGGTTGTGGACTGCTGGCCTCTGCAGCATACTGCTGGCGTTCATGCAGCGCCGGCAGCTCTGAAGGCAGCAACACCTGGAAAAATATGTCCGCTCCCATTAATAAATCAATCTCAGCTGGTACATTAAACTGATCATCTGCCAGTTTAATGCCTTTAGGCATCAAAATGTCTGAAGTATTGAATTTATGTTGAGGTAAGTTACATGTTATTTGCTCAACAACATGACATGTGGTCGAGACTTTAAATGGGTTGGTTATGGAATGAATTTCTAGAGGTAAGCAATGCTTCAACCTCGTTTTTGAATTTGTTATACCAACTACATTGACATTACTACGAGCAGGTTCCAAATTAAGCAGCTGTAATGCCCTTTCTGTAATAAAGGTCAGCTGGGACCCACTGTCAAGTAGGGCTTTAAGATGGACTTCAGCGCCATCCCGAGCTACAAGTTTCACCTTAGCTGTGGGTAAAAGAACATCATTATTATAGTTATTGCTTGCAGCTAATGATGCGGTTGACGCTGATCCAGTAGTTGACTCACACACATTATTATCTGTGCCACAATGCAGCAGAGTATTATGTGGCTCCTTGCACTTTGCACAACGGAAGTGATATCTGCACTTTCCAGTGTGAGCGCATAAACAGAGATTACATAGGCTTTTTTCATTGGCAAACTTAACTCGTTGGTCTACATTCAATAATTTAAATTTGTTGCAAGAATGGAGTTTGTGTTTTGACTTACAGTATAAGCATGAAGGCTCTTGAGTAACTGCGTTGGCCACTAGTCTACCAGTGGCTTGCCCTGGCTCCTTCGGCGACTGACGTAGCTGTCCGTGGGAGCTCCCCGGCTCAGCACTCTCAAGCGCCAGCGCACGCTTGTCCATGTAATCTAAGAAGGCTCCTATTGTTGGCTTTTCATCGGCGTTCCTCTCGAGTTGAAATGCACGGGAGGTGTACGCATCTAATTTTCGGTACAAAATACACAAAATTACAGCATCCCAAAACTGTACGTTAGGCTCCAAGTTACTGAGAGCGGCAAGCATTTGTTTGACATTAGACACAAACTCTCTTAAATTATATGCCGTAGATTTTGATAGTGGCTTAATATCTAATAACAAATTTATGTGCTCATTTATTAATCTATGCTTATTATTATATCTCTTATTTATTATTTGCAAGGCCTTTACATAGCTTTCACCAGTTAGAGGTAAATTTTTTATTAAGTCATATGGCTCGTTTTTTAAGTATGAGCGTAAATAATAAAGCTTCTGAACATTATCAAGGCACTTATTGTTATCAATTAAAGAGTTAAACAGGTTAATAAATGGTATAAATTCTGTGAACTTACCACTAAATATTGGTATATCTATCGGAGGTAAGTTAATTTTAGGCACTGATTTAGGAGCTGAATGACTGTCGCTAGCACTAGTGATATTACGGCGATTGAGTTCCTCATTAATTACAGATATGATGAAATAATAACTGGTTTCAACTTGCTCTATGTCCTCCTTGTCTTCTGGATGGAGTAATGAAATGGTTGCACACAGAACCCATGAAACTTAACGCTTATGTTGCGAATAGGGTAAAAGCAATCGCTAAAAATATGCCTAACTGTCAGTGGCTATATGTAAACACGGAGAATAACCCTGCAGACTATATCAGTAGGGGTGTTACGCCAAGTGAGCTTCATGCCTGCAGCCTGTGGTGGAATGGCCCTGAATTTTTGCATGATAGTGAATATAAATTTAATTTAAAAATAGATTTACCTGCGAACTTACCTGAATCAAAAACCGGGTCAGCACTCTCCACGAGTCAAGTGTCTTCAGTTACTAGCAATGTTTTTGATCAAATACACAAATATTCTAGCATTCACAAGATGGTACGTACATTGGCTTATGTAATGCGGTTTATTAATAACCTAAAGGGTGGAAAAATAGCTCACAAATATCTCTTAAGTTCTGAATTGAATAATGCTTTAATGTTGCTTATTAAGAATGAACAAGAAATGTATTTTAAAGACGAAATTGTATGTTTAAAAAATAACAAAAATGTAAAAGGTTCCTTACAAAGCTTATGTCCTTTTATAGATAGTTTAGGTATCCTGAGAGTGGGTGGCAGGCTACATCACTCTAATATTCCATATGCTCATAAACATCAGATTATTTTACCCAAAGAATCACATGTAACTAATTGCATTATAAGATGTGAGCATGAAAAGCTTTTACATGCAGGTCCAAAATTATTACTGTGTAATTTAAATCAAAAATATTATAGGCTAAGTCACAGATTCGCCAGCTCTTGAGGTTAGGGAATTTTCATACACATAAGTGGTCAGCCAATGACAATAGAATACTGTCTGACATACCTTCAGCTGAACAACACTTTGATGATTTAGAGCTACAAAGTGATGATTATAGTTTAAAGACTCTGGGCTTACAATTGATAGTTAAAGACGATAAATTTAAAATGTCTTGTCCAGAGATATTCAATAATGATAATTTTACAAAGAGAGATATCCTCTCCTATATTGGGAAAATGTTTGATCCCATGGGCTTTGTTAGTCCCATTATTGTACAAGCTAAAGCTATAATGCAAAGGCTATGGTCTTCCAAGACTGATTGGGATTCTATGCCTGACGATGATATTAAAAAAGCGTGGCATGAATTCTCGTCCAGTCTAGCTTCAATGAAACCAATTTTTATTAATAGAAACATAAATGTAACTAAATTAGGTAAAATTGAACTAATAGGATTCTCAGATGCGTCCAGTACTACGGCATATGGATGCTGCGTGTACCTGCGAGTTACAAATCATGATGGTAAAGTTAAAATGTATTTGCTGTGTTCAAAATCACGCATAAACCCGCTTAAAAATAAAAACAAAACTGTACCACGCTTAGAACTCAACGCTGCACTGCTTCTCTCCATTGTTATGGCAAAGGTTTATTGCACGCTAAAATTAAAATATAATATACGCAATGTCTATTTATTTGCTGATTCACAAATTGTTCTCGCATGGTTGCACACAGAACCCATGAAACTTAACGCTTATGTTGCGAATAGGGTAAAAGCAATCGCTAAAAATATGCCTAACTGTCAGTGGCTATATGTAAACACGGAGAATAACCCTGCAGACTATATCAGTAGGGGTGTTACGCCAAGTGAGCTTCATGCCTGCAGCCTGTGGTGGGATGGCCCTGAATTTTTGCATGATAGTGAATATAAATTTAATTTAAAAATAGATTTACCTGCGAACTTACCTGAATCAAAAACCGGGTCAGCACTCTCCGCGAGTCAAGTGTCTTCAGTTACTAGCAATGTATTTGATCAAATACACAAATATTCTAGCATTCACAAGATGGTACGTACATTGGCTTATGTAATGCGGTTTATTAATAACCTAAAGGGTGGAAAAATAGCTCACAAATATCTCTTAAGTTCTGAATTGAATAATGCTTTAATGTTGCTTATTAAGAATGAACAAGAAATGTATTTTAAAGACGAAATTGTATGTTTAAAAAATAACAAAAATGTAAAAGGTTCCTTACAAAGCTTATGTCCTTTTATAGATAGTTTAGGTATCCTGAGAGTGGGTGGCAGGCTACATCACTCTAATATTCCATATGCTCATAAACATCAGATTATTTTACCCAAAGAATCACATGTAACTAATTGCATTATAAGATGTGAGCATGAAAAGCTTTTACATGCAGGTCCAAAATTATTACTGTGTAATTTAAATCAAAAATACTGGATAACTAATGGGTTAATGTATGTCAAAAAATTAATTCATAAATGCGTAATATGTTTCAGACAGAAGGCAACAGCCTCTAAACAGCTGATGGGTTCCTTGCCGGCAGATAGAGTGACTGCTATGAGTCGCCCTTTTGAAAAAGTCGGTGTAGATTTCGCTGGGCCTATTGATATTAAGCTCTCGCGTGTGAGACGATCCTTAGTAGGAAAAGGTTACATTTGTGTATTTGTATGTTTCGCTACAAAGGCAGTTCACCTCGAAATCACATCAGATCTTACTACTGATGCCTACCTCGCTTGCCTTAGGAGATTTATTTCAAGAAGAGGATTACCCAAAGAAATCTACTCTGATAACGCTAGTACTTTCAAAGGCGCAAGGAACCAACTAGCTGAGTTATATCAACTACACCTTTCACAGAATCACCAAAAACATGTATGTGAATTTGCAGCCCAAAGAGGCATTAACTTTCATTTTATACCAGCATACTCCCCCACCTTTGGTGGGCTGTGGGAGTCTGCTGTGAAAATGACTAAATATTTTCTAAAAAGGGTATTACAGAAGCAATTGTTAACCTATGAACAAATAAACACTGTATTAGTAGAAATAGAATGTATATTGAACTCAAGACCTCTCATTCCTATGTCATCTGATGTAAATGATTTTAATTACCTAACGCCAGGTCATTTTCTAATAGGAAACTCATTAACAATGTACCCTGAAAATGATGTAACTACTGTTCCTCAAAATAGACTTAAGTTCTGGCAATTATGTATCCAAATTAAACAATCATTCTGGAAGATGTGGTATAAACAGTATCTTAATACATTACAAAATAGGCCTAAATGGTTAGATATCTTGCCTAACATAAAGATAGGCACAATTGTAATTTTAAAAGAAGATAATGTACCCATAATGTCGTGGCCTATGGCCAGAGTTACCAAAATATTTCCTGGCCATGATGGTCATGTAAGAGCAGCAGAGGTCACAAATTCAAAGGGGAATACCCATGTGCGATCTGTCACAAAAATTTGTATATTACCTATACATGATAATTTTAATTAAATTTTATGTTAAAAACTTAATGTAACTATAATGTTATATCTACTTATATTGATCCTCTTGTTCCTCTCGTTGGCCGGAGCATGTTGGAATCCCAACACTTAGATTTAGTCGATGCGATATACGCACATCACTAGCGCGTCGCGTCTAAACGCGTTGCAATCGTATTCGCTCCAAAACCAGTTGCCATCTTTAGCTTGTACGTTCCACACCGGCTCGCCATAGTAATAAAGGGATCGTTACATACATACTTTATACTTAATGGTTAAGTAATTAAAAGTGTAAACAATACAAGTTTGGTTTGGCTTCTCAACCTAATTTCCACATGGTCCTTCGAGCCGGAGCTCTTGTTCTCTTCGAGCTCTTGTTCCTCTCGTTGGCCGGAGTAATGAAATTTTTATATTGTGAGATTCGTATTGCGTAAACGTATCTGATAATTTTTGTCGTTTAGCTAATAAAGTCTCCTTGGAAATACTAGATAAAGATTGCGAACAAGCGGATTGTAACCTAGTAATCGTACCTTTTAAGTAACCACGTGCGGCGACCAGATCCTTTAGCTCCATATTTGTAATTTGTATTATTATAACACAACTTTAACTTATTATCTCTACACAGGTAAATTAAACTTATTGTTAATAACACAAAAGCACTTTGCTGCTATTAAAACGCGATGACCAACGAGTAGAGACTGTGAGACGCTTGCGCTTGCTGCAAAATGGCGGCTGTCCGATCGTCGCTGACGCCGAACCGAAGCCCGCCGACGCCCCGCCCACTTCGTCTTGTACATGTGTCGCTCGCCACGTGTCCCTGTTCTGCGCTTTAAGTACCTATTGCGATTTTGTATTACGAAGTCTGCGATCGCAATAGGTATAATGCTGACTAATGATGAGCTCGATGTCTCCTCAAATGTAATTACGCTGCACCGCGCCGAGGGGAAATACTTATTTGGCGGAGCTTGATGCCACCCTTTATGTCTGCACTGCACTGCCGCACTGACGGGGAAATAGGCTCAAATAGGTAGCCAATTGGTCGAGCTTGTTGTCTTCCTTTATGTCTGCACTGCACTGCCGCGCCGACGGGAAGACTAGCAGGACAATGTATGGCCTAGGTCGGTGTGATGTTCTTCAAATCCTCGCTTTTAGCGTCTGCACTGCCGACGGAGAAGTAGGTAATAGAACTGCACCAGTTCTCGTTGTTCGAAGGACCATGTGGAAATTAGGTTGAGAAGCCAAACCAAACTTGTATTGTTTACACTTTTAATTACTTAACCATTAAGTATAAAGTATGTATGTAACGATCCCTTTATTACTATGGCGAGCCGGTGTGGAACGTACAAGCTAAAGATGGCAACTGGTTTTGGAGCGAATACGATTGCAACGCGTTTAGACGCGACGCGCTAGTGATGTGCGTATATCGCATCGACTAAATCTAAGTGTTGGGATTCCAACACTTGTGGCATGTGCCAAATATATGTTTTCTTTCTTTCTTTCTATAATCATCATCATCATCATCATTTCAGCTATAAGACGTCCACTGCTGGACATAGGCCTCCGCATAGGTCCTCCTCTTTCTTTATTACTATGTACATATAATTGGGTTGTGGAGGTCAGATAGGCAGTCGCTCCTCGCACTCAGACCCGGAACAACTATTTGTTATACAATTATTTGTTCCGTGCGGGGATCGAACTCACGACACACAGCGCAGCACTCAATCGCTCAGCCACTGCGCCAACCGTGCCGATAAATATGTAATGTGATATGTAAATGAAGCCTTGATTATAAAATCTGCCCTGGCTGACAGGTCTTAGACTCAAGTCAACCACAGGATAACCTGGTTAAGCAAAAGCGATCCTCATAGGTTGTATGGTTGAATGCCACTCAAAAAACAATAATAATATGGTTTTATGTGTAGGTACTCTATCACAATGCAAGCTATTTGGTTGGTTTTGTTGGTTAAATTCGTCAGATTGTCAGATAACTTTTATCTCAGGAATAAAAAATAAGAGAGCAACTTTTGTTATAGTCAAAATCATTTATTTAAAATATTAAAAGTTATAAAAACATTTAAAAAATATGGATACATAAGCATTGCATAAATCTATTCTAATAATAGTATAGGAAATGAGGTAGATTTGTTTGTACACTTTGTACGTATGATGTACCTAATCTTTGGAACTACTGATCCGATTCCAACAATTGTTATTATAACTAACAGGAAGTATAGCTTCCCGTTAGTGAATATAGGCTACTATTAAAATTTAAAATTTTGAGAAAAAAACGTTATATAGGTAAAATGCGGGAATGAGGGAATCATTCAACGCGACCGTTCTGAACGGTTAAAAAAAACAATGTTATAGAACTTTGAGTGTTCAAGTAATAAATAATACTTGAACACTCAAAGTTCGTTTCAGGATATCATCACTTTGGGACAAAAAACGTATACATCATTATCATATTAGTCATCATAATCATCATTACGTAAGAAAACTTGAATTTTGCGGACTGCCCTGGCGAGTACAAAAATAGACAAAACATTTTTTGAGAAAATAATGTGAAGTTATTCTTAATACCTAGATTGCCACACTAACTTATAAACTCCCAGCTAAAACGTAAATGGCATTAATACCAAAAACTCTCACAATTGACAAACATTTTAAAGGACTCTGTATTTTTTAATGATTTTCAACAGGTGATTAATGATTGTCATCACCTTCGAAATCATTAATTAAACATAACAAAATATAAAATTCAATTTGTTAGTAATACTTGCTCATTTTAAACACTATGTGTTAGTACATTGCATATTTGGATTTTTTTGGTAATAATTACTAGTCAAAATCATTAGTAATTACTAAATAAGTACAATAACCACTATGCCAGTACTCGAAGAAACATTATTTCAAGAAACTGTCCTGCATAGCTGCACAAACAATCGAATCGAAACCGAATCGAATCATGTCTATCTTTTTTTAAAGAAGAAAGAGCGAGCGAGATAGACATACGACATAATTATTCAATTCGGTTTCGATTCGATTGTTTGTGAATAGCTATGCTGGTCCAGTGCCTGGGTGTGAAACCTTATGCCCTATGGGCCACAGTGACCAAAGAGGCTGTCAATGCCTTGGACCCGCTGCGTCAGGGACGTGACACGCTTTGTCATGATTGCGTAAAAGTTGTCTATAAGTGCCTCTGCGAACATCCCTAATGCGCTACAGTGTCGTGGCAACCAAAACAAAACAAGCGTTATTGTACTGTACTTTTGCGTGTAGTCGACCCATAGACTGTAAAACGATTGGTTTCTTAGCAGAAGTACTATCATTAACATCATCATCATCATTATTAACACTAAAAACGGGTTATTTACCATGTTTACTATTAATTTTGAGTTCCCAATATTTCTTTAAGCAAGCTTCTAAAAGCGCAATCACTCATCAACCCTCTTAGGCTGGACAACTATCTTTAAAACACATTGTATATTTAATGTTATTCAATTATTTTGCTGACTTTTTCATCAACATTTTCGCTGACATAATGTCACTGTCTAAAGGCTAAATAAAGGACATAACAATACACGATATAATATTATAGTACAGACACCGGCCTAACAAGTTACCGGAATCTGTAAATTTTTCCAAATGAACCTTAAACCTAATGCTATAGCGATAAAGTTGAAAATCTTAACCCTGATGTGCTGGCGTCTGTACAAAGTATGGTTGTACAATTCTGTTTTCCCCTTTTGGTGATTTCTTTATCAATGGTCGACATCTCGAGTTCGTCGCCCCGTTGGCGCCAAACCGTCGAGACTTTTATTTTTTATCGATTTCAATTCATCTCTCAAACACTTTTTCAAAAATGCCTTATCCGGCGTATGCCATTTTACTTTTTTTTCTTGATCAGCGATAAAGTCCAGTATTACCCCTTGTGCATGTTCATCTAATCCAGGTCTTCCAGACTTTACAAATCCTTTGCCAGTCGAAGTACATGTACTCAATGCACTTTCAGTAAAGACTTCATGTAATAACATCACAAATAATGTTTCACTATGTTTCGCTTTTGCTTGGCAATCCATCAATCTAGAAGCATCAACATATATACTAGAATCTTTTAATAGTTCTACAAGTCCTTCAGCAGGTTCTTGATACTTTAGTGTCCATCGCGTGTTATTTGCGTCGTATTCCGGAGGTAAAACA
Organism: Diarsia brunnea; assembly: GCA_949774965.1. Classification (NCBI taxonomy): domain Eukaryota; kingdom Metazoa; phylum Arthropoda; class Insecta; order Lepidoptera; family Noctuidae; genus Diarsia; species Diarsia brunnea. Next base: position 1,089,830 of record OX459016.1, on the reverse strand, counting down.
AACGTCTTTTGTTGTAGACTACTAGAGACGTTTGCTATACTTCCAGTTCCTGAAGGACCTCTCTTTTTTTTTCTTCGTTCTTTTTCTTCACTTTTATAATCAGGATCTTCTTTCCGCATGATCAGTGGAAGTCTCGACGCTGCCTTTTTATTTGGTCGAGAACGATTGGTCTTAAGAAGTTTATGATTATAATTTTTTCCAACATAGTTTACTGATTTATTTGCATCGTATTTTATAGGTAGAGGATAATTGTTTTCTTTCTTTCTTTGTTCATTATCAACACCACTATCATCAAGATCATCTTCGTTTGAATCAGTAGCATCCAATTTTGGAGCCACCTTTCTAATTGGTTGAGGACTTTTAGTCTTAAATAGTTTATTATGGTCTTCTGATTCATTAACATTGTATTTCGGAGGTACAACTTCCTCTATTATTGGATCAATTAAACCAATGTCATCATCACAAGCATACTCACGAAGATCTTCATCATAACAATCATCAGCACCGCTATCATTTTCACCACGATCATTTTCACCACAAGCATTATTATCATCATCAGAATCTACTTTTAAGACTTCTTTAATTATTAATCGTACCAACGAAGAACCTAAACGCTCTTCCAGTTTTTTTTGTAACTCCCCACATTTGAAAATTGTGGCGTATAATTTGGGATCCAAGGAGTAGTTCGCTGTTGAAGCATTTTGAGTTATAATTTGTTTCTGCTCTGTACTATTTCTATCGTTAGATTTTACAACTGGTGCTTCTTGCATACACTGGTATCCATTAGAATTTTTATGAGTAAGCTTCTGACTATTACTTCTGATTGCTTGACTAGAAGGTCCCGCGACCTCGTCAACAGATTCACTTGGCTCATTCTCTCTCGAACGTTTATTATGAGATGATGTGTCAGAATCGTTTGTCTTTCTTTTAAAAGTAGTAGGTTTTGCAGATTTCAATGATACCCTCGGTGCTAAGGCATCTTGCGAACTGTTGACAGTAGCTTCGTTTTCAATGACTGACGAAGTGGTTTTGCTTGTTTTTTTCTCCACCGTTGCAGTTATTGGTGTCCGATCTAAAGTAAAACGAAGTATGTATTATTTAATTATGTAATTATACTAAATGTAATAAGGGGCGAACCTATTGCCATCAACCGGGCAGAAATCCAGACACCGTGGCTGCCACTAGAAAACTCTTGATGGAAACCAATAACGCAATGCCCGACCCGGGAATCGAACCCAGGACGTCATGCTCCGCAGAAGCGCTTGCCATCACTAGACCAACGAGGTAGTCCCTTAAAAGTGTTCAGTTATTACACCTACAGATTGTTTATATTATATGCACATCAACAGAATCTAGGGATATTTTATATTTCATCAAATATCTATGGAGAATTTTCTGATATAGTAAATGGAAGAATTGTAGGTTATTTTAATGACTTTCATAAATAAAAAATCGTGATTCTTTTGTCGAAATATTTTTTTTTATTAGCCGTAGAAAATTAGTGTGGTAAAAAAACTTTATTTCTTCTTTTAAAACTATTAATATTTTAATAAAAATGGAAAAAATCTTATGAAATCTAATCATTAATATCAGTGTTGCCACCACTTACATTAATTACACATCGTTTGTTCATTTTTAAAATTATTAGCAATTTAATTTAAGAACAATCAAATCAAAGCGTCCTTGCTGAGGTCCTATACACCTGCCAAAATGTGATACCATGGTTGTGGCCACGTTATCGTAGTACTGGGGATGTAGCTGAACGGTGCAAGGGTATATAGATATCGCGTTAGGTACTACGCAGAGACAGGATCGATTTCTCTAAATGACCGCCAGAAGACAACCTAATATTACAGCGATGCAACTAGTACAAAGGCTCCAGGAGGCCCACCAGCTGCTGGTGAGCGACCAAACCGTGCGAAGGAGGTTGCATGAAGTTGTTCTTCATGTTGTGTTCCAGCATTGCGACGTGGCAATCGCGGTCGGCGGCTTTCGTGGGCTCGGGAGCATTTACAATGGATTGACGAACAATGGTCTTTGGTGGTGTTCATCGATGAATCCCGGTTTGGATTTCATCTCGATTCATGAAGAGAACTCCAGCGAGAGTTAACCGTCTACGACACCCTCAGAAGGTCCACTCATATCAAGGCCGGACAATCATTGTAGGCAGAAATTTGTTTTGGCGAACGAACCCAGTTCGTTTGGATCCAAGGCAACATGATTGCACAAAAATACCACGAGGAGAAGAGCGGGAGTAGAGCTTGTTTTGTCCCGCACAAAATCCAAATGGGCCACACTGATTATATTATTAGTAATAAGATTTTTTAAGATTTTTTCATTTTTAATTAAAATTAGTAGTTTTAAAAGATGAAATTAAGTTTTTTTACCATACTAATTTCCGACGGTGATCAAAAAAATTTACATTTTTATTGAAAACAAAAGAGAATAACGATTTTTATTTTTTTTTAATAAAGACCTTTAAATAACCTAGCATTCTTTCATTTAATATATCAGAAAATTCTTCATATATTTAAAGATATTTGATGAATTATTAAATATCCCTAGACTATGCTGATGTGTGTATTGTGTACATAAATATATGTATTTACCTTCTTTATTATTATTCTTCATGCTTGTCCATTTGGCACTTTCATAGGAATCTGCAAACGAAAATAATAATAAAATGCCAGTATTTAATACGCAAGCAAGCACATACTTTTGTAGATTAAATATTTATTATATACTTATTTAATAATTAATTTACGTTTATAAATATTCCTAACCGTATACCTCGCGAATGACAGCCATTTTGTTTTTGGTTATATTCCTATCAAGGGCATGTTTAATGAAATGCTAATATCTTTGAATATAAGAGACCGAGAGACATAAGTACCAAGGGTTTCGATCATGGATTTTTTATGTTCTGTGGTCTAAATTAATAGGTCAGGATGGTGATTTCGTCAGCAATATTAAGTAATTATTATAATAATAATAATAATAAATATAATAATCTGTGGCTCGAGTGTCAAAGTGACATGGCATATTTTTTCTGTCTCCGATTTTAATTTTAAAATTTTACAATTTTCCTCAATAAAACCGGTCCATCAATCCTGGAAATCACTCATCCATCAACAAACAATGAAAAAAAAAAAGAACCGTTTTCAATGGACTGAAAATATACCACCGAAAATGAAAAGCACACATTACGGAAAATTAATGTCAAAATAAAGTCACTAATGCTGACCAGACGCCGAGCAAGACTGCAACAGGCACACCCATCATCTCCGGGCTCGTCGCTGAGCTCCGCCTCGCAGCCGCCGGGACGCGCCACATCCGTGAACGCCGTGTCACCCGTAGCTGTAGTTGCGTCGAGTTCCAGCGACGAGTTTTTCTCCCCGTCGTCGATACCATCATCAACACCACCGCAATCACCATCAACACCGCGGCGCGGACGACGAGGAAGAGGACGGCCACCAGCGGGCTTGGGACCTCGAGGCCAACCGGCCCCGAACAGGGTCCCCGCTGCCGGTGGAAATGTGTCGCGCATGAGATGGACTCGGACCATAAACGAGAACGTCATGCGCGCATATTATGGGGCTACAGAGGGAGGAAACAACCTGACCGCGTACCGTGTTCGGATGCTCTCTCTGTTTCAGGTGCTTGAACCAGTTGTCAGCGTGTCGGCGCAACGATTGTCGGATCAGGTGCGAGTCATCCAGCGTAATCGTATGTTGGATGACACAGTACTTGATCGCCTGCGAACTGAAATGCAGAGTAACCATGTCATTGCTACACCGTCGCAGGCTGTGGTACCACCACAGTCTGCTACAACCACAACATCTAACCACGAAAACGATGTGAGTAATGACGTGGTTACTGATGTAAGTACCCAGTGCAATGAGGAGATAAGGAGTGCTTTGGAGGGTGTGGTTCGGGAGTATCGCTTCATGACCCCCGAACTTAGGCCGCGTTTACCTCGTTTGCCCATGCACAATAAAAATAGGGCGCTGGTGGCTGCTCTGGATTCGCAGTTGTCAAGTTATTTTGACAATTGCGAAAACCTTATTGATGCTCATTCAATCCTGTATTGCGCGGCTGTAACGGCATGTCGTGTAGCTCATGTCAAATTTCCAGATGACAGGGCTACACGACCAAAACTCGCTGTACCGGCTTGGCAGTACAGGATTGAACGACGCATTACTGGGGCCAGAGCATTCATCGGCAAACTAATCTGCTTCCGGGAGGGCAACAGTCGCCCTCGAGTGATGCGTTTTGTGAGGCGGGCATTTGCAGGGACTGATATCAGTCCTCGAGACTACATGTCCCGTATCACAGAGCGCATCGACTTCTGGAAGCAGAAAGTGTATGCATGGGCAAACCGTATTCGTAGGTATAAGCGGCGGGTGGAGCGATACACTCAGAATCGCACATTCCAAAGCGATGAAAGGTGGGTTTACAGGGCTTGGGAGCGACCGGACCAAGGTGTGGCTGACACGCTCCTGCCGGATGATGACACCATGTGTTCGTTCTGGCGCAGCATCTGGTCGGTGCCTGTCAGCCATACTGAGGGTGAATGGACTCGAGAAGTCGAGCGAGCGTGCGATCCAGTATCAGAAATGGGGGCAATCACTATCAGCCCCCAAGACGTTACTTGTGCAGTTCGTCCATTGCCTAACTGGAAATCTCCAGGGCCGGACGGGCTGCACAATTTCTGGATAAAGTGGTTCACAAGGTCGCACGCTCGCCTGGCGACCCTTTTCCAGTCAGCCTTGGAGTCGGGGTCGCTACCCGAATTCCTGACAACAGGTATAACCCACCTGCTCTATAAATCAGGTAGTACCGCGGAACCCAAAAATTATAGACCGATTACTTGTCTTCCGACAGTCTATAAAGTTCTTACATCCATTTTGAGAACCAAAATAAACAAACACATTAATGACAATTCTATCATATCTACTTCTCAAAATGGATGTAGGAGCGGGTCCCGTGGTACTAAAGAGCTACTCCTTATTGATATGGCCATTAGCCAGCAGGTTCGCCGTTGCAAAAAGGATCTGTCGACATGTTGGATAGACTATAAGAAGGCCTATGACTCGGTGCCACATACATGGCTCATGAGGGTGCTAGAGTTGTATAAAATTGATGCAACCCTGCGCACCTTCCTGATGTCGTGTATGGGGCAATGGAGGACAGTCCTTCGCTATCCAGGATGTCGGCAAATCCAGAGGAATAGCGAACCGATAAGGATAGAGCGAGGTATATTTCAGGGCGACAGTTTGAGTCCTCTTTGGTTCTGCTTAGCCTTGAATCCTCTTAGCACGCTGCTGGAGGATTCAGGTCTAGGCTATCGGTTGAAGAGAGGTGGTCAAGTTATATCTCACCTCCTTTACATGGATGACCTGAAACTTTTTGCCCCCAACGATTTGCAACTGATGGAGCTACTGAAGGTCACTGAAGCTTTCAGTAGCGCCATCAGGATGGAATTCGGTGTGGACAAATGTGCGGTCATGCATGTAAAGCGAGGGGGGATTGTGGAGTCTGTGGGAACCCAGCTCACAGATTCCATAAATCTTAGATCCCTCTCAGCAACCGAAACCTATAAGTATTTGGGTATATCGGAAGCGCTGGGCATCAACGTTGCCGACATGAAGCAATCGTTGAGGGAGCGCTTCTTTGGCCGCCTGCGAAAAGTATTTAATAGTCTTTTATCAGGCGGAAATAAGGTGCGTGCCTTCAACGGTTGGGTCATGCCGGTTTTGATGTACTCTTTCGGCATACTCAAATGGACTCAAACAGAGCTAGACGCCCTGGATAGGCGGGTCCGTACATTGTTGACGGCGTATCGAATGCATCACCCACGTTCTTCGGTTATGAGACTGTATATCCCACGGAAGTGTGGAGGTCGAGGCTTTTTAAATGCTAAGACTCTCCACAATCGTGAGATATGCAGTCTCAGGGAATATTTCCTGGAAGCCGACGTGGGGATGCGTCGAGACGTTGTCGCGGTGGACAAGGGCCTTACCCCGCTCGCCTTGGCTAAAGAGAACTGGCGCAAACCTGTAGTTCTTGACACTAACGACCGCATGGAAGTATGGCAGAGTAAGGAGCTTCACGGACGCTTTTTCCGGGCCCTACACGGGCCTGATGTAGACTTCTTAGCGTCCGTAGCCTGGCTACGTTCCGGGGAACTCTTCGGAGAAACCGAAGGTTTTGTCTGTGCAATTATGGACGAAGTTATGATGACGAATAACTACCGGAGATTTATTGTGAAGGACGGTACGGTTGACATATGTCGGGCATGCCACCGTCCGGGCGAATCAATCCGTCACATTATCTCCGGGTGTTCTCGTCTGGCTAACGGAGAATACTTGCATAGACACAACCTTGTAGCCGGGATTATCCATCAGCAACTTGCTCTAAAATACAACCTTGTGGAATCGGAAGTGCCGTACTACAGGTATGTGCCCGACCCAGTTCTCGAAAATGGCGATATCACACTGTACTGGGATCAATCCATCATCACTGACAGGACTATTATGGCTAATAAACCTGATATAGTGGTGGTGGATCGATCAGAGCGGCGCGCAATGATTGTTGACATCACCGTTCCGCATGACGAGAACCTCGTGAAAGCCGAGAAAGATAAGCAAATCAAGTATCTTGACTTGGCTCGCGAGGTTGTCGACATGTGGAGTGTGGACTCAGCGATCATTGTGCCGATAGTCGTTACAGCCAATGGCTTAATTGCCAAGAGCCTCGATCAACACCTGAGGAGGCTCTCGTTGGGCAGCTGGATCAAGGGCTTGATGCAGAGAGCGGTACTACTGGACACGGCTCGCATTGTTAGGAGGTTCCTTTCTCTGGAGCCCTGACTGCCGGTAGCTTGGACCCTGTTTCCGATACCGGTGGGCTACAATTTTTTATATTTTTAAATGTTTTTTTTATATTATTTGATATAGAAATGTTTAAAAATGTACTAAATTTGTTAAAAAGTTAATAAAGGGAATAATAATAATAATAATAATATCTTTATTTGCCTAAAACATGGTATAAAAAGGTCTTACAGTGTAAAAATAGAACAGACATGTTTTGCCAAGATTAAACCTAGCATGCAAATATTTGTAATAACAATTTAATTCACAAAATATTAATATACAACGCTATTTTCGTTCTAGGAATTGTTTTATACTATAAAAGTTGTTGTTAATTAGCCATTCACACAATTTATTCTTAAAATTATATCTCGAGTTTAACATTTTCAGATCAATAGGCAATTTGTTATAAATTCGTACACACATATTTAAACAGTTTTTATTGTATTTAGCAAGCCTGGGAGCACTGTTAAGTACTAGTCTGTAAGGATCTCGTCGGCTTCGAGGATTTATATCGTTTGCTATTTTAAATAACTCCTTGTGTTTCCATACAAACATGCATATTTCATTAATATATAGACAAGGTAGCGGTAACAAGCCAAGCTTCTTAAACACTGGCTGACATGATTCCTCAGGATGAAGTCCGTATAGAGCCCTAATGCATTTTTTTTGAGCAACAAATGTTCTATTTTGGTCGGTACTGTTACCCCATATTATAAGTCCATATCGTAATATGGATTCTACATACGCATGGTAAGCTAATATAGCTGTTTTTAGATTGGTGCATTTTTTTACTTGTCTAAGAGCATACACAAACTTATTTATCTTGCTTGAAACATTGTCTACATGCACTTTCCAATGCAGATCTTCATCAATAGTAACTCCTAGAAACTTGGTATGTGTTACTGGATTTATTTTGTGTATATTTAAATTGAAGTTAAATTTATGATTATTCGATTTATTAAATTGTATATAAACGGATTTGTCAAGGTTTATTTTTAAGTTATGTCCATAAAGCCAGTTAATTAAAATGTCAATTGTATTATTAATGTCAGTTTCATGGTCGTAAATTGTATTATATTTTTTATTAGATGTCACAACAATAGAGATGTCATCAGCAAACAATATGCACTTATGTTTCGTTATTTTAATGATGTCATTTATATATATCAAGAATAAGATCGGCCCTAGTATGCTCCCCTGTGGGACACCAAACTTATTACATCTATATTTAGATGAGTGTAGCGTTACTTCTTTATCTTCGTTAATGTTTGTTATGGTAACGCATTGTTGCCTGTTGTCAAGGTATGATTTTATCCACTGCAAGGTTGGCCCTCTAATCCCGATTGCTTCTAACTTTTGCAGTAGTAGATCGTGCGAAACTAGGTCGAAGGCTTTTGACAAATCAAAGAATAATCCTGTGGTTAGATAGTTGTCATTGACGTTAGTTAATATAACATTTATGAGGGCGTAGATTGCTAATGTTGTAGACTTCCTTTTTTGAAACCCATGTTGTTCTTTGTTTATAATATTAAACTTTGTACAGTAATTGGAAATTCTTTTGTACATACATTTTTCGTATATTTTAGACAAGATGGGTATTAGGGTGATAGGGCGGTAATTGTTCAGGTCATGTCTGTCTCCTTTTTTGTAAAGTGGTCTAACTACGGATAACTTTAAAGCTTCTGGAAAAATTCCCTCATAAAATGACAAATTGATTAAGTGTGTTAGAACTTCAACAATTTCGTCGACACAGATTTTAATAATTTTGGTGTTGAGTTCGTCGTACCCTTCAGAATTTGTATTATTTAAAAGTAGTATTTCTTTCTTAACTTCAGTTACCGACATGGGTTTGAGGAACATTGAACCAACAGTAATATTAGTCGTACCCGTGATGTTCGGAGGCATTGGTTTGTTTGTTGAATCGATGTAGTGGTTATTAAAGGCTGACGCAATATCTACTGGATTGGTAATAAGTGTGTTGTTATATTTGATACTGTCTATATTATGTACGGAATTTGCATTATTTAGCTCATCTTTTATTACATTCCACGTAGCTTTGCATTTGTTGTCATTTTTAGCTATGTATTTGATATTTGCGTTTTTCTTGGAGTTATTGATGCATTTTTTAAGGATATTAGTATATTTAAGGTATTTAGTCTTATTAATCGCAGTCTTGTTTTTATAAAATTGTTGGCGCAGTAACCTTTTTGTTTTGCAACTTCTTTTTAAGCCCTTGCTTATCCAACTTTGTTTCTTTTTGTTATTTAAGTTTACTTTTATTTTTAATTTAGGGAAACAAAGATTGTAAAGTAGGCAAAACGTATCATGAAAATGATTGAATGCTGAGTTTGCATTGTTAGCCGTGTGTATTTCAGACCAAGAAAGACTACATAAGCATTCTTTAAACTTGCGTATATTTTCTGAACTGTATTCTCTTTTGTATGTATAATATATTGCTTGATTTTGAGTTTTGTGTTTTATAGGAATAGTTAGCATTTGTGCTGTTTCGTGGTCAGACAAGTGAAGTGGCAAAACTGCAGCAGTAGCGTCATGAATGTTACTCAAAATGTGATCTATACATGATGACTTACGTGTTGGTACATCAATGTGAAATTTCAAATTATAGTTGTATGCTAGATCCTGCAATTGAGTGGTGATATTGCCTTTCTTAAGGGTGTTGATATTCAAATCACCCGCTAAAACAACTTTCATTGTAGATTTATATCGTTGAAGCAAATTATGCATGAGACTATTTAATTTAATTAAAAATTGGTTTGGGTCTGATTGAGGTGTTCTGTAGACACAAATTATAATAATTTTTTGATGTGTAAGTTCGATTCCGCAAACTTCGAAAATGTTTTGCGTGGCGTAGCTTTTTACAAATGGCAAGTCTTTGAACAATAAGTTTTTTTTAGCAAAAATACAGGTACCCCCTCTTTGTTTCTCTCTGCAATAGTTAGAAGCCATCTCATAACCGTGAATTTTAATATAGCTTTCGTAGTCTCGTTTGATAAAGGTTTCGGAAAGACATATTATGTCTGGGTCGTTATGCTCTTCTTGTAATTCTTGCAAGGTCAATTCTAGAATTTCTTTTTTTGATGTTATACTGGCAATATTCTGGTGGAGTATTTTAAGGTTATGGGTTACTTGAGGTGATATTTTGGGCAAGAAAAAATGTGCTACTTCGTTTTACCTTTGGAAAATAGTACGGAATAGTTCCTCTTTGGGTTTTTTCCACAGGATTTATAAATTTTACTTCTTGTGATGCTGAATTCTTGCGTTGAAAATAAAAAGGAATTGTTCCTTTCTTGGGTTCATTTATATTGGTTTTTAATTTAAGGCTTAGCTTGTTACTCGCTATTTTCTTCATAAGTTCTCTTGGATTTAAATAGTTCTCGCTGTAGTCATTATAGTCTATAAGGTAATTAATTTTATTACATAAGCCGTATTTGTCAGTGGTTCCACATTCTAAAAATTTACACTTTTTGTAATTTTTACACAAGTTTTTGATACGATAGTTAAGATTATTAACATCTAAATTCTCATTTTTAAACACATTCAAGACAATAATCATGTTGTTATAAAATGTATCTAGCACAATTCGTAGCTGCGACAAAATAAAATTTAGATTATGATCGTTTTCTCCCACACAAATTACAAGTTTGTCGTCAGGGTTTAACTTAGTATGACGACAGTTCATTATTATTTGGTTACTTAAAGCATTAGGTTTTGTTTCAGAGATAATTTTATACTTTTCATACCGAGTATTTTTTCTTGATTGTATAATAGCTGCTGCTAGGCCCACACATTGTTGAGGACCGAAGATGAGGATTCTATTTGGTAATTCATTTTGTTGTTCTCGAGTCCATGCAGACATTTGTGGGTAGATTTTCGACACCCGAGATTGTTGATGGCTGTTATTACTACAGTGTTTGAGCGCATCTATTTGTTTCTTGAAAGTTGCAAGCTGTTCCTGTGCGCTTTCCAGTTCTTGTTGTAGGCCTGTGATTTTCTGTTGTAGCAACACAATTTTGATGCTTTTGTTATCACTTACATTATTTTTGCTAGTAAGTGGAGTCGAAGGTGTAGAAAAAGTCCGTTGAAGTAAGGACTGTTTTCTTTCTCTAGTGATATCTGCGTTGTTCTCAATGATGGGAGAATGACAAAGTGTTTTTAACATTTTTATTTCCGTGCTTAGTTTATTTAATTGTTGACGAAGATTGTTATTTTCCAATATGGTATTTTCTAGCTCATTCTCGGTGCTATCGAGCTTATTTGAAAGTTCTTTTATTGTGTCTTTCATTTCTAAAATCGTTAAAGTTTCAGATATTGTCCCGTCTACACTTTTAGAAAGTTTATTAGGAGTGTTGTACGATTCAGTCGATGTTTCGTATTCGGACAGTATATGGGAGTCTAGTACTTCGGACATATTAAGAGCTGTTGGTTGTACAGCATCAGACTGTTGGTCTTTCTCAGCAGATTTGCATATCTGTTCAGGAGATGAGCGGCTTGCTTGACGTTTTTTCCTTGATGTGATGTTTGATACGTAGCTTGTACTAGAGACCTTTTTATTTTTGATGCATGTCGTACATCTCCATTTTTTCCTAGACTCTTGGTCCATAAGTCGGTAGGTTTGTTCCGGATATCCAATGCAATCTAATTCATAGCGGTTATTACATGTTGAACATAGGGCTGTTTTTTTTATATCAACAGATTTCTTGCATTTAAAGCAATTCACTTTCTCTGGCATCTTGCGGTCATTTCGCGTACTCATTTTCGCTGACATTGTATTTTTGTGCGTATTTTCCCAGATTTCAATTGTTTTTTTATAAGTGGTAATAACAAATGACGGGGAAAATGGAGTTTAATATTATGGCAACACAAATTTCTATTGATGTGCCAAAATGCTATGTTCCAGGTTGGTTAAAGAATGAATGATATGAACGTTATGTATTATGTCAACTGTGTTCTGCTACTCGATGATAGATGTCGCTATTTCGTTGTATTGCAGTTATCGACTTGTGTGATTTTTAAATAAAAATAACGATCAGCTGTTGTGAGAAATGTTTATCACTTTTCCTGGACGTGTTTTATCACCACACACCATAAATCGTTTATAATTTTGACTGTTTTGTGGGCTATTGTCTTAAATTTGGATGTTTACATTGCTATAAATGAGTTTTTTGGTCAGTGTTTACATATTTGGGAATAGATTGTTTATATGTAAACCTGGTTTTTTCCAACTATGACGACACTGGTACTGTTTGTTTATGAGTCTAGTTTCACTTTCATGACTAATACACGGTTTGAACACTGTTTTATCTATTTTAAATTATTATTTAATTGCGCGCACAATAACTTTTAATGTTTACTTGTCAGCTGTCAACTGTCAATCTCTCTTATTGTTGATACATTGATTTTTTTTTTTGTAATGTTGCGTTTACAAACATTTCAAACTCACATACGCAGATCAAACACCCAAAATACCAAAAACATATTAAGACTACTGTGGTACTCAGAGAAATTTAATGATTACTTAAGCCGTCACTTAGCAAAGATTTGACATACTTTTGTATGACTAAACTGTCAAAACCTTTACTAAGTGATGACCTAAGTAATCATTAAAGCTCTCTGAGTACTGCACTTAGAGTCCGAGATAAGGAACCTCGCTACAAGTTTCCAACTATTACTAATAATTAATTTAATTTAAAAATTTAATTCAAGGAACAAGACTCATAGTGTTAGTAACAATTTACTTACAAACTGTTATGTTATGATGTTAGTAGTACAGTCGAACAAGCTAATAAGTATACAGGTAGAGTTTTTTATAATTCTAGAACACTGAAAATATTGATTACAATTTTGTTTTATAAAGCGTTTCGCATTAAGACTGCGCCGACCAAAACAGTTCAAAACGGTCGACACGGTTAAGTCGGTATAATCAAAACTATTACAATAATTAACCTAAAAAAAATGCTATGAACACCGCAAAGAATGTGTTTAATATTGTTCCGTAGCAAAAATAAGAAATATTGTCTAGTTAAATAAATAAAATTACGTAAAGTTGTGACAAATATCTAAAAATAGCATGTTGGTGTTTAGTTGAATTTTGATACTAAACTGTTGATTTTTTTTACAGGGTTAAATTCATATTAATCTCAAATGTCCATTCTACAATTCGTACGTTTTAGATTTTCGAAATGTCACCTGGTTATTTTAGTATATTTATTTTTTTAAAGCATCTCATTTCCGCCATACAATTTTTCTATGGACGCGCGACGTTGTATTATAAGCAACGTACACCGCTCGGAAATTCAGTCGCCCGCAAGAGCTCAGAGAGTGGTCACGTCTCGTTGCGGAGCGACGCACCAAAAACGACAAGTCGCGATCTTTTGTGTACACATACGTGCTGCCACCAGATAAAATTAGGTAAGTCATAAATTTAGTTTTTTGAGTTTGTTAGTAAATGAAACAAGTAACATTTTTTTATTGTACATAACACTTGTAAATATACCTAATTTGTTTGTATGTTTTTGTTTTAGTAAAAATGGGAAAGCGAAAAGAAAAATACTATAAGAAGAAAAGTGGCGCTCTTTTCCGGAAAAAAAACCAACCTCATAAGTATGTTTTTCAATATAATTTTCTCTTATAATTCAATATGGGTATCATTTTATAGGTTTTTGGGGGTGCCGATTGCAAATCTGACATACTTTTTTAAATCCAAGATGGCGGATAGTATTTTTTTTCTCAAATGTTTGATATGGGTATGGTTTAATAGGTTTTTAGGGGCGCCGATTGCAAATCTGACATAAATTTTGAAATCCAAGATGGCGGATGTGTTATTTCCTCAAATTTTCAATATGGGTATGGTTTAATAGGTTTTCGGGTGTGCCGATTGCAAATCTGACATAAATTTTGAAATTCAAGATGGCGGATGTTTTTTTCTCAAATTTTCAATATGGGTATGGTTTAATAGGTTTTTGGGGGTGCCGATTGCAAATCTGACATAAATTTTGAAATCCAAGATGGCGGATGTGTTTTTTTCTCAAATATACAATATGGGTATGGTTTAATAGGTTTTTGGGGGTGCCGATTGCAAATCTGACATAAATTTTGAAATCCAAGATGGCGGATGTGTTTTTTTCTCAAATATACAATATGGGTATGGTTTAATAGGTTTTTGGGGGTGCCGATTGCAAATCTGACATAAATTTTGAAATCCAAGATGGCGGATGTGGTTTTTTCTCAAATATACAATATGGGTATGGTTTAATAGGTTTTTGGGGGTGCCGATTGCAAATCTGACATACATTTTGAAATCCAAGATGGCGGATGTTTTTTTCTCAAATTTTCAATATGGGTATGGTTTAATAGGTTTTTGGGGGTGCCGATTGCAAATCTGACATAAATTTTGAAATCCAAGATGGCGGATGTGTTTTTTTCTCAAATATACAATATGGGTATGGTTTAATAGGTTTTTGGGGGTGCCGATTGCAAATCTGACATACATTTTGAAATCCAAGATGGCGGATGTTTTTTTCTCAAATATTCAATATGGGTATAGTTTAATAGGCTTTTGGGGGTGCCGATTGCAAATCTGACATAAATTATGTCATCCAAGATGGCGGATGCAATTTTTTTCTCAAATATTCGGTATTTTCATTTCCAGAACCACCACGTGTTTCTTTTATGGTGAATCATCTATTTTTATTGATTTTTTGTAGATAAAGATTTACCATTTTTAGGTGCAAGTCCTGATGGAATTGTAGGAGAGCATGAAATTGTGGAAATAAAATGTCCATACTCAGCCAGAGGTATGAGTGTTGACTATAAGAGAGAAAAAAAATAATTTCTGGAAAATAAACAAGGATGGCCTTGTCTGTGTAAATAAAAATCATGACTGGTATTTCCAGGCACAAGGGCAACTACACGTCACACAAAAACAAACTTGCATATTTGCAGTTTGGACTGAAGTGGATATGAAGATTGAGGTAATAGAAGAAGATAAAGAATTTTGGAGTAAAATGGTGGGCAAATTGAAAAAGTTTTATTTCGATTGTATACTGCCGGAAATAATTGATTCTCGATTAGATAGGCAAATGCAAATTAAGGAACCCAAATATATTATTGAAGCGATACATGAAAAAGAAAAAGGAAAAGAAAACAACTCGAAACGGAAAACAGATAAAAATAATGAAACAGCAAAACGTAAAAAAAATACAATAACACATACAGGTACCTGCGATAAAGTGTAATGTACAGACAGACACCTGCTCATCAACCTACCCCAATCTGTCATTTTTATGTCCCTACCTAGAAAATATGTTAAATAAACAAATTATTGAATTGTTGGACTTTAATTACAAACTAGCTTTATTATTACCATACCCACCTTACCTACATACCCAAAAAAAACCCCGGGCGTGCACTGAACAACGCCTTCATCGCAATCGGATGAATAATATAAATGGGACCACCTCAGGAGTATACTCTTTCAAATAAAAAAAGAATTTTGAGAATCGGTTCACATAATATCACGACTTAGATCGTAATAAACAAAAAATCTAATCTTTCCTCTTTATAATGTTAGTTTAGGTTATGTTAAAGTGAGAATTGCTATAGGTATCTCTTACTGTTAAATATACAATAACACCTTGGAATTTCCCAGAGGCCATAATCCCCACGTACTTAATCTACTACCTACATTGCAACGCGAGAGCCGGACGGACCGAGTACTTGCCGCGCGCGTAGTTATTTTGTCGCGCGGATATTTTTATATTGCAATATCTTCTAATATATCTGTTTAAACTATATAAAGTCAAGGGCACAAATATACTATATTCAATTTCCGTTCTAACAAACACATTTATTTAGATATAGTTTAATACCATATGGGTTTAATGAGCTTCGCAAAAATTCATTCTTTTTAATCGAACATTTTAAAAGTAAAAGCAGTTATTGTGAGTACCAGTCGCTGATAGACATATGCTGTCGCAGACTTTTGTTTAGAACTTTTAAAGAGGAACAATTCCATCATACATGACGTTTGCGTAACTTAAACGGTTTACGCAACGGAAGCTCTCAAAAAGGAATATTTTTTCCCGTTTTTGCAACATTTTTCATTTGTGCTCAGCTCCTTTTGGTTGTAGCGTGATGTTATATACTCTATAACTTTTCTCGATAATTGTACTACGCAACACAAAAAGAATTTTACAGTTCCAACCAGAAGGCCCTGAGTTTAGCGCATTCAAGCAAACAAAAAAACTCTTCAGGTTTATAATAATTATAGTATCTATAGGTAGATACAAAGATTATTCGACTTTATTTAGTGAATTACGAATATAAAAGCATCTAACTAGACAGTATTCGTATTTTCAAGTCATTCACCACAACAACAAATTTTTAAAAATCATAGGTTGTTAACTTTTGTTGTGCAAATGCACTCGTGACGCGAGAGACTTGCCGTTGTGTGCGAGACGACGCACACAACTAGCGAGCCGTGGTTAATACCTATTTGCCGCACGCCGTTTTCGCTCGGCGCAGTCTTAACCGACTGATGTCAAACGCTCTATCGTTTGACATGAGTCTCTAAATGTATCTGTATAATCTCAAAAGTAAATACAAGCTAGCTGGCTGTATACTTATTAGCTTGTTCCACTGTACAAAGACAAAAACATATTGTGTGTGACATTATTATTGCAAGGTGACAGGCCAAACCGAAACCTTGCAGTAGCGGTGCATAAAAGCACAATCAAGTCTGCTTGCTGTCAAAGATTCTGTTGGCACTGCCCCGCACCCTACGGACCATAGATGCGCACCGTTACCGCATCACGGTAGCATTAAGGTTTATGCGACAGACAAGGAAAACCGCGAAATTCGAATTTTCTTACCTTTTTTGCAATTGATCAAAAGGATGTTAAATTATATAGGATTCGTTGCAGTCACAAATGTTTATTTACTGAGTAATAATGATTAAAATCACTAATATAACCGTCTCATTTCATTGATTTGAGTGACTATTTGATGAAAACGGCATTCTTGATACCTTTACGAACTGTGATTGCCGGTGAGTGCCGCGAATTCTATTTTATTTAACACTAGCGGACGTCACGCGGTTTCACCTGCGTACGTCCCGTTTCCGTGGGTATACGGGGATAAAAAGTAGCCTATGTTGCCCGGAGATAGTGTAACTTCCCAACAACGGTGAAAGAATTTTTCAAATCGGTCCAGTTGTTTTTAAGTTTATTCATTACAAACATACACACACACAATAATACAAATCTTTTCTCTTTATAATATTAGCGTAGATGTTGATGAACAAAGGTACGACTTGACACTAACCGGGAAATTGCAAAAAACGTAAGAAAAATCGAATTTCGCGGGTTAAATGGTCGGTGGTGGTAATTTCGGGTCAAATTTTTCCATTTTGTACCAAATTATAACCATTTGACAGTTAATCGATGGACACTATGATAGCCACTGACATTTAAAAATATACGCAATAGCCCTACTGGTCGCCTTTACCGCAAGTTTTTTAAACGATTTTACACAACAAATTATGAAAAATATCTTACCAGTGCTATATTCCAATGTGCAAAAGAAGGACTCCCACTGGTCCGATTTTCTGTCTCTTATTTTAACCTTTTCTTCTATGTTGCATAGATTTTCAGTGGGGTACCAAACCTCAACTATTTTATTTTTTGGACTGTGCCACTTGGCCCAGGACCTTGGCACACAGATATGGTTACAACTGCTTCTTTCTCTATCTTTGAAAGGATTTCTCAAGAATTTTACGACGTGGTATTTGTAATCGTCAATTCTATTCATCTGGAAATAAAATATGGATAACATCACGCCGAGTTTCCTCTAAATATTAGGTAGAGGTACTAGTACACCAGTTATGTTTAAACCCCATGTTATAGGGGACGAGCCTTTTGCCATCAACCGAGCATAAATCAAGACTACCGAGCGCTACTGAGAATTTCACATAACATATTTCGCCAGTATGTTTAAGTCCTTACATGAATAGGGGGCGAGCCTATTGCCATCAACCGGGCACAAAGACTCCAACCTGGGGATTGAACCCAGAACCTAATGCTCAGCAGTAGCGCTCACAAACAGACCAACGCAACAAGTCAGTCAATAAACAAAATGAACTAAAAATATTTCTAACATCATCTCAGTAATCTCGTGAACTCTGAGATGTCCCTGAGTTATGTAGATCAGAAAAATAGTTGCTAGTACAAATAACAGCCCGTAAACATGATAACGACGAGAAGAATCTAATTTTCATCAAGTCTTTAACTTATATTTTTTAAACTACGTTATAGGCAGTGACGCTTTGCGGATACGCGGAAAGGAGTTGATAATAAATTACTGAATTTACGCTGAAATCACATAAACACCCACACAATAATATTAGATGAGTAATTTGACGATAAAATGTATGGAATAACGCATAAATACATTTTTTTCTATACACTTCTATTATTAGTTAATTTCTTCGAAAGTGTATTGAAAAACGTCGTTTGATACACGTGGGAATTTGTTATTGCATTTCTCGACCCCATGAACTCTATCGTCATACGGCTCGGGTGTTCAATCCGCCTCAAATGCAATAACAAACTTTCCGCACTTGTATCAAAATGTACTATGGTTAGTACACATAACAGCCCGTAAACATAGTAACGACGAGAAGAATCTCATTTTCATCAAGTCTTTAACATATTTTTTTTAAACTACGTTATAGGCAGTAACGCTTTGCCAATACGCGTAAAGGAGTTGATAATATTATAAGGCTGTTCATAATTTGGCGAATGGTGAGTTGGTTTCGGAGATAGGTCTAAATATGCCCCGCCGTACCTCATACAGATCCAATTTTAAAACGGAAACATTTAAATTGCCTAACAACAGAACTAATCTTGGTCGTTCAGCTCCTTTATACCGGTTTTTGTCTAGCTACAATAAGCTGAGCACGCGCACTAACAGCTTGGACATATTATCGAACAGTCTGAATGAATTCAGACGATACGTCCTCAATAATTCTTAATCGATTTGTTTGTTTATTTCTGTTACAAAATTTTAATTTGTGTATTTGTGTGACTCCATTCAATGTATTCAATGTATTTAATATTGTATAATTTATTTTAATTTAATTTTTCAACTCAAATTTTAATCTATTCTTTTAATTGTAATTTTATTGTAATGAATGTAATGTGTCTGTATTTCTCATTTTATTTCTATAGTTTTAATTTATAATTAGGTATTTTCTATTAAAATTTAATTGATGTTTATTTAAAATTTTGAATTAACTGTATTTAGATTAGATTAGATTAGATTCATTTATTTGCCTGAAATATGGTATTTTACAGATTTTATAACATAGGTACACATTAGTTCTTCATATTCCGCCTACTAAACTAAGGCATGCAAATTTTGTGACAATAGCAGTAAATTTCAAATTACTTATCTACAACGTCAACTAAAAATACTAATTAAATTACAAATGTCAAAGAAAACTAATAATTAAAATACAAATGTGAAATAAAAATAATAATTAAATTACAAATTCCCTGAATATCAATTTTCAAACAAAAAAGAAAACACCAGCAACCCACGAAATTAATTTACAAATGTCAATAGGTTACAATAAAATAAAACTGTCAAATTAAACTCAGGACGCTAAAGGAAAACTAATAATTAAATTACAATGTCAAATAAGAAAAGTATTTAATTTAATTTAATTGGCATTCTCAATTCAATGTAAATTTTGTAAATTTTAATTTTGTTATTAACGTATTATTTCACATTTAGTTTTTATTATTAATTATTAAAGTGCTGTGCACACCTATAAGTGACAAATTCACAGCAAAACTGTTATGCAGAATATAATATGAATGTAAGCATTTAGTGAATAAGTCGTTGGTGTGTCAATAAATAAATAATAAATTACTGAATCTCCGCCGAAATCACATAAACAGCCACACAATAATATTAAATGAGTACTTTGACGATAAAATTTATGGAATAACACATAAATACATTTTTTTCAACTAAAAAAGACAATATCATACCATCTTATTCTCTGTACTTCCTTCACTCATCTTCACAATATTGTCACTGTATGAATTTAAATTATTCCCTAACTCTTGTTACGGTTAAAATGTGTCACGACACTTAAATCCACCAATAAAAATACAAAATTATTCCCGAACGCACGACCTTGCGGTTGCGAATCGAGCACAGTATGATTCCGGGATATTGGCATACCAGTACCACGACCATTTATGTCTCTGAAGTTTGTATGTGTGACAGTCTGATTTGTGTGTGCGACAGGCATTTACGTAAAAACGATAGAAAATCAAACTGTATAACTTTGTCCTCTTCGCACAATTAGTGGTGATAACTGAGGTCACTTTTGTAGCAAAGCATACGTCACGCTTACGAGATATAATTCATTAGTATTCCGCAATGTTGTTAGGGAGAACCATCACGCTTTATCAAAATGTCGTCGCGCATGTGATATGGGATAGTTTGGTTTGCTTAGGTGGTGTTAAGGTGATGCCATGTAATTATATAATGTAGGCTATAGAAAAAACTTGAGAGGTGTCAAGGAACACCCGGATGGAACGAAGTTATTGTTATTATTTTTTAATATGTAAAAAAAAAAAAAATATAAGAGAGAGAGAGACAGACAGAGAAACATGCGACGCCGCACAGCTTACAATAGCTTACTATAGCAAAAAGTGTCGTGACAACTTTTCGTAAGAATTTTTTCCGTCTAGCCCCCTTTCACAACGCGCGAATTATTTGTTAGCCTAGCATAGTATGAAAGTAACGTTTTTATATTGATCTGAAGTAACATCACAACTGCGATAATCGAAAGGTTAGCAGAGTCATGAGTTATCTACAAACTTACATCATAAAAAAAAAAATTAGAAACAAAAAAAAAACACTTCAAAAAGGCGTTGGTTATTGTGTAAACAATAAAGATTCGAGCTGTTGTTTATATCGTCGTAACACTATCCTGCAAACAATAGCCGCCCGGGCAGACAGCCCGCTAGTGTGGGCGCTAACCTATCGAACTCGATCTGTTCTAGTTATTAAGTACTAACATAGGCTAAGTTTTAATATTGTTACTAACACAGTGAACCTCATTTTTGTCCTAGTTATTAAGTACTAACATAGGCTAAGCTATATTTGTTACTAACACAGTGGACCTCTTTGTAGTCTGACTAATAAATGATTATTATTATTATATTATGTAGGAGTTTGATTGTAGGTAGGTATTTCTCCCAACCCAAGATTAGCAACAGATCTTCACCTTTAAAACGGGACCACCATGGAACATTATTCCCCATCCCTTAACTTATCAAAAAAACATACTTACACACATACATAAACTCACGCCCTTTTCCCATAGAGGTAGGCAGAAACCACAGAACGCCACTTACTACGATCCTTACATACTCCTTTTGCCTCGTCCACATTCATACACCACGCCGGTTACAAGTACTACGCACCTGTCCTTTCTGAAGAACGGCACCAATAAGATCAGTGTGATCAAAAAAACTGACAAATTAATAACCTCCTCCTTTTAGAAATCGGTTAAAAAGCTACTTTCGTTCAAAATTTCATCTGGCTAAGTATAGGCTGGACGAAAAAAAAGAAATCGTAAACAAATTCAGCGACATTAGCATTTCCCGCTCGACGGGAAAAGCCCGTGTTTGAAATGGAGCAGATTACAATTAAGGTGACTGCACTGACGCAGAAACTGTATGTTGTATCACTGTGTGTGTACTGTATGTGTGTCTCTGTTGTGTTCGCACATTTAGATAGAGAGAGAAATACACACAAGTCGCTAACCAATGAACGCCGCGCGCCGTTGGTTTTCTGGCGTAGTGGCGATAATAAAACGTATTATGAGCTCTGCCACGTCTTGTAATCTTGTTTTCATTCAAAACGTGGTCGGCAAGCGCCTAACTGTATATTATGTCCGGCCTCTAAGTATTAAATTCGTATTGTTTTCCTCATTGTTATGAACATTACCTCTATTAATTGTTAAATTTAATACAGTGAGTGACAGGAAAACGAACAAGGTAAAAATTTTATTTATTTGCAATTAGTTAAGTTTTATTTTTCATGACAACATCGCGCTTGTAAACCTTAAACTGTAAAGCAGAAGTGTACTTGTACTAGTTACACATATTTATTAAGAGGGGCGAGCCGATTGCCATGAACCAATCAATAATTCAGATTGGGGGACCATCACATAGAGCAGAATTAGGAAAGTGGAAATTGTTTTTCCTACTCCTCCGCTATTCTTTTCTGATTAATTTCGTTGCGGGATCCAAGACAGTTAAATCGTTTCTCTGGGACTTCGTCGAGCTTCATTGTCTCGGCGCTTTTCTTGTGGTCGCCACTGTTGATTCTGGCTTACAGGAGTTACAGTGGTTTAGGAATAGTGTGGCGGGCAGAATGTTTTTAATCTAATTTCAGAGTTGACAAGAGATAGAGCTAGATTTCTTGTACAGCCTCATTCCTACTGACTGCCTCATTTGTCCAGTGGTCGCGACTGCTATGCATGAGGTCCTGGGTTCGATCCCCGGGTCGGGCAAAGTGTAATTAGGTTAGAAAGAGAGTCTAGATTTGTGTTCGGTTGATGACAATATGCTGGCCCTCTATTACGTGGGACAACGTAACTAGCAAAATGTGGGTGTACTATTGGGTACACCTCTGCCTAACCCGTCCAGGATAACAACCGTGATGTTATGTTATGTCTTGTATATATTCATCTCTTTTCCACATTGATGTGAGAGTCAAATCACTACATCACTACATATCTATATCTATCTTCTTCTTCTTATATATAAAAATGAAACCCGTTTTCGTTGTCACGACTTGGCATGAAAACGGCTTGACCGATTTGGCTGATTTTTTTTTAAATGTTCGTTGAAGTTCAAGGATGGTTTTTACGGCGAGAAAAATTCGAATAATGGCCGGAAAAGCCCTAAAAACAGCCCTTTTCTTTTTCCCATACAAACGTTTTCTAACTAAAACGTCAAATCAATTTGAGCTTTAATACCGTACTATAAAGTTCAAGTGTTAGTGGAGAGGTTCCGGGAAGGCAAAACAATTGAGTGACGTTCTGTTGTTCAGTCAACGAATGACAACTTCAAACAGACCATACGACATTATCACAATAATCACAAATAATTACTGTTTCTTTCCCAATAGAAAAACGATTTTTCAAATGGTGTTAATAATAATAGTAATATAAAAATTAATTGCTGTTAGTTAGTCGCGCTAAAACTAGAGAACGGCTAGACCGATTTGTCTAATTTTGGTTTTGAAACATTTGTGGCAGTCCAGAGAAGGTGAGAAATTAGTAGTACGTAGGTAGGTAGGTAATAGGTAGGTGGTAGGTAGTTGGTACGTAGGCAGGTAAAAGGGCATTGCAACGCACGCGGGGTACAGCTATCTGTATAAATAAAAATGAAATGTTGTTCGTTATTTTAATTAAAACTCGAGAACGGCTGGGCCGATTGAGCTAATTATAGTGTTGAATTATTCGTGGAAGTCCAGGTAAGGTTTAAAAGATGCCCCCAAACAAGAACTCGGTAATGTACTATTACGGGGTTTATGCTGTTATGTCAAATTCGGCATCTATGGACTGGAATACACCTTCTCAATTTTTTTCAGATTTTTCCTATTGATATTTACAAAGAAATCCTGACACACGTGTTTATTGTTGGGAATTTAGACACAATAATATTTCGGCAAAAAACCTGTTATAGGTCTGTACGAAAAAACTATTTATTTTTTATTTTGGTAAGTTGCGATTACCGGGTTATTGGCGTAAATCATTTTCATGAAATTTTTGGTAAACGTGTTTATGGGGTTTTTGTTGAAATAATTTTAAAATACGTGTTCCGTAATATTATTAAACAGATTATTAAAGATTATTAAAGAGATATCAGACTATTAAACGAATGACGTTAGACCGTAAAAACAACCGCACACAAACTTTGAATTATTTTTTCCATAATTCAAATAATTAAAAAATTCCTGTATGTAAAAAAATTTTTTGAACACTTTACAAATTGGAGAATATGTTGTTTATACAGCAATGGAAAAAGTTCTGAAAGCAGATGAAGGACTTCAAGATAATCGGGGAAGACATAATAATAGGCCTAACAAAATGAACTCTAGTACAGAAGCCACAATTAAAACACACATTGAATTATTTCCTAAAGTACAGTCGCACTATACGAGAGCGACTTCAAACCGAGAATATCTTTCAGAAAACTTGAATATTTCCAAAATGTATCGCTTTTATACTGAGTGGTTTACAGAACAAAATTACAGTGATGTTTTAATGGCAACAAAACGACAATACGAAACAGTTTTTAACTCCCAATATAACTACTATTTTTTCAAACCCAAAAAAGACCAGTGCCTTTCATGCTCCATTTATGAACAATCAGACGAATCTATGAAAACCACCCTTGAAGAAAAACAAAGACTCCATTTACAGAGAAAAGAAAAAGTAAGACTATTAAAGAAAGAAGAAATAGAGACAGCTGATAAAGCTAATATGACAGTAGCAATATTTGATTTGCAAAAAGTGTTGAGTGTGCCTCAATCTGAAGTAGGCGTATTTCATTATAAAAGAAAATATCCATGCTACAATTATACTGTGTTTGATGCAGTACGAAAAATAGGATATTGTTATGTATGGCATCATAAAATCGCTAAAAGAGGCAGTTCAGAAATAGGAAGTGCTTTGTTATCTTTTTTTTTAAACTGACCGTGAGAAAGGTATAACAAAGTTTTCAATATATTCGGATGGATGTTATGGGCAGAACAAAAATCGTTACATTTTCGCCCTTTATTTATATGCCTCCAAACTTTTTGACATAACCATAACCCATCGTTTTTTTGAAACTGGACACAGTCAAAACGAGGGAGATTCCATGCATTGCATGCATGCATGGAATCTCCCTCGTTTTGACTGTGGCAGTTTAAAAAAAACTATAAGAAAAAAACTTAAAAAATAAGGTTTTATGTACGAGTACCCCTTTTTTTTTTTTTTTTTTGGGGGGTGGGAAATCATCAAATAACCCCTTCCGCTCTTGGGCAGAGCGAAAGGGAGTGTCAGACTTCTACTGACTAAAAACCACCCATGTTCCTTCTTCGCCCTTCATGTCGAGGCCTCGGTATCCCTTGCGGACATCCCGCAGCCTCGACAGGCGTCGGCCCTTGCGGGCCCCTTCCATGTTGCTGACATCTCTTTGAGGCGCGCGTGGAACACGAACGCGCCGTCGACACGGCCTGTCGTCGTCATTAGACGGACGGACGGCGAGCTTACCCATCACTCACCGTCCACAGGCCCGCGTCTACGGTGGCCGGAAGCCATCACGTGGCCCCCGACGCCCGGATCGCCTACCGCGGCGGCTGGGACGAGAGGTTCTCTCCCTCTCACGTTCCGCCACCTCCTTCGCTAGCATCACTGCTTCGCAGAAGGAGGCGACGGCGTCCCATTCCTCCTCGCCCCGGACCATGGCTTGCACCAGGGCCGGACGCGAGAGGTCGCCGCCGCCGATCGCCGCTACGAGAACACGGCGGGGCTCTGCCCAAGCGGGACACACCTCCACGGTGTGCTCCACCGTGTCCTCCGGCCGATCCTCACAATGGTGACAACCGGGCGTTTCCTCCCGCCTGATTCGGTGCAGGTACCTCCCGAAACAACCGTGTCCGGTGAGTACCTGCGTCAGACGGAAGGTGAGGGCGCCGTGGCGCCTCTCCAGCCACTCCTCAAAGAGGGGACTTACCGCCACTATCGTGGCGTGCCCTGCACGGGGTTGCGACAGTCGCTGTCTCCATGCCGCCATGAGATCGCACCGGAGGTCTGTCCGCTGCGCAGCAATTTGCCGCGGCAACGGAGTGACCCCCCGGTGCAGCGCCTCAGCGCGCCATTCATGCAGGCGCGCGAGGACTATCGCCTCCAGATCCCACGGCGGCAATCCGGCAAGGAGGTTCGCCGCCTCGCGGGAGATCGTGCGGTACCCACGGACTAGCCTTACGGCCATCACCTTTTGGGGCGCGTTCAGGTAGTGGGCGGCCCGCTTCCTCAAAGCACTCGCCCACACCGGGGCCCCGTAAAGGGCCATGGACCGCACGATCCCCGCATAGAGCCTCCGGCAGGAGGCGTTTGGCCCCCCCAGATTGGGCAGGAGCCACCTGAAGGCAGCCGCCGCCCGCTCCAGTCTGGGAGCCAAACGTCTGAAATGCTCCACGAAGTTCCACCGGCTGTCGAGGACGAGTCCTAGGTACTTCAAAGTACACTCGACGCCGATGGGAACCCCTCCCACCGTCAGCTGCGATCCCGACGGTGGCACATTCCCACGCCCATGGAAGCACATTGCTTCGGACTTGTGAAGTGCCACCTCGAGACCCAGCTGCCGGATCCTCTCAACGACTATCGCAACCCCGCGTGTCATATTTTCGGCCGCCGCCTCGTGCGACCCCCCCTGTGCTAGCACAAGCGTATCGTCAGCGTAACATACTACGCTGACACCGCTAGGGAGGTCGGCACGCAGCACCCAGTCGTAACCGATGTTCCACAGGGGCGGCCCCAGAACCGATCCCTGTGGAACACCGCACGACATCTCTCGCCGGTTCCATTCTCCGTCTTGACCGGGGTAGATGACAGCCCTGTCTGTCAAGTAGTCCCCGACTACACGACGAAGGTAGGCCGGCACCCGGTGATACCGGAGTGCCTCCCTAATGCAGCTCCAGGGCATAGTGTTGAAGGCGTTGGCGATGTCGAGAGACACCGCCAAGACCACACCGCCCCGAGAGACCGCAACCCCCGTCGTGAGGGCTCTCACGCGCATGATGGCGTCCACCGTCGAGCGCCTCTTGCGGAAACCAAACTGGTGTTCCGCAAGATCCGGACCCATCCCCTCAAGGTGCTCGGCGAGGCGGTTTGCAATTACTCTTTCAAAGAGCTTGCCCACCTCGTCGAGCAGCACAATGGGCCGGTATGCGGACGGCGAGTCCGCAGGGCGCCCCGGCTTCTGAATGAGGACCAGCTTCCCCGTCTTCCAACGAAGCGGGAACTGGCCTCTTTCCATGCACGCGCTTAAGAACCCCTCCAGTCGGGGCCCAAGAGCCTCTGAGGCCAGGACCCAGGCTTTGCCAGGCAAGCCGTCGGGTCCCGGGGCGGTATTTTTGGCCTTAAGCCTCCGTACCGCCACTCTCAGGTCTACCCCAGTCACCTCCGGAATGTCGTCATCGGATCCTGATTGGTCCGCTTCCGGCACCGCAGGTGGCGGAGCCATTGGCGGGGGAGGATGCTCCCCTCGCGAAGGGAACAGAGCGCTCACCACGTCCTCCACGAGCTCAGGCCGGAGACTCTGCGTAAGCGGGGGGGCCCGGGTGCGGAGTTGATTCCGCACCGCCTTGTACGGGCGCCCCCACGGATCTCTGTTGAGAGTCTCCAGCATCTCCTCGCGGGCCTGATCTTTGGCCCGCTTACGAGCCTCGAGGAGGGCGGTCTTCGCCGCTCTATACCCTTCATACAGCTCCGCCTCAGTGGCTTCCGCATTCGGAGGACGAATGCGGAGCCTGCGATGCCTGGCGTACCGGCGCCGCGCCGCCACACACTGCTCACGCAGGTGCGACAGCTCTCGCGACCACCAGTACACCTGACGCCGGGCGCTTCCAGGTCGGACTCGGGGCATTGCCATGTCGCATATCTCGGACATGGCCTCCTGGAACCAACCCGCCTCGTTGTTGACGTCGGCAGGCCTGACCGGTGATGACACCCAGGCCCGCACGATCGAGGCTTCCAGGAGGAGCTCCCGGTCCAGCTGCTTCAGCGCCCAACGCGGACCACTCGGGGTCTGTGGGACCGGCGCACTTGAGGACTGGGCAGAGACCTCAAACCGGATATACCGGTGGTCGGAATAGGTCTCCACCCCCTCCATGACGCGCCAGTCGACGACACGCTGTGACATAGCAGGGCTGGCGAACGAAATGTCCACCACCGACTCGCCCCGCATCCGCACACACGTAGGTACAGAACCCCGATTCAGGATGTCCAGGCCTGTTTCCAGAGCCCAGCACTCGACCATCCCACCCCGCACATCCGTGTAACGGGAACCCCAAGCCAAGCTCTTGGCATTGAAGTCCCCGAGCACAAGTACGGGGAGGGAATAGCCTCCGATGACGACACTTAACTCCCTGAGGGAGTTTTGGAACTCGGCGAGAGTTCGGCTCGGAGAGAAGTAGACTCCCGCTACTACGATCTCCCCGAACCGTGCTGCTACGCACCCCTGACCCTTCCTGACCATTTCAAGGGCCGGGGTGCCGGCGGCGGCCGACGCGATGATGGTCACTGAGCCGCTTAGGTCCTCCACCCAGTCTGCCCTGGGCGGGACAAAATAGGGCTCAGCGACCACGGCGATGTTTATCGACCACTGCGCCATACTCTGGAGCAACAGATCCTGAGCGCAGGCGCAGTGGTTGATATTTGCTTGGAGGAGGCTTAATGGGGCCATTACTGGCACTCCATTTCAGCCCCCTCCGGGGCCTCCTGTGGCCTCACCGCAGCGGGAGTTGCGGTGGTGGCGGTGGCGGCAGCAGCGGCGGCGGCGGCGGCTGCGGCGTTGGCGACGGTGTTGGCTGCGGCGTTGGCGACAGTGGGGGTGGTGGCGGTGGGCCTACCCTTACCCCTGGCCTTGGCGGGTGGAGCGCAGGCCTTGCTCCCTGCCCGGTGCTCGGCCGGCTTCCCAGCCGTCGCACATGCGTCGCAGTGCGGCGGGGCCAGGCAAGCCGCGGCCTGGTGACCGGGCTGACCGCAGCGAAAACAGAGTTCACTGCGGTCCACCTCCGAGGTGCATCGGCACCCTACGTGCTGCCCCACATGGCAGCGGAAACACCTCAGAGGTCTGGGCTCGAGCAACTTGACCTGCGCCCTCGACCAGCCAACCTTCAGGGTGTGGCCCTCCGCAATCGCTTTCGCCACCGTCACAGGGCAGCTAACCGTTATGGTCTGCATGCCCTCACGATCCGGGCGTAGGGTGCCCGCCTTGATCTGCTCGGCAGAGCACCCCCCGGCCGCGGTGACGGCGGCTACCACCTCCTCCTCGGTGACCGAGTCGTCCAGACCCAGGATGCGCAGGCTTGCGCACTTGACGGGCCTGGACACTCGGACCTCGTCCGCATCTAAAGACGCTCTGAGCTTTTCAGCCAGAGCATCTGCGGACGCGGCGCTGGTTTCCCCGGGAACCTCCAGCATTCGAGCCCCTGTCGCGGTGACTCGAAGCCGGAGGCCCCCGGTGATCCCGAGCTCCCCAAGGTCCACTGACGCCTTCGCCTTCGCGAGCACGTCGCGGTAGACCAGGCCCTTCTTTACCGCATCCGGCTGCAGCGTTATGACTACAGCCGCGGTCTTCGGGGCACGGAGTTTCGCCGCGACGCTCCGCTTCTTTCGCCGGCGCTTACGCTTGGCCCGCCTGGCCTTTTGGGCCGCCTTACGCCCCATGTACGAGTACCCCTGACCTGATATAATTTTGAAGACACTTCAGAGCTTGATCTAAACAAAACCCCCTTTACCTTTTTTTTTTTTTTTTTGGGGGTGGGAAATCATCAAATAACCCCTTCCGCTCTTGGGCAGAGCGAAAGGGAGTGTCAGACTTCTATTGACTAAAAACCACCCGTGTTCCTTAGCCCTTCATGTCGAGGCCGCGGTATCTGCGAACAACCCGCAGCCCCGACAGGCGTCGGCCCTTGCGGGCCCCTTCCATGTTGCTTACATCTCTTTGAGGCGCGCGTGGAACACGAACGCGCCGTCGACACGGCCTGTCGTCGTCATAGGACGGACGAACGGCGAGCTTACCCATCACTCACCGTCCACAGGCCCGCGTCTACGGTGGCCGGAAGCCATCACGTGGCCCCCGACGCCCGGAGCGCCTCCCGCGGCGGCTGGGACGAGAGGTTCTCTCCCTCTCACGGTCCACCGCCTCCTTCGCTAGCATCATTGCTTCGCAGAAGGAGGCGACGGGCGTCCCATTCCTCCTCGCCCCGGACCATGGCTTGCACCACCGATCGCCGCTACAAGAACACGGCGTGGCTCTGCCCAAGCGGGACACACCTCCACGGTGTGCTCCACCGTGTCCTCCGGCCGATCCTCACAATGGTGACATTCGGGCGTTTCCTCCCGCCTGATTCGGTGCAGGTACCTCCCGAAACAACCGTGTCCGGTGAGTACCTGCGTCAGACGGAAGGTGAGGGCGCCGTGGCGCCTCTCCAGCCACTCCTCAAAGAGGGGACTTACCGCCACTATCGCGGCGTGCCCTACACTCCCTCTACCTCAGCTAGACGAAGAGGACGAAAGCGTGCGAGTACTCAAGAAGCAGCTGTATTGGATAATGTGCAGTTGCAACGCGCATACCACCAACGTATACCAATAAGCCAGGCTTTGCATACAGACCTTTTGAGTTTATGTAGAAGTGGAGCTATTCCTCAGAGTTACCAGTCTTTTTATCAATCCTTGTCCTGTTCTGAAGCGGGAAACGAAAACATTTCTGAACAAGAACTAAATTGAAGAGTTTATGTAGCTCAAAGTTGATTACAGGATTTGATTTTTATTGGATAATTTTTATTAATCACGTCGAACAAAAGTGTTAAATTACTTTCTGTGATTATAATAAATAATAAAATTACTTATAATCGAAATTATTGTATTTTTTCGTTTATTATCTTGAAATATTACATTTAAATTTAAAAATGGTATCGAGTGGTAACAATAACACTGTTTTTATAATTTTCCTCTCAATAACAGTGTTATTTATTAATACCTTTTTTTAAATTACTTTACATTACCACAATAACTCCGTACAAACAAGTTATCTATCAGCCATAAAATAAAAAATAACGCCGTAGAAGCCCATAATGTAATGTTATGAAATATTTTATTTCATAAATTTACTGCAATAACCCCGTAAGTAGTATTACTGTAATATTATATGTATAAAATTTCAGGTATTATTTATTTTCATAAATAACTAGGTTTTGAATAAAAGGATTTTCATATCAATGGCACAGGTAGACTTTGCAAAAATTAGCTTTCATTTAATACATCAATGACTTCAATAGTCCCACTCGTTGAAAAGATATTTGACAAAATCAGTAAATCTTTTCTCCTGTAAAATTTTGATTTTTCGATTACCGGGTTATTGCTTGGAGGCGTCGCAGGTGAGAAAGTGGTAGGTAGGTAGGCAGGGTAGTAGGTAGAGTAGTAGGTAGGGTAGTAAGTAGGATAGTAGAGTAGGTAGGGTAGTCGGTAGAGTAGTAGGTAGGGTAGTAAGTAGGTAGGGTAGTAGGTAGGTCGGGTAGTAGGTAGGTAGGGTAGTAGGTAGGTAGGGTAGTAGTAAGGTGGGGTAGTAGGTAGGTAGGTAGGGCAGTAGGTAGGTAGGGTAGTAGGAAGGTGGGGTAGTAGGTAGGTAGGTAGGGTTGTAGGTAGGTAGGGTAGTAGGTAGGTAGGGTAGGAGGTAGTAGGTAGGTAGGTTGGTGGTAGGTAGATAGTTGGTACGTAGGCAGGTAGTATGTAGGAAAAAGGGCATAGTAACGCATGTGGGTACAGCTAGTTTATAATATAAACTCCTCCGCCACGTCCGTCTGTCTGTATGTTCGCGATAAACTCAAAAACTACTGCACCGATTTTCATGCTGTTGTCACCAATGGATAGAATGGTTCTCGAGGAAGGTTTTAGTATAAGTTTTAGTTAATTTGGCGCGGGCGAAGCTGCGGGCTAGTACTGCTATAAGAGGTACTGGTTTCAGACTTAGGTTGCTACTGAAAAATTCTAAACGGTAAACACAACAACTAGCTATTTCACGCGTTGACTTTGTACCCACATATATCACTCAGTGACCTCATTCAATTCGAAATAGGTAAAGAGCTATTGCTTTACTCAATTCAAGGTTACTTTACTGCAATAGGGTAGTTAACTAAAAAAATCTAATTAATCCGTTAGATAGACTTCCAAAAACTATTGGACACGTATTTTTTCTTTTTTCACGTAAAGAAACAATGAAGACGGTAAAGTGCTTTGAAAACTCGTGTGACTTCATTTTCTAAGACATTAGTATGACATTTTTTACCGGTGAGTGACGTCACAACCCCCCACTCAAATCTTTGTCGCGTTTTATCTTCGTAATTATTTATTGATTTGATAAAATAAAAAAAAAAACAATATTTTTCGATAATCTAACAGACGGAATTATTAGAATCATATTTTTTTTAGTCAGTAAACATCTCTATTCGTTGGAATAGTTTTTTTTATGACCTGGTGAAGCTTTCTGTGATTCGTTGGATGCGAGATGCACGGGACCTATTTAGCGACACTTGGGAAATAAAAGGTCCAGCTGTAGACGTCTTTCGGCTGAAATCAAATCAAATCAAATCAAATCAAAAATGTTTATTTGCAAGAAAATACAAACAAGTTAGAAGGAAAGATCTTATATCCTAAAAAGTCACTGTATTCTGCCTGCAAGCAAGCGTGCAAACAATATGAAATAACAATGATGTTTTATTTTGTGAGCAATAAAAGGTACTCAACCTTAATTTAGAAACGGTAAAATCCCGAGCCATAAATACATTGATCCAGATTCTGATAGCTTCATGTGGTTTTCGTTGGACTCTCAGATAATCAAGATTCGGGAAAACTTAAAATAACATGACCATGACAGTTTAAAAACTTCATCCATACGTGTTTATTTTAAATTCCGAATCACACTTTTAATATTATTTACTTTACGACTCGATTATTTACATAAAGTTTTTTTATACTTACTTGTAATGAAATGACAAAACCAGTTCATTAATTTTAATCTTTTAAATGAAATTCTATTAAATGGGTTCTTAAATTTATGATCGGGACTGCGAGGAACCTTTTTTGGTGGATGGGTAATCATCAAAAAACCCCTCCCACTCTGGGCGGAGCGGAAGAGAGTGTCAGACTTGTACTGACTAATACCCCCTTGTACCTTCTTAGCCCTTTGTGTTCTGGGGCCGCGGTATCTCTTTCGAACCGTTTCACCGCCTTGGCAGTGTGAGCAGTAAAATCTCAATTTTTGCTTTGCCTATAATTACGCACATTAATTTATTATAATATTACTCATTATATTTTATCAACTCATATGCAATGATAAACATTAATTTGAACACCTTCTAAACCATAATGTCAAATTATTTATAAAAATTTCACAGCAGCTAACTTCTTATATAAAAGTAAAATTAGTTGTTTACACACGGAACTGCAAAACGGATTCATTTAAAACACATATCATTTTTCCTAAAACCACGTCTAGATAACGTTGCCGCGTTGTAATGAAAACATTATCTATTCATTATGTCCCGGGGTCACATTATATTTTCTAAACAGAAGTATTTCTATAAAACATCACGCCTGTAATTTCTGAAGGGTTAGGCAGAGGTGTACCTATTAGTACACCCACATTTTGCTGGTTATGTTTAAGTACCATGTAATAATTGAGGAGCTCGTGGCTTAATAAGAATTGCCACTCGGGTCGATTTTTAGGTAAAGCGGTGCTTGCCTAGGTCGGTCTGTGGATGGGTGACCGCCAGACATACCGAGTTTCCTCCGTGCCTCGGAAAGCACGTTAAGCTGTTGGTCCCGGCTGCCATATATAGAGATCTTTGGCAGTCGTTACAGGTAGTCAGTGACCTGAAATTCCAAAGAGTATCGCATTACCTAGATTAACTGGGTTGTGGAGGTCAGATAGGCAGTCGACCCTAACATAGTTGGGAAAAGGCTAGGCAGATGATGTATTGTCACCAACCGGGCATATATCGAGACTCTGTGAATGCTACTGAGAAATTCCTGATGAAAAACATGTTAACAATTTGCTCGACCCGGAAATGTACCCACTACCTCATGCTCAGCAGTCGATTGCTAGTTGCTCGAGCCAGCCTGCGATGCCAATTTTTTTGTCATTTTTAGTTTCTTATGAGTATCTGTATAATAATATTATATTATTTAAAAACACTCCTATCTATTTATAATTATTGTTTTCCCACCGGGACACGATAGAGCTATTTGAATGACCTTGACCGTGTGAGTTCTCCAGCTCACAGAACAGATAAAAACCTCTTTTATCTGTTCTGTGCTCCAGCTGACCAAATTGATAATAACTGGTTTTAACTAAACTTTGTTTTATTTCTTTTATTTCTAGATGAGTGAACCTAAATACTACGTGGTACAAGTTTATATAGAGTGTATCAAAAATATATCTGACTATTGGTGCGTTTTAAGGGATTGGATACAAAATGGACTTGATGATCCAAAAGTCATAGTTACATTCCCTTATCGACGTAGTATCAGATTCAACACCCCATTACTAGCTCCATTACCCACAGAAAGTCAACTTGAGCAAACTTTAGGGACGTGGAGGGATTGGATAAAAGTACCCGTACA
Source organism: Diarsia brunnea (assembly GCA_949774965.1). NCBI lineage: Eukaryota > Metazoa > Arthropoda > Insecta > Lepidoptera > Noctuidae > Diarsia > Diarsia brunnea. The sequence continues at coordinate 1,055,447 of OX459016.1, read as the reverse complement.
ATCCGTCGTGAAATATAGAACTGGTAAGAAATGTCTTAATGAGGTTTTAGCTCAGTGCAAAAGAACAGTGCTAAAAACATTGAAAAAAATCGGGAAATTCGCGAAATTGAAAACAAATTCGGGAAATGAATGCTCGAAACGTGTATTCCTTGTGAGTATCGGTGATGACTACGAGTATCATGCAGACTATAAACTTCGCCGCTGGGAATAACCCATGGAATCTATTATACCTACTGGACTATTTTATAAGGTTCCGAAGTGTAAGCCGTCTGTGTAAATAGATTAATACATTTTACAGATTCCTATGACGACGTGAAACGATATTTCCAAGAATTGCTGGATAATGAAGAGAAATACAAAGGTAAATAAGTAATAAGTTTATTAATCAAAATAAATAATACAGATGTAGGTACATTCATCGGTGAACCACAAACTAAGTATCGCTTGTGGCTCGGGGGTGCAAATTTTACAAGTTTAAATACCTACTTAAATCAATAGGGTAGTTAAGTAACTAAAAAATCGAATTAGTCCGTCTGACAGATTTCCAAAAAAAAATAGACACGTAATTTTTTTCTCTTTTCACGTAAACAAACAATGAAGACGATACAGTGCTTTGAAAACTCGTGTGATGACATATTCTAAGACATTAGTATGACATAATATTCGTCAATTTTTATTGATTTGATAAAATAAAAATACGTATCCAATATTTTTCGATAATCTAACAGACGGACTAATTAGAATCATATTTTTTTTACTCAGTAAACATCCCTATTGAGGACGTAAAAAAGTATTGAAAGATTGTCTGTAGTTTTTCATCCTTATTTGTACCCATATTTCAAGCTAATAAAGACTTGATTTGAAAAACTAAAAATATAAAAAAATTGGGAGGCTGGATCAAGGGCTTGATACAGAAAGCGGTACCTACTCCTGGTGGACACGGCTTGTATTATTAGGAGGTTCCTTTCTCTAGAGCCCTGACCGCCCGCCGGTAGCTTGGACCCTGTTTCTAATACCGGTGGGCTACAATTCTATATTTTTTTATATTATAAATGCGAAAGTTTGTGAGAATGTATGTATGGATGGATGTTTGTTACTCTTTCACGCAAACACTACCGAACGGATTTAGATAAAATTTGGTACACAGATATTAACCTGGATTTTATCTTCCCGTGGGATAATTTTTGAGTTGTAGCGGGCGAAGCCGCTGGCAACACCTAGTTTTTTTTAATTTTTTTGTAAGAAATATTTAAAAATGTGCATAAATTGTTCAAAAATAAATGAAGGGAATTAAAAATAAAATAGTATACTGCTAGATCAAGATAGAAACAGTTATTTTAATTTCTCGAGGATATTAAGCAGCGATTTCGAATACAAGGCCGTGCTTAAACCGTTTTTACGGAATTAAAAAAAAAAATTAAAGGAAATGTTTGCGCAATTGTTGATAAATTGTTTTGAAAAATTTAAAACAATAAGTTTTATATACTACACCTAAGAGTGGTAATCCCTTTTTTATTTTGATAATTTTATTTCAGCGGAACATTCGCGGACATCCCCGCGACTAGCTGCGCTACATGCTAAGAACAATTTCATGACGAACGGTCTGGGATTGACCACGAGTCCCATACTATACCAATATAAACATACGAAAGCACAAAAACGAAAAGCAGCGGATGGTGGTAGAAAAGCTCATAATAAAAAATCAAAAGTACCTGAGCCAAATGTAATAGGTGAGGAGGTTGCGGGCCTATCTAAACAACCATTCGAATTGATAAACGACTACCAACCACTTACTCATGCAATGCCCGTTGAAGAGACACAAGAAGCGTCTGTGGGAAAATCCAATGAAACAACAATCCAACACACATATAGTACAGAGGACCAACCAACTGTTAATGCTTCAGAAACAAACCACTTATTGGAACACATGAGCAGGAAATCCCTTTCTGAATCAAATATTCCCGCGCAAACAGATCAAAACAAAACATTGATATCTGTAATGTCAATAGTGCAAGAGCAGCTTAAAAAAATCTACCCGATACTTATGGAAATTAAATCTACAAACAACAAATTAGAAACCGACATGGCCTCTTTGTCGGCACAAAACGAAGAGTTAATAAAAAAAATAGAACAGCTCGAAGTTCAAAAAACAAAAGATAAGAACTATATCACTCTTTTAGAAGACAAAATAGAGGATCTACAAAGGAGTAAGTAGCCATGTATAAATGTACTAAAGCTGGCTAAAGAATTGAAAGAACACTTAATTAAAATGGCCATTTCGCTGTTTAATGAAATTGGGTAATATCACAACATCGGATATATTAGTTACATATTTCTAGTTCAGAACAAACGTGCTGAGACGAAAAATAGTACAATTATAGTAGAGATGACAGTAACTATTCTGAAAACCGATTTCTTAAAAGACCAGAGATTTTAATAGAAAACATAATGAAAAATAAAGTGCTAAGTATCTTGGATTTAAGACGGAAGAGTCCACTCCAATATTAACTCAAATCAAATCAGTTTATTGCATACAACAATAATAAACAAAAAAAAAAAAAAAAATACATACACACGAACATATAACCTCCTCCTTTTTTGAAGTCGGTTAATAAAATGTAATGTGATAATATATGTCTCGGAACAGCTAAAGCAAAAGGAGCTTGCATTCACTTCCTCGCGGCAAAATCCAAAACATTTAGGCTGTAATCTGGCAAAATCCAAAACATTTATGCTGATGTGTCCATCAGCATTATGTCCGTAGTCATAACAAGTGAGTCACAGGTTCATAACCTTTTGAAAGAAAGAAAGAAAAAGTATTTATTTGTCACAGAAACATGACGAGCATACAATAAAACAATAAAAAGCAATAGGTACACATACAACACATAACAAATATAAAAAATAAATACAAGAAAGGAAAATAAAACGAAAGTTGCACGTCGTGACTGCGACAAGCAGGTTACCACTCAGCATGGTGCTGTGCTATGGGGACCCACAGCACAGCGCTGGTTTTCAGTGGTCACCCGTGACACTTTTGCAGCTTAAATGACTAAGTATGTTATTTTTCTGGTGATCATTGGGTACATTACATAATATTAGCCCCATTTGTGTCAGTTTGTTAAGGACTTCATATGACTAAAATTAATTAGCAGCATGATATAATTATATTAAGCTTATTATCATGTAATATATTAACCAAAACTATGTTGTGCTAATGATGTTCATTTGCCTACTCACCATTTTGTACACTGTTGTTATGTAGGTACCCCTATTTGTCTTGTTTCCTTAAGGATTTTAGATGCTTAAGATTAATTAGTATTAGGATAAATCTCAAGCTAATTTGTCAAGTTAAATATAAATCTATCCCACACTCACGCACCTTTCACCTTTTTTTTTCCATTCCCACTCTCTCAGACTTTCACACCTACACCAAACACACATAGTTTCAATCACACACTAAATGTCAACGTTCTTCTGCACTTATTTTGGATAACACCTTAGGCCCCTCGCCTACGGTGACTATTTGTAGCGATGCAATAGCGATGTTGTCGCGCGTTTGCACCGATACAGTTGCGATGCGGTCGCTAACTGTTTGCCCTTGCCCACAAAACTACCGCGCGTTAGTAGCGATGCTGTCACGTGTTTAATCGTTACAAAAAGTCGCCGTGGGCCAGGGGCCAGGGGGCAAATAAAAATTTTGACGACCTTCGACTAAAAATAATAAATCTTAATTGGACTAAATTAATATCGGCTTAATAATCTTAACTGATGTAGACATACTCAAAATAATCAAATACCTCAAATAACCAACTATACTTCAAATCAATCTACTAACCACCTTCATAAAGCTGATGGGGTGAAGAAAAGTCTCAGCTGTATTGCCAGCTTTGTGAGAGACTGGTGTCTGCCTTTGTGAAACTACAGGTCGCCAGGCTAGAATAAGTTTTTGTAGATATACCGTCAACCGTGTAGAAGTGAGAGCATAATAAAAACAAAAGAAGACGAAATAACAATATAAAATTATACCTTGTACCTAACTTAGTTCGTAAGTAAATATGTACCCACACTTGTGACTACTAGTCTAGTATTGCAGTATATTTTCGTCAAATGTCTACCTCATTGTTTGATGGTTTTAATAATTTTATTAAACCTATTATTTAGCTTTCTTCAAATGTTTATGTTAAGTGTCTTGAAACATGATATTATAGTGAATTTTTATATGATTTTTGTACTAATGTTTAGTAAATGAAGCAAGTATTTTCATATATTGTTTTTTTTCATTGCAACACTCAAGTTACCTTGGTCATGACCAAACGACAGTTAACATAATAAACAATCAGCGACAAAAGTCGATGAGCACTATTGATAATACCTACTTGTATCTAGACTTATTTTTTGTTTAAAATTTTCCGGTTGTCCCGATTTTAATCTATAATAATATCACACCTGCTTGATTGTCTCGTTGGTGTAGACTGATGTGCCTGAGGTCCGGAGTTCGATTCCCAAGTCGGGAATCAGGGTCGAATTGTTATTGGGTTTCTCTATCAGGAATTTCTCAGTAGCAGTCACGAGTCTGGATTTGTGCCTAGAATGGCAATAGTGGTCCATATCTCATGATACTTAAACATTCCTGGCGAAATGTGGGTTACCTACACCTCTGCCTAGCCTTTCGGGTATAACAGGCGTGATGTTATGAGTAACATCACACTTGAAATGTGAAAGGGATAATAAAATTGGGAACCAACGAGCTTACCTATTAAGCGAAGTCTTAATTTTAACTTTATGAGTGGCAACTCGAAATTAATTATTATAACTAATGTAGTTTTTTCCTTACGGAAAAGGTGTCAATATACTCCTCGCACTACCTACATGAATCCACAATAATAAAAAGTCCTTTAATATCAATGATAATTTATCGGTGGTGAGGCAACTGGGCGTAAACCAGTTGTATAATTAATTAATTTATTTATTTATACCAGTTGTATAATATGGGCGCTAAACAATATTGTTGATTTTAGATTAGTTTATAACTATTTAAGGGTAGTTAAGATTGGCCTCGGCATGAAGGGCTAAGAAGGAAAATGGGTGGTTTTTAGTCAGTAGAAGTCTGACACTCCCTTTTGCTCTGCCCAAGAGCGGGAGGGGTTATTTGATGATTTCCCACCCCCCCAAAAAAAAAAAGGGTAGTTAAGATTTTATTTAGACTCGTGTAGATTCATTGACTTAATAATTGTATTTTGAGGTAGTTAGTTTTTGTATTTGACATGGATAACTATTTTTTTATATTTTTTTAAATGTTTTTTTCATTGTTTTTATAAGAAATATTTAAAAATGTATAAAGTTTGTTAACAAATAAATAAAGGGAATAATAATAAGGAGATTTATTGTGAAGGACGGCACGACGAACCGGTTTCTTGTATTTTGCCGTCAAAATTATTGCCTTGCCGTTTCCAAGGTAACCCGCAAAATTCTAATTTTCTTTACAAAAAAGGTAAAAAAAATCGAACGTCGCGGGCTACCTTAAAATATTCACAACTCAATACAATTCACAAATTCAATAACGCTTACATGTGCGCTTTTGAATCTTTTTATTGTTATAAAAAGCGTCAAGAAGGACCGAATACAGTTTTCAAGGAGCATAATAAGTTTCCTCATTTAGGCGGTACGAATTTTTTCGAATTTTCTAAAACGCCCGATTACTTGAAAATTCTAAATATTTTCTTGAATCTAATTCTGTCATAAATACGCACCAATGTAGAGCTACTCTTTTATGTTTATTTTATAGGCGTACATCTAATGGTTCTCTAGATACACGATTCTGCAAAGCGCTACTTCAGCAAGAAATGCAATATCTCGAAAACCTGAAACCGCACTAATTACCTATATTCGGTGCACATTCTTACACAAACATTTAAAGCTCTCTGCCCATGTACAAAGGGAAGTTAGTTTAAATGAATTGGACCACGGAACTCTCAAAAGGTGCTGTGGTCCAACTATTTTTAAAGTTGGACAACTGCCCCTAGTAAAGACCCATGGTCCAACTAGTTGGACAGAGCAGTTGGACCACTGCCCCGCACTGAATATTTCTCTCTCCGATCATTCGTTTAGAATTTTCCTGCTACACTAAAAAACGGAAAAAACGACAAAGTGCACCAATTTTTTATGTTGTGCACATTTACAGCAGATTAGACACTAATTATTCGTTCGACTCATGTCACTCTGGAACAATTTTCCTGCTGGGGGAACGTACACAAGAACGGCTTGCATTGCACCAGTTACAACAGCTCACCTTCTCAGAATTGCACATTTAAACAGTCATTAACTGAAACAGACTACAATGCTTCCAAAGACTTCCCGTCTTTGGAATGGGTCACAGACGCAGTTACTATTATGAAAGGTCCATTTTACGCTATTTAACGCAATTCATATTATTATGATCTCGTAAAGTGACCATTTATTTAGATTATCCTTTTTACAGCGGCTTTTCCCGCGAAATCCAGAATATGGTTTTACTACCGAAGATCATCAAAGGAAATGTGTTATTTTGGTCGGGATAAATGAAAGGCAGGAGAATAATGATGTAATAACAAGCAGATACGTACACCTACTAAGTTTACCAACTTACTTTTGGACACAAGAAAATTTCCAGGTCGGCTACTCGGCTATCATCATCATCAGCCTATAATGTTCCCACTGCAGGGACTCAGGCCTCCCCTCTAGGTGAGGGATGGGCTATAATCTACCAAGCGCGTCTAGTGCGGGTTGGTAGATGTCACATGTTTTCTAAATTTTTGGTTCTAAGACCTCAGGACGTTTTTCTTCACCGTTTTGAGAGCAGTGGTGATGAAATAAATTACACAAAGTAATGCGCCTGTTCGTAAGTCGGGGCCGCCACCACTGGGCCACACCGCTTGAGGGAATGCTAATCACTGCTTCATCTGCTGCGTCACTCACCCACCTCAAGAACTCCCAACTGGAGGTGAGTTAGAGCCCACTCTCTCTCATGGAGGAGGTCATGACTCAGCAGTAGGTAACAAAGGATTGTTTGACTAAGGACGCAGGTGTTGCTTTGCTAAAACACATATTTAACGCATGGGAGAACACGCAAAATGCAATCGGTGTTTTCTGCGATCTCTCTAAAGCTTTTCATTGCGGACATCACGACACGCTTTTACGGAAACTGCGTCATTACCGTGATAAAATGGGGATATTATAAATTGCATATCAAATAAATAATCGCCTATCAATACATACTCATCATTTATATTCTTTTTTACATCAAATAACTTACTTCACTACAAATAAACTAAATGTTTAACAAAACTCAAACTGCAGATAATTCGAAATTATACATCAATATGACATTACTATTTTCCTCATAATGCAATACAGTTAAATTTATTTTTGTACAAAAATACTACATACATAGCATAAATACTGACTGCACAGCAAATTTTCCATATCATTTTACAGCTTTAACATTAGTCAATTAGCACCCTAATGGGCGGCATGGGCACCGGGCCGTAGGCCGACGAAGGAGGCCGGCGGAGGCCCGGCACTTCGGGGACAGAAGATATATGTGGTAATTAATAAATAATAAGAAGACTGTGACTAATAAAATGCTGTTTTATTTAGAAAAACTGCTGTAAATAATATAAAAATAGAAGCTATATTTAAAAGAAAAAGAGTTAACATGTATAATGTGCATTAAGATTATTAGCTGTGTATTGATGAAAAAGCTTTTGCTTTAGGAAAAATCGCTGTACGCTGCGAAAATAAATTGTAGTGTGTTTAGTGATATTTTGAGTTGAATATTTTGCTGTGCAATCAGTAATTTTGATGGGAATTCGGAATCTTATTGCATAGAAAAAGGATATTTTTTGATTTGCGTTTAAATACTACCCGATAAAATGAGGCACTGAATGTAATAGATTCGTATTTACAAAAGAGATTCCAATGTGTAGACTTAAATGGCGCGAAATCTTCCGGGCTACCGTTTCGGCTAGGTGTACCTCAAGGTTCAATACTGGGTCCGTTTTTATTCTTGGTTTATATTAATGATCTACCATATTATTTAAAGGGTTTTTGTGACGTTGTACTATTTGCCTCACTTTACCTCTCTTATCTTTAAATTAGATAGGAATAGACACGATTTTGACGACGTAAACAGCACGCTATCAATGATCACAGATTGGTTCAAAACAAACAACCTTGTTCAACCTTGTCCAAGAAAACTAAAATAATTAAGTTCGCTTTATCCAATGTTAGAAACCTAGGTCCCAATATTATACTCGCCAATCTGGAGCTGGAAACTGCCGACTCCGCTGTATAGGGCATAACAGTAGATTCAAAATTACTATGGGGTTTACACATATCAAGCCTAGCGGGAAGGCTAAGTTTGGCCGCATACGCCGCGCCGTCAGAAAAGTAAGACAATACAATGACGTTGATACAGCACGGTTAGTCTACTTTAGTTATTTTCACAGCGTTATGTCCTACGGTATTCTGCTGTGGGGCAAAGCTGCTGATAATCAAAATATATTTGTTCTGCAGAAGCGAGCAGTTCATGCAATTTATCAGCCGGGTGCCCGAGTTTCTTTTAAATCTACACCTTTTTTTTCTTTATTATATTTTTTTATTTAATTTTTTTTGGGCGGTGGTAAATCATCAAATAACCCCTCCCGCTCTTGGGCAGAGCAAAAGGGAGTGTCAGACTTCTACTGACTAAAAACCACCCATGTTCCTTCTTAGCCCTTGTGCCGAAGCCGCGGTATCTCTTTCGAACAACCCGCAGCTCTCCGATGGGACCCCCAGCCCCGACGGAGTAAATCTACACCTTACTATTGTATCGAGTCTGGTTCTTCTAACCAAACAGACAGATGTGTTGCTGGGGAGTTTGTTCCGCCACTTCTTCGTTCCAGCAAAAACACTAGGAAGTGTCGAAGGGTGGGCGTTTTGGGGGACTGTTACAAGTGACAGATAAGTAAAGTAAATTTTGTCGTTCAAAAAGTGCTGATTATCAGCCTAGTTTGAATTAATGACTTTTGACTTGATTTTGATTTGTGTATTACATGGTGATTATGGTACATGTGGCGATGCTAAAATTTTGAAAAGACCTCCTATAAGATTTTATGTGAGTGACATGATTCCATTACATACTCATGCAATTTACTTGACGAAATACAAGAAAAAGATAGAACAGACTGGTAAATATTTATTTAGAATAGAATATGTCTATATTCGAGTCTTCATGACTCAAAAACTGTTAGTAAAACTTACGACCATGTTAGTTAGCACTGATAATCCCACTGTACACTGCATTGTGCTTTTATTTAATGACATAAAACATATTTCTTTCCGTTTGTTTTAAACTAAATTCTTCATCTTATTTAATCGTATTCGTACCTCCGTCTTCGCTCTTTTTCTAATCTACAGTAAATAAGTGCAATAACGTAGCGCGTGTCCAGTACTCTCCGACCTGGTTTATTTCCACACCCTTCAATAAACTCCAACATTATTCTTGTTGCATGCAGATCTAATTCAGGTCTATCGGGTTCCAAACGAATACGGTCATCGTTACACAAAGCGGCCGGTAATGTACAAGTGCCCAATGCATGCATAGTAAAAACTTCGTAAAGTAATCTGTCGACAATTGCTTCAATACTATCCGAATTCTTGTATAGAGCGAGTTTGTCAGCGTCAACATACACACCGGAATGTTCCATGAGTTCAACAAGTCCCGGAGCAAGTTCACGATACAGTAGTGTCCACCTGTCTGTTTGATTTTTCAGAAGATCAAAATGTGCTCTTTGTATCTCTTGAATTTTTTGGAGCATACTCTCTCTAATAATCTGAAAGTCCATCAATGGCCATCCCATCTCTAGCCCATACTCATCAACAAAGTGAAGTAGTATAATTTCTGCATGTGCATCTAATTCACAAGGCTCCTGTTTATTACGTAGATGTGTGTTAGGAGTGGGCAACGTCTCATAAATCCTGCGGTTTTTCACGGATAGAGAACATTCACGCAATGCGTTCATTTTAAACACTTCGGTTAGTAACCTTACAGCTAATGTTGCACAATCATTCGACCATTTCTTGCATTCAATGAAATTGTCAGCATCAACATACACGCCAGAATTTTCAATTAGTTCAACTGTGCCCTGTGAAGGAATACGATGCACTAGTGTCCATATGGAGTCTCTCTTGGCATATCTTAAATAAAGTTCATCATTACGAATATCTTTAACCGATTCTTCGTTCCATATCAAGTATCTCATTATTTCCAATTTCTGTTGGATACAGTTTTGAATAATTTGTTGATGCGTTATCTTCCAACCCTTCTCTAGAGCAAACTCTGCAAGAAACTTCAGCAATATCTTAATTGCGTGTGCATCTAACGGAGGTCTAAGATTTGTAATGTTTCTGTCATAATCAGTGGCAATATTACAATATACTGAACATGCACTCAATGCACTAGTTGTAAATATTTCATTAAGTAACCTTCGAGCTAATGTAATACAATCTTTAGACAATGCCTTGCATTCAGCGAGGTTTTCAGCACAAATATAAACACCAGAATGTTCCACTAGTTCAACCAGGCTCGGATTAGGTTGACGATACTTAAGTGTCCATCGCGAGTCATTTGCATCGTATTGCACAGGTGGAACAATCTTACGTTTACGACCGTTTCCCTTCATGCTCCTTATTACATAGTTAGTTTTAATTTGTCTTAGAAAACGGCCGTAATCATCTACTTTCCAATCCTTATCTAGTCCATACTCTGTAATAAACTTCAGCAATGTTTCTGTTGCATGTAAATCTAATTCAGGCGTACCAAGTTTCTTGATGGCACCGGTAGCTTTAAATAATGCAGCGGGTAATTTACATTTACTCAATGCATCGGTAGTAAAAACTTCGAATAGTAACATTTTAGTAAATTTGTGGCAATCTGTCGTAAGTGTCTTGCAATCAGCGAGTTTATTAGCACGAACATACACACCGGAACCTCTGATTAGTTCAACAAGTTCCAGAGCAGGTTCACGATACTTTAGCGTCCATCGCGAGTCATTTTTATCGTATACCGGAAGAAGAACCACCTTCTTCTGAACTTTATCGTTATCTGTCTGTGCTTCATTTAATTTGGTAACTACTGCTGTTGCGTCTTTTGGTGAAGATGGAAGAGCGTCCATCTTATCGTATTCCGTAGGTAGAACAAACTTGCGTTTATCGTTATGTTCCATATAATCTTCACTTAGTTTTGGAACTTCTGTTGCCATATATTTCGATAAAGGTGTAGATTCGTTCGTTAAAGCATTAAACAACTTTAGTTTGATAAAATGTAGTTTATTTTTTAAATTTCCTAGTGAACTGCTGGTATATTCTTTGTTTTCAACAGGTTTTAACAGTTCTTGTTTTTGTGGCATAATATTTTGAGAATATTTGATTTTTGTTTTGATAATCAAGTCATTCTCCAATTCAAACTCTGCAACAAAAATCAGTAATGTTTCCATTGCGTTTTCATTTAATCCAGGTCTTACATTTGTACCACCTACGTCAGAGTCTTCAGTTGTGGGGCCAGTCCATGAACACGTATTTAATGCAGTTGTGGTAAAAATTTCATTTAGTAAGTTTCGGGCCAACGTCACACAATCTTTTGATAGTAACAAGCTTAAATTAAGTTTGTCAGCATTAACATACACACCCGAGTGAGGCATCAGTTCAACAAGTTCCGGAGCAGATTCTCGATACTTTAGTGTCCATCGCGAGTCATTTTCATCGTATTCCGGAGGAACAACCATCTTCATTTGAACTTTATCATTACCAGTCTGTTCTTCATTTAATTTGGGAACTACTGCTGTAGCATCTTTTGATGTCGATGGCAGAGCGTCCTGAGAACCTTCTCCTAGATGTTTGTTATGAACATCTTTTTCTTCTTCTTTTTGTAGACTACGGATCATCTCCAGCATCGTTTGTCGGAAATTTGTAAGAGAAAAATTGTCCATAAGTTCATCCAAATAATTTTCTTCTCTCTGTCTATCACGTCTCATCTCTAGCGATATTTGGCGCATTTTGTTCAGGCAAAATTGGTAGTCTGTTGTAGTCCAATTCTGGAGAATACCAATACGCTTTACATACAACAACAACATATTTATCGCGCGTTGGTCTAATACAGGCCTTTCTTGGCCACCGTGGACGTCAGACGCATTCGTGGTTACACTGGTCCACGAACATGTACTCAAAGCACTTGTTGTAAAGATTTCGGTTAGTAACATTCGAGCAAATATTTTGCAATCATGTGACTGTTTCTCGCATTCTGCGAGTTTGTCAGCATTAACATACACACCGGAATCTTCCACTAGTTCAACAAGTTCCGGAGCAATTTCACGATACTTTAGTGTCCATCGCGAGTCATTTTCATCGTATTCTGGAGGAAGAACCATCTTCTTTTGAACTTTATTGTTATCTGTCTTTTCTTCGTTTAATTTGGGAACTTCTGCTGTAGCGTCTTTAGATGTAGATGGAAGAGCGTCCATCTTGTCATAGGAGTTTCCTTGCAGTGGTGATTGATCTGTAAATAAATAAAAGAGTGTTATGGTCATATTAATGTTATTTTCCTATGAGCTCGCGTAAACAATCACGATTTACGCGAACTCATGTGAGAAAGTACAGGTACAAAACTATGCAACATCTGCTAGTTTTAAAATTGTTTGCAAACACATGGTAAATATCCTCTTTTCAGTGTTAATTTTATTCATTTATTTGATTCAGACACAAAAGATCCATAACTTTGTTGGTAATTCTACCAACAAAGTTAAAATGTTATAGACAGTTAATTCATAAAGGACACATACAGACAAATACACACTCGCAATACTAAATGATAACATTTAAAACGAATGGGACGCCGTCGCCTCCTTCTGCGAAGCAGTTATGCTAGCGAAGGAGGTGGCGGAACGTGAGAGGGAGAGAACCTCTCGTCCCACCCGCCGCGAGAGACGCTCTGGTCGTCGGAGGCCACGTGATGGCTTCCGGCCTCCGTAGACGCGGGCCTGTGGACAGTGAGTAATGGGCTAGCTCGCCGTCTGTCCGTCTTATGACAACGACAGGCCGCGTCGACGTCATAAGACGTTCGTGTTCCACGCTCGCCTCAAAGAGATGTCAGCAACATGCAAGGGCCGACGCCCATCGGGGCTGCGGGTTGTTCGCAAGAGATAGGTACCGCGGCCTCGACTTAAAAGTCTAAGAAGGAACATGGGTGGTTTTTTAGGGTTCCGTAGTCAACTAGGAACCCTTATAGTTTCGCCATGTCTGTCTGTCTGTCTGTCTGTCTGTCTGTCTGTCTGTCCGTCTGTCCGTCCTCGCTTAATCTCTGTGACCGTTAGCACTAGAAAGCTGAAATTTGGGACCAATATGTGTATCAATCACGCCGACAAAGTGCTAAAATAAAAATTGGAAAAAAATGTTTTATTAGGGTAGCCCCCCTATATGTAAAGTGGGAAGTGTTTTTTTTTTTAATTTTAACCATAATGTGTGATATATTGTTGGAAAGGTATTTAAAAATGAATAGGGGTTTACTAAAATCATTTTTTGATAATGTCAATAATTTCGGAAATAATCGCTCCAAAAGTAAAAAACAAAGCGTCCCCCCCCCTCTAACTTTTGAACCATAAGTTTAGAAAATACGAAAAAAATCTGAAAAGTAGAACTTTATAAGGACTTTCTAGGAAAATTATTTTGAACTTGGATGGAAACAACAGATGGAAACTGCAGTTAACCAATATAATTTGGTCCCTGAATCGTATGAGCGCCTATACAATCCAGAGGTCAAGTTTCATTTGTTTTAGTTATCACCGTCCTTTGTGGGCCCGTTTTTAGTGTTCCGTAATTATTAGAGTTCCGTAACAAATAGCCTTTTTAAGTTGGGTTACCACTATGTTCATGCTCCAGCAGCGCTCCGCGCTCCTGCAACTGATCCAATGGATCTGTCGCGCGCCCTTTACATGCGTTCCCCTTTGACACACTGCGCTCCCCTTTGTGTTCGCGCTAAAAACCGTCACGAGTCGGAACGACTGCCGCGTAGCGTGCAATATTGCACGCTCCGTGTTCGCGCACGTACCCACTACCGGGAGCTGTTGCAGGAGCGCGGAGCGCTGCTGGATCGCGAACATAATGGATAGTATGGATACCCACCTTTAAACTCATAAGTGGGAACACTTATTGTGACGGACGGGAAACTACGGAACCCTACACTGAGCGTGGCCCGACACGCTCTTGGCCGGTTTTTAGTCAGTATAACTCTGACACTCCCTTTCGCTCTGCCCAAGAGCGGGACCCCGTTATTTGATGATTTCCCACCCCCCCCCAAAAAAAAGGCCTACGTACCTACATACCAATATTAAATACCAGTTTTTTATCAGTTATGTTTAATACAGGCAAGCCTATCTAAACCACCCAAGCAATAATCAAGATTCCTTAGGGAGAGCAAAATAATTACAGTCGCTCGGGTCGATCTTCAAGTTAACCCGCGCTTGCCCATGTTGGTCCGTAAATGGGTCCCATTATATACTGAGTTTCCTCCGTAAATTAAGTTATACACTTGGTCCCGGCTGCCGTTTATAGATCTTTGACAGCCGTTACAAGTTGCCTAACAACCAGTCTCGCCAAGGGGTGTCATAATTCTCAATACAAACTGGGTTGTGGAGATCAGATAGGCAGTCGCTCCATGTAAAATACTGGTATTCAGCTGCATCAGGTTAGACTGGAAGCCGACCCCAATAAAGTTGGAAAAGGGAGTTGATGAACAGGAATTAGAGGCAGAACACATTTAAAAACGTTCTTTTCATTAAATAATTTACAAAAGTTATAAAAATAATACTGTATGCATATTTGTATGAACATAATATTGTATGCTTATCAACTCAGCTACCAAAATCTATATCGCTCATTATTATATAATTAAAAAGATAATTCTAACCGATCATAAAACTAAATAAGTGCTAATTTAGTTCAGCAAATTCATTTCTTATCTGTGAAAACAAGGCACAACTAGCTGATGCCCGCGTCTTCGGCCGCGTGGATGTCGGAACTTGACAAATTAAATACTAAAACTTTTCTCGAGAACCACTATCTATTGGTGAAAACAGCATGAAAATCGATGATGTAGTTTTTGAGTTCATCGCGAACAGACAGACAGACGCGGCGGAGGACTTTAGTTTTATAATATAAAAATAATAATAATTAAATTAAAAAAATTGTGTCCCACTTTAAAAATAATTTCCATTTAATGGAGACGCGAACAGTGGCCTGCAATATTGGTAATACTGTTGAGAAACCAGTATTAAACAAGGAATTGAGAAACCAAAATATTGTAAAAATTCTTACCAGTCAGAGCTTATTTTCCCGAAACAAAATTCAGCCGAAACAATATCCAGAATGAACACGCGCGCACACTCGCACGTCCACGTTGAATGACCGTTATTTTATTTAGTGTAAATATAGATTTGTTATCAGATACGAATAAGCAATCTACAATTCTACGTTTACGCAGATGATTCACCAATCATTAATACGATACTAAACATTCATCATCATCATAATTTCAGCCAAAAGACGTCCACTGCTGGACATAGGCCTCCCCCAGGTGTCGCCACATTGACCGGTCCCGTGCGTCTCGCATCCAGCGGGTCCCCGCAACCTTCACCAGGTCATCGGTCCACCTAGTGGAAGGCCTTCCAACGCAACGTCTTCCGGTTCGCGGTCGCCACTCCAGAACTTTTCGGCCCCATCGGCCATCCGTTCTGCGAGCAATGTGCCCTGCCCATTGCCACTTAAGTCTGGCGATTCTTCGGGCTACGTCGGAAACCTTGGTTCTCATGCGGATGCCCTCATTTCTGATTCGATTACGCAAGGAAACTCCGAGCACAGCCCTCTCCATTGCCCTTTGGGTGACTTTAAGCTTTCTGATGAGGTCCATTGTGAGCGACCACGTTTTGGTCCCGTATGTAATCACTGGCAACACATACTGGTCATAGACTTTCGTCTTGAGACACTGTGGTAAGTTCGACGAGAAGATACCACGACGATTGGCCTCTTTCTCGAAGTTAGACTACTAGGACTACTTTATTTTCCACTTGTAGAACAGGTATTTGCATATACCATAAATCAAAAAAGATAACAATACCTCTCGCTTTGAAACAGAAAAACAGGACTCAATCTCTCATCGAAGAATAAATCAAAATAAAATATTTACAAGGAAAACAGACTAAAAAGTTGTGTGGTAATCGATTGTCGTGGTATGAGCATGTGATGCAGAGGAATGAGGAAAATATCGTGAGTAATTTTGAGTATGAATGTGAATGGGTATAAACTGTTATTCCCATTCATACTCAAAAGTCCATAGTTATATCCATCGTTTCTTTGGTCTTCTTCTACTGTGAAGAGGACCAAAGAAATGATACAAAGCATGATAATTATGGCCAGAAAGGAGGTGTCCGATGAGATGACGAGTAATAGAGAAGAATAGAAGAAGAAGACATGCTGCGCCAACTCCAAACGAATGGCGTTAAGAGCAAGGGAAAGATAAAACTTTGACACGAAATTTTGTAAAGAAAACCACTTACTTGTCTACAATGTAAATTGAATCTAGAAGCTCTTTGAAAAAAGTCCACTTCTGTATATCGAAAATTGAGAAAGTATAGATAATACTTATTTATCCAAATAAATTATAGAATAAACCAACTGTAGTTTGGAGGACAGGCGAGTAGAACCACTGCTTGCTACTATAGCACTGACGTTTACCCCAAACTTATGGTGTATAGGTACACACACACGCGCACACACACGCACACATACACATCAAATAGGTACAGGAAGACAAAGCTTACACTCAAACCCAGTAAAGAGAAAACATTATAAAATAATTATGAAAAAATTGGTTTGTCAAACAAAATAAAGACAGTCATATACATTGTCACGAGCAAATATTATATATTGTATACACAGTCATGACAAAGTTCAAATGCGAATTTCTTGGGAAATAACGATTGGAACTTTAAGATGTTCAAAAGAATTAGTTTAGTCAATTATTCAAACTAGGCTGATAATCAGCATTTTTCGAATGTAAAAATTATTTACAAGAGACTGTCCCCCAAAACGCCACCATTCGACACTTCCAAGATTTTTAAATCAATACAGCAGGCGAAAATTGTTTCTAAACGTTAGTATTAATCAAGCTGTACAAAACAGTTTATGAGGATCTCTAATTGTACTTGAAATATAAATATAGCGAAGCCATGTTATTTCAGGCAAATTTTTTTGCGTAGGGGTACTTAGTTTGACGTACAGAATGCAGGATTTACATCCTGTATGTATAGTATTTTGGGCAAGTTTGTTTTCTCGGCGATAAAGACTCATGGGATAATAAGAAGATATAAGTAATGGAAAACAAAGATTCAAGAAACTTAATTTATTTGTAATAAACATAACATACCTACAAGCAAATACATTTATGAAAAGTCATAAAGCAAACTTTAAATGAAAGATCTTAATTCTATTGTTTATTACACTAAAACATTACAATAAAACGTCAGACCATACGATACCCGTATTAAAATAAATTACAATACAAACATTTTAAATAAAGCTTAGTTCCTTGCCACACAGACCCCAACTGGGATAAGGACAGAAAATTGAGGAAATTCAAATTTAAAATTCGTTTATTTACAGAAGCTGTTAAAATAAAATTAGGTTCGTGCTGTGTCCCGCCAAAAGACATAAAAAATATCAAAGGTTTTTAAAACACACTAGAAATTCAAAAATAAATAAGTAGGTAGGTACAATCACAATAATTATAAATCATGTCAACATCATATAACATTTTTCATAAAAAGTCAAAAAGAATACAAAAATAAAATTTATAATGTCAAAAACTCATACAACAATTAGCACACAATATGAAAAAAGATTAAATTAAAAAATAATAATAATAGAAAATTAGGAATTAAGATTGGAAATTGGAAAAAAAAAATTGGAAAACCAGCGTACCTAAGCGATATTTATTTACACTGTATTAAGTCAGAGGCCAAGGGGGGCATTACTTACAACTCTAAACAAAGTTTAAAATATTTTTGTCATACGAGTATGATGTAACTAAATATTTGCGGTTTTCGCAGTTTTTCCTATATCTGTGCTATAAGACGTTGCTTCACTTGCTTCGTACCAAATTTCAAGATTCTGAGCTCACGGGAAGTACCCTGTAGGTTTTGATTCCCTTGCGAGTGTCGAAAAATTGTGGAAAGGAGAAGTTGCAAAAATGCCCCAATTCCGACTGCAAAGATAAGTATCTCAAAAAATCGTTAAAAATAAGTATAAAAAAATGATATACTTCCGGTAAACATCTTTACTGGCTAGCACATTTAAAAATTGCTCTAAACATTAATTCAGGGGCAGAATACCTATGACAATACAACTTATAATTTTAGTTTAAGAATAGGACTGAAAATTAAACACTGTATTAACTCATTGCGATAGTTTGAAAATAGTTTTTATACCTTCTACTAGGTTAATAATAACATATTTAAAAAGTATTATTTAAAGTAACGCTTACTGCGGCCCGGCCTCAGTTTATCATCGTAGTAACGGTCGAAAAAAAAAGCCTTCTTTGTAACAAGAAAGCAATAGTTTAACATATTAGTTAGTCATCTTTATTTCACTTTTTTAAAGTCGTTATAGTGGTAGGTATTGCATGATTGAAAATTAAATATTTTTAAGATAAAAAATACTGCGCCTGAAAGAATATTTGGAGCAATTTCTAAGTATGATAGCCAGTAAGGATTACAATCGGATGTATGCAATTTATCAATACTCATTTATTTTAATCTATTTTTTTTAGATATTCTTCTCAGCTGTCGGATGTGGGGTAATTTTCTATGGAAGCTGCAACTTCTCCTTTGCGGCAACGGTTGTATCTTTTGATTGCGTTGGCTTAGAAGTTTGATTTTTTACAACTTTAAGGGTCAGTAACCTCTCATGCTAGCCGTGTCACCTTTTCACATAGTCCATCCAAGGTTACTTTGGTCTTTCCCTACGCTTAAGAACATCCAACCACATTTTTTCCTTTCGAGGTTCGGAACCCTAAAAAGGGCCAAAGATGATGAATTCTTAGTTCCTACGTAACTACACTAACTTAAAATCATAATATTTACCCGTATTATGTTTAGAGATGGCGATTTCGTAAATGGCAGTACACACAACATATCACTGAAAACATCACAAAAAGTTTTCTAGGCATGTCACTCTTAATTACAACGAAATTCCGAAGCTTATAAAATTAATACAATTGTCTATAAATCAATCAATCAATCAATTTATTTTCAGGCTACTGAGGCCCATACATAAAATACATATACAATTATCTTATACAATGATAAACTAATACATATTAAGAACAATTTTCTTAATATGTATTAGTTTATTACCGCTGACGGCAAAAGATCGGTTAATTTTAAAACATGTAATTAACGTCGTAATCACTGGCACAGAACTTAGACACACACGATAGAATGTTATTGTGCAACATACGGTTGTGTGAGGAATACATGCCTTTCTACCTCTGTTATTGCTATATTTTAAGATTACCAAGATGCTTCTACTCTCATCTTACAAATGGTATCGTACATTTTTCTTCTAAGACGTTTTCGGAATTGAATCATAGTATAATCTGTAGACTGCTGTGTACCGGCAATAACATAATCAAGTAATACTTTTCGTGCATGTGCATCTAAGCCAGGTCTCACTACCAAGCAGCGACCTGGAGCTTTCCTGCCAGTCCAAGAACATGTACGCAATGCATTTTCATTAAAGATTACACTTAGTAACCTTTGACCCCATTGAACGCTGTCTGAATCAATTATATTGCAATCGTGTAGACTAGTAGCACTAACATACACACCTGAATGTTCCACTAGTTCAACTAGTCCTGGGCCAGGTTCACGATGATTTAGTGTCCACCGTGAGTCATTTGGATCGTAATTAGGAGGTAGAACAAATGGTTTTGGTCCTCCAGCACGTTTCTTCTTTCTTGGTTCATAATCATAATCATCCCAATCGTTCACTTCTGGCTGCTTTTCATGAGCTTTCTCTTCGTTTAATTTTGGAGCTTGCACTGGGTCGTCACTTAACGCAGACACAATATTATCATCAGCTAGAGCACTTTGGCTGTTATCTGTATTCATGGGTTTATTCATTATTGGTTCGGCCAATGACACTTCCAACTGATCTAATAACTTTTGCAGTTCGGGTATCATCTCACAACATTTTTCAAGTTCTTGCATCTGGTCTGATTTAGTACCCAAGGAGTGAGACGCTTTTGACG
The DNA here is from genome assembly GCA_949774965.1 of Diarsia brunnea. Taxonomy (NCBI): domain Eukaryota; kingdom Metazoa; phylum Arthropoda; class Insecta; order Lepidoptera; family Noctuidae; genus Diarsia; species Diarsia brunnea. Next base: position 1,035,070 of record OX459016.1, on the reverse strand, counting down.
CATTTTTGTTTACAGCTTGTTTCTCTTTTTCCATTGTACTATTTATATCATTCGACTTTCCAACTGGAGTTCCTTGTTTACACAAATCTTTATTAGAACCTTGGTGCGGAAGCGTCTCATCGTCAACAGACTTACCTGGCTCATTCACTATAGATCGTTTATTCTGAACTGGTTTATCAGGAGGTGCCTTTCTCTTAAGTGTAGTAGTAGTTTTGCATGGTCTTTCCTTCACTTTTTCAGATTGCGGTGTATGATCTAAAATAAAATAAAATATATTGATAAAATAGTTATACGTAGGTACTATCAGGTTCACCCTCTAATAAGTTCACAAGGTGTTACCGAAGTAACACAAAATCTATTAAGAGGTTAATGTACTCATCATTATCAACCACTTAAACTACGGGGCCAGCCTTGTTAACGCAAGAGAAAAATCAGTAACTCCAGGTTCCTACTTATGTAAATTTGCCTTTGGATGTCTCGAAAAAATGTGGAGCAAATGTATCCAGAAGTATAATTGAGATGAGTACAATGACTCCTTTGGAGGAGCTCGTGGCTTAATAAGAACTGCCACTCGGGTCGATCTTTAGGTAAAGCTGTGATGCCTAGGTCGATCTGTGGATGGGTGACCGCCCGACATACCGAGTTTCCTCCGTGACTCGGAAACCACGTTAAGCTGTTGGTCCCGGCTCCCATATACAGGATGTAAAGTACCCTTAACGCAAACGAAGGGCACTTGTTCTCCCCACCACTGCAGTTATTTTTTTGTTCTAGACCATACCTGGGAACCTCCTAGTTACGGAGATATTGGAGGTCAAAGTTCCAAATTTTTCACAGCTGTTTTTGTAAATACTAGATTTTCAGGTTTTAACTTTACTTAAATTACCTCCATGACCCGTTTACTATTCAAAGCATCCACTAGCACAATGTTTCAATAGTGCTACTTTGAGTTTTATCGTAAAATGTGATTTTTGACCCCAAAAAAAAAAAGTCATTTCCCAGCAAAAATTTTTGCGTAGGGGTACTTAGTTTGATGTACAGAATGCTTGGTTGACGGATGCGTGAACCGGGTTCGTTTATACCCTGTATAGATCATTGGCAGTCGTTACAGGTAGTCAGTGACCTGAAATTCTGACATCCAGTCTTACCAAAGAGTATCGTATTACCTAGTATTAACTGGGTTGTGGAGGTCAGATAGGCAGTCGCTCCATGTAAAAAACTGATATTTAGCTGTAACTGGTTAGACTGGAAGCCGACCCCAACATAGTTGGGAAAAGGCTAGGCAGATGATGACAATTACTCCTCAGAAGTGTTAAATTATTACAATTAAACCTTGTAGAACTTCAGATCTTTAATATTTATATATCATAAATTCATAACTTTACGGCCTCGAATGGTTAAGCAGAGGTGTAAGTCCGAATCACCATCAACCGGGCGCAAATTCGTGAATGCTGAGAATTTCCTAGTAGGGAAACCCTATAAAAGTTGGCCTTTTTTTCCTGACCTGGAATTTGTTTTGAAATATTTACCTTCAGTGTTATTATTCTGCGAGCATTTCTGGTTTCGAATGTAAATTTTGGATTGTTCATAGATATCTGCAAATAAATAGGTTTTTATAATAAAATTTCAGTGTTACGCAAGCATGCGGTTACAGACTGCTGCCGTACTCTAGTGAAGGTTAAACCTGTCAAATCTTTACTAAGTGACGGCTTAAGTAATCATTAATCATCTTTGAGTGCGGTACTAACATTTTTGTTTTAATCACCAACGAAAAATCTCAATGTTAGTTCAGAATGATGTACTAAATACGTGATAACCATTTTAGTGTCCAATCCACCTTGTAAAGATCATCATCATCATCATCACCAGCCTATAATTCCCACTATCTAGGAGAGGGATGGGCTATAATCCACCACGTGGGTCTGGTGCGTATTGGTAGATGTCACATCATCGATTTTTTGGTTCTAAAACATGCCAGTTTCGGAGAGTGATAAGTTAGCGATGACTGCCAAAAATTTAAGAAACTCAAATAGTTTTGAGTATTACTTATGCCCATTCAAAGATCATCGTCATTGTCCTACGCTTATCAGAATTTATTTGGGGTTAGCTACTTTCTAGCTAGTAAAGATAGCTTAATTAAAAAGTCATCAGCTCGTCACTATCAATAGACTTTGACTTCTACTCTATTAGCGATAGCCTTAACTGAAATAATATGAACTTAGTCCAGAATTGTTTGCTGTTTTCCTTGTTACGTTGTTAGTCAATTTATTTTAGACTCAACTATTGTAGTTTTTGATAATTGACGAAAAAAAACAATGCTGGCGGGTCTAGAATCTTGTTCTGTATTTTTGGTTATCAGACGGGTTCAACAGGCACAAACTTGAAACTAAAAATATGAGTAATATCTTACCAGTGCTATCTATCAGAACGCAAAGGAAGGACTGCCAATACTCCGACTTCTTCTCCCTTTTCATAACTTTTTCTTCTATCTTCTTCCCTGTATCTTGTGTGGGGTACCAAACCTTGACTATGTTATATACACGTTTACACCACTTGACCCAGGACTTCGGTACGCACACAAAGTCACAGCTGGCTCTTTCTGTGTCTTTGAAAGGATTTTCCAAGAATTCTACGACGTGGTATTTATATTTGTCAATCTGAAAATAAAATAAACATATTATCACACTTGTTGTTCTCGTACGATGAGGTAGAGTTACCAGTACACCTACTTTCAACACTTATGGTTCAGCCCTATGCAATAGGGAACGAGCCTATTGCCATTAACCGGAAATGAATCAAAACTACCGGCCGCTACTGAGAATTTCTTGACGGATTTCAAAAATTAAATAAAAATTCCTTTCGAATCGGGATCCGATCCTCGTTGCAGAATGTAAGTACATAGAAATCATAATTATTTGTCAAAACTGAACGCGTAGACAAAGTTTCTTGACAGCGTTATTAAACGTTGAGGAGTTCACCCGTGAGAAGACGATCCTGGCTGCAGGATAAGTTCACGAACGAAATCATGTCTGACTGCAGTACCTACTCAGAGATATTTAATGATTACTTAAGCGGTCACTTAGTAAAGATTTGACATACTTTTGCATGACGAAACTGTCAAGTCCTTTATTAAGTGATGGCCTAAGTAATCATTAAAGCTCTCTGAGTGCGGCAGTAAGAATCAAAATTTAACACGTTTACAAAATTTCGGACCCGGGCTATTCGTGAGAAGACAATCCTGGCTGCAGAGTTAGATCAGGATGGAAATCATGTTAAGATTCCGCGCTATTCACCGTTGAGGAGTTAGCACATGAGAAGAACATCCAGGTTGCAGGATGAAGTCCTGATATAAATCATCTTTATCTATCAAAATTGCGCTATTAACCGTTGAAGATAAGTTTACTGATTCATCATGTGCCTGCTTTTTTTCCAAACTATATTGGGCTCGGCACCCAGTCTAACCGGATGCAGCTGAATTCCATAACATAACATAACATCACGCCTGTAATCCCCGAAGGGTTAGGCAGAGGTGTACCTAATAGTACACCCACATTTCGCCAGTTATGTTTAAGTCCCATGTAATAGGGGGCGAGCCTATTGCCATCAACCGGGCACAAATCCAGACTCCGTGGCTGCTACTGATAAATTCCTGATGGAAAAAGCCAATAACACTTTGCCCGACCCGGGAATCGAACCCAGGACCTCATTGTCAACAGTCGCACTTGCAACTACTAGACCAACGAGGCAGTCCAGCTGAATACCAGTATTTTACTAACTTCCACAACCCAGTTACTATTGGGTAATACGATACCCGTTGGTTAGACTGGTTGTCAGACTTTCAGGTCACTGACTTTCTGTAGCGACAGTTAAAGATCTACAAAAGATATTCAGGGCCAATGGCTTAACGTGCTTCCCGAGGCACGGAGGAAACTCGGTATGTAATGGGCGGTCACCCATCCACGGATCAACCTATGCTAGCGCGGCTTAACCAGAAGATTGATCCCATTGGCTTTTATTACTTAACCACTAGCTCCACTAAGCTCACTGCTTGTCCACTCAAATGTATATGTAGTTACCTTGACCTCTGTCGACGAAGGTCACTTTTATAAAAGGTCAGATATATCGGTTGCTAGTAATACCTACTAATGTTTCAGAGATATTTATATTTATAATATCGAATGGGAAAGGCTTAAAAACGTAAACACTTTTTTTTCCTCTTGTACCATTCTTGTGAATGGACATAATAGGGATGTTTACTGACTAAAAAAATATGATTCTAATTAGTCAGTCTGTTAGATTATCGAAAAATATTGGATACCTACGTATTTTTTGTTTTATCAAATCAATAAAAATTGACGAAGATAAAACACGTCAAAGATTTGAGTGTTTGGTTGTGACGTCACTCACCGGTAGAAAATGTCATACTAATGTCTTAGAACATGACGTCACACGAGTTTTCAAAGTACTGTATTGTCTTCATTGTTTGTTTACGCGAAAAAAGAAAAAATACGTGTCCATTTTTTTTAGGAAATCTATCTGACGGACTAATTAGATTTTTTAGTTAACTACGCTATTATTGTAGTCCATAAACAATTGGCAAACTTCACTTTAATTAATAGGTACAGAACATACTGTTAGCAGTATGTTCATTTTATCGTTTAATTAAAGCAACAGGTCCAAGGTTGATTGTAAATATTTGTCAGTTTCAAGTAGCTTGATGTACAAGCATCTGTACCACGATATTTTGTTTTAGATAATACTCAAAGATGGGTTTTAAGAAGACACACACAACTGATAATATTGTACTTATTGAAACAAACATTTAGAAAAAAAAAAAATTACCATGTCAATGACTTCACTCGGTTCCTTCATGTTCACAATATTGTCACGTTGGCACTATTATTTGTATTCTAATTATTTCTTTACTCTTGTTAGCGATTTTGTACCAGGAAAAACGTAAGGATCCACTGCCAATTAAAATACAATGTATTTGTCAACACACGTCCGGCGCTTGCGGATCGAACGGAGACTGAGAAAGAGTATTATAATATAGATAGACAGATTCCATGAATTTGGCATAACGATGTAAATAGACCAAACTGTGGGCGTGAAAAAGATAGCAATGTTTAGCATATAGCTCTGTCCCCTTTATAACTTCACGATGATATCATTCGAAGTAATACATAGTACTAAGCAATACGCATATTTAACATGCCTCAAAAGTAGCTTGTTGCCATCAGAGAAAAGCATTGTACTGTAACATGGAAATATGGGTAAGTAATATACGAGTTTACTTTTTTTTTTGTGGATGGGAAATCTATCAATCTATAATCTATTGAATCTATCTTCATGTTAAGCCACACTTGCCTTGCTAGTCAGTGAGACCACCCATTCCATAACGACTTTCCTCCGTACCTCTGAAAGTACGTTAAGCCTTTGGTGCCAGCTGTCATTTGTAGATATTGTGTTGCAATGCAACAGGTCGGTGGCCTGAAATTCTGACAACCTGTCTTACCTAGGTGTATCGTATTACCCCATACTAACTGGGTTCAGCAGGGCTATTGCGTCCATTAATTGACTGTCAAAAGGATATGGTTTGGTTCAAAATGGAACCATTTCTCAGCGTCAGGATGGCTGGACCAAACGTGATATGTCCTTGAGACCATGTGCACTATTGAATACCTATTTGCTACTATTTACTACCTATAGTGAAATATTTGCTACCTTTTTATTAAGAAATTTATCAAAGAAATAAAGTGGTCAGCCAACCTTTTTTTTTTTTTTTGGGGGTGGGAAATCATCAAATAACCCCTCCCGCTCTTGGGCAGAGCGAAAGGGAGTGTCAGACTTCTACTGACTAAAAACCACCCATGTTCCTTCTTCGCCCTTCATGTCGAGGCCGCGGTTTCCCTTGCGGACAGCCCGCAGCCTCGACAGGATGGTCAGCCAACCTGACGTCAGGTTGGCTGACCACTTTCAAGTTCTCATAGTTTTGGCGTTGTATTAACCGCGTTGTAAGTGTAAATATTTACTACCTGATTCCTACCTTAACATATATTTTTTACACGACTCTAAGAAGCTCCTACGTACCTACGCAACGTTTGGTCCAGTCATCCTGACGCTGACGAACCATTTGACAGTTATTCGATGGACACTATGATAGCCACTGACATTTAAAAAGATACGCAATGACCCTGCAGGTCAGATAGGCAGTCGCTCCATGTTAAATAGGTACTGATATCCAGCTGCATCTGGTTAGACTGGAAGCCGAATTCCCAATGGCTATTAGTTGAATACTTTTCAGTATTACGAGACATAAAAAAGAAATATCAAAATAGTTTATAAATTATTCTCAAATACCATTACTACACTTGAACTTTTCAATAATTACTATTTAAAGAAAACAATAAACTTAAAGAAACCAGAAAGATTTTACTGATTTTACATTTTTTAATGCTGGCAACTCATTTTAAGGGGAATACCTCGTTTTGAATAACCGTAACAAAACTGCTACTGTAGGGGATTTTCCGCCCAATCGATTTCGCTTGTGTTTACGGTTAGCGGCACGCATGTTTGTTATTCGTGATTAGGGATTGCAATTGCTGGATCCAGCATACAGCAATCCAGCTGGATCCAGCGCCTTTTTAAACATGCTGGATCCAGCATACATCTTGATCCAGCGATGCGGATCCGCAAACGTATCAATTTCTATTGTTTAGTTTTGAGTTGCCGCCATTTTCGGCCTCTCCATTTGTTTTCTAAGGTCTTACTTTCAGAGAATTCAAAAAAAGAAGTAGTCTCTTATCGTCAGACTTTAAACTGCTTAATTATTAAGGATTAACGAGCGGAGAGAAGATTATTTCAAAGCTTTTTTTGTTTGATACAAAAATACTATTGAAAATTAAAATAGTGTTATTGTTACGGTCCTTTTTTAAAAGAATGTTAATTAAGTTAATTTTAAAAGAATTTGTGAGACTGATTGCTACTGATTAGCCGTCCTATCATTAAACATAAGCGTAATTAATAAGATAGTGCTTACTTAGAAACATTATCTTAAATGTTATATGAATATAAGGTTATATGTTTGTTATTTAATTTTATGTTGATTATTTTGATCTCAAATTATTAAAAAACCAAAGCAAATTAATATAAAATATCACCAAATGAGTGGAAGATTTCAAAGATTATCGTAAGAAGTACAAATTAATAAAAAAAGTCTTAAAAATGTCGTCTTTTTATTTTCGTTCCACGTTTTGCTGGATCCGCGCTGGATCCAGCTGGATTCAGGTCAATCCAGCAAAAATTCCGCTGGATTGAAAACGCCGCTGGATTGCAATCCCTATTCGTGATGAGCTTGCTGCCCGTGACCTCGGGCGATGGTTTAATTTTCGTAACGAGGGCAAATGAAGTTAGGATGTTCTTATTGAATCAAAGACTGAAATACAGTTGAAATGTAACTTATCATAAAAAAAAGCCTTTTATTTTCAGTTTATACAAATTAACTTAAATAATGTTATAACTACTTTTATACTTAATTTACAAAAGAAAATAATTAGAAAAGTTCAAATCTATGTAACCTAAATTATTTTAATATAGGTAAACCTAATTATCACTACATAGTATAAAACAAAGTCGCTTTCTCTGTCCCTATATCCTTATGTATGCTTAAATCTTTAAAACTACGCAACGGATTTTGAAGCGGTTTTTTTTAATAGATAGAGCGATTCAAGAGGAAGGTTTTAGTATATAATTTGACCGACATCCACGCGGGTGAAGCCGCGGGCATCAGCTAGTAACTAATATAACAAACATATCTCCAAAGCTTTCCATTTTTCTCGGTCTTGGGCTATTTACCATTGTCATTTATAATTATGTTGTATTAAATTACTTATTGTACTTTGTACTGTACATTATTTGCTGCCATTGTGGACCAGTAATTTATTTAAATTAACTTATCATAATTTATTAACCTATAAAGTTCCCACTGCTGGGACTCAGGCCTCCTCTCTATGAGAGGGAATGGGATACCTATTATCAATTGTTATTTTTAGGACATTTTCTGGAAGAAAAAAAGAAAATGTATTTATTGGTCTCACACAGGAAAGAAAGATAAGCAGAAAGCATTGTGTCCGGAAAAACTTTCTGGTCCACAATCTGGCCTTTGGACATTAAATATGAATAAAACAGCCTAACTTATTAACTTCAACTTGACCGATTTATGGTTCATTTTTTGTGTTAATGACATGTTAATACTAGGAATGCTTTTAAAAATTAAATAATGTTTAACAATTAGAATGCTTATGCTAATTTTAAGTCTCCAGTTTTACTTAGCAATAAAAGTTGATTTTTAATTAGACAACAGACTATTCGCCGAATTTCAAATAACAAGTCAGTTTTATTTCGAATTAATGCCAAATAACAACGAATAGCAAGTATTCGAGGCAAATGGAAGGTGGTGGATATTAGTCACATCCGTATTATCTATTAATTCCAAGCAACGGACGGATGTGTGCCACGCAACTAGAATGGCTGGGTATCGCCCTTACATGTCCGGTCACTGGTATCACTGACTGACGTATGTCATATTATTATTATAATGACGTATGTCAAGATGCGTGGGTGAAGATGTACATATTCGTGGAATAAGGAACGTTGAACGGAAGAACTCCCTGTGCGTCATAGGTGTGGACTAGTCGCACTCTCTTTAATTATATTGGTTCAATGTTTTAGCCCTAAGTTACTGTCCTTGATAGTGTGTAGGCTAGTTACCTGCTCGTATCGTTATTTATGGCGGCACATGTATTTCGACCGTATTAGTTGAGCAATATAGTCAAGCCAGAAGCATATTAATTGTCTTTCATTTAACTCGTACTACCGACCAACTCGGTTCGGCATCTGCCCTCTCGACATAATTTTCAGGTCGGTTCGCAATTCGAGGTAAGCCGAGCTGCTTTTTCCCAAACATAATTTACAGTCGACTTCGATTAGATGTGCCGAAATATGCTGGCATTGCTGACCCGAGCAAGTGTGTGACACGGACACGACACACCTTTAGTTGCAGGTGTTTGTGAATATGTCTGTTGCCTGAAGGATATAATACTCTTAATAATTATGAAGGTACCATACATAATATACTCATGTCTTCTCTGTATGAGGCCAGCTCTGGCCTTCAGCGGGCCAGTAAAAGGCTGGTAGATCTTTTTAATACAATTTCACTGCAGAACTCCCATAATGCTCCCAGTCAGACTGACAGCCAATCTAGTTACATTACGACAACTCTAATGAGGTCCGTGTTCGCTGATTTTTGCTGGCGAGCTCAGCAAGAGTTACGACATCATTCTACTTAAATGTTTAATGATCTGGTTTGTTTGTTAATTTCTTCTAAAATTGGATTTGTGGTGTGGTTTTGGTCAAGGGGTGATGAGAAATACAAATAACAGACCGGGTTACTTACACACTGCGGTATAAAGACGGCGGCTCGGCAATTAATTTAAATAATGCGGTCTAGGCTCTTGTAAGTGAAAGAGTACACCTACTTGATAAATTTCTATCCATTTTTAGAGATCCAAGATAAACAATATCGATTTTTTTTTAGACATTTAAACCCTGTTGACGCTTTGGAATACATTAAAGTACATAACTTTGCTCGAGAAGTGGCATCATCATTTGAATATAAATAAAGCAGTTGGATGTATGCATCACCAAAAACTCAGGGTTATAAGAACCACTAATAATTTTACGACTCGTATGCTAATACATTAGGACATCAACAATGAAGTCTTTTCGTTTTAATAATAGCTACTTAAATTAGAACGTACTATAAAATGAAAATGAAAAAGTGTAAACTGTACGGTCTAGGTATTAGTACACATTTCATTTTATGATTCCCTTTATTTATTTTTGAACAAATTTATGAGATTTTTAAATATTTCTTACAAATATAATAAAAAACATTTAAAAATATAAAAAAATTGTAGCTCACCGGCATCGGGAACAGGGTTAAAGCTACCGGCAGTCAGGGCTCCAGAGAAAGGAACCTCCTAACAATACGAGCCGTGTCCAGGAGTACCGCTTTCTGTATCAAGCCCTTGATCCAGCTGCCTAACGAGAGCCTCCTCAGATGTTGGTCAAGGCTCTTAGCAATTAAGCCATTGACTGAAACGACTATCGGCACAATGATCGCAGAAATTGTTATTGTTTATTTTAAGTTTCGTATACTAGTAATGTTTAATATGAGGATCCTTACTGTAATAATGGGTATGTAATGTAACATTAATGTACCATCTATCTACTCATCTAACAATCATCATCATCATCTGCCTAGCCTTTTCCCAACTCAGTTAGGGTCGGCTTCCAGTCTCACCAGATGCAGCTGAATACCAGTATTTTACATGAAGCGACTGCCTATCTGACCTCCATAACCCAGTTAATACTGGGTAATACGATACCCATTGGTAAGACTGGTTGTCAGACTTTCAGGTTTACTGACTACCTGTAACGACTGCCAAAGATCGGCAGCCGGGACCAACAGCTTAACGTGCTTTCCGAGGCACGGAGGAAACTCGGTATGTCGGGTGGTCACCCATCCACAGACCGACCTAGGCAAGCACAGCTTAACCTAAAGATCGACCCGAGTGGCAGTTCTTATTAAGCCACGAGCTCCTCAACAACAAGGGTTCCGTACTATTATCTATAAAAATCGCGTTTGTTGTATGGGAGCCACCCTTAAATATTTATTTTAGTAATTTTTGTTATAGCGGCAACAGAAATAATTTTTTTTTGAAATTTCCATCTGACAGACAGATGGAAATTTCAAAAAATTTGTATACACCCTGATGACAGACAGACGGACAGACAGCGAAGTATTAGTAATAGGTTCCCGTTTTTACCCTTTGGGTACGGAACCCTAACAACCCAGAAAACTCCTTAGGTCACCTCATGAGATGAGAATGTAACTTAGTAACAGTATTTTATTAATACCGTAGCATCAGTTACCACACGCAATATACAAACAGGTTTGCCAAGAAAAAAACATGGACCCAATTAAAAAAAACCGGCCAAGAGCGTGTCGGGCCACGCTCAGTGTAGGGTTCCGTAGATAATAAAATATTATGTAAACGAAGTTAAAAAAAAAATACGGGCAAATGAAACTTGACCTCTGGATTGTATAGGCGCTCATACGATTCAGGGACCAAATTATATTGGTTAACTGCAGTTTCCATCTGTTGTTTCCATCCAAGTTCAAAATAATTTTCCTAGAAAGTCCTTATAAAGTTCTACTTTTCAGATTTTTTTCGTATTTTCTAAACTTATGGTTCAAAAGTTAGAGGGGGGGGGACGCTTTGTTTTTTACTTTTGGAGCGATTATTTCCGAAATTATTGACATTATCAAAAAATGATTTTAGTAAACCCCTATTCATTTTTAAATACCTTTCCAACAATATATCACACATTAGGGTTAAAATTAAAAAAAAAAACACTTCCCACTTTACATATAGGGGGGCTACCCTAATAAAACATTTTTTTCCAATTTTTATTTTAGCACTTTGTCGGCGTGATTGATACACATATTGGTCCCAAATTTCAGCTTTCTAGTGCTAACGGTCACAGAGATTAAGCGAGGACGGACAGACAGACAGACAGACAGACATGGCGAAACTATAAGGGTTCCTAGTTGACTACGGAACCCTAAAAAACTTCACTAACGACTTTGCTTATCCCTTTAGTCATTATTCCATGGGAATTTCGAAAAACCCAGCCCTATTCCTTGTCTACATGGCATACAAAACATCTGTGCAAAATTCCATGTTTCTCAGTCAAATGGTTGAAGAAATATTTAAAGGAGAACTTATCTATCATTAATGTGGCTGTTTGAATTTCGCGCTCAGCGGGAAAACCCGCGATTGAAATGGAGCGGATTTGATTAAACGTGACTACAATGACGCATACTATATGTATCGCTATCTCTGTTGTGTTCGTACATTTAGACAGAGAGAGAGAGAGAGAACTACAAATAAGTCGCTAAGCAATGAACGTGGCCGTCGGGCTTCTGACGTAGTAACGTACGATAATGATTTTTTTTTATGGGCTCTGCTACTTATTTTTATTCAAATTTTGTTTGGCAACCGCGCAGTATTGACTCCGATAGTAAATTTTAGCCGTGTTATTCCCATTTACAACATAAATAATATTTTAGTGAAGTCACATTATAAAGTGACAATATTGTAACGACAGGAAAACGAGAGAATAAGGTAAGTTGTATTTAATTTTTTTTTTTTTTTTTTTTTAACATCACGCTTAATGTCTCGAGAGCGTTAGGGAAAGGTGCACCTATACTGATTAGGTACACTCGTTTTTTATCAGTTATCTACACTAATATTATAAAGAGGAAAGGTTTGTTTGTTTGTAACGAATAGGCTCCGAAACTACTGGACCGATTTCAAAAATTCTTTCACCGTTGGGAAGCTACACTATCCGCGAGTGACATAGGCTACTTTTTATCTCTGTATTCCCACGGGAACGGGAACTACGTGGGTGAAGCCGCGTGACGTCCGCTAGTATTTAATACAGGCGAGCCTAGCCAATTACTATCAATCAAGCAATAATCCAAACTCTAGAGTGAAGGCCAACAGCGGCTCGGTTCGATCTTCAAAGCTAAGCCACGCTTGCCTAGGTTGAGCCGTAGATGGGTAAACACTCATTACATACCGTTTACTCCGTGCAAAAGCAGAAAACAAGCACATTTTAAATTAAATTAAACTTGGAAGCAGGTCCCCGCCTGCTTCCAAGTTTTGGTATGTAATGGGTGGTTACCCATCTACGGTCCAACCTAGGCAAGCGTGGCTTAACCTGAAGATCGATTAAGCCACGCTTGCCTAGGTTGGGCCGTAGATAATTGAAATCTAAAATTACAAAAATGTAATGAACCCCCCGCCTGCTTCCAAGTTTTGTTTATTTTAAAATGTGCTTGTTTTTTGCTTTTCATTTTTTTCAGTCGGGTTTTTTTAGTTCTTTAACTGATTTTTGTGCTCATGATACTGATAGTAATTTACGTGGTTATTTGCTTAAATATACCTACACACGTAGTTATCAGCATATACCAAACGATGACATCATTATAATAATTAAAAATTCGCAGTAAAAACTCCTTATCTATAAATGATAGTAGTTGATTACTAACGAGACTGCAAGCAGGGTTCATGGACAAAATATTGAGAATTTTACATAAAACTAAAAACGTTCAGATAACATCGTAATAAAAAGATTGATAATTAGGAAGTTCAGTAATATTATTGTGCCATCTACAGTTTTATTGTTTCGTGACACGGGGCTTCGACAGCGACGCCGCTATGCTTAGGGTCAGAGGGTCCTATGAATCGTTAAATTACCTTCCTCTAGAATTGAAGCGTGGTGTGATCGTAGTGTATTTTATTGGTACAAACTCGTTAGCGTTATTATTACATTCTTCTTCTTAGCGTATCGATGGCAATCTGAATTGTGTCGGCCCAGAATTAGGCTACTACATAGTTTGGCGCTTTAGGTAGCGTCCATCAGTTCCTGTAGTGAACAACCAGCAGGACAGGCAGGGCACGATATTAAGTTATTACATTAGCATCGATATTTTCCACACTCTATTGCTAGACCACTCTGCGCATGCTCTCTTGTAGATAAACTATTGTAGCTGACATACCTATTTATAAATAAATGACTTGGGGTTCTACCGCATCATAATTTTTATGATGTGGTGTGTGCGTGGTGTGGTTTTTTTGTGTGTGGTGTGGTGTGTGTGGTGTTTTTGTGATGTGTGTGTTTTTTTGTGTGTGTGTGTTTTTTTGTGTGTGTTTTTTTTATGATGTGGTAGAACCACAAGTCAGTTTATATATAACTATGTACTGAGCATTTTAAGGTGCCTGAGCATGTTCGATTCCTAGGTTAACTGATATTAGTTTTTTCCAACTGGAATTTCTTAGTCGCAGTCCAGAGTATGGAATCCTGCCCAGTTAATGGCAATATGTCCCTTATTGCATTAGATTTAATTAAAAAAATAACTGAAAATGACTAAATATGATGCCCTCTGCCTAACCTAAAGGGAAATACAGGCGTTATGTTAGGTATGTGTAGTTCATTATGAGTATCTGCGTATGAAAGTGGCCTTCCCCAAAGATATATTTAAAGAGCAGCGCTGAAAATGCGATAAAACTATTTGACTGGCCTTGACCGTCTGAGTTCTATAACAACTGGTTATAACTTTGTTTTGTTTCATATTTATAGATGACTGGACATCAATACTACGTGATACAATTTTTGGAAGCACCTTACAAAGAAATGGCTGATTATGTCTGTGTACCAAGTTCTTGGGTCCAAACCCGCGGGCCTATTGATCCTAAAGTCAAGGTTGCATACCCCGATGAAGACCTATTAGCCACAGAAAGAAAAGTTAAGAAAAGGAATCTGAAGTTGGACCAATGGAAGTCCTATTTGTCCGTTGTGAAATATGGAACAGGTAAGAAATATTAAAAGCATGGAGATTCGCACAAACAAGGGAGAGCGAAACCTACCCTGCAGTATACAGGGTGTAAACGAACCCTTAACGCATACGACAACCAAGCATTCTGTACATCAAACCAAGTACCCCTATGCAAAAATTTTTGCTGGGAAATGACTTTTTTTTTTGGGGTCAAAAATCACATTTTACGGTAAAACTCAAAGTAGCACTCTTAAAACATTGTGCTTGTGGATGCTTTGAATAGTAAACAGGTCATGGAGATAATTTAAGTAAAGTTGTAACCTGAAATACTAGTATTTACAAAAACAGCTGCGAAAAATTTGGAACTTTGACCCCCAATATCTCCGTAACTAAGAGGTTCCCAGGTATGGTCTAGAACAAAAAAATTATCGCAGTGGTGGGGAGAACAAATGCCCTTTGTTTGCGTTAAGGGTACTTTTACACCCTAAATATTACATCATAGAAGTTTTAGCTCAGTGCAGACTAAAAACAATGTAAATAAAATAGGGCCACTTGGGACATTGTTAAATGTTTAAAAAGCGTTCGTTGCGAATCAAATTATTTGTGCACAAAAAAAATTCAAGAAATGAATACTCGTTGCGTTGGAATTTATGGGCTATAACTATCATGCGAGTACTTATATGAAGTCTAAAAATAAAAAGACTATTAAATTCGCCATGGGGGAAAACCCATGGAACGGATTGTAGCTACTGAACTAAATATTATTTTAGGGACGAAAATAAAATTTCGAAGTGTAGACAGTCTTTTAAATACAATAATACTTTTTGCAGATTCCTATGGCGACGCGAAAAGGTATATCCAAGAGTTGCTGGATAATGAAGGTAAATGTACTCTAGATCTTTACAGTTATTTTATTTTGCACGAAGACTAAGCGCAAATTTCAAATACCAGTCCAGGCTAATATCCTCCCTGCCGGGGCTGCGGTTAGTTCGAAGGAAATACTGCGGCCCCGGCTAAGAATGAACATGGGTGGTTTTTAGTTAGTAGAAGTCTGACACTCCTTTCCACTACGCCCAGGGCCAGAGGAGGCATTTGATGATTTCCCACCCTCCTGGCTAATACCCTTCTTTTATAACTGTGGTAGTTCAAAAGTTAACAAATTGTTTTGTAAAATTGAAAACAATAAACATTTAATTCGTACATATATGTGGTTCCTCTAAAATCTCTAAATAATCACCTATGAGAATGCCAAACCAAGTATTTTTTAATTCATTTAACATTGACGTTTTCTTTTAGATGATAAGCCACGCAGATCGTCGCGAAAACCTACACCAAGTTCTAAAATCATGCCGAACCCTGAAAAGTACCACAATTCTGCAAACACTATAGCACAAAAACGAGAAGCGCTACCGGATTTTGATGAAGAAGCTCATAACAAAAGATCAAAAGTTACAGAGCCAAACGAAATTATCGAAGAGGTCGCGGGTCCAACTAATCAAGCATTCAAATTCATGAGTGGCAATCAGTCACTTGCTGATGGAATGTCCGTTGATGATCTGTGTACACAAGAAGCGTCTGTTTCAAAGGAAATATCAACTGTTAACGAAAATACATCAGAAACAAAGCACTCTTTGGAAACCAAACCAATCGCAAAGCAAGAATGTTTTGGCGAATTTTGGAGAGGTGAGTTACAGGAACTACAAACCAATTTACAAGTCTGCACGACTACGCTGATTACTAAAGCAATGAAAAAAATCATGAGTATCGTTAACGCATCACGCTCAGCTTCTCAGTCCAATAATCAATTCGCTTCTACATCAAAGAAACTGCCACAGGCAGGAACAAACGAAACACAGGCACAAGCGAATGACAGTGATGATGATCAACCTCTAATGGAAATAAGTTTCCAGAATCAAAACAATAAGGTAGTTGTACCTCCGAAATACGACAAAAATTACTCGCGATGGACACTAAAGTATCATGAACCTGCTCCGGGACTTGTTGAACTAATGGAACATTCCGGTGTGTATGTTAATGCTGAAAAACTCGCTGAATACAAGAAACTATCGAATAATTGCCAAACATTGGCACAAATGTTATTATCCGAAATTTTTACTACGAATGCATTGAGTGTATGTGGATTAGGCAACAATTTTGGTATCAGCGGGAAACACGATGAACCTGAATTAGATTCACATGCAACAGTAACATTGCTAAAGTTTGTTGCAGAGTATGGTCTGGAGCAGGATTGGGAAGTAGATGATTATGACTGTATACTGAACGAAATCCATAAAAAACTTCGACAAACCAAAAACGAGAGAGAACGAGAAAGAAGAACCCAAGAACCAAGGAACTCAAGGGGAGGTGGTTACGGTAGTTTAATTTCTTTTTCGAAACATTCTAGTAAACGCAGGTTTGTTCTTCCTCCAGAATACAATAAAGATGATTCAAAATGGACACTAAAGTATCGCGAGCCTGCTCCAGAACTTGTAGAACTAATGAAACATTCTGGTGTGTATGTCAACGCTTTAGGACTGGCCAAATGTAAGAGATTGTCGATAGATAGTAAAACTTTGGCTCGAATGTTACTTACCGAGATCTTCACTACGAGTGCACTGAGTACATGTTCTTGGACTGGTGCGAGAGCTAGAGCGTTTGACCAGAACGGCAGGAACGTCAGACCTGGATTAGATGAACATGCAAGAACGGTGTTATTGAATTATGTCGCAGATTGTGCAAAGAAGGAGGGTTTTAATTACGGTGAAAACCAAAGTATTTCCCATACTTTGCGCAATAAAATGCAAGAGATGAGATTTAAATATAAATCTTAGTACGTAAGTTTATTAAGTTAACGTTTACGGGTGTTAATGGATTTTAATTTACGCTTTAGATAATGTTATATTTTGTAACTTACTATCTCTATTTGAAAGGCAATGTACCAGTGGTTTCAACTTTTATATGTGTTAACTTCTTTATCTGTTTTTTCTCATAATATGTCTAGCGTTTAATTTGAAGTAACTGAAGAAATTAAGCTCCACTCTCAAAATGATTATTTTTGCATTTAGTTTACATCATTTCGTAACAGGGTAAGTTTTGGACAGTTTTTAGTAAATATTGTAGTAGTCGAATATTGTAATTGGATATAAAACTTAGTTAATATCAGTAGATATGTTAGTTATTAAGTTAGATCAATTTACACCATACTTCGTTCCTCGATGTGGTACGCAGTAAGTTAGGTTGTAAGTTATTTTTAAGTCCTATTTATAACAACATTGCTTCATCCTTCAATGCGATAACTAGTGGCTTAGTGATAAAGAACAACGTTGACCCAGTGATGGTCCAGTAATGACCCAGTGATGACCCAGTGATGACCAAGTGCCGCCAAGTGGTAGTGACTTACGAGTGATCATAAGTTCGAACTCAAGCAGGCACTTTGTGTTCATCACCACCTATTTGGTGATGGAGCAAAACTGAACTGAAAATGTCATAGAACGCATGTGACAAGAAGACCATTTGAGACATCCACCAGCCTGCACTGGACCCGCGTGGTAGTTTAAGGCCCACTTTCTGAATGTAAGCTTTAGTCCCAGCTGTGGGCATGGGCTGAATAATCGAATATTTTACGGGTTTTTGATATCGTTATTGATCTGAATTTAACATAGGTTCGTGTTAGGTTGTAGGTAGGCTTTCATTACGACGAAATTATGTACTGTTGGTACGTTTTTTCCTAGTCTGTAAATCAACTTACTGATGGTTTAAATCAAGTTTATTAATTAGCTTTTTTGTTACAGTAAAATTATTGTTTCTACAAGTGTCATTTCATATTAAATGATAAGAATGCAATCTATTGTTAGCTACATACCTACATGTAGTGGTATCTTTTACACTTTTATACCAACCATAGTTTTGATACTAATGTGTCATGTTAATAAATAAATAAATATTTTGGATTTGTTTATCTGACCCATCTGTACACCATGACTTACTTACCTTCGCTCGCTGCGCTCGCTCCCATCTAATTCATGGGATCGAGTTTTATTAATTTCCATGAACAATACTATAAGTACTTACACACTTTTGACCTCAAGTTCACCAGATTAAGCAGAAAGATCCTATCAGATAGTTAACTTAATAAAGTGTATAAGGTTAATGTGATATCTAGTTGATATTTGTATTATTTGCAGACGATAGATAGTACAGCGATAGTTGAGTTAAGTTGAAGTCATAGATATATTATTTTGAAAGATATTATAATTATGAAAGAGAAAATAATAACACCTTAGAAACAACTATACATTGGCTTGATTTGTATAACTTAATAATAAAACTAAAAAAGAAAATAGAAATGCACTTCTACCAAAGGATATGGCTGATGATATGAATGTTAGTTATGATGGTCAAAAACTAGATACAACTTGTGTAGCAAAATATTTAGGTATCCTGATTGGCAACAGCTTGACTTGGAAACCGCATGCCGATGACGTATACAATAAATTAAACAAGTTAGCCTACGTACTGTATAACCCATCACAAAAAGTTAGCAATGATACACTGTACTAGCTTACCATGGGCTGGTTGCGTCAGTGTTAATATTTGGAATCATATTTTGGGTTAACTGTAGTGAGAGGGTTTCTTTGTGCGACAAAATCCGAAACGAGGTAATTTGCCGAAGAACCAGGGTCACCGACATAGCTCTCAAAATATGCAAGTTGAAGTGGTAATGGGTAGGCCACATCGCTCGAAGAACCAACAACGGATGGGGAAGAAAGGTTCTCGAGTGGTGACCACGAACCGGAAGACGCAGCGTTGGTAGGCCTCCCACCAGGTGGACCGACGACATCGTGAGAGTTGCGGGCAACCGGTGGATGCAAACGGCAGGCTGCCGTTCTTTATGGCGTTCTATGGGGGACGCCTTTGTCCAGCAGTGGACGTCTTATGGATGATGATGATGTAGTGAGAGGGACGAGATTTATAAAGCTCAGAAACGGCGTATTAGATCTATGTCAAACCTTAAAATCACAGATAGTTGTGAACCGGTGTTTTGATCTCTGAGGATACTGACTTTTCCATGTTTGTACAATAGTACATTCTAAAAGGTAGGTACCAATTTTTATAAAATCCAATCTTAGTCTATTTCCATCACTGGCCAATATAAGAACACGCAATGGCCACTTGAGATCCGAATACAACATTCGGGTAACTATAAAACAGCACTACTAAGGAAAATCATTATGACAATGGGACCTGTCATTTCTAATAAAATACCTCATGGTTCTAAGAATTATTATTTACGCATTTCGTCACTGAAATACTTTTAGGTAAATGTTATTCCTCAATAAAATACTTTATAAATGATACGAATGTATCCTAATTATGATTAATTGCAATTTTGACCATGTAAGACTTATTGTACCTCACTATAATAATATTATTAATTGACATTACTTTAGTTTTCTGTTTTGTTTTGTTGGTATTGTTTAGTTTGCATTCATATCTTAATCTTTGTAATAATTTGCACACCGTAAGGTCTACATTACTGTAGCCGATCTCATTGATTTATGTATAACATCATATACCTACCTGTACCTACACTCTTAGCAAATAAAGTTCTGATTCTGATAAAATATAGCTTTTGCCCGCGGCTTCACCCGCGTGAATATCGATTTATGTAAATACGGCTCTATTATTTCACGATACAGTTTCCATAGATAATTTTACAAATGTATAAAACAACTTAGTAAAAATTGAGCATGAAGTGGAAATCAAAAGTTGAAATAAATATAATAAATCCTTGATAGGTTAGGCAGAGGTTTTAGCATGTAATAGGGGGCGAGCCTATTGCCATCACACCAGGCACAAATCCAGACCTCGTGGCTGCTACTGATAATTTCCCGATGGAAAACCCCAACAACAAATTGTATTTTACTTATCCTGTAGATAAAGCTAGCGAGTAGCGATCTTATCACTAAAATACAAAAGAAATTATAGATAAATCATAAGTAAAACAAACAGAAATGACGATGTATTAAAGTACTTTAGATACATAATTACTTTCAATGCTGCTTATCAGATAAAGACGCGCCCCCGTCATAACTTACGTCATGGACGACTGTATTTCGTTACTCCGAAGTTCGAAATACCGATGTACGGTATACAGAAAGATTGTGAGTCCGAATTACGTCAGTCAGAATGTACGCTATGACGAAGTACGGTATTCAGAATGTTCGTTACTCCGATGTACGTTACTCCGAAAGTTTACTACTACGAAGTACTGTATTCAGAATGTTCTTTACTCCGATGTACGTTACTCCGAAAGTTTGCTACTACGAAGTACTGTATTCAGAATGTTCATTATCGCGATGTACGGAACTCAGAAAGTTTGCTATGACCAATTACTCAATATTAATTGAGAATATTCCTCATTGAGATTCTGAGACAGTATTTTACCCGAATAATAAATGTGCATGCATGATGTGAGGATAGATAATCTATAATAAGGTCAATAGCTACTAAATAAAAAAAAAACGTATTTTGATATCATTTCCATTACGAAACTCAAAAGAAATAGGTCAGTGGTCACAAACAAGATCATAGAGACTATAGTCAAGAAAGACACTATGTTTTAAAAGAATATTTAAGCGGTTAGGCATACATTATTTGTTTTAAAACTTCATTTTTTAATTTTCTACAGGATGTAAATCAACCCATCACACAGCCGTCAACCGAGCATTCTGTACATCAAACTGCAAAAGTACCCCTACGCAAAAATTTTTGCAGGGTAACGACTTTTTTTTTGGGTCAAAAATCACATTTTACGGTAAAACTCAATGTAGCACTGTTAAAACATTGTGCTAGTGGATGCTTTGAATAGTAAACGGGTTATGGAGGTAATTTAAGTAAAGTTATAACCTTAAAAAGTAGTATTTACAAAAACAGCTGTGAAAAATTTGTAACTTTGACCCCCAATATCTCCGTAACTAGGAGGTTACCAGGTATGGTCTAGAACAAAAAAATGATCACAGTGGTGGGGAGAACAGGTGCCCTTCGTTTGCGTTAAGGGTACTTTTACACCCTATATAACAATTAAATTATGTTTACTCACAGAAAAGTTAATTTAATTTTTTATTACCCTATGTTTTAAGCTTGTTTCGAATTGATTAAACTGCTTTTACTTATTTAAATTACGATTTTTTATTTCAGTAGCTATAGTCACTGTTATAGATCATTTATCTTCACATCGCGTACATTATAACATTCGACTAATTCGAAATACTGTCTCAGAATCTCGATGCGGAATATTCTAAATTATTATTGAGTTCATAGCAAACTTTCTGAGTTCCATACATCGCGATAATGAACATTCTGAATACAGTACTTCGTAGTAGCAAACTTTCGGAGTAACGTACACGAAGCAAACCTATTAAGTATACATCACGCACACAAGCTATTGAGTTAACACTTTGCATGTGTGAAGTCATAGTAGTGTGGCATACACAAACGCTAAATAAAGCGAGCGAGCTCGGTTTTTATTAGTGTGCGTGCGGCACATCTATAATACCATAAGTATACCAATATATAGTAATCATTCATTTGACAATGAATCAGATGTAATATTTCGCAAGTGTAACTATAGCAATCTTGGCACAATAGTTATCACCTATAGTTACCGAACGAGGAGGCGTAAGATCAAACCTCGGGTGCGGCTTTTCTTTTTCTTTTTGTGTTCATTATTTTTAACCGAATTCATGTTAAAACATTATTTAAAGTAGAATCTATAACGATTCAATCCTGTTCATGGATGAGTTATGAAGTTTGCAACGTTTGAGAACCACGGCACTCTCAGTCCATTTTATTTTGGCTGCTTATAAACTAACTACCGACAATTTGAAAATAATATTGTTTTCGAACACCTTCATTTATAAAAAATGAGCATTCTTAGTGGTCAATCTATGATTATTTGCATTACTTAGTCTATTGCTAGCACAGAATTACTCTAAATATATTCGTTTGTAATTTATTTCTGTGCATCCAAACATGCATCATTTAATAACATTAAAAAGGACAGAAATCGTTCTTTTCCATGAGCAAAACGTATCTATAAGTGATTGCAAGGCGCTTAATGATACCGGTAAGTAACAGATACTATACCTACTTCAACTTAACTAACTCATCTCACCTTTCTGTTTACCTAGGAATAAATAAAATTAACGTAACCTTAGTGCATTAACCATTGTTATAGTATTAGCCCATTTTTGTTTGCTAATGTTTACTTGAACTATATCTAAAAGTATTTTAACTTGTATTATATTATACGTATATGATTATTGAAGATAAATAATATTAATTTTGTTTATATATAAGTATGTATGTATCATACTCGTAGTTTATATATAGGTTTATATACTTACCTATATATAAACCAAATTAATATTATTTTATCATTTATTATATAGGTATACATATAGGTATGTAAATTAAGTGCATTAACCATTGTTATATTAGCCCATTTTTGTTTGCTCATGTTTATTTAAACCATATCTAAAAGTATTTTAACTTGTATAATACGTATATGATTATTGAAAATAAATAATATTAATTTGGTTTATATATAAGTATGTATGTATCATAGTTTATATATAGGTTTATATACTTACCTATATATAAACCAAATATCGATCTCCATCATACAAAAATATAGACACTTTTATTGAATCACTGAATAATATTTTGACTGACATAATTTTTTTTAATAATATAATTGTAATTGGTGACATGAATATTGCAATCAACGCTAACAAAATTGACCTTCTTGGAGAGAAGTATCTTACTTTGGCTGCTTCTCATGGACTCTTGCCGGCACACACTGAGATCACTCGTGATGCAAGTGGTACATGTCTTGATCACATTCTACTTAAAACCAAACATGCATGTATTACTCTTGTACCACAAACGAATCTGACAGACCACCACCCAGTTCTTATACACATGGATCTAAAGCAACCACGTCGTTATATCCCGTCAACAATAAAAAAGATAGATGCAGACAGCCTTAGTATAGACATCCTCAGTATTGATCTAGATCCAGTATTCCAAACACAAGACCCAGAAATTGCCTTAAACTACCTTATAACTAATATACAATCAGCTTTACAAAAGAACACGAACTTAATAACTCAACCGAGACGTAAAAAAATTATAAAACCTTGGATCACGCCGGGCTTACTGAGATGTATAAAAAATCGGGACAGGTTACATCAGGACTGCAAAAAGTCCCCGAGTAACGAGATTTCTAAAGTTACATATACTCGTTACAGAAATTACTGTAACCAAATACTAAAAAAATTAAAAAGAGCTTATGATAAAAATCAAGTAGAATTGGCTAGAAGCAACCCTAAAAAATTATGGAATGTGATAAAGAGCGTCACTAATACTAAAAAAGATAATCATCCCCCAACCGAGTTATTAAAAGTCTGTCACTCTCCTCAGTTGACCGTAAATGCAATAAATGATTACTTCGTAACCGTAGGACAGTCACTGGCTGAAAAAATTATTAACTTGCACAGTCTCGATAATGAAAAACACATAGTTGGTAATCCAGAAAGTAAACCCCCCTTACACTCTTTCTACTTAATAGAAACTACAGAGGAAGAAGTAGCTCGGCACATAAATAACCTGAAGACTGAATGTTCGGTTGGCTGGGACAACATCTCTAACAAACTATTAAAACAATTTAAGAACTTCCTTGTCCCGCCACTAACATTTATTTTTAACCTATGTCTTGAAACAGGTACTTTTCCTCAAGCTCTAAAAAATCTGTTGTTCGTCCTATAGACAAAGGTGGTGATAAGAAAACGTTCAGTAATTATAGACCAATATCGATCCTGCCATCTTTGTCCAAAATACTAGAAAAGATTATTAATACGAGACTTGTTAACTATCTCGAGACGAACAAGCTTCTCTCAGAAAATCAATTTGGTTTTCGCGCGGGCAAGTCAACTGATCAGGCTGTGCTTAGGCTAACTACTCATCTAACAACAAAATTGGATAAAGGACAGAAGTGTCTATCGGTCTTTTTAGACCTCGCTAAAGCTTTCGACACAATTTCTGCTCCGATCCTAATACAGAAGCTAGAAAACATTGGTGTACGTGGTTTACAGCTTAAGCTTTTTGTAAGCTACCTGTCCGAGCGTTACCAGCTTGTACGAGTCGATAACCATTGTAGCGATGAACTTCCTGTATCGTTTGGAATCCCACAGGGCAGCATTTTAGGACCTACTCTATTTCTCGTATACATCAATGACCTCACAAACTTAAGTATACCAAATTGTGAAGTAATCTCTTACGCTGACGACACCGCTCTACTTTTCTCCGCTAATACTTGGAATGAGGTCTTTGATGCTGCCCAAAATGGTTTTGATGTGGTACAACATTGGCTGTTTGAAAACGTTTTGACTTTAAATACTGAGAAAACTAAATATTTAACTTTTTCTATTCGAAACAACCCGGATATAAGCGAGACGCTTCAAATAATTCCTCATAAGTGTAGCAGTAGAAACAATTGCAGCTGTGAACCACTGGAATGCGTGAAGACGGTAAAATATCTCGGTATTACAGTGGACAGTCATCTCAACTTTAAGCAACACATAAAAGTGCTATCATCCAGAGTTCGCAAACTCATTTATATATTTAAAAACCTAAGACACATAACAGATGCGAGTCTCTTAAAACAAATTTACTATGCGATGTGTCAATCTGTCATCTCTTACTGTATCTCCTCTTGGGGGGGCGCCCCAAAAACTACTTTAAAGAGTTTGGAAATCTCACAACGTGCCATTTTAAAAATATCAACTTTTAAACCAATACTGTTTCCAACAAGAGACCTATATCAATACTGTCAAGTGACAACCGTAAGACAATTGTTTATAGAAACAATTCTCCTTAGGCAACACTGCGCACTAGCATACGATCCTAGTTCAATAAATAAGCGTAGGAAGCATGAAGTGTGCTCCCGGTCGTACAAACCGAAAACAGCGTTCGTAAAAAGATTCTTTACTTTTATAGCCCCCCTAATGTACAATAAAATAAACAAAATTTTAAACATCTATCCACTTAATAAATTACACTGTAAGAAGAAAATTCATCGCTATCTCCTTAGTCTTTCTTATGAGGAAACTGAAGACCTTCTAAGAATTCAAAATTAGTAGACGCTTTACAGTTGGTTATCGGTACCTCACACCAGCACAAAAAAGAAACACGTACACAGATTCACATAAACATACATACACACACACACACACACACACACACACACACACACGCACACGCACCCACAGATACACAAAATCACATATATACATAAATATGCGGTACTTAAATCTTTAAATTGTTCTTTAAAAATCTTTCTTGTAGTAATAATCAATCCCAATTTTATTTATTTGTATAAATTATATTAATATTTGTTTTATTGAAAGTAATATGAGCTATGTAATATAGTTGTTAATTTTAGGAATAATGAATTAATTATCTTATATAAATGCTAGTTTTATGTCTAGTTTGGCTTAAACATCGTAATGAACTTTGTTAGGGGATGGCGCTGCTTGCCGAGATACAGGATCCGTCCTAGTTCGGCAACAGAGGATTCCATAATATTAAAAACTGTATACTAAGCCTATCCAGTCATGTAATATGTTATTGTTAAATTTTGTGGTGAAAATAAATATTATTATTATTATTATTATTCCCTTTATTAACTTTTTAACAAATTTAGTACATTTTTAAACATTTCTATATCAAATAATATTAAAAAAACATTTAAAAATATAAAAAATATTAAATAATAATATCTTTTTATTATTATTATTATTATTATTATATGAAAGCATAAATATAATTTTATATTTTTAAGCATAATGTATATATTATTATTTATTATGTAATAACTATTATGATAAGTATTTTAGCAGTAGTATGTATTTTAAATACTGTTTTGTTTTACATTCACAGAGAAGAACCGTGCAGTTATGGGTCCGCCGATATGCAGATTCTGGAGACGTGGAAAATCTTCGACGTGCTCCAAAACCAAAGCGAATACGTCAGCTCGACACCATGACACCGTGGCAAGGCACAGAGCTAATTAATTTTTGCCAACCCGCGTCACAGCTTTAGCACACGATGTGTGCTTGCAAACGGTGAGAAATCACCTGCGTTCTGCTGATTTACGCTGCAGCAAGCCAGCACGGAAGATATTACTGTCCACTGCGCATCGATAAAAAAAAAAAAAAAAAAAAAAAAAAAAAAAAAAAAAAAAAAAAGAAAAAAAAAAAAAAAAAAAAAAGAAAAAAAAAAAAAGAAAAAGCCGACTACAGTTCGCTAGGTCATATTTTAATTTTGATTGGAAGAACAACGTGGTGATTTTTAGCGACGAAAAAACATTTAAGTCGGATAAGGATGGGCGTAAAATATTATGGACAAAAGGTGGTGAAAGGTATAATGAATGTAACCTTCTGGCTTGTAGGACTAGTGGCATTGGCGTTGGATGCGGGTATTGGGGTTGGATGTCAAACGATTATGAACCTTATTGTTATATTCATAATGTTCATGTTTGTGTGAACAAATGTAAAACTTAGCAATATTTTTATTATTTGTTATACCTACATCTTGCTGTATTCCTCTGTCTTAAACAACAATTCGTATTATTAAAAGTCTGGTGAAGTGATGTTATTGTTATGCAGATAGAAGTTGCCATAATTTCTTACTATCTAACATGTTGATTCACTTCCCGTCTAATTTTATTTTCGATTCAATTTAGACACCACCAACCTACTTTAACAAATTATTTACGTCCATCCTTAACCAACAAAAAAATTGTCTAACTAATGAATAAACATAAAACAAATGATTTTATTGTTTTATTTAATTACCTTTCTACTTTTTTGCTTGAGTGACTTTATTGGAGACAAACAAAAAATTTTTAAAAAACAAAAAGTAAAAAACAGAAATCTAAATTCCTCAGTGGGGATCGAACTCACGGGCATCAAGCGTGGATTAGCTAATATCGCACGCTTACACCACTCTGCCACGGATGGTTTGTCTAATGTGAATAAAATGTTGGTCATATTCCTTCATTGTGAACCAGTTTAATGAATGTTTACTCACACAATATGAATGGCAATTACCGATGTGTGCGTGATGTAAAGTCGGCCGGCGCGCAGCCGCGGTAGGCCGGTTTTGAGTTATACGCACATAACGCACACTAATAAAAACAGAGCTCGCTCGTTTTACTTAGTGTGTGTGCCTATAACTATGACTTCACCCACACATACAAGATGTATACTTAATACGTTGGCCGACTGTACATCGGAGTGACGAACATTCTGAATACAGTACTTCGTAGTAGTAAACTTTCGGAGTAACGTACATCGGAGTAACGAACATTCTGAATACCGTACTTCGTCATAGCGTACATTCTGACTGACGTAATTCGGACTCACAAACTTTCTGTATACCGTACATCGGTATTCCGAACTTCGGAGTAACGAAATACAGTCGTCATGGACACAGTACCTGCATGCCTCATTACAATCGTAGGTAGTGATAAAAAACAAATATTTTCATCATATCTAGACAGTACTCTATCTATGCAACGATAAATTACCAATTATTATGATAGTTAAAAAAAAACATCAACATTATATTTTATTTGTTTGTGGTCAGTAGATTAGCTGGTTTCAAATATGTAGTAAATATAGCTTATATATAACCTTTCTCGATAAATCGACTATCTAAAATAAATTGAGTTAAATCGTAACAAACAAAAAATCTTAACTTTCCACCTTATAATTTTCGTTTATGTTAGCATCATAGATTATAATTATTAAAGTGAGAATTACTATAGGTAACTCTTACTGTTAAATACACAGTAGCACCTA
Organism: Diarsia brunnea; assembly: GCA_949774965.1. Classification (NCBI taxonomy): domain Eukaryota; kingdom Metazoa; phylum Arthropoda; class Insecta; order Lepidoptera; family Noctuidae; genus Diarsia; species Diarsia brunnea. The sequence goes on along the minus strand of OX459016.1, from coordinate 1,006,678 downwards.
ACACCTTGTACTTGTAAACATTATAGTGCAGCAAATATTTTGAATTTGAATTTCCCGGAGTCCAGAATCCCCATATACGCGCGCGTTGCGTCGCAATGGAACGCGCGCCGGGCGGCCGCAACAGACCGAATGAGCATTGCAATATCTCCTAAGATAATAATTATATTTGTTTAAATTGTATAGAGTAAAATATTAAATTTCCGTGCTAACATACACATTTATTTAGATATAGATCAATACCATACGGGTTAAATAAGTTTCGCAAAATATCATTATTTTTAACTTACGAAGCGCACGCGACGGAAGCTCTCGAAAATAAATATATTTTCCCGTTTTTGCAACATTTTTCATTTATGCTTCGCTCCTTTTAATTGCAGCGTGATGTTATATAGTCTATATCCTTCCTCGATAAATGGACTATGCAACACAAAAAGATTTTTCCAATTCCAACCAGTAGTTCCAGAGATTAGTGCGTTGAAACAAACAAACATAGTATTACATATTAAACTATAAGTCAATCATCATCATTTCAGCCAAAAGACGTCCACTGCTGGACATAGGCCTCCTTCAGGTGTCGCCACATCGACCGGTCCCAGTCGTCGTGTGTGTGCGTCTGTGCTGTGCGTCTCGCATCCAGCGGGTCCCCGCATCTTCAACAGGTCATCGGTCCACCTAGTGGGAGGCCTTTCAACGCAACGTCTTATGTAATAAATAAATGTTTTTATAAGTACTGATATTTTATTTTATACTGGAGAACTTATTTAGTTTGTTAGCCTAAACATGAGGCGCAGACACACTCTTCTCTATCCATTGGTGAAAACAGCATGAAAATAGGTGCAGTAGTTTTTGAGTTTATCGCGAACAGACAGACAGACGCGGCGAAAGACTTTGTTTTATAAGGTTGGGGAAAAAGTCTTTTCGCATTATAGTATGTATGAACTTGTAATAAAATCTCTTTGGCTATACTATTTGTATCTGGCTGGTTTTGGTATCATTGAAAGTTTAAATTTTAAAGAACATAATTCCAAATTCAAATTAGGAAAATGTGTGATTTTCATTTGTTTTTCGTACCGTCAAGATGAGTGAATGTAATGAAGAAATTCGATACATTTTAAAATTTTATTACAAAAAAGGTAAAATGCAACGCAAGCCGCGAAAAAAATTTGCGATGTTTATGGACCTAGTGCAGTGTCTGTGAGAGTAGCACAAATTTGGTTTAAGCGTTTTCAATCCGGAAATTTTTATGTCAAAGATGCACGTCGCTCTGGTCGCCCCGTTACGGATAAAATGGATGCCATTTTTGAAAAAGTGGAGCAAGATTGGCATATCAGTAGTTACGACGTAGCTGAAGAACTGAGAATTGACCACAAAACAGTTTTGGCGCATTTGAAAAAAACTGGGTACACAAAAAAGCTCGACATTTGGGTACCTCACGAGCTCACTGAAAGAAACTTAATGAACCGTGTACTCATTTGTGATTCTTTATGGGTGCTAATTAAACCGGCTTCTTTTTAATAGCATTTTTCGCCTCTAAAAATTTACATTGCCTTCTAAATTACTAAGTAAGCCACAATTAACGAGCATCTAAGTATTCCTATCTTAGCCACTAGTTAAGTTCTATCTGAGCCACTCTAAATATAACTCAGCATGGTGGTTATTTTTTACCCGACAACGGCGAAGTGACGCGCGCTCGCTTCGCTCGCATATTAAATAACACTAATATCTTCTGTCCCCGAAGTGCCGGGCCTCCGCCGGCCTCCTTCGTCGGCCTACGGCCCGGTGCCCATGCCGCCTATTAGTGACGAAAAAGCGCGCGAAGCCGCTAACCAACCTAACCTAAAGTTAATTTGTTCTGCTTTTAGAAATAATGCAATGTGACAGGATTTTTTTGTTATAATAATCATTAAATTTGCCGAGCATGGCTTTTTGAAAATTAAGACAAATATCGTCGCCTTGGAGGCCAATAGATCTAAGCCACAGTTTTTGCGAAATGGAGTTAACTGCATTAACGTACTCACAAAGAGCCATACTTTATATTAGTCGACACATCTAATAGATATTATCACTGTAAGCAGGTTATTTTTAAATTTGCCAATAAATGTAAGTGTAGTTTTAATAAGAGTCAAAAAGTGTATGCAGCTTAGATTCATTGTGTTTAGTCAAGCAAGGAATAGCAATCAAGTCATAGAAAATAATTATTGAGTGGTCAATAGTTGTAAGAGCTCATAGAACTTTTGACCTCCAAAATAATGACATCGTAATACTGTATTCTAGACTAGATCTTTAAGTTAATTGGCAGGGATTTAATTTTTTTTGTTGTAGAGCTTCTGTAAATCGCATCATGGTGTCACAGCTCTGGGCTGTACCTATAGGTAAAGATTTAAATTCTCTTCAGTTAATTGGTTTTTAAAACCTATTGTTTTAGGACTTCCTTTTCGATATTGCATCCATTTTTAATAACAGCCAGTTCATATTATCACCAGTATCTGCTTTATTTTTATTTGTGATAACTATGTTACTATACGACTTAAAGTCAAAAAAATCAGAATAAATCTACTCTCTAATCTTGTACTCGTAATAGGGCTTGGTGGTTTTAGCCATACGTGCAACAGTGTACCAGCCCTCTGGTGTGTAGATATCTACATGCCTCCCTCTGTTTTCTATTGCAGAATGAACACTATCGCTTTCCATCTCCGAATGTCCTGACTCCATGAACTTTTGATTGATGGTTTCGATTGGTAAAACCGTTACTGCATGTAAAAACATTGCGGCAATAATAGTGTTCCGGTTCTGGTCAGAAGCAGTGTCCGAAAAGAAAGTTATTTCTTTTAACTCTACAGGCAATGACGATAAATGAATCCAAATGCAAGTGGCAATCTCCGATGCACCTTTAGTACCCACTCCTTCATGCCACATTTTTTCCAGATCCATAGCAAAAGCGACAAAGCCCGGATCTATTTTGGTACGAATTTTGCCACAAACTTTATGCTCTCTCGCTTCGTTTTTACGAACAATGTGTAAATCATACTCTTCTAGAAGTTGCTGTTCATGCTCTGGAACTGGCTGTTATTAAAATGGATACACTATACAGCGCAGAGCTCTACGTAAATCTGCTATGACACCATGTTGAGATTTACAGAAGCACTATAACAAAAAACTTAATATCCCTGCCAACAAACTTAAGGATCTGAAAGATCTCTGCGCAAAAGGTACTATAGGTATAGTAGTAGATCTTTCATCATCTTCATCATCATTCTTATCACTGAAGGTTCAGGGTATCATGATTTTTATAACAATCTGGAAGAAAGACCAATTAGTGATAACTCAGAAAGTGAATAATTTATTTTAACTTTCACATTTTTCTATATTACTTTTTAACTGTTCATTTAATTTGTTTCCCTTTATTAAAAATAAATAAAAAAGTAATTATTTTGTATTTATTTTCAAATATTCTACTCCACTTACGCCTTTTTATCTAGTTAGTTTATATGTCATCATATTAAAAAGTCAACGAGACAAGAGAGTTAAGTGACTTACACTCCGTACTACGAGCACTCGGTACGAGCACTACATTGTACATAAAATAGTAGTCAACAGGCCTAAGCCACATAATTTGAAAACCATGATATTTTGGTATTTTTTAATTATAGCATTCAATAGTTACACGTTTTAATAGTCTAGGGTAAAAAGTTGAACCCTCTACTACAATATGACACTGATTTATGTTAAAATAACTGTTTTTACCCGCACCCTTATTTTTGAAACGTCCATAACTCGGAACTGTACTTCTGTGGAATAGCTCTATTACCCTCCAAGGCGACGATATGATGAACAGGTTTTGTTGTACTTACTGGTTAATATGCGACTGGGATAGTTATTTTGCTATGAAATATGGAAAATTTGCTGTGCAGTCAGTATTTATGCTATGTATGTAGTATTTTTGTACAAAAATAAATTTAATGTATTGCATTATGAGGAAAATAGTAATGTCATATTGATGTATAATTTCGAATTATCTGCAGTTTGAGTTTTGTTAAACATTTAGTTTATTTGTAGTGAAGTAAGTTATTTGATGTAAAAAAGAACATAAATGATGAGTATGTATTGATAGGCGATTATTTATTTGATATGCAATTTATAATATCCCGTTTTAAATGTAATTACTAACAAAGTTACGGATATTGTATATGTCTGAATCAAATAAATGAATTGAATTGAATTGAAAAATTAAATTGATAAATTGTTGGTGTCGTTTTGCAGTTTTTCTAGCCTTCGGCGAACATGAAAACTAAAGGAATTCTTCGATTGTTTCAGACCATTCTTCTTTGCATAATCTTCAAAAAATTTCTTGATTGTTTTTGTTGCATGTAGATCTAATGCAGGTCTGTTGAGTTTTACACGAAAACCATTTTCGTCACAAATAGCTGTACATATACTCAATGCATATGTAGTAAAAACTTCGCATAATAAGAAATTCGTAATCATTTGTTCACAATACTTAGACTTCTTCTTGAATTCAGCGAGTCTGTCAGCATTAACATACACACCGGAATGTTCCATTAGTTCAACAAGTCCCGGAGCAGGTTCACGATACTTTAGTGTCCATCGCGAGTCATTTGTATTGTATTCCGGAGGTAGAACGATCGCACGTTTATGACTGCGTTCCTTCCTGAGTTCCCGCGACATTGACATACGAAATGATGAATAAATATCTTCTAGAATAACACTGCAATCGTCTTTCCAATCCTTCTCTAGTCCGCACTCGGCAACGAAGTGCAACAATGTTCTTATTGCATGTGTGGATAATTCAGGTTTATCGTGTTCCACGCGGATACGCAAAGCGTAGCAAAATTCAGCAGGAAATGCACATGTTCTCAATGCATATCTTGTAAAAACTTCTGATACTAACATTTCAATAAATTCACGGCGGAGTGCCTTTTCGTGGCACTCCTTCAACAGTGTTTTGCATTCATCGAGTATATCAGCATTAACATACACACCGGAATGTTCCATGAGTTCAACAAGTCCTAGACCAGGTTCACGATACTTTAGTGTCCATCGTGATTTATCGTAACCATCTCTGTCTTCTATTCTATTTTCTTCCGGGAATCTATTTGTGAGCATCATTACCAATTTATTACGAATACCGTTTAGCATACAGTCGTAATCATTTACTTTACCAATTCCGTTCTTGTCCGTATTCTGCAACAAACTTTAGCAACGTTACTGTTGCATGTGAATCTAATTCAGGTTCATCATGTTTCCTGCCGATATCAAAATTGTTGCCTAATTTACATAAACTCAACGCATTTGCAGTAAAAATTTCGGATGTTAACATTTGTGCCAATGTATGACAATTATTTGACTTATTCTTGCATTCAGCGAGTTTGTCACCATTAACATACACACCGGAATGTTCCATTAGTTCAACAAGTTCCGGAGCAGGTTCACGATACTTTAGTGTCCATCGCGAGTCATTTTTATCGTATTCCGGAGGTAAAACATCGTTCTGTTCGATATTTGAATCTTCAGATGTTGTGTCTCTTGATGAAGATGCTGGTAAGTCCATCTTATCGGTCTTTGTGTTCTCTAGGCAAGGATCTGTAAATAAAATAAAGAAATTAAAAAACGTTTAAATTATTTTAGAGAAATGTTTTTTGAAAAAAAGTGAAGTTGTTATTCGTTTAGGCTTGATTTACTATCAAATAGCGTTAATGCATGTTAGGCAGAATGCACAACTGAGCGAACAGTGAGTCTGTTGTGGAGCGAAACGTTTAGCAAACGACTCTTTAATACACTTTCGAAGAAATAAAATAATGAAACGATAAGTGTTTTTGTCATTAATTAGAAGGAAACTGTGATTTTATTTGCTTTTTTTCTTGTGCTTTATATATTCGCCAGTTTGAAGGGATAACAAAGATATGAAACTGCTAAAGAGCCTTATACAGGGTGTAAACAGAAACCTTGATGGAGCCGCCAACCAAGCATTCTATACATCAAACTAAGTAACCCTAAGCAAAAACTATTGCTGGGAAACAACTTTTGTTTTTGCGGTCAAAAATTCTGTTAGGTTTTTTTTGTTAATAAATGCTTTGAATAGTAAACGGGTCATGTCATTTAAATTAAAATGATTACCCTAAAAACCGAAATATAATGTGAAAGATTCGGAACTTCGCAGGTTTACAGAATAAAAAAATTATCGCAATGACGGGAAAAATAAGTACCTTTCAACTTTCGTTAAGAGTATTTTTTCAACCTTTATTAAGAACACAATGTAAATGTTAATTTGTTCATAAACGTAAATATTTGTTTTAAACAATTATATTTGTCTTTTTAACCGACTTCCAAAAAAGAGGAGGTTCTCTAGTCGTACGTATTTTTTTTATGTGTGTCCGCGCATATCTCCGTCAATTGTAGACCGATTTTAAAACTTATTTTTGTGTTTGAAAGGTACTATATACTTCCGAGATGGTCCCATTGTCACTAAGTAAGGATCTAATGATGGTATCTATGAGGAACCGAGAGCAACCTTCACATTTTATGGGCACTTATTCCATTTTTCATATATTTTTTATAATTTATTCTCATGTGGATGCGTTGATGATGGAAGGTACAACTCCTCAACGGTTAGGAGTTGAAAGAAAATTCCTTCAAAATTATACGTACAAGATAATGGACTGACAGAACTGTTGTATTATTTTAGGCTATTAAGGTGACCTGATGAAATAAGGTAAATCTCATTAACCGACTTTAAAAAACGGAGGTTCTCAATTCGTCGGAATCTTTTTTTACGAATATTCACTGATTACTCGAAGACGCCAAAATCGATGTAGAAAATTATTTTTAGTTGGAGATATTCCTATTGTACCATGATAAGGAAATCAGGATCTGGCGACGGCATCCCAGAGAAATCAAGGGCCACCCTCAAATATTATAGGCACGTATTCGTGCTTTTTCTAAAGCTTTTCAAGTATTCGTATTATAGTAATCTAGCAGTCATCACTTCATGTTGATGAGCTGATGATGGAAGGTATAACTCCTCAACAGTTAGGAGTTGGAGGATAATTCTTTAATAAAATATTATGGGGACGTATATTATATGGTTGTATTCTTTCAGGTTATCTATATGAGCTGATCATGGAAGGTACTACTCCTCAACGGTTAGGAGTTGAAAGCAATAATAAGGGAATCTTGAAGGTTAAGGGTTAGGTTAGGTTGAGAGCTAAACTATGCATTTAGCTCAAATATTTGTATAGGATATTACAACGGCGAACAGATCGCGTTAGAAACACCACCCTGCGCTCCATACACAACGTAGGTTAGCAAATTAAAAAAAAAAAATACAACGAAAAATGGAAATATTTTTTTTTTTGCAAAAAAAAACCGACTTCAAGAACACAAAAAACCCGAAATCAAACATCAACATCAAATCTAAATTTTCTTCTGTTGTTTCATTTTCACTTTTTTGTTTTTTTCAGTTTTATGTGTTTTTGAAGTCGGTTTTTTTGTATTTATAAAAAGAAATTATAAAAAATCTATGAATATTTACGTCGTAAAGACGCAAAGAAGCCATCGTCTTACGGCCCGGGTGTTCATTCCTCCTCGAATGCAATAATAACATTATCACACTTGTATCAAAACTATTCTTAGCTTATAAAAATGCCCAAACAAACAACAACTAAATACTGCAAAAAAATATGACACAGCGTACATAAAGGCCAACCAACATAAAATTTGATAAAAAACGTGTTATTTTTATTTATGTTTAAGACAAAAAATAATATTTGGACCAAATTTGCTGCCGCCCCATAAATCTGCCACCCTAGGCTCCAGCCAATTTAGGCTGCTGGTAGATCCACCCCTGTTTCCAACAAGTAATGCACAGATATAATACAGGATGTTTGGCAACTGAGTGCACTCCTTGAAATGAGCCAGACTAGACCTAATATGTAACTTCCTTGACCCGATAACTTTGACTAACAAAACAAATCTTACCTTTATGTCTTAATTTTCCGAAATAAAAGTCAGCGAGCAGTTCCCACTAACAAGCACCTCTACGATCATACGTCCACCATTGAATGATTATTAATTTGGTGAAATTTAAGATATAGGTAATCAGATAAGATATCAAACGTTGTCTGATGATAAGAAAAGGAATTAATTATAATCTTTAAATGATTCATAGAATATTTTGCCAAACTTTACACAAACATCAACTGTAACAACCTATCATATACCTTGTATATCTGTTATGGAAAAGCAAAATCTAAATATTGTCTAAAAACTATATTGTCTTTGAATAATACCATAGTCTCTGTCCCAGCAGTGGGAACTTCATGGGCTCATTAAGCTTTGCCTTGAGATGGGAAACTCGGAGTTATTTAAAAATATTTGATCAATATCCTAATGTTCCAGGCTATCCAACTGGGTGTACTCTGAGCTAGTTTCCGTTGCCTATTCATTTTATTTAAGGTTTTGTTTTTTACCTTCCCTTCTAATGCTCAGATACATGAGTGACGCTATCTCGTGCAAACTGCGATTCCAGACACAGGTTGCCCGTAGCAAGGAAAACCTGTTCAAATTCAAATTCATTTATTTTGTGAACACAGGGTACAGAAGATGTTATAATAAATTAGACCCGAGCTGAGTCCCGCCAAAAGGCATACAAAATATACGTGGTGGTTTGTTCCATTACAATAATCAAAATAATAAATCATGCTTACATTAGAAAAAAAATACATAAAATATAAAATTATGAAAAGATAATGTAATAGTAATGTCACAAATTCATCAGTAATAATCACATAACATTAACAGATTATTACATTATTACAGATTCGAATATAATAATGTCACAAATTAATCAATACAGTAATATGTTCAGATGGAGATTCATAGATGACTCAGCCCTGGAGTGTAGGCCTCTGCTGTGTGCCCTGTGTGTGTTGCCCCACAGTCGATGGGACACTTGATATCGTGTCCTGTCTGCCCTGTTATTTGCACATCACAGGAGCTGATGGACCCAATTGAAAGTGCGAAATTCGTGGGCTTGGGCCATCAATTTGAATTTTGTCATCGACACGCTAAGATGCTCTGCGAAAATGTAAACTCGTTCCACACAAGCATTTAAACTATTTCTATTGCCAATCGGCGTTTTTCTGGAAAGGTTATAATTATTATATTTTATATTATCTTCCTCGCCGGCATAAAAACAATTGTTTAGTGAATGTTATTTTTCCTATACATATTGTTGATTGCTTTTCACGTTCCATTATAATGATAGACGATGATGCGGACACTGGTAACTGGTGTCCGGAGCGGCGTCCGCAATTAGTCCGTATCGATTTCATCGAATCTTACAAGTTTCGAGATGTAATCCAAATTAGGCCACCGTTTTTAGTAATTGAAAGGCCATAGAGAGAACCTAGCCTTCATCGACTGCAGTTGTGATTTTATTGAGATTTAATAACACCTACACATAAACCCACGCTCTTTTCCCACGGAGGTAGACAGAAGCCACTGAACGCCACCTGCTACGATCCTTACATACTCCAATTGCCTCGTCCACAGATTAAATAACTTCATGAATAATTTTCTAAAATTACGCCTGTAGATCGGGTGGCACCGCTTAGGTTTTACTATTTTAATAACTTATGAACGCATTGCGTTTTTGTACAAATAAGTTTTTATTAGTATTTTAATTCCGTCTATTGCACGATGCTGTAAGTATTCACTTCAAGACAAAATATTGAATATTGTTATTATCACAGGATGAAATATTTTTGGAAACAAGTGTATAAATTATGATAGATATTTAACGTTTTAATACTGATTTTAAGTGTTTATTTAATACTGGAGAACTTATTTAGTTTATTAGCCTACGCATGAGGCACATACACACTGTTTAGTATAAATAGAAGACAAAATAAAACGAATCAATACATACAAAAGAAATTCTTTATTAAACAGGGGTAATTAAAATACGAGTACTTAATTGGATAACAATTTGATATTACACTTCCATGTGCTTGGTACAGTAGTACCAGTTACATCCTGCGCCATACAATACTACGAGTAAGTGGCGCTGTATGCGCGGACACGTGTGCTTGGTACATTAGTACCAGTTACATCCTACACCATACAATGCTACAAGTAACTAGCGCTGTATGCGCGGACACGTGTGCTTGGTACATTAGTACCAGTTACATCCTACACCATACAATGCTACAAGTAACTAGCGCTGTATGCGCGGACACGTGTGCTTGGTACATTAGTACCAGTTACATCCTACACCATACAATGCTACAAGTAACTAGCGCTGTATGCGCGGACACGTGTGCTTGGTACATTAGTACCAGTTACATCCTACACCATACAATGCTACAAGTAAGTAGCGCTGTATGCGCGGACACGTGTGCTTGGTACATTAGTACCAGTTACATCCTACACCATACAATGCTACAAGTAAGTAGCGCTGTATGCGCGGACACGTGTGCTTGGTACATTAGTACCAGTTACATCCTACACCATACAATGCTACAAGTAACTAGCGCTGTATGCGCGGACACGTGTGCTTGGTACATTAGTACCAGTTACATCCTACACCATACAATGCTACAAGTAACTAGCGCTGTATGCGCGGACACGTGTGCTTGGTACATTAGTACCAGTTACATCCTACACCATACAATGCTACAAGTAAGTAGCGCTGTATGCGCGGACACGTGTGCTTGGTACATTAGTACCAGTTACATCCTACACCATACAATGCTACAAGTAACTAGCGCTGTATGCGCGGACACGTGTGCTTGGTACATTAGTACCAGTTACATCCTACACTATACAATGCTACGAGTAAGTGGCGCTGTATGCAATTACACGGCAGCTATTTGTGACGGCGTTGTATGAACGCTATAACAAAGTGAAAAATATGAAATTAAAAATTGAAAGTAGACAACTCTGGGAACTAAAATTGCTGGTGTACTTGTATTAATCTAAACTGATAATTTAACTCGCGTCGTCGTTCAGATTTTTGCTCGGAATCAGCTAATAAGGAGTAATTTAGGTAGCGTCGCCGTCGCGGCGGACCGATCCATACGCCCCGTGGTGTCTATCCTTTCAGCTTTTAATGTCATAATAATATTTTAGATAAAAGGAGACTTCATTTCGCAAAATTTAACAGTCGGAATGGTCTATCATACATTTCATATCGATAGTCATTAAAAGGCAGAACTATCATATCTCAGAAAGTTGTATGCTCTTTTCAGTGGCATACTAAATTACTCATGTAATTTAGTTTTGCATTATTTCTAGCCATCGGCGAACAAGAAAAGTAAATAGTTTCACCGATTGTTTCAGACCGTTCTTCTTTGCAAAATCTTCAAAAAACTTCTGGATTGTTATTGTTGCGTGTAGATCTAATGCAGGTCTATTAGGTTTCACACGATAACCATTATCGTTACAAATAGCTGCCGGTACTGTACATATGCTCAATGCAAACGTAGTAAAAACTTCGCGTAATAAGAAATCCGTAATCATTTTTACACAATACTTAGACCTCTTCTTGAATTTAGCGAGTTGGTCAGCATTAACATACACACCGGAATGCTCCATTAGTTCAACAAGTCCCGGACCAGGTTCACGATACTTTAGTGTCCATCGCGAGTCATTTTTATCGTATTCCGGAGGTAGAACAATCGTACGTTCATAATTGCGTTCCATCCTGCGGGTCCACGACTTATGTATTGTCATCATCATATGTATTGATGAATAAATATCTTTTAGAATAACACCGTGATCGTCTTTCCAACCCTTTTTTTGACCATACTCGGCAACGAAGTGCAACAATGTTGTTATTACATGTGTAGGTAATTCAGGTCTATCGTGTTCCACACGAACATTTAGAGCGTTGCCGAATCCAGCAGGAAACGCACATGTACTGAATGCATTTATTGAAAAAACTTCAGATATTAACATTCTAACCAATTTACAGCGGAGTGACTTTTCGTCGCTCTCCTTCAACAGTGTCTTGCATTTATCGAGTTTATCAGCTTTAACATACACACCGGAATGTTCCATTAGTTCAACAAGTCCTAGAGCAGGTTCACGATACTTTAGTGTCCATCGTGATTTATCGTAACCATCTCTGTCTTCTATTCTATTTTCTTCCGGGAATCTATTTATGAGCATCATTACCAATTTATTACGAATACCGTTTAGCATACAGTCGTAATCATTTACTTCCCAATTCTGTTCTTGTCCGTATTCTGCAACAAACTTTAGCAACGTTACTGTTGCATGTGAATCTAATTCAGGTTCATCATGTTTCTTGTCGATACCAAAATTGTTGCTTAATTTACATAAACTCAATGCATTTGCAGCAAAAATTTCGGATGTTAACATTTGTGCCAATGTATGGCAATTATTCGACTTATTCTTGCATTCAGCGAGTTTTTCAGCATCAACATACACACCGGAATGTTTCATTAATTCAACAAGTCCCGGAGCAGGTTCACGATACTTTAGTGTCCATCGCGAGTCTTTTTTGTCGCATGCCGGAGGTAGAACAATCTGAAATCCGTTGTCCTTAAGAGTTGTTAATCTTACTGCCTCTTTTTGAACTTCTTTCTGTCGAACATGTCTCATCTCCAGCATTATTTGACGAATACTTATCAGAATACATTGAAAATCCGTTAGATTCCAGTTGCGTCTCTCGCCATACTTTATAACATACTTCTGCAAGATATCTGTTGCGTGTTCATTTAATACAGGACTTGCTTGTCCACTGTAGATGTCAGAAGCATTATTAGTTTTGCTAGTCCACGAACATGTACTCAAAGCACTTGCAGTAAAAATTTCGGTTAGTAAAATTCGAGAAAGTGTTTTGCAATCCTGCGACCCTTTCTCGCATTCAGAGAGTTTATCAGCATTAACATACACACCAGAATGTTCCATTAGTTCAACAAGTCCTGGAGCAGGTTCACGATACTTTAGTGTCCATCGCGAGTCATATTCATCGTATTCCGGAGGAAAATTAGTTTTAAGCTTATCTTTCTTTTCTGGATGTTCTTCATTTAATTTTGGATCTTCTGCTGTTGTGTCTTTTGATGAAGATGCTGGGTAGTCCATCTTATATGTCTTTGTGTTGTCTATGCAAGGACCTATAAATAAAATAAAACAGTTTACACAAGTAGCAATACGAAACTAACAAAAAATAAAAACTGGCCAAGTACGAGTTTGACTCGTACATAAAGGGTTCCGTATCATGCCCGCCGGGGCTGCGCGCCCGTCGGGGCTGCGAGTTGTTCGAAAAAGATGCCGTGGCCTCGACACAAAGGCCTAAGAGGGAACATGGGTGGTTTTTAGTCAGTAGAAGTCTGACACTCCGTTTCGCTCTGCCCAGAGCGGGAGAGGTTATTTGATGATTTCCAAACCCCCCAAAAAAAAGGGGTTCCGTATCCGTCTCATCGTAGTATTTCATTCCAACTAAACTAAGTTGAAAGTTTTATTACGATCTACAATAAAATTATACTAAATTTTTTTAGATATTTTTGTGTTTTGACTTTCTTAGTTTAAAAGTTAGAGTGGGCACACATTTTACCACCCTGGAAGTTTCTATCTTCACACGATTGACTTTGAAAAAAAAATAGTGTCCGAATAAAGTGGCTGTGACATACGGATGGACAGACAGACGGACTTGACGAATCTATTAGGGTTTCTTTCCTTTCCAATCGGCTACGGAACCCTGAAAACGCGAATTATCTTATCTTATTAAGAAAGTTACGTTTTAATAAAATTAGTTTAGGCTTGATTTTATTAAACAGTGTTATTGCATTCGAGGCGGAATTCAAAACCGAGCCAGACGCGAGTCTGTTGTGGAGCCGAAAACTGCACTTGTATCAAACGATGTTTTTCAGTACACTTTCAAAGATCTTGCGATCTTTGCATAGTGTAACATAAAGTCGCTCCCGTTGTATGTACGCTTAGATCTTTTAAACTACCCAATGGTTTTTACAGCAGCTTCAGTAATAATAGAGTGATTCAAGAGGAAGGCCTGTAGATTTAGTACCTATCTATCTACATTGCACCCGTGTCAAGTCCGGGTGGGTCGCTAGTTTTTAATAAATTTAAATAATATGTATTCATCATCATTTCAGCCGAAAGGCGTCCACTGCTGGACATAGGCCTCCCCCAGAAGGGGGGGATTTGCCATAATCGCCACGCTTGGCAGGCGGGTAGGCGATCGCAGTATGGTTGTTCCAAAGGCACAGAGAACGCTGCTGCTCATTCTCTGGTAAACCCCTTAGTCGCCTCTTACGACACCTACGGGAAGACATGGGACGGTGCTATTCTTTACGTCCGACACCATACGGAACTATGTATTCATGAAAGATTAAAGAGGGCTAAGCTTACACAAGCCAGAGTTCCCCTTTTAAGCTAGAAAGTTGTATATATTATTATTAATTGTACAGTTTCAGGAAGTATTTTTTAAAATTTACTAATATTATTCTCCTCTTTTTGAATAACTATTATTTTTTTTAAATATCTTACGGTTTTTGAGATATATGCAAATAGCCATACCCCGTTTTTTGTTTCAGTTAATTGCTTACTACTTTTGTAAAATTTTTGCAAAGGGGTTCTTGAAGTTTTTCAAAAATCATCACACGCTGTTTCGAATCGAATGACACCTAGTTTATTTTTTTTGCATATTTTTGTTGACTAGACTTCTCACCGTTTTTCATCATCTTATCTGGTTCTTTCATTTTGGTGAAACTAAAGATATATATATATATCAGATAAGGTAATAAACCTTATCTGATGATATGAAAAGGAATCGTTACTAATATTATAAATGCGATTTATTATTTCTCGCATGATAATTTTAATGTAGGTACTAAATTACAAATACAGTATAAGATTGTACTATTAACAATATGCAATACCTCCTTCATGATATTGGTCTCCAGGTAATTTGTGAGACTTTACAACCCTTTTTTTTTTGTCGGGTGGAAAATCATCAAATAACCCGTACCGCTCTCGGGCAGAGCGAAAGGGAGTGTCAAACTTCTACTGACTAAAAACGACCGATGTTCCTTCTTAGCCCTTCATGTCGAGGCCGCGGTATCTCTTGCGAACAACCCGCAGCCACGACGGGCGTCGGCTCTTGCGGGCCCCTTCCATGTTGCTGACATCTCTTTGAGGCGCGCATGGAACGTGAACACGCCGTCGACACGGCCTGTCGTCGTCATAAGACGGACGGACGGCGAGCTAGCCCATCACTCACCATCCACAGGCCCGCGTCTACGGTGGCCGGAAGCCATCACGTGGCCCCCGACGCCCGGAGCGCCTCCCGAGGCGGCTGGGACGAGAGGTTCTCTCCCTCTCACGTTCCGCCGCCTCCTTCGCTAGCATCACTGCTTTGCAGAAGGAGGCGACGGCGTCCCATTCCTCCTCGCAGACTTTACAACCCTTGTTTCTCATATCCGACTTGTACTGCCAATTTCAAAATATGGTTTTTATTTCACAATCTACCAGGAGACCAGATTATAGAGATATTTTATATTGTTAATAGAAATATCACAATCAAATCTATATATCAAATGTTTTTTGTGCATTTAGATTAGCATGCAGGAAGCAATGAAAAACAAGATAATCAATACTTCTGCCTACTAGTATTTTGTAAATTATTATTACTTGTCTTCAGTTAAAGTAATAACAAGCATAAATTAAAAATTTTAAAAATCCCCGACTCAATTATTTTTACGAAGCTTATTTAACCCTTAAAATATTAATCTATAACAAAATCGGCCATCTTGGATTTGAAATTAGTATAGTATTCTTCTAATCAAGCCCTTTCATTTGATACCCAAATTGATAAAGTTGTGAAAAAAAACCGGCCAAGTGCGAGTCAGACTCGCGCACCGAGGGTTCCGTACAAACCTGTAGGTATATAAGTAAAAGTTATGGTATTTTTATTGTTTCCAAACTCCTCCGAAATGGCTGAACCAATTTGCATGAAATTTTGTGTGCATATCGGGTAGGACTGAGAATCGGCCAAAATCTATTTTTTTATTTTTTTTTGTTAATCGCATAACAACGTTTGCTGGGTCAGCAAGTCTAATATATAAAATTCTCGTGTTGCGGTGTTTGTTTCCAAACTCCTCCGAAACGGCTGAACCGATTTGCATGAAATTTTGTGTACATATCGGGTAGGTCTGAGAATCGGCCAACATCTGTTTTTTTTTTTAATCGCTGAACAACGTTTGCTGGGTCAGCTAGTAAGTTTATGATTATTAAAAAAAATATACTATGTGATGTAACTAAAAATTTAAGCTTTTCGGAATTTTTCCTATATGTGTACTTTATAACGTTGCTTCATGCCAAATTTCAAGATTCCAGGTCGTCTGGAAGTATCCTTTAGGTTTTGATTCCCTTGCGAGTAGTTGCGAGTTTCAAAATATGCGGCTTTAATTGCTGTATCTTTTGATTGCGTTGACGTAGAAGTTTGATTTTGTTACAGCTTAAAGATATTATAGACTTGAGTATTTGTTAAGAATTTCAATATAATACCACTACGCGTTCATGAGTAAAGGGGTAATAAGTTTAAAATTATTAAAAATATTTTTATTATATGATGTAACTAAAAATTTTTGCTTTTCGCAATTTTTCCTTTATCGGTGTTATAAGACGTTGCTTCGTACCAAATTTCAAGATTCTGAGTTCACGGGAAGTACCCTGTAGGTTTTGATTCCCTTGCGAGTAGTGGCGAGTTTCAAAATATGCGGTTTTAATTCCTGTTTCTTTTGATTGCGTTGACATAGAAGTTTGATTTTGTTACAGCTTAAAGGTGGTATTATAGATTTGAGTATTTGATATGAATTTCAATATAATACCACTACGCGTTCATGAGGAAAGGGGTAGTAAGTTTAAAATTATTTAAAATATTTTTATTATATGATATAACTAAAAATGTATACTTTTCGCAATTTTTCCTATATCTCTGCTATAAGACGTTGCTTCATACCAAATTTCAAGATTCTGAGTTCACGGGAAGTACCCTGTAGGTTTTGATTCCCTTGCGAGTGTCGAAAATTTGCGGCATAAACGGGAGTATCTTTTGATCGCGTTGACTTAGAAGTTTGATTTTTTCACAGCTCCAAGAGACCATAGACTTGAGTATTTGATATGAATTTCAGCTTGATACCTCCACGCGTTCCTGAGAAAAAAGGTCTTGACAGACAGACAGACGGACAACAAAGTGATCCTATAAGGGTTCCGTTTTTACCTTTTGAGGTACGGAACCCTAAAAATATGTAATCCGCCATTTTGTGGCGGAGGCCATCTTGGATTCGAAATTTGTCATAGTGTATAAAGGCTGTAAATCAACCCATCACACACCAAGCATTCTGTACATCAAACTAAGTACCCCTACGCAAAAATTTTTGCTGGGAAACGATATTTTTTTTTGAGGTATAGAAAAACTCAATGAAGCACTCTTAAAACATTGTGCTAGTGGATGCTTTGAATAGTAAACGGGTCATGGAGGTAATTTAAGTAAAGTTAAAACCTGAAAAACTTGTATTTACAAAAACAGCTGTGAAAAATTTTGAACTTTGACCCCCAATATCTCCGTAACTAGAGGGTTCCCAGGTATGGTCTAGAACAAAAAAAATATCGCAGTGGTGGGGAGAACAAATGCCCTTAGTTTGCGTTAAGGGTACTTTTACACCCTATATATAGTATTCTACTAATCAAGCCCTTTCATTTGATACCCAAATTGATAAAGTTGTGAAAAAATATGTAATCCGCCATTTTGTGGCAGCGGCCATCTTAGATGCGAAATTTGTAATAGTGTATATATAGTTTTCTACTAATCAAGCCCTTTCATTTGATACCCATTCTGATAAAGTTGTGAAAAAATATGTAATCCGCCATTTTGTGGCGGCGGCCATCTTAGACCGATTTTCATCAAACATAGCTAAGAACACTCTCGACTAATTCACCTATCAAACAAAAAAAAACCGAATCAAAATCGTTTCATGCGTTCGGGAGCCACGATGCCAGAGACAGACACACACACACACACATACACACACACAGACACGTCAAACTTATAACACCCCGTCGTTTTTGCGTCGGGGGCTAAAAATTGTTAAAAGTGGTGGTTATTATTTGTCTTCACTGGTCGACAAGCCGATGGTAGACACCAGCAAGCATCGCTTTTTATATCATTTTATAAGTGGTTTTTGTAGCTGAGGTATATGGTACCTCAGTAAGTATTCTGTGTCTCAGATTTCCGGAAATAGGTAAAATTGGAAGGTATCAACTCGCGCGGACGCTCGTTTCACACTCGTCTGTTGATGAACAAACCTAATTTTCGTCATTTAAAAAATTACTGATGATTTTGCAATTGAGAAAGAGAATTAATCTTTCTCTGGATTCGTTAGACCATAATTATATAAAATTTAAAACTGGATTGGTCACTCACATTATCAACACGCGATATAAATCAGGTTTATTATTGGTTTCGAGTATCAAACCGACAGACCGTGAACATGGTAAAAATCTTATTAGTGTCGTTGGAGCATAGTTTATAACGATAAACAAAACAAATCATACCTAGTTATATCTTCATTTTCCGAAATAAAAGTCAGCGAGCAGTTCGCACGTCCACCGTTGAATGATTATTATTTTGGTGAAATTAAAGATAATAATTATATCAGATAAGGTAATAAACCTTATCTGATGATATGAAAAAGAATCCTTACTGGTATTATAAATGCGAAAGTAACCTTGTCTGTCTGTCTGTCACGTTATCACGCCAAAACTACTGAACAGATTTCAATAAAAATTGGTACACAGATAGTCTAGACCTTGAAAAAGGACATAAGCTACATTTAATGCGAAAAAAGGCTTGAAAGGGAGGGATGAAAAGATTACTTTTGGTCGCGATAACCAACATTGTCCCGATAACCGACATTCGCAGACGAAGCCGCGGGCATCAGCTAGTTACTTAATATCTTTTAATGATTCATACAATTATATGCAAACCTTTACACAAAAAAACAACAACTGTAACTACGTAACAAGTATTATATTTGTTATCTGATATGAAAAACCAAAATCTTAACATTGATATTGAAAATGTCTCACGTGTTGAAAACCAACATAAATCAGCCTTTAGTGCTAAAAGGTCTATGTCCCAGCAGTGGGAACTTTATAGGCCCATTATGCTTTGCCTTGAGATGGGACATTTCTCGGAGTTATTGGCCATTCTTTTAGTCTATGGTCGATCGCCATTGTTAGATGAGCGCAGGAAAACTGATTAATTTGTCCAGCCATTGCGATTTTTTTTCACAACTGTTGATTATGATTTTTTAGTACTATTTTCTTCACAAGTGTATTGAAAAAAAAACTTTTTTGCAAAAGAAAGTCAGTCCTCGGCTCTCTTGAGACCCTCACCTGACGGCTCGGGTCTCAATGGCACCTCAGCGGTAATCACCAACATTACACACTTGTACCATAATGTACTAATATTTTCTTTTAGTAACAATAAGGCTTTAAAGGTGCGATATATAAGACTATATTATATTTTTAATTATGAAGAAATTATAAATTGTGTTGCTCTGTAAATAAAGATTTTTATTGTTACAATACGAATATAATTATGTATAAACCATTTATTATTACTAGTTAACGTCTAAATCTCCATTATAACCATCAGCAAATACGTTACATACATATAGACTTCCATCCACTTAGGGGATATTACAACCAAAAATGCAAAAATAAAAAACGACTAATTGCAAAAAAAACAGCCGACTTCAAAAACACCAAAAAGTGAAAAATAAACTTCCGAAGAAAAATCAGCTTCTGAAGTCAGTGACATTTGTTTGTTTGATTTCGTTTTTTTGCCACCGTTTTTAATAAATGGTTTATACATAATTATATTCGTATTGTAACAATAAAAATCTTTATTTACAGAGCAACACAATTTATAATTTCTTCATAATTAAAAATATAATATAGTCTTATATATCGCACCTTTAAAGCCTTATTGTTACTAAAAGAAAATATTAGTACATTATGGTACAAGTGTGTAATGTTGGTGATTACCGCTGAGGTGCCATTGAGACCCGAGCCGTCAGGTGAGGGTCTCAAGAGAGCCGAGGACTGTAATCATCAATACACACGTGTATTATACGACGTTTTTAACCGACTTCCCAAAAAGGAGGAGGTTCTCAATTCGATTGGTATGTTTTTTTTTCTATGTATGTCCACCGATTACGCTGACATTTATAATCCGATTTACGTGATTCTTTTTTGATTTGATGCGGAATAGTTGCCCCATGTCCCATAAAAATTTAACATAGTTTGGCCCAGTACTTTTCATTTTATGAACTTTTTTTTAATTTATGAACATTGTTCGTTATGTGTGTTCGCGAATAACTTCGTCGTTTATGAACCAATTTTGATGATTCTTTTTTTATTGGAAAGGGGATATATCAAGGGTGGTACCATGATATGGAAACCAGGACCTGGTGAGATAGGATCCCAGAGAAATCGAGGGCAACCCACAAATTTCATAGGCACGTATTTCGTGCTTTTTCTGACGCTATTCAAGTATTCGCATCTAGCAGTCACCACTTCTTGTTGATGAGCTGATGATGGAAGGTACTACTCCTCAACGGTTAGGGTAATCTTGAAGGTTAAGGGTTAGGTTTCTTGGTTGAATGCTCATGGCGGCATGGATAGTCCCCTCTTTGAGGACTGGCTTGAGAGGCGCCACGGCGCCCTCACCTTCCGTCTAACCCAGGTCCTTACTGGACACGGTTGCTTTGGAAGGTACCTGCACCGAATCAAGCGGGAGGAAACGCCCGGATGTCACCATTGTGAGGATCGGCCGGAGGACACTGTGGAGCACACCGTTGAGGTCTTCCCCTATTGGGTGGAGCCCCGCCGTGTTCTCGTAGCGGCGACCGCGGTGACCTCTCGTGCCCGGCTTTGGTCCAAGCCATGGTCCGGGGCGAGGAGGAATGGGACGCCGCTCGCCTCCTTGCGAAGCAGTGATGCTAGCGAAGGAGGTGGCGGAACGTGAGAGGGAGAGAACCTCTCGTCCCAGCCGCCGCGGGAAACGCTCCGGGCGCTCGGGGGCCACGTGACGGCTTCCGGGTACCGTAGACGCGGGCCTGTGGACGGTGAGTAATGAGCTGGCTCGCCGTCCGTCTGTCTTACGTCTGTGTTAAGACAGGCCGTGTCGATGTCGTGGCACGTTCGTGTTCCACGCGCGCCTCAAAGAGATGTCAGCAACATGGAAGGGGCAAGGGCCGACGCCCGTTGGGGCTGCAGGTTCTTTGCAAGAGGTATCGCGGCCTCTACATAAAGGGCTAAGAAGGAACATAGGTGGTTTTTAGTCAGTAGAAGTCTGACACTCTCTTTCGCTCTGCCCAAGAGCGGGAGGGGTTAGTTGATGATTTCCCACCCCACAATAAGAAAAAAAAAGGCATTCCATGTTTAGTTTTCCGCACACCTCGTACATGGATCTTCATTCCATCAGGGCGTATAATGTTTTGCACAAGTGTTTTTCACAACTCGTTTTCACTGTTGTGAAACAAATGTATTTTTTGTATCATTTTCTTCACAAGTGTGTCGAAAAACGTCGTATGATACACGTGTGTATTGATGATTACCGTCCTCGGCTCTCTTAAGACCCTCACCTAACGGCTCGGGTCTCAATGGCGCCTCAGCGGTAATCACCAACGTTACACACTTGTACCATAATGTACTAAATTGCTAATCGGCGTTTTGTTTGAAGGATTATCATTCTACTCGCCGACATGTGTGTTACAGATGTGTTAGCTATGTATTTAGCTACAGCTACGCGTCTCTGGTATTTAAGATGTACCTTTTATCAATTAAAAATATCATGAAAGTCTTCGCTTTGTTTCTAATTTAAAAAAGAAAAAAAATGGTAAATTGCAAGTTGGAAAAGGTTCCGTGGTATTCTGTGACATGTGTGTTGACAAAATGTCATCAGCCTAAACCACCACCTCGGAATCTCATCGCCACTGCAGTAAACACTCTTTGAGAACGGAAGTCTGGCTAGAATTAAAATATTGACAGCAAAATCTTGAAAATGAAAAGTCAATAGAAATGAATCTAACCTAACCTATCCTAACAAAAGCATCTCCTTGTATCAAATGAGACCTCCAAATCATGTTTGTTACAACTAATTATAGAATTTTTATTAAATGTTTTGTGACAGTATACAAACTTAAACTAGTTGATTATCGTATTTTATACATTACCATACCTTTTATCTGATTGCCATAAAACTTTATCAACTTACTACTTGCACTTGTTCGAAGGTGCTACAATTATAATAAATACAAAATAAGCTAGTGAAGCCGTAGCTAAAGGCGTAAATAAAAAGAGTTATGAAAAAACAAGAGTGTTTTTAATTAATAATAATGTTATTTTTTTAAATATAATTATTTAGGAGGTAATTACGTTCGGCTGCAGACGAGGATGCAAATAAAACCGATATAATTTACTTACGAATTTTAATGAATGTAAAAATTACATTTAAATCGGTAATACTAAGTTAAAAACCATCCATGTTCCTTCTCAACCCTTTCGTGTCGGGGGCCGCAGTATCTCTTTCGAACAACAGCCATCGACCCTTGCAATTTTGCTGTCATCTCTTTTAGGCGCGCCTGGAACACACCTGCCATTATGTTACTTATGTCACTTACACTGGACTGGTATCGTTTATCGTGGACTGAACTTGAGACGGACTTTGTAAAGTTATTTCCAGTTCGGCTTTTTTTTTTTTGAACTTGGGTCAACTGGCGTCGGTCGTCATAACAACTAGAAGATATCGCCCTCAAAATCAACCCTAGGATTCCTTGGCCGCAACTGGCGGATCTTCGAGCACGGTTCTTCTCCCGTATACTCGTCGTACTCGACTTTGCACTCTCCTTAGCCATATGCGAACATAATTTTTAATTAACTTCGTCGAGTGTTTCTCCACTCCATAATCTTCAACAAATTTCAGCATTGTTATTGTTGCGTGTAGATCTAATGCAGGTTTATTAGGTTCCATACGAATACCAATATCGTTCCAAATAGCGACCGGTAATGTACATCTACGCAATGCAGACGTAGTAAAAATTTCGCATAATAGGAATTCAACCAACATCTGTACATGATACTTAGACTTCTTCTTGAATTCAGCGAGTTTTTCAGTATTAACATACACACCAGAATGTTCTATTAGTTCAACAAGTTCCGGATCAGGTTCACGATACTTTAGTGTCCATCGCGAGTCCTTTTCATCGTATTTCGGAGATAGTACAATGGGTTGTTGGGACTGGCGTAGCTTCCTCCGTTCTAAAAGCATTCTATGACATAATATTGAATAAATATTTTTAAGAATAACACCGTGATCGTCTACTTTCCAATTCTTCTCTAGCCCGTACTCGGCAACGAAGTTCACCAATGTTGTTATTGCATCTGTGGGTAATTCAGGTCTATGGTTGTCCACGAGGATCCTGGCAGCAGGAACCTTACATCTACTCAATGCATTAGTAGTAAAAACTTCAATTACTAACATACTAGCCAACTCGCAACATTTCTTCGACAGTTTCTTGCATTCATCGAGTTTGCTAGCCTCAACATACACACCGGAATGTTCCATTAGTTCAACAAGTCCCGGAGCAGGTTCACGATACTTTAGTGTCCATCGCGAGTCATTTGCGTCGTATTCCGGAGGTAGAACTAACGTAAAATCATGGTCTTTGTGTTCTTCATTTGATTTTGTTTTTTCTGAGTCTCTTGATGAAGATGCTGGTAAGTCCATCTTATATGGCTTTGTGTTCTCTATGCAAAGATCTGTAATAAAACCAATAATAATAAACACATGTGAATTATCTTACACAATTTTATTGATAAAAATTTAAGTTCTAACTCGTTTTGGCTTGATTTTATCCAATATCGTTATTGCATTCGAGGCGGATTAACAACCAAGGCAGAGGCGAGTCCCGTCGGGGCTGCGGGTTGTTCGCAAGAGATACCGCGGCCTCGACATGAAGGGCTAAGAAGGAACATGGGTGGTTTTTAGTCAGTAGAAGTCTGACACTCCCTTTCGCTCTGCCCAGAGCGGGCCCACCCAAAAACAAAGGCAGAGGCGAGTCTGTAATGGAACCAGAAACTGCACGTGTATCAAACGACGTTTTTATATTTCCTATTTGTTATTAATTTAGGCATCCGTAGTCAACAAGGAACCCTTACAGTTTCGCCATATCCTTATATTTGTCTGTCCGTCCATCTGTCCGTCAGTCTGTCTGTCCGCACTATAGCTCAAAGACTCTTAGTACTATAAAGTTGTAATTTGACATGAAATATACAGATGAGCTACGCAGAGATCTCTAGTACCTACACATAAAAGTAGGAATGATTTTTTGGGATCCCTTCTTTTTGCAAAATGTTTTTTTCCTATTTATATTTTGGCATGACGAATTTGACATCATTTGTTTTGGCATAATTTGTTTTGGCTGAGGACACGAGAGCTCCTGTGCTGAGGCATCTCTTGCGGAATCATTACCCTCAGGAAATGCCTCGTAAGTACATGACGCACTAAATGTGTATTCCATAAAATGTGTTACTTAAACTAAATGTGTATAAGTCTTTTACTAACAAAATTGGATCATATGTTGTCCCAAATAAAACAATTATTATTATTATAATAACACATTGCAAAATTTTTTTTTTGGCATACAGTTTATGTTGGCATAATTATCTTGGAGGCTAATTTATTAGCATAATAGTATTTAAATATACAATTAATAGAAATTACGAAAAAAATGAGTAATTTTTACGTATTTATTTTTACGTAGTCTTGTCTGCCCTACCCCGACAGTGTAATTTAATTCCGTGTTTGCACGGAGGGGCAAGGCGGGCCGCGAGCTGAGGAGCAGGCGGCTCTACTACCCGCAGCCGCGGCTGAGGCTGGCCGGTGGAGCCGGCCAGTAAGCCGAAGCTGCGGTAGTGAAAATCTTAAATATCATTAGTAGATACAAAAGTAGGCTAATACTTATAAGGTCATAAAATTTTATGCAAATGGATGGGCAACCTAAATATCTCGTTTTTAGTGTTAATGATAGTGTCGTTGAAGCTTATTATAATAGGCATCCAAAACCTATTGGAGGGTGGGGACAGTCCTTCTAAAATCCCTCATGGAAGGACTTTTTTTTTCATTTGAATTTCCCAACAAATAATAGACAGATACAATACAGGGTGTTTGGCAACTGGGTGCACTCCTTCAAATAAGCCAGACTAGACCCACTAAGTACCTTCCTTAACCTTTCGTATGCCGGAACGTAGATCTACACGAGACACAATGGCTTTTTAATTGTGTCTCATTACACGGCATACGAAAGGTTAACCCGATAACTTTGACTAACAAAACAAATCTTACCTTTATGTATTAATATTCCGAAATAAAAGTCAACGAGCAGTTCCCACTAACAAGCACCTCTATGATCGCACGTCCACCTTTGAATGATTATTATCTTGGTGAAATTTAAGATAAGGTTCGATACCTTATCTAATGATATAAAAAGAATTTGTTATTATCTTTAAATCAGTCATTGTGTCGATAGTCGTTGCAGCCAATAGCCAACACCCAGCTGGATCCAAGGGCTTGATACAGAAAGCGGTAGTCCCGTATCGTTGGCAGCTCTGACCTTCGGTCGGTAGCTTGCCAGGGTACAAGCTACCGACGGCTTTACGATACCGGTGGGCTATAATGTTTATATTTTTAAAAGGTTTTTTATTGGTAATATTTTTAAGTGTATTATAAATATATCCAATTTGTTAAAAGAAAAATAAAAAAAACAATAATAAAATTCATATATTTACTTAC
The DNA here is from genome assembly GCA_949774965.1 of Diarsia brunnea. Lineage (NCBI taxonomy): Eukaryota > Metazoa > Arthropoda > Insecta > Lepidoptera > Noctuidae > Diarsia > Diarsia brunnea. Next base: position 980,754 of record OX459016.1, on the reverse strand, counting down.
TACTACTTATTTTCAATACAATGTCAATATTGTTTCGGCATATTCCACAGATAGGTCCTATAACTCCGTAATAGTAGTAATGCATCGAAAAACATCTGTTATGTTTTCTGATAGTACAGGTAGAGGGACAGGTAAATAAATGAGTAACAACCTATGTTATTCTGCACAAAATTGTTGTATGCCAGGGTCTACCTACCAGCAGATTACGGCTTCAGATACAAAAACTGTTTGTAATCCTAATAATACTATATTTGTTGGAAGATAAGTGAAGAAGACATCACTGAGTGTGTATCAGAGTTGTCAAAGTTAAATTGTGGTAAAAATTGCGTTCATTTCCATACTGAAAAAAAGATGTACTAGAAAAAATCAATTAAATACAAATGTTTAAGAAGCATACAGCAGGTACATTTCTTGGCCAGTGTGACAAACTTTTGTATAATATAGACATCGACAATTTAGTTGATAAACTTTGGTCGACGCAGTGTATCTGCCTCCTACATATCAACTAGCTAGGCTATTAAGTTTCAGTGTTCACTCAGACATAAGTAATGAGTCAAAGTCTTCTGGTATAATAAATACTGCAACTTCTAATAAACTAAATATAGCATTAGTACTATAAATGTACATCTGGCTAGACGCTGAGATGGCCGTTGAAGCAAGGCTTTGATCGAGTGGTGGCCAATGTTAGTTCTAAGAAATCAGGGCCTTCATAAAACTCGTTAGATTGATCATATCGTCCAGAAATATGTGGATAAGGTTCGCACAGAACCGGGATGTGTGGCAGAAAAAACAGGAAGCCTAAACTCGCTAATGGGTGATTCTGCAGATGATGATACTATGTTTACAAACTTTGTACTGAGGAGGATCCACTTGTATCGTGGAAAATTGACAATTAACGACAGGGTTTTGTTGTCTGATGATAACACAACAGTCTCGGATCGCACTCTGAATATAAATATTAATTTAATAAGTGAGACAACAAAAAATACTATTAACAATACAGCAACAGCAGCTTAGGCCTTGGCTTACTTTGAATTTATTCCACCTAAATACCCAAGACATTACTTCCAAATTAATAGAAATACAATTGTGTTTAGAGAAAAGTATGTTTGACATTATTATTGTACTAAACATTGGCTTAAGGATTACCTAATGCTAATTAATTATGAGAACTATAATACTAGGGTGCCAGCAGGCGCGCAAGCTCAGCACTAGCAGCAGACGTGTACGCTAAATTGTTCTGAACTACTCTGCAAAGTGGCTCATCGTACCGTCTTTGTGAAAATGGATGGTCGGGTGCTTCAGTTTTTTGTATAAGAAAATTTTAGGTACCACACATGGCATTGTCACCATGATGTTTTTCTTTTGATTTTTGAATGTTAGGGACCGTTGATATAACCTACAAGTCCCGACTGTGTCACCCGCACACTCCGCATTGTCGCACTTATGTATTTTACGCTCCATGCTCTTTCTAAAATTCTAATTAACTGGATGTTTAATATTTTCCAACCCTTCTGTAGTGCATACTCATCAACAAAATTCAGTAATATTATTTCTGCATAGGCATCTAACTCGGGTTTGGGCACTGGTAAGGCAAATATTGGACAACATCTCCACCGGATGGAATATTGTAAAGTTGCAAATACGTAATGCTGTTGTACTAAAAACTTCAGTTATTAACATTTCAGCTAATGTACCGGAATCATCCATTAGTTCAATAAGTTCCGAAGCAGGTTCACGATACTTTAGTGTCCACCTTCTATCAGTTTTACAGCCAGTGAAACCATATTCCGGAGTAGGATCCATGTGATGGTGAAAAAAGATGCTTCTTAGTCTTTTCTTTTGACGTTTATCAGCATTTTCTGCCTCTTCTCGTTTTCCTGCAACGCGTCTCAGTAGTATCAGTTTTTGACGGATACTCGTTTCAATCTGTTCTAAATTTGTATTCATCCAGGTCATTATCTGCAACAAACCTAAGCAACGCCACCATTGCATTATTATCCAATTCAGGTCTCACATTTGAATCGGTGAGGTCAGAGTTTTTGGGTGTGGGTTGATCATTCCACGAACATGTACTCATTGCGCTTTTTGTGAATATTTCATTAAGTAACATTCGAGCCAATGTTACCCTATCCTTCGACGATCTCTTGAATTTAGCGAGTTGACTAAGTTCAACAAACACACAGGAATCTTTTATCAGTTCAACAAGTCCAGGGGCATAATCGCGGTATTTTAATGTCCATCTTGAGTCATTTTTGTTGTAATCCGGAGGAAGAACAAATTGAAATCCGTTGTCGTTAAGAGTTTCACAGCGTTCCTCCTCTCTATTAAATTCTGTTTGTCGAACACTTCTATCTCTAGCATTATTTGACGAATACTTTTCAGAATACATTGGATATCTGTTCAATTCCAGTCTCGGATCTGGCCATACTATATGACATACTTCTGTAATATATCCTTTGTGTGTTCATTTAATACAGGATTTGCTTGTCCACCGTGGATGTCAGAAGCATTAGTTGTTTCACTATTCCATGAACATGTACTCGAAGCACTCATAGAGAAAATTTTAGTTAGTAACATTCGAGCAAATGCTTTGCAATCGTTCGACCATTTCTCACAGTCAGCGAGTTTGTCAGCATTAACATACACACCGGAATGTTCTATTAGTTGAACAAGTCCAGGAGCAGGATCACGATACCTTAGGGTCCATCGCGAGTCATTTTCATCGTATTCCGGAGGAAGAACATTTGAATTTTCTACTGTTGTATCTTTTGATTCATCATCTTCAGCATCTTCAGATGCTGGTAAGTCCATCTTATTTTGTGTTCTTTATGCAAGGATCTGTAAATAAAAATAAAGTAATTTACACAAGTGGAAATTCGAAACTGACAAAAAAACGCGTGAATATCTTACAGAATCGTATTGATAAAAAGTGAAGTACTAATTCGGGCTGACTTTATTAAACAACGTAATTTGTTCATAAAAATATATATATATTGCTTTTATTCTAGACAATTTAAAAATCCTAAAATAAAAACGCCGTAAACACGCATATATTTTTAAAAGAAAACGTTAAGTTAGGTTATCTTACCGAACCACATCGTTTTTCCCTCGCACTTTTCTTGGGGGAACCTAACCTACCTATTGTATTGTATATTTTATTGGATGTTACGGAGCTTCGACTCCGATTCCGATAGGTCGGAACTTCCGATTGATATTACACCTCCGGTTCCGATTTCGGTTCCAAAACTTAAAAAAAAATCGGAAGTTATAATTGGTTGTTCACAATGGGCCTCATCAGAAAGCTCAAAGTCGGGTGACTTTGAGTATGTAATCACTGGCAACACACACTGGTCATAGAATTTCGTCTTGAGACACTGTGGTAAGTTGGACGAGAAGATACCGAGCAACTTCCCGAACGCTGCCCAGCCGAGTCGGATTCAACGCTTGACCTCTTTCTCGAAGTTAGACCTACCCAACTGGACCATTTGTCCCAGGTAGACATAATCGTCCACAACTTCGAGTCTCCAACAAGTGCTTTTTGAGTAAAATTTTTGCTCCGCCTTCGAAAATACAAACGTGGTGTCATTCGATCGAGAATAGCGTTTAGATGATTTTTGAAAATGAAAATTCAAGAACCACTTCTAAAAATTTATAAAAAATTCACTGAAACAAAAAATTGGACGTTTTTCAAGTTGAGAATAGCCCCAAATAAAAAGTTTTACTTCCCGGAACTGTAGAACCAAATATTTAAAACTTTCTCCGAGATTTGAAAGTACGGCTGAAAACGGGGACTCTGACTTGTATAAACTTCGCTCACTTTGCACCTTTCATAAATAAATAATACTTAAACTTTAAATTTAAAACTAGCTATCAGTTCTGGCTTGGCACTGGTGCAATAAAAAAATAAAAACTCTTTAAATCTTCCTCTTGAGTCACTCTATCAATTGCTGACACTACATTAAAACTTGATTAATACAAAAACTAATTCTCTGGATTTGCTAGAGTATTATTATGTAAGTTTTTAACAGAAATGTTCACTAACACTATCATAAACACTGAAAACGGGATATTTACCATATTTACTTTTTGTTTCGAGTAACAAACAACAGACCAACCCACCGTGAACACAATTTTATGACAGTGTCGTTGGTGCATAATAAGGATGTTTTTAACGATAACTTTATGTCTTAGATTTCAGTTTTCAAATTCAGCGAGCAATTTCCACTAACAAGCACCTCTCCACCGCTGAATGATTATTATCTTGTAAATTAAAGATATAATATATCAGATGAGGTATCAAACGTTGTCTGGTGATTTTTAGCATTTATTGCATGCCCTATTGCGGGTTTCAATATGTCCCTCGTTTAACCTAACATACTGTATGATTGAAATTATTTATTACTAGCTTGTGCCAGCGGCTTCGCCCGCTACAACTCGAAAATTATCCCACGGGAAGATAAAATCGGGATAAAAACTATCCTATGTGTTAATCCAGGGTCTAACCTATCTACATACCAAATTTCAACCAAATCGGTCCAGCCGTTTATGCGTGAAAGAGTAACAAACATCCACACATCCATTCTCACAAACTTTTACATTTATAATATTAGTAGGATTGACCTTGTAGAAACTAGAACAAATTTCCGTGCGTTTAAGGCTGGGTGGACCCGAATTTAAGTTTTTTGAAACAATCTGAGACAAAAAATACAGTGTTTTAAATTTAATAAAAAATATATGTATTAGTTAAGGATCTTATCTAGTCAAAATCGCATTCAGTTGCAAGACCTGATGAACTTCACTCGATAGAAAAAAATCGCAAAGTTACCCCTTTTTAGATCGTTTTTTCAATATTATGACTATATTACTGATTTTTTACATTTAATTTTTGTACTATAATTAAGAAACTAATTAGTTTAAGACAAATTCGCAGAGTTTGAATTGATAAAATGATTTTCTCAATTACTATGTTTAAATAAGAATTAAAAGCGATCGCGGCGGCTCGGACAGGTCCGTTCAGTCGCGTGTTGGCGCTTATGGACGACGGACCTGTGTCAGTTTGACAACTACGCGCACTTACTATCTCTTTTTGAGAATTTGTTGCTTGTTAGTTATAAATTATAATGGGCAATAAACAACGCAGGCGAAAAAAGTCGTGTAAAGCAATAAAAGACACAAATAGAAAGAATGCACTCCAAAGATATGTGAAGAAGTAAGTACCTACGTAAATGTTTTATTTGTATTGTAAAGTAATTTGGTCTCAAAATTAATTTTTATTTTACTTCAGTCTCTGATTGGTAAATGTCTAAAACTTACGATCATCGTACTATAGTTTATGAATATTAGTACCGAGGATCGCTACGATTTTTGGTAATTCATATTTTGTCTTTTCGTTCGGTATCCGGCCTGGCGAGTGGCGAGCCACAATATAAAAATATCAGTACTACTAGAGAACGCTAAGATTTTTGATAAAATTAAATCATATTTTGTCTATTTCGATATCTCAACCTGGCGTTTGCTAACGAACAGTAAATTACTATATCTACCTATCAATTTCATCTGTGAAATAGGTACTCCATTTACTTTTTGTTATAGGTTAGTTGGGCAGCCTGAAGAAACTAACATGAACACTGCCGCAGCAACAAATCTGATACCTGAGGATCCAACGAAAATAGGTATGTAATTATCTTTTTTTTTATCGTGTGGTAAAATCATCAAATGAGTCCTGCCGCTCTGAGTGGAGCGGAAGGGACTGTCAGACTTGTACTAATTAAAATCCACCCTGTTCCTTCGGTTGCCCTTTGCGTTCAAGGGCCACGGTATCCTGGTAAGACATATTCGTGGCCCCGGCAGGCATCCCTATTTGGGCCCCGTCAGTTTGCTGACAGCTCTTTGAGGCGCGCGTGGAACACGACGCGCCGCGGACCCGGGCTTGGTCCTTGATCGGACGGCGAGTTACCCTTACTCGCAGTCCGCTAGCCCGCGTCATGTAATTACCATAGATCAAGATTAGTGTTCCGTACCTCAAACGGAAAAAGGAGTCTGTCATTCGGTTGAACGACGTTCGGATAATCGATGCTCTACTGTATTAAAGTCCTGGATACTCATAATGTACATTAACTAACATAATGTGGGTGTGTTTTCAGGTACTACGTGGATAATGCATCATGTAGAAAGACGGCTGATGTATCCAAAACCTCTTTTATTGGATTGGATCCTGTTGATACACAAAAAACTGTAACATTAACGTAAGTACCACATTTTATGTTTTTACCGCATTTTACATACAATGCTTTTACTCGGATGTGTAAGACAAACTTGTAAGACTTACCATATTTCTCTTTTTTAGAGAAACTGAAGACACAGAAGACTCCTTCATCGTAGAAAAAGTACTCAAAGATGATTTCCAACCACGGCTTCAAAGGGTATCCTGACCACCAGCATGCAGCAGAAGCGCATACCTGTTCATCACCCTCAGCCTCATCAGCGACCTTGGCACAGCACACTGCACTTCGGCCGGTCAGCAAGCATAGACGCACTTCTCTCCTGGTCGACGCAGCAGCCAGCCACTACGCAGCACAGCATCACTCCGACTCACTGGAGCATAATGCAGCATCACCCCGACTCACTGGGGCATCACCGCAGACAGTTCCGACTCACCGAGAACTACGCGGCATCCGGTTCCGACTCACTGGAACCTTCCACTGGCCTGGCAAGCATCAAGACTCAGTCTGCTATCGACCTCCGGTCTCGGAGGGGAGTGATGTGGCGACAGCGACATCTATCGCAACACATGCGAACTAAATTGGCAATTCTTACATCGCGCTATCAACATTATCCGCGACATTAGCCTATATAGAAAATCCCGACTTACATATGTCGGACACAACACCCGTCTGGTCGGAGGATCCTCCCTTTTCTATGGGGGATGAGGAACTTTACACCCTGTTCCTCATACCCCCCCGAATACATGAATAATAATTTTGACACATTTGGTGATTATCATATGCGTGAGATACAGAGTTGATAATATTATCGTTGTTGTATTAAAAAATATATGATTTTCCATTCAAATATCGAGTTCTTTTTTAATATATTTTTTTTTAATTTTTCGTATTTGTTCTTTTAGAGGCAACAGAGATACACATTCTGTGAAAAATTCAATAGTCTACTTATTATAGATCATGAGATACAGACCGCTGACAGACGTACGGACGGACAACGAAGGTTTATTAATAGGGTACCCCCCCGGTTCCCGTTGGTTACCCTTCGGGTACGGAACCCTAAACAAGGTCGACTAAAAAGCTACGATGATCACCCTAATCTGTTCCGTAAATGATAATAATGACGCGATCTTTGCGGCATTGTCGTCCTTGCGTTACCTATTGCATTTGGAACACCCGACCTAGAAACTAAAACATCAATTAATGTAATAAGTATAGTTCAGAGTTTATTCCATTTAAAATATCTACTCAAATTAATTTATTACAAAAAAACTAAAGACTTCGCTATTACTACAAATTATAATAAAACGAGTTTTTAATTAATCAAATCTCTTATTTTAATTTAAAAATAAATCAATAAGACAAGTTGACCTACTGCCTGCTTATCTGTAATGTGACACAGGTGACACTCCTCGCGACGTAAGCGCACGGCTCGCTTTGCGGCAATCGCGGGCAACTTTTGGTAGCGTTAAATGCCTATTTCGCTTGGTCTACCTGCCCTTAAGCATTTTTGTCATACCTATTATTGGAATCAAATATAAAAGCTCACAACGTAGGACCCAGTAATATTAATGACAATAATATCCGTGGTGCCAGGCAACTGGGCTTATCCCAGTTGTGTACGTCCCTGTGTGCCTATTGGCTTTGTTCTGTTCTGTCTCCTGCTGATATGGAGGAAAGTGGAAATTATGTTTTTCCTACTCCTCCGCTATTCTTTTCTGATTAATTTCGTTGCGGGATCCAAGACAGTTAAATCGTTTCTCTGGGACTTCGTCGGGCTTCATTGTCTCGGCGCTTTTCTTGTGGTCGCCACTATTGATTCTGGCTTACAGGAGTTACAGTGGTTTAGGAATAGTGTGGCGGGCTTGTACCAATTAAAAAAAAAACTCTATGATTGATAAAAAAACTCCTAAATTAAAACTAAAGATTAACACAAACAAGAACTGTACCAATCTATTTATCCTGCGCATGACGAGAACCTCTGAAAGCTGAGAAGAGAAAATAACTAAATTATCTCGACATGTGGAATGTGAACTTGGCTATCATTGTGCCGATTGTCGTGTCTGCCAATGGTTTAATAGCCAAAAGCCTCGACGGACATCTGAGGAGGTTATTACTTGGTAGCTGGATCAAGGGCTTGGTTCAGAAGGCAGTACTTCTGGACCCAGCGTGTACTGTCAGGAGGTTTCTCTCCCAAGAGCCCTGACCACCGGTAGCTCGTACTCTGTTCCCAATGCCGGTGGGTTACTATTTTTTGTATGTTTTTGTTGAAATTTAAAATAAAATTAATCAATAAATGTAGGTATGTAGAATATCATCATCTGCCTACCCCATTCCCAACTATGCCCGGGTCGGCTTCCAGTCTAACCGGATGCAGCTGAATACCAGTATTTTACACGGAGTGACTGCCTATCTGACTTCCACAACCCATTTAATACTGGGTAATACAATACCCTTTGGTAAGACTGGTTGTCAGATTTTCAGGTCACTGACTACCTGTAACGACTGGCAAAGATCAATATAAGGCAGCCGGGACCAACAGCTTAACGTGCTTTCCGAGGCACGGAGGAAACTCGGTATGTAATGGGTAGTCAACCACCCCGTCGTCGGGGCTGGGGGTTGTTCGAAAGAGATACCGCGGCCTCGACACAAAGGGCTAAGAAGGAACATGGGTGGTTTTAAGCCAGTGGAATCCTGACACTCCCTTTCGCTCTGCCCAAAGCGGGAGGGGTTATTTGATGATTTCCCAACCCCCAAAAAATAAACAAAAATGTGTAGTCACCCATCCACAGACCAACCTAGGCCGATGGACCCGAGTGGCAGTTATTTTAAAGCCACGAGCTCCTCCTCGAATATATATGTACATAAATAAAGGAAATAATAACCGATAAATTGCAAGTTGGTAAAGGTTCCGTGGTATCCTAATGACATGATGTGGCGTTCAAAAAATAAAAAACTTGAAATCATCACATAATAAATACATTTAATTTTAAATAATCTGATACTATTTTAAGAAGTTAACCTAAAATATAAACTATATTAACTTATAACACTTTATTGTCTAAAGTTGTTAAAAAGGCATCAAAATACTGCTCGTCAACGCTGTAAGCCGGTAATGTGTCCAAAAGACTGGCGGCATTGCCACGTTGTATAGCAACACTCAACCTCTGGCCAAGATAAAATCCAGCACTTGGGTCACGAGATACTTTCCGTGATCTGGCTAATCGTCTGTGAGAACTGAGTCACCACACTTTTCAGTACGTTCTACAATTGTTTTAAGTCTACTCATTGACATGTATAAAATATTACTGCGTAAGGACTGGGCGGACCGCATGTTACAATGACGCCTCGAACTTGGTCCTGAAACGGTATTTCCTAAACCGAAGTGAACTAGTCCACGACCGGCTCTCTTCGGGTGCGGTCGTAAATTTAACAGATAAAATGCCAAGTTAGGGTTGCGTGAACTACGGCACAAAGCACAATAAAAAAAATCTAACATTTCATATCACCGGTAAGTCAAAAATATGTCAGTAAATCAACTTATAACACTATTTTAAACAGTTTTCTTTGGCTCGCGCCATGTCCGCGCCCGACGCCATTTATGTGTGACGTTTGGCAATTGGCAAAGACGACGCGAGGCGACGACATAAAAAATAAAAATAGACATTACCTATTGTCTATTTTTATATTTTAAATAACAAAAAGGCTAAAGTTTAAATAATTGTTTTATTCGAAGGCCAATGAAAATGTTGTTATGTATGTATGTACACAAACAAACTGCATTAAACATTTTTTTTTTAATTAAAAGCTTTATTTTATTTCTATAAACCTCCAAAATACCACGCCGCTCATACAAGGTTACGTTTACGAGCAGCCTGTAGTTCTAATAGATGGCGTTAGTGTTTCTCTGTATGGCGAACACGTCGAGCAAATCTTCGGACGACCGTATCTTTAGTTTTTAGATCAATGAGTCTACTACTAAATCCTAGGATTTTCATTTCGCGAATTCCCAGTGTGGTTTCTCAGTACACACGCACATGGTTTTTCAAGGTTGGATCATGTAGGAGACAACATATATCCGAAGGAATCAACTTATTCTAATTTTCGTCAATAGCGGCCAAGAAATTCTAGGATTGATTTGGTGGGCGATGTTTCCCTGTTGTCATGACAACGATAGTCGACCCAAGTTCAAAAATGGACTTGAAGCGGCACTATAATATTATTATGGGTGTTAGTGATGTAGCTTGTGACCACACATAAACATCTTGTGACCCGTTTGGCCCACAATATGTTTCTTTCGGTAAGGAATACGCGTACATTTTACTTTATCAGCGTATTGTCGCCTAATCTCATGTATTTTATGCACCATACTCTTTCTAATCAACTGAAAGTTAAATATTGTCCAACCCTTCTCTAGTGCATACTCATCAACGAAATTCAGTAATATTATTTCTGCATAGGCATCTAGCTCAGGTGTAGGTTCTGGCGTAAGTAAATATTCGAAATCATTCCCACGAGATGGAATATTGTAAAGTTCGTTGTTAGTTAGAGATAATTTGCAAATACGCAATGCCGTTGTGCTAAAAACTTCGGTTAGTAACATTCCTGCTAATGTCCAGCAGTCATTCGACTTTTCCTTGCATTCAGTGAGTTTGTCAGCACGAACATACACACTCGAATCATCTATTAGTTCAACAAGTTCCGGAGCAGGTTCACGATACTTTAGTGTCCATTGTGAGTCATTTTCATCATATTCTGGAGGTAAACCATACGAAACATCATTCTGTTCATCATTTAATGTTGGTGTTTCTGTGTCCCTTGATGGACCAGGTTCAGGACACTGTCTTTTGTTAGTTCTACAGTTAGCGGAACGATTTTCCGGAGGAGGATCTATGCGATTGTTAATGATAAGACTTGTTAGTATTTTCTTTCGGCGTTTATCTGCATTTTCGGCCTCTTCTCGTTTTCCTGCAACCCGTCTCAATAGTTTCAGTTTTTGACGGATACTCCTTCCAATCTCTTCTTTATTATGAGCTGGTAAACGGTTGGATGGTAATATCCAACCGTTTTCCAGCTCATGCTCTGAAACAAACCTAAGCAACGACACCATTGCATTATTGTCCAATTGAGGTCTCCCATTTGAATCGGTTACGTCAGAGTTTTTAGATGTGGGACCATTCCACGAACATGTACTCATTGCACTTTTTGTAAATATTTCATTAAGTAACATTCGAGCCAATGTTACACTATCCTTTGACGATCTCTTGAATTTAGAAAGTTGAATACGTTGAACAAACACACAGGATTCTTTTATCAATTCAACAAGTCCAGGGGCATATTCGTGGTATTTTAATGTCCATCTTGAGTTATTTTTGTCGTATTCCGGAGGGAGAACAAACTGAAATCCGTTGTCCTCAAGAGTTTTAGACCTTTTTGCCTTTTTTTCTACTTTTTTCTGTCGAACATGTCTCATATCTAGCATTATTTGACGAATACCTTTCAGAATACATTGAAAATCCGTTTTATTCCAATTGCGGATCTGACCATACTTTGTAACATACTTCTGCAATATATCTGTTGCGTGTTCATTTAATACAGGACTTGCTTGTCCACTGTGGATGTCATTAGTTGTTTCACTACTCCACGAACATGTGCTCAAAGCAGTTGTAGTAAAAATTTCGGTTAGTAACATTCGAGCAAATGCTTTGCAATCGTTAGACCATTTCTCGCATTCAGCGAGTTTGTCAGCATTAACATACACACCGGAATGTTCCATTAGTTCAACAAGTCCCGGACCAGGTTCACGATACTTCAGTGTCCATCGCGAGTCATTTTCATCGCATTCTGGAGGAAGAACAATCTTGCGCCTATCTTTCTGTTCTGTATGTTCTTCATTTAATTTTAGTACTTGTGCTGTCGTGTCTTTTGATGAAGATGCTGGTACGTTCATGTTGTTATTTGCCTTTGCGTTTTGTAGGAAAGGTTTATGATTTTTTCAACTTGCTGAATTTGGTCTGAAACAAATAAATTTTATATAATATTGCCTGGTAAATATCGACTTTAGCTAGTAAAAGGCGAACAGGTTGATGTTTCATAAATGTTCATTATAATTTTTCATAGGTAACTAAAAAAAACTGCTGTTCTGTACGTTTTGACTGTATAAGTATTGTAGTTTTTGTTGGAAACACTGTTTTTAGGATTCCGTAGCCGATTGCCAAAAAACGGAACCCTTATAGATTCGTCATGTCTGTCTGTCCGTCTGTTTGTCTGTTCGTCCGTATGTCACAGCAAGTATATTCGGAAAGTTTTAAGACTACACAGTTGAAACTTGGTAGATGTATTCTGTGAGCCGCTTTACGATTTTTGTACAACAGTAAAAAAAATAAAGATTAAGGGGGGTCTCGTAGAGGAGGACACAGAGGAGCACACCGTGGAGGTCTGCCCCGCTTGGGCGGAGCCGCGCCGTGTTCTCGTCGCGGCGATCAGCGCTCTGGTGCAAGCCATGGTCCGGGGTGAGATGGAATGGGACGCCGTCGCCTCCTTCTGCCAAGCAGTGATGCTAGCGAAGGAGGTGGCGGAACGTGAAAGGGAGATAACCTCTCGTCCCAGCTGCCGCGTGAGATGCTCCGGGCGTCGGGGGCCACGTGACGGCTTTCGGCCACCGTAGACGCGGGCCCGTGGACGGTGAGTAATGGGCTAGCTCAATTTTTTTGAAAAAAGGTTTCTTAAAAATAATTTCTTGTATGAATTAAACATTATCGCAATCATAATAATCTATGTAGCAATTCTATTTAATGTTTTTTTTTTCTTATTCTCTTTGACTTGCATTGCTTATGGACTGATTTTCCTTTCGCTTTGAGTGATATGTGGGTGCCAAAAAGATTCTGATCTTGCCCTGCGTGACGTGCTACTGTCCATTTGGACTCCGATTTTGCCTCATTGTTCAAATCTTTTCTTTTTGGATATAATTCTTGAACAAAGTTACTCAGGGGCTGAAGGTTAACATTTTAAGATATTTTTGACATGTACATGCTACCATTTCTTCTCAACTATTCTAATGTATGAAATACTGCTATTTTTCATTATTTTTATATTTATTTTACCACTAGTTTTAATAATAGGCAAAGTTTGAAAGTGGCGCGGTGAATGAAAAGTTGTGTGGAAATCGGTTGACGTGGTATGGGCATGTGATGCGGAGGAATGAGGAAAATGTCGTGAGGAAGGTCGTGAATATGAATGTGGATGGGTATAAGAGTAGAGGAAGACCAAAGAAATGATGGATGGACTGTGTTAAGAATGGTATGGTAAGAAAGGAGGTGTCTCATGAGATGACAAAAAACAGAGAGGTATGGAAGAGGAAGACAAGTCATGCCGCGCCAACTTAAATGAATTGGGATAAGGGCAAGAGAATGATGATTTTAATAATAAGCAAACATTATAAAGAATAACGTAAGTTAAACATAATGTAAACAACTGTTTGCTTATACTACAATGTCAACTTTGACATATCTAACTACAACTTAATAAAAATCAAGTTCACTACTTGTATATTGGTACACCCGGGTGGGTTAAAAGTTAGAAATATGTACTTATATTAAAAACTTATTAAAATAAACCTTCTATTGCTGAAAATTGCATTAAAATCCGTAGAATAGTTTAAAAGATGTAAGCTTTCAAACGGCGAGAGTGGTTTTGTTTTACACCATGTAAAGAAGATGTAAAAACAAAGATTACTTTGTCACAAGTAAACTAGTACAATCACAGAGAACAAGGAAAACTGTTCCACTATAATACAGTCGATACTGTACGGGGAAAAGCGTGAATCAGTTCTGTGTTAACAATCATTATATGCATCGACACGTAACAACAATTGTAAGTAGGATCATTACATCTGCTGCATAATAATAGCATAATGAACTGTGTCCGTATGGTGTCGGACGTAAAGAATAGCACCATCCCAAATCTTCCCGTGGGTGTCGTAAGAGGCGACTAAGGGACTTACCAGAGAATGGGCAGCAGCGTTCTCTGTGCCTTCGTAACAACCATACTGCGATCGCCAACCCGCCTGCCAAGCGTGGCGATTATGGCAAATCCCCCCCTTCTGGGGGAGGCCTATGTCCAGCAGTGGACGTCTTTTGGCTGAAATTATGAATGAACTGTGCGTGTGCTATGTTGTTATTTTAGTTTGGCATGTCGTTTTAGGGTTCCGTACATCAAAAGGAAAAATCGGAACCCTTATAGGATCACTCGTGTGTCTGTCTGTCTGTCCGACCAACCCCCTCGCCTACTAATTACCGCCTACAATTTTGAAAAAAATACAGAAATTAGTTCAACACTTATAGTTTGCAGGGAAGAAGTCTATGGTGTTAACATAACATGGTAAATCTCTCAGTATCTACTACAATGGTACGGAACCCTTCATAAACAATTCCGACTTGCACTTGGCCAGTTTTTTATATAATCTCTTTATAACGCCTGAATGCTATGTGTCGTATTTTCCATATGGAATTTAAGCATCGTACGCATATGTGTAGACTGTAGGTACCTCCACTTTTAGTGTATCTTCATTCCGACAGCTGCCTCATGTTAAGTGCATTTGTTTTGGGATAAATCTAAGTATTGTTAACAATGTAAAATGATATTTCAACTAAAACTGAATAAATTAATGGAAAAAGCGTTTTTACAAAAAATAGAACCGTCTTCAAAAACACAAAAAAAGACAAAAATAAATTTAGCTTCAGAAGTCGGTGACTTTTGTTTGTTTCATTTTTTTTTTTGGCGCCGACTTCTGAAGTTAAAGTTATTTTTGTTTTTTTTTGTGTTTTGTCTTCTTCATCTTCGACATGTCGATTTCCATTGTTGTTGAATTAAAAGCGGTTTTATTTTTGGCCAAATAGGTTTTTTCGTCGCAATCGTTGGACAATATAATCGTTAGTCGTTACCTAATCAAATAATGTTACAACAGCAAATAAACCCTTTTTATTTTATTTTTTTTGGGGGGTGGGAAATCATCAAATAACCCCTCCCGCTCTGGGCAGAGCGAAAGGGAGTGTCAGACTTCTACTGACTAAAAACCACCCATGTACCTTCTTAGTCCTTGCGCCGAGGTCGCGGTATCTCTTTCGAACAACCCGCAGCCCCAACGGGAGCAAATAAACCCTGAGATACGAGTGATGTCATTTGGATTATTTTTATTACGACCGAAATATCGACGTTATCGCGAATTTAGTTCAAAAAAATAAAAAAAACCCCGATTCATCATGTGTCACCGCAACTTAACACAAAACAGTTACGTATTACAACAAGTTAACACATTTACCTTTATTTACACCGTTAATCACAAATATTTATCTGATACAACACTATCACAACTGCCACATTGCTAACCACTGAAATAATGTCTAAATATAGTATATACAATATAACTGAATCAAAACTAGTTTAGTTTGACGAAGCGTTTATAAATCTTGAGCACACGTCCTCTTCTCAATCGTTGCGCGGGATATGCAGAATTGCAGACAGTGATTGCGCCACAAATTGTAACAGGAAAATCATCTCGTTTGTTTTGTTTTTGTGCGCAAAAGAGATAGCTATATCAATCTGAATGTGCATTCCAAGAATTAAAACGAGTAGTTGTAGTTATTATGACGTTTTTGTTTATCAATCTGAACACATGGCCTCGCGTTGTTTAGATTATTCGTCCAATGAGAGATCTGCATAAATTGGTTTTCTTCGGCTGGATACACACGCGCTCGAAAGTAATAAACTCATTGTTTTATTTTCGAACTAGCTTTTCGTTTGCGGCTTAGTATATTATTGCTTATTAGTATGTTGACATTGAAATATATATTAAATATAATATCATTAAATATGGTACCTACCTAACCTGTTTTGTGTGTGTGTCAATATTACCAAGGGCGGCTCCAGGGGGGTGGGACAGGGGCACGTGCCCCACCCCCGCCCAAAAGGGTTAAAGAGTTCCCATCACAGTACATACTTACAAATCAAAAGTCGGTGACTTTTTTGCCACCTATTTCTGAAAGTGAAGTTATTCTAGGCATTTTTAGTGTTTTTTGAAGTCGTTTGATTTTTTATGCAAAAAGTTTTTTTTAACAGTTAGGTACTGTTGATAATTTTTGTCGGCCTGGCCCATGTGCCCCCAGAAAAAAATCCTGGATCCGCCCTTGATATTATATTCAATTAAAACACAATTCTTCTCACTGTAGACTCGGAACATTTTATTTTATTTTGTTGCCTCTGCGGTCCGTTTCATGCATTGTTTTAAATTATCAACAATATTAATATGAGCCTAGTCTCTCTTCATGAAACAATATTACGTCGATGCCCCCAAGCGAGAACTCGGTAATGTGCTATTTTATGGGGTTTATGCTGTTATGTCAAATACTGGTACTCAGCTGCATCCGGTTAGACTGGAAGCCGACCCCAACATAGTTGGGAAAAGGCTAGGCAGATGATGATGCTGTTATGTCAAATTAGGCATCTATGAGCTAGAATACACCTTGGATTTTTTTTTCAGATTTTTGTGTCATGATATTTACAACGATATCATGACACACCCTTTTATAGATCCGTACAAAAAAAACATTTATATTTTACTAGCTTGTGCCAGCGGCTTCGCCTGCGTGGAGTTCGATAATTGTCCCACATAATTATATGATAATTGGGATCATACTATCGGGATAAAAAAAATATCCGTTCAGTTGTTTTTGCGTAAAAGAGTACCATACTTCCTCACAAACTGTCATTTATAATATTAAGTAGGATTTTGGTTAATTAAGGTTTTGAATAAAAGGAATTTCATATTAATGGCACAGCTATATTTCGGAAATAAATTAGCTTTCATTTAAAACATAAATGACCTCAATAGTCTCTCTCGTTGAGAAGAATTGATAGAATCAGTAAATCTTTTCTCCTGTAAAATTTTGATTTTTCGATTACCGGGTTACTGCTTGTTAGCGTCGACGTCATTAATCATTTGTCTCGATTGTTATGTAAAACCATTTCGTAAAACTATTGTGCGCGATGGTATTTTGAAACCGAACGTGACCTAGACAGACTGACCGACAATACTGTCCCGGCAAAAATGCATCGCGGGAACTACCTCATACCACCAAATAGACCAATATATCGCCTAATACGCAGCTTGACCGCCAGCAGCGTTCTTTTAACGTGGCGCGACCATTTTTTTTTCGTTTGTAAATTTATCAAATGACCCCGCTTTTCGTTTGTGAATTTATCAAATGAGCCCCCCGCTCTGGGTCTAGATCATTGAAATAGGTAATCCAGCTGATTGTAAAAAGGAAAAGGCACGTAGTAATACGAATGTGATTGAATGAATGGTATCAAACCGACATAATATTGTAGGTAATAGAAGTGTAGTTAACTTATTTTAAGAGCAGGTCACAGCACAGTTCAAAAACATAATGTAAGGTAAGATTGAAACGGGAACAACGTCTTAATAGGGCCCATATTATAAATATAAATAAATATGTACGTTTTTATGAATAACAGCGCTTACAGTGCCATCTCGTAGCACTTTTGACTAACTTTTGCAGTTATGCTACAAGATGGCAGCACTGTGTCATTATTAAGTTTCGCTTACCACTGTTGGCAGGCTAATAAATTGAGTGGTATTAAACATTCTCCATAAGTTATGCATCATTGAGAATTTTTTTTGCTAAAATATTAATATAAAATAACAAAGTCATAGGACCTCATTATTTTATTTATTATCCTAAAAGTATTTTTGTTTCATTCGACTTGTTTTAACATTCGACTTTTTTTTTGTAACTAAACTAGAGGCTTCATTCTAAACTTTCCAATGACCAAAAACATAATTACTCGCTAATCAACGACAAGAAATCATAGTCATCATGTGATGACGTCACACTATAGAAGAGAATAGAATATGTTTTAGATACCATACAACATTTTCGACACTTAAAAATAAGTTTCCGTAGTGTAGCGGTTATCACGTGTGCTTCACACGCACAAGGCCCCCGGTTCGATCCCGGGCGGAAACAGTGTCTTTTTGCTTATTTAGATAGTTTCAAGGTTTATCTAAACAGTTTTAAAATATTTTGGAGTGCTGCCTACCATTTTTGTAGAAGTTAGGTGTGATGATAGCCATTAATAGAAAGTATGATGACTGCATTATGATTGTTGTAAATTAAAACGCCTTGTAGAAACGGGCCGCAACGCGTAATACTGGCACAGTTAATTTTCTTATATTAGGCGCAAAATTAAAATTGCATACCCATTTTATTTGTAACACGACTGTTTCATCTAAAGGATTGGAACGAAACAACCAAAGACAGGAATAAAATATTGAAAGAGGGAAGGTACTTTACCCTGCAGAGGTACACATCCGACTCATAATAATATTATTAAATTATTTATTATCATTTCAGAGACGTTTTTTAAAGTCACTCAGTTGTTATCAAATAAAGGTTAGTATTACTAGTGTACAAATGTGTAATTTTGCAAAATTCAGAAACTATTGAAGGTTGGGAATAATTTACTTACAAATTACTTATTGGTTGTATTGCGATGCGATTTTATAGTTCAAAATGCACCAAAAGAACCTAGGGTAAAACCACCTTGAATAATATTAGATATATTAAAACACAAGTCTTTAATAGATAAATACCATGTTTGACATATTAATTTAATGATACTGATCACACAGCCTTCTGCAAAATTCGTTCGAACCGGTACCACAGAATACATATAACCGGTACGGACAATGGTAACAGAGGTGCGCTGTCAAACTGTCCCGATTTGATTGAACCCTAAAGTGTTGTCAATCTCCGAGGTCCGGAGCCGCATCTAGATTAGGTATGTCCGTACGGGCTTGATCGAAACCTTAACACAAGTTAAAGTCCTCTAGCATACAATGAAGTCGCAGAAAACGACCAACGTACCCGAAACTATTTTTTCCAATAAACCTTGAACCTAATGCTTTAGCGATAAAGTTGAAAATCTGCCGGAAAGGGGTTTGAACTTTTTTGTATGGAAGCTGGCATATCGACCCACCGCCATTTTGATTTTTTTTTAGCAATCACGGCCCACGATGAAATTGACAAACAAAAAATGACACTGAACATGGTACCACAAAGTGTCACGTTATCGAGATATTTGAAGGTAAAAATCGACATAATTATGAGTACAATGACCACATAAAAATATACCTTTTATGTGTCTATAGGCGTTTACTGATTGTTGAAAGAGAGTAGGTACATTGCATACTACTAGGAGCACGAGAAAACTATTATTTGACATAATAATATAATGTTCATTGACATGCGAAGCGATTTTCTCGTGCGCATAATAGTAATCAAGCTAGTACTAATAAGTATATGTTTAATGATTGTCGTTGTACTCATTTGTCGATCTTTTTTTTTTTTTTTTTGGGGATGGGAAATCATCAAATAACCCCTCCCGCTCTTGGGCAGAGCGAAAGGGAGTGTCAGACTTCTACTGACTAAAAACCACCCATGTTCCTTCTTCGCCCTTCATGTCGAGGCCTCGGTATCCCTTGCGGACAACCCGCAGCCTCGACAGGCTCATTTGTCGATCTTTACCTTCAATTATCTCGGTAACGTGATACTTTGGGATACCGTATTACTAGACATTGTTTGTTCGTCTAAATGTCCTCTATCCATACATACTACTATGTCTATCATATCAAAAAAATCAAAATGGCGGGCAGGTTGATATGATACTTCGGTTCTATCCTCTTTGACAAATTTGTAGTAACTTGATATGCTGGCGTCTGTACCTACTTAAGTAACTTCATCCTACTAATCCTACTAATATTATAAATGTGAAAGTTTGTGAGAATGGATGTGTGGATGTTTGTTACTCTTTCACGCATAAACGGCTGGACCGATTTGGTTGAAATTTGGTATGTAGATAGGTTATACCCTGGATTAACATATAGGCTACTTTTTATCCCGATTTTCTCTTCCCGTGGGATAATTTTCGAGTTGTAGCGGGCGAAGCCGCTGGCAACAGCTAGTAAATCATAATACATACTATATTAAGTCCCTAACTGTTGAACAAGTATCTCACTTTTTCTTATTATTTACACACAATGTAATTCAATTACCGACTTTTTGTAATAAATGTTACATTTTTTGTTAACTATGACGTTAAATAAAAGATAAATTATAATTAAGTACCTATAACTAATGGATGTAATGTCCTTGATGTACGAAGTTTAGATGACGTCATATCAATATTATTATGTTCGTTCTATGACACCAAAAATACTGATTACTGATTGACCAGTTTTTTTTACAACTGGTTTAGATATTAAAAACTGGTCACTACCGGTTTAACAAACACACACACACACACATGCTTGACACTGAAGAAATATTGGTCGACCCTACCAGAGCTTGGTTTAGCAGGGTAAGAGCTAATATACAACAGAGTTCACCCCGGTGCCCTGATGTCACTCAGTCCTTGGCACGGCCTTAACTGGACTTGGGTGCTTGGAGGAATGCGCCACTAAAAACGCTAACCGTGCATTGTCATCCAAACTACACGTTTACACAAAACTTCAGCTCCATCGGTTGAAGTTAACATTGAGATCGCGTTAGAAACACCATCCCTTTTTTTTTATTTTTTTTTTTATGGTGGTTGGAAAATCATCAAATAACCCCTCCCGCTCTTGGGCAGAGCGGAAGGGAGTGTCAGACTTCTACTGACTAAAAACCACCCATATTCCTTCTTAGCCCTTCATGTCGAGGCCGCGGTATCTCTTGCGAACAACCCGCAGCCCCGACGGGAGAAACACCACCCTGCGCTCCATAACTCAAATAGCTGATGTTGGAGAAAAAACAGCCAGGCTGAAGTGGGAGTGGGCAGGCCACGTAGCACGGATGCACCCGGAGAGATGGGCAAAGGTCGTCACACACTGGACGCCTGAGGCAGGACAGCGCCGTCGAGGTCGACCGCGGCGAAGGTGGCGTGACGATCTGATCATGTTTGCGGGGCTAACATGGCCAGAGATCCCGTGGGTGTCGTAAGGGGCGACTAAGGGACAAACCAGAAAATGGGCAGCAGCGTTCTCTGTGCCTTCGTAACAACCATACTGCGATCGCCAACCCGCCTGCCAAACGTGGCGATTATGGCAAATCCCCCCCTTCTGGGTGAGGTCTATGGCCATGTCATGTGATGAATAATAAGTTGTTTTCTATAAGGATAGCTTGCTAGTCTTTATTACCTACCACAAAAAAAAACTTAATACACAGGTATTTGCGTCACTGCGAGGTTTTATGTAGATTAGATTAAACGTAACATTGCGACTAGACCTTTTGAAAAATACCCGTATAAATTTTGTGTTGTCAAAATGTTAATAACATTAATTAAATTGTATTTTATCTTCATTTAGTTCGTATTAAGATTAGTTCTAGATTTTTAATGATTAAATGATATTTCCGTGAGTAAACCAGTCATTATCTTCCTGCCCATATCCCAGTACTTGGGGTCGGCGTTACACGTTTTATCAACCGACTTCCAAAAAGGAGGAGGTTCTCAATTCGTCTGTATGTTTTTTTGTACATATGCATTTGCAAGGTACACTGAGAGCAGCGGTGTCCCAGTGGTGTCGGGCTCGACGTACGAACAGTTGGTCGTAGGTTCGAACCCAAGCAGGTGCATTACTTTGTGTAATTTTTTTCTTAACCGCTGCTCTCAAAACGGTGAAGGAAAACATCGTGAGGAAACCGGCATGTCTTACAACCAAATAATTCGAAGACATCTACCAACCCGCACTGGGCCCACGTGGTGGATTATAGCCCATCCCTCTCCGAGAGAGGAGGCCTGAGTCCCTGCAGTGGGAATATTATAGGCTGATGACGATGATGGTGATGAAGAAGGTATTAATATTGATGTATAGGATTGTTGCGGTTATTCGATGATTTACCACCCGCCAAAAAAAAATTGGGTACAGAATCAAAGTTAGCTAAATCCATACTAAATATGCCACCTTGATGTTTGTACAGTTTCCATCCAATTATAGAATCGTTTCACTATCAAAACCATATCTATAAGAAAACCCACTTCAAAAAACATGATTAGTATCGAAGACAGCTATACGAGTATCCATTGGTGTTGGAAACGAATATAGCTAAAGTCGCTGTCCGCCAATGACATCCCTCCAGCTACAAAGTTTCATCACTAGTACAATGACGTCATCGCTATTCTGCTAGAAACGAACTGCTCCATCTAATGTTCGAAGTGTTCATAACAAGTGAGCATCTAGGTACCAGTGGTAGTTTAACAAATAATATTCCTTCACAATATTAAGTTTTTGTAGGTAAAACAGTCGTTACAGGTTGTCACTGGGGCGGGGGGCGAAAGTCTGACGATCGTCTTACCAAGGGTATCATATAGGGTCCGTTTACTATTCAAAGCATCCACTAGCACAATGTTTTTACAGTGCTACATTGCATTACATTATACCCAAAAAAAAAAGTCGTTTCCCAGCATACATTTTTGCGTAGGGGTACTTTTGATGTACAGAATGCTTGGTTGACGGCTGTGTGATGGGTTGATTTACACCCTGTATTATCAAGTATTTCGCTCCATGTAAAATACTGATACTATGTGAGTCGAATGTCGGTCATACCGGGTCCGGACAAGCCCAGACAAAAGGCACCTAATTAAGAAAACCAAATTTTAGACCAGTCAGCTTCCCACATTTATAGCTCTTAATACGTATGTAGAAGAGTTTTTACTTAACTAATTATTCTTAAGTAAAGCGTAGCCATTAAGTTTTTAAGAGGAACTAGTTGAACAGCTTTTTATACACGTGTGAAATAAAAACTAGGTTTTGTCGTCTGCCTCGTGACACCGTTGTTATGATTATAATTCGGAGTTGCTCGTGGCTTGATAATAACTGCTGTTAGGGTCGATCTTTAGGCTAAGTCGTGCACGCAATTGAACATCGGTATTGTACATAAAGCGACTGCTTATCTAACCTCCACAATTCAGTTACAGGGACTAGTTGGCCGACTTTCGGGCTACTGCAGACAGACACAGGCCATATCGGACCAAGAACGGAAAAACAGGAGAAATTCAAATATAACTGTACCAGTGCCAGCTGATAGGGTCACGTCACTATACATTTAAGCCCCATGGAAAACTAAAGCCAAGGATAGTAAGCGAGGGAGAGGATAGTAAGGGTAGTAAGCGATTTTTCATCAAAACAGTAATAACTCTATGATTGCTCCACGACACGCTTGCTTGCACTTTTCTTGCTAGGCACAGACTGTTTTCCGCGAATGCATTACGATCGACACTTAGATAATAATTCAAGCGTAGAATCAAGTATACCGTTTACACCCCTACTTACATCATAGCGTTGAGTTGAAAAAGTATCGATAAGCTTAGTAACATCGATCGATGTCTACTTATGTACTCGTGTAGCTAAATATATAGGCTTCTTCTGGGTTAGCTCGTTCCATCATTGACCTCATCTCTGCCCCTGGCGCAAGATTGAGGTCAAGAGTACACCCATCTAATATAAAAAAGCCGACCCCAACGCTATTACCAAAAGGCAAGGAAGTTTTTTTTAATTATGAGTCGAACATGTTCGAAAGCATGAAGCATGTTCGATAGACATTAGTAGAGATTATTATTAATTTATGAAGAAAAGTATCAGGTGCCTTTAAAATTCAACGAAATATTAGTCATCTCCACACTAATATTCTTCGTTTCCAAGAGCTCGCCACAACGCTCGAATGAATGTTATAAATATCAAAAATATATCGCAAAATATCAACCGGATATTTAATAAAATATTTGGTAGTGGTTGATCGATAGTCAATAGTTTTAATCTCTTGCCGCCTTATTACAAAAGGTAATTAAACCTGGTTAACTTAACTTAGACTTGGTTTATCTCGCATGACGTCTCACTTCAATAGTATTCAAAAGAAAGTGACAGCATGCAAGATAAACCAAGTCTAAGTTAAACCAGGTTTAATTACCTTTTGTAATAAAGCCGTTACGGTTTTTAACCAAAAGTGACATTATGTCAAGATTACAGGATACCGATGCATTATTCTGAGCGTGTAGCTCGGTCATTGCCCCACGGAATTGTACTACTGGGGTAAAAGTATTCTTTGTGTTACATGTTATATACTGTGTGCCAAATTCTATTCAAAAACTTTTAATAGTTTTTATGTAAAAGAGTAACTAACATCCATTCATACTCACAAACTTTCTCAAAAATTATAAGAGTAGTAAGATATGATTTTGTCATTATCTAACTAATAACTAGTACCACAGTAGTAGTATAACTAGTTTTATTCTTGTACAGATTTTGCAACATAAACTATTGTTAGGGAATAAAGGCTGTATTTAAGCACATTTCCACAAGAAGTACATTTAGTTTATTACATTTTTAATTTTGTTAAAATCATATTGGCTGATTGAATCATTTCCTTTGCCTATCACGCGACAACGATTGTTTGTAATACTTGTCTGTGGATTCAACGCTCATAAAAGAGGTTGAGGACATTGGGACCTGGATTATTCGAGCCCGGACCACCAAGAGAACAAGTTGTTTATTGCCAAGTAAAAGGACCTACTGTAAGTCAGTCTGATTTAATAAGTACCTATTCTTTCAAATATCATACTTTGTTATAAACTGTGACCGTTATTTTTATTCTTAAGCTTTAAATTCTTTGGTGTAACTATTGCTAGTTTTGTAATTTATGTAGAAAGGTTGTACAATGCATTAGATTCCATAGTATTGTGTGGTCTATGTGAGACGGTTATGTGAAATCATGATAATCGATAATAAATGTGTGATTTGAATGTTCCATTATAAGGCTTTTTATTAACTTTGCTCCTCTGACATATAGAAATAGAAACAGATAATTACAGCCAATATGTAGTTAAAGCATAACTACTGATTTATCTAATAAATCAAAAGCGGGAAAATTCAACGCCCATATTTTATACAAATATAATTTTAGATCTACCTGCTACTTGAATAAAATAACGGTCACATATTGAATAAAAGAAATACATGTTTCACTGTGTGCTTTAGTCGTGTTTAAATTATTATGGTGATGCAGGCATGGATTGCAAGGGTTTTGTGTATCTTGCCGGGGCTACACTCCGGGATACACATCACACTAGTGTTCCAACATGCATGCATCTTTCTATGTTCAACTTTACGAAGATACAGATTTTGATCATTGAACGGATGCATATTCTTCATTGTGGGGTGTTCCTGTAAATGCTTTGCCATGGCTACTCTATGGAGGTATTAGAGGAACACCGCGGGATGTCCACTCTCACCTTGCCGGGGCTACACTCCGGGATGGGTGTGGATATTTCCTTTGTTTAGATATGCATTGGTTTTGGTGTCATACGACATGTATCTTGCTGTTAGTGTTTTTTTTTTCTTCATTAACAAATGTACTTATGCACAGCAAACAGTGAAACGTGATAATTATATACACATGAAAGGAATTCCATACCATCATGTCAATGATTTCATTTTAATAAGATTAACTATTCTCGAATGATATTTAATAGAATAACTATGTTTATTATTGCTTTACTGAACATTTTATTTCGCTGGATTGTTTATGTTATTTTAGTCCTTAGATAACTTGTGATATTTTTTTTTTATCTTTCTCCACCATTATGTACCTACTAAGGTTTTATGAATACTATTCTAATCATATCAATATTTTCCTACTATCCTGATCGATATCGATTGGACCGTGACTTGACAATATTAATAAAAGATTGTGACAATGTCGGATAGGAGGTCTGCTAGAGAGGTCTATACACCTCCACGTGTAGTAGAGTGTAGAAGTAGATCTAAGGAGAGGAACACGCGGGTTCGATGTCGCGGACCCAAACGTCCTCTGACACGCTCGCGATCAACTACACGTAGGGACACCTCTAGAAGTTCAACATTGGCTCGTTCAGATTCTAAACACTCACGTTATAGAAATAGATCGCCGAAGCGAATGCGAAAGCGCCGCACCAGAATTTCTCGTTCTATTGGGCGGTCACGTAGCATGGATTTACAGTCTTCCAAAGCATACAGAGGACGTTCGCGCTCTCGTCTAAATAAAAAACGCTCACGCCATGAACGGGTACATGTGGAAAAGAGACGACATGTTAGCATAAGTTCAGTAACGAGTACTACAACAATATCAAGCTCTTCCGAATCGAATAGCAGCAGGCATAGACGTAGCCCAGCAAAATCAAACCGTGCTAAAAGTCGAAAGCAAAGCGTTACTTCTAAATCAAAAGAAAGTAGTGTAATGGAGAAGTTAATAGATGCGCTAAACAAACGTAATGAAAGTAGCTTTATAGGCGCCAAAGATGTTATTCCAAACTTTGATCCAAGTCAAAAAAATCAAACGATGACATCGTGGCTAAAGAAAGTAAACGAAACTGCTCGCATATATTACTGGAATGATAAAGAAATTATTTATAACGCATTACCTAAGCTCGCTGGTCTGTCACGCAGATGGTATGAAGGCTTATCGTCGGTTAAGCTTAACTGGAAGGAATGGCAGGCCAAATTACTAAAAAGCTTTCCTGACGACCAAAATTATGCGGATAAACTCATCGAGATGTTAGACAGGAAGAGTAAGAGGGATGAAACTCTAGAAGAATACTTTTATGATAAAGCAAAACTTGTAAACCATTGTGGAATTAAGGGGAAAAACGCAGTGGACTGTATAGTACAGGGCATATATGATAATAATATCCGTCTGAATGCGTTAGGCTCAGACTTTAGGCGACCGAGTAGGCTACTCAAGTATTTACGGAATATTTCTTGCAAAAGTATAAAGGAAGTAAAGAAAACCCCCATGCAAGTTAAAGAAAACATACGAAACAATAAACAGCCATCGTTTAAAGTCCGTTGTTACAACTGTTCGGAGCCTGGACACACTGTTCCAAAATGTCGAAAGGCTCTCCAAAAGTGTCCAAAATGCAACAGAATGGGCCATTTAGCTGAACATTGCAAGCATGATGCAGATAAAGATAAACATCTATTAAATCCCGTCAATAAGGTACAGTTGATCGAAACCAGTAAAACTAGTCACAATATTTATACAAAAAATATAACAGTAAACGGCGTACCTAAAACTGCATTTGTCGATTTCGGTAGCGAGTGCACGCTTATCCAACAGAGCACGGCAGACGAATTAAAATTAGACACCTCGACTGTCGGACTCCCTGTATTAAAAGGCTTTGCAGCTGGTGTACTTTTACCGTTAGGTAAGGCATCCGTCGAGATAAGCGTGGACTTTGTTACTGCCATAATAGAAGTTTTTATCGTACATAATGAGTTCCTTAATACAGATGTACTGGTTGGTCAGACTCTAACTGAGTTATCTGAGGTTAGAGTTTACAAAACAAATAGTAATTTGGTGTTATACTCAGCGGTGGCCGAAGCAGAGAAATTGGAAGTTTACGTAGAATCAGACGTAGAGATTAATGGGCTAGTCGGCGTAGATGTACATTTAGAAAGTAAACACACGGGGCTAATATATTTAACAGGAAACACTTGTTTTAAGCCAGGTGAAGAAATTGTGATTCCGCAAGGTCTATATGCAGTTAAAAATGGCCTAGGAAAGATATTAGTCATAAACTTATCTGGGGATAAACATGCGTTGAATAAGGGAAAGCTTATTGCAAGGGCTAATTTATTACCGATCTCTCAAGACATTTATAGTGATTTCCAAAGGGCTGACAAATTAGGGATCTACAAATTGACGGTTGACAAACCTAGCAATAACAAACCTGATCCCCTGACGATAGACATGCTAAAAATAGGTTCTGAAACTACTGACAAACAGAAACAACTACTTTTAAAGTTGGTTAATGAGTATCGTGATTGTTTTGCTTTAAACGTAAGTGAGCTGGGAACGTCGACTATTTCAGAAATGCATATTACACTTACTGACAGCTCTCCTGTCTCTTACAAACCATACAGGTTACCATATAGCGAACGCATAGTAGTTCAAAAACTTGTAAATGAGCTTCTTGATAACAATATCGTTAAAGAATCTAATTCCTCTTACGCAAGCCCGATAGTTCTAGTCAAAAAAAAGAATAATGATTATCGTTTATGTGTAGATTATAGGGCACTTAACAAAAAGACCGTCAAGGATTCTTACCCTATGCCAGTCATAGATGACCAACTCGACAGACTTAACGGCAAAAGATTTTTTACGAGCTTAGATCTAAAATCGGGCTACTACCAGATTCCGATGGCAAAAGATTCAACCCATGTAACAGCGTTCGTAACTCCTGACGGACATTTCGAATATACGCGAATGCCATTTGGTTTAGTCAATGCACCAGCCGTATTTCAACACATGATAAATAAAGCCCTAGGGAAAAATAGATTCGACCTAGCTTTACCCTATATGGATGACATCTTAACACCCGCTACTGATGTAGACGAAGGTATGGAAAAATTAAGGAAAATCTTTGATTGTCTCCGGAAAGCCGGATTGACCTTAAATATCGAAAAATGTTTCTTCTTTGAAACGAAGTTAGACTACTTAGGATATGAAATCTCTAAAGAGGGCCTGAGGCCCGGTAGTAGAAAAACCGAGGCAGTAGCTTTATTCCCGACACCAGGCAGCGTTCATCAGGTCCGTCAATTCGTTGGTCTCGCAAGTTTTTTTAGACGATTTGTTCCAAACTTTGCGAGTATTGCTAAACCTTTGACCTCCCTAACAAAAGCAAATATCCCTTGGGTTTGGGGTAGTCTCCAAGAGGAAGCATTTAATACAATTAAAACTAAGTTAACCGAACGCCCCATTTTGGCTCTGTATGATACAACTTACATAACGGAGGTCCACTGCGATGCCAGCAAATTAGGGGTAGGCGGAATTCTGCTTCAAAAGCCTGACGAAAAATCTCCCCCTAGGCCAGTGGCATACTTTAGCAAACAAACAACTAAAGACGAAGAATACCTTCATTCTTATGAATTGGAGACTCTTGCGGTTGTCCTGTCACTAAAGAAGTTTCGTGTATATTTAATTGGTATACCGTTTAAAGTGTTCACGGACTGCAACGCATTAAGGACTACACTAACAAAGCGTGACTTGATGCCGCGAATAGCACGATGGTGGTTACTATTACAAGAATACGATTTTAGCATTGAATACAGGCCAGGCGACAGCATGAAACATGTTGACGCATTAAGCCGAAACCCGATTGCTTATCGAGACTCGCGTGAACTGTTAGATGCTAGGGAGTATGATGTCATGAATATCAGTGCCACCGATTGGCTTCAAACTGTTCAAATGTCTGATCCTAAATTACAACACATCAAACTGATCTTAAAAAGTAACGAAAAGGAGGTTAAAGATATTCACACAAATTTTCTCCTCCAGGATGACAAGATCTATAGAATAGTAGGGATTCAAAATAAATGGGTTGTACCTAATGGGGCACGCTGGCGTATTTGTCAGTTATGTCATGATGAGATGGGGCACTTTGCGGTCGAAAAGACTCTAGATAAAATAAAACAGGACTATTGGTTTCCTAAAATGAAACGTTTCGTTCGCAAATATGTGGAAGCATGTCTTAATTGTGCATACAATAAAGCATCTACTAGCAAACCTACTGGTTACCTACATCCAATTCCCAAAGGTAGCGTCCCATTTCACACTCTTCACATGGACCATCTAGGACCATTTGTTAGGAGCAAAAAGGGGAATTCTTACATTCTGGGTGTAATTGACGGTTTCAGTAAATTTATTTTTATAAGACCAGTAAAAGATGTAAAAACTAAAACCACTATCAAGACTTTGCAGGAAATATTTGACGTAATAGGTAGTCCAAACATAATAATCACCGATCGCGGTACTAGTTTCACATCAGCGGCATTCAAAAGCTTTG
Source organism: Diarsia brunnea (assembly GCA_949774965.1). Lineage (NCBI taxonomy): Eukaryota > Metazoa > Arthropoda > Insecta > Lepidoptera > Noctuidae > Diarsia > Diarsia brunnea. The sequence goes on along the minus strand of OX459016.1, from coordinate 950,599 downwards.
TAAAATTAATAGGTGCTAGGCATGTACTGAACGCTGTAGCAACACCACGAGCCAATGGGCAGATTGAGAGATATAATCGTACAATTCTCGATTCCTTAGCCGCAACTAATTATGATCAGGCGGAGCGCGACTGGGATGTCAGAGTAGGTAAATTGCAATGGAGTTTAAATAATATAACCAATAAAACCACGGGAAAATCTCCTTCTGAAATAGTATTTGGACGTCGCACAATCTGTCCTGGGGAGGGTCCCATTTTAAACGAGCTAGCCGATTTAATAGATACTTCTGAATCGGGTCCATCTAGAGATGCAATACGGTCGGCTGCTGTTGAGAATACCGAAAAAAATCAACAATATATGAAAAAGAAATTTGATAGCGGTAGGGCTCCAACAAAATTCTTTCAAATAGACGATTTAGTCATGATTCCCAATCATCACAATCCAGCAGATGGAAAAAGTAAAAAGTTATGTCCAAAGTTTCGGGGTCCCTTAAAAATAACTGCGGTTCTAGAAAACGATCGATATGAAGTCTCTAGTATTGAAGGACATTCGAAACGTAAATATAAAAGTATTTATCCAGCAGACCAGTTAAAACGTTGGATAACTTTTGCACCTAGTAATGACACTGACGGCGAAGACAATGACTTTACGAATAACGAGGCTGATGAAAGAGTTAGTTACTGTTCCGATTCAAATTAAGATACAATTGTTACGTTATGACTAATACCGACTTGTCTACTTAAACTATCTGCTAGACTCATAACAAATACAGTCTCTCCTCCCCAAATCCTTCCCAGTTACATGATTACAGAATAAATCTTACGTGACGGACTGCAGCTACTCTGGAGCCGTTTGTAAGTATTAAGTGAACCGAGGCCGAAGTACAAGCGGTAGTCAGTAACAATGACGTATGCCGAAGTACAAGCGGTGTTCACGACCCTTAAAAAGTGGACCGAGGCCGAAGTACAAGCAGTAGTCAGTAACAATGACGTATGCTGAAGTACAAGCGGTGTTCACGCCCCCAAAAAAAAAAGTGGACCGAGGCCGAAGTACAAGCGGTAGTCAGTAACAATGACGTATGCCGAAGTACAAGCGGTGTTCACGCCCCCTAAAACGTGGACCGAGGCCGAAGTACAAGCGGTAGTCAGTAACAATGACGTATGCCTAAGTACAAGCGGTGTTCACTCCCTCTCTAAACTTTTTCTGTCATCTAATTTTAAATAATCTTTTCGTTATGTAATTTATTTTCATCATGTCGTAATTGAACTATGAATCTTTGTGGTTTGTAGTAGTACCAATAGAACTCTACTAATATATTTCTGTTTTCAGGTTTCTACACTACCCCAATAGTCCCGTTATGGGCTCATTGCACAAACGTACGCTCAGCCGTAAGCGTGTGGGCGCGGGCGCGCTCACCTCTCCGTCGCGTCGCCGCGCCGCCGCCGCCGCGTCGACACCGCGAGGCACGAGAACCGTTCCGGTTCTAAGTGTTTGATTGAAGCCTGGTTAACAAGGAGCAGATGATGCGAGCCATTGATGAGCCGATGCGAGGCGAACGTGTGTGTGATGACTTTTAACGGGATGACCTTATTCATGTACTTAAATCAATTACTTTAAGAATTTATTAAACATATTGGGAATAAATTTTACAATGTATTAATTAAGTTATTAAATAACTACTGGAAATTTTTGTTTTAGATGTTTTGTTATTATCTGTTGAACGTTAACTGAATTATATAAGTACTTAATTGAATTGATTATACAATGTATTAACGACGTTACTATATTTTCATGATCTGTGTTATTTAGTTAGAAGTTGTTGTATTACTTGTTTTTTTTTATTTTTTCGTGTAATTATTTTTTTTTAATTAATTTTATACTAGTTACTTTGCGTAGGTATTAGTTCTGTTTTTAAAAACATTCCTACGCATTTATGAATGTATTTTTTGTTGTATTGTGTTAGAACACTAGGTTCTTGACCAAACTATCTGTTTTGTATAGAGCCACACAAATTTACTCGAATGGCCGGAAAGCAATGGGGTCATTCCTTCTTCAGGACGGCCGTCTGTTAGGGAATAAAGGCTGTATTTAAGCACATTTCCACAAGAAGTACATTTAGTTTATTACATTTTTAATTTTGTTAAAATCATATTGGCTGATTGAATCATTTCCTTTGCCTATCACGCGACAACGATTGTTTGTAATACTTGTCTGTGGATTCAACGCTCATAAAAGAGGTTGAGGACATTGGGACCGGGATTATTCGAGCCCGGACCACCAAGAGAACAAGTTGTTTATTGCCAAGTAAAAGGACCTACTGTAAGTCAGTCTGATTTAATAAGTACCTATTCTTTCAAATATCATACTTTGTTATAAACTGTGACCGTTATTTTTATTCTTAAGCTTTAAATTCTTTGGTGTAACTATTGCTAGTTTTGTAATTTATGTAGAAAGGTTGTACAATGCATTAGATTCCATAGTATTGTGTGGTCTATGTGAGACGGTTATGTGAAATCATGGTAATCGATAATAAATGTGTGATTTGAATGTTCCATTATAAGGCTTTTTATTAACTTTGCTCCTCTGACATATAGAAATAGAAACAGATAATTACAGCCAATATGTAGTTAAAGCATAACTACTGATTTATCTAATACTATAATTGTATTTCTAAGCCAAATATCAAACTGTATTTCAAACTCTGTATGTTTCAGAATAAATAAAGATTATTATTATTATTAATGAACAAAAATATCGATACATTTGTTCAGAAGCCCTACCTACATCCCTGTTTACTTCGTAGCGGCAATAATAGACACAAGTTATGTAGATCTATAAACATGCAGGTTTCATTCGCGAAGGAACCTCTCGCAAGCAACCGCGTCTAACTAAGCTTGCAGATTTATTAAAAAAAAATCTTAATTATTTCATTTTAAAGTTTAAAATATTATTTAAATTCGCGGTCTGACCTTTCTTTAAAAATTTAAATTAGTGGATGTGCTACAATATTATAATTTTTTTTTATTGTGTTTCTAAGTGTTTAACAAACATTTCTTTTGCGGCTTTACTATAGTATTTTTTTAAGTTTCGGTGGTGTCTGGATTGTTTTATTTGGTAAGTATTAAATATTTAGATAGATAGAGGGATTGCCTCTTTGGACTCGGTAATCGGGATTGCTGAGCATGAGGGCCTGGATTCGATTCCCGGGTCGGACAAATAGTTTTTTGGGTTTTTTCGTCAGGAATTTCTCTTGCAGTGATGGCAATAGGGTCACCTCTTATTGCATAGGACAAACCTTGCGAAGTGTAGGTGTACTAAGTACACCTCTGTCTAAGCCTTAGGGGATACAGGCGTGATGTTTTGTTATAATAAATGTCTATACGGTGCTGTAGTTAATTTTATTTAACGTTCGGTAAAACTTAACGTATGAGCGTCTTTGTATTTTTTTTAAGTTCAATGCAAAAAAAATCAGACAGAGTAAAATCGTTTTTTTTTCTACTCCTTTGTTAACTTAAATTCTCAAGGAACTTCATTAAAAATCATTTTATCTTGTCGTCTATTACGTAAATAACAATTATCAACAGGAAAAATCTGTTCACAATTTTCTTAATAACATTTTGCCTCTTGGCTAACCGTCACCATTTACTCAGATAACGTGGAAACAAGATTGTTCATGTCCATCTCAATCACTAGAGTAATTCATTAGTTAGTCATAATGGGTTGTCAGAATCGCGTTAGTCTGACAACTAGTCTTCATAATTTCAGCCATAAGACGTCCACTGCTGGACATAGGCCTCCCCCAGAAAGGGGGGATTTGCCATAATCTCCACACTTGGCAGGCGGGTTGTTACGAAGGCACAGAGAACGCTCCTGCCAATTCTCTGGTAAGTCCCTTAGTCGCCTCTTACGACACCCACGGGAAGATATGGAATGGTTCTATAATTTACGTCCGACACCATACGTCACCCAGTCTTACTAAGGAGTAACTGGGTTGTGGTGGTCAGATAGGCAGTAGCTTCATGTCAAATACTGGTATTAAACTGCGTCCGGTCATACTGGAAAAATATCTCAACATATTTGGGAAAAGGCTAGGCAGATGGTGGCTTGACTAAAAAAAAATTTTTGACATAATATTTTCCCCTTAATCTAGTAAGTAGGTATGCTATGCAGCGGAAGTCGCATTAAATTTTGCTGACACAGTGTTGAAGCCCGTGTGCTTGGAAACACCATACGTTTTAGTTAGAACTAGTTTGATAGACCCTTCTGTTCTCCCCAAGGATCCATTGAGGACATCCACAAGAGAAAGAGAAAAAGAAAGTTTGCTGCCTTATCCCAATTTATTTGAGGTCGGTGCAGCATGTCTTCAACTGCTCTAAAAGTATCAAAGCATATCTTAGTTTACCTTCATTTATATCATTTACCTTCAGTGGTGTCGTAAATGAGAAAGAAATTGTTACTGACAAAATAAGGAAGGGGGTTCAATAACTCTGCGGTTAGACAAATTTAGTTCGAGATGCTAATCTAGTAAGATTGCGTATTTCCGTATATGGTGGTAAGTCTAATAAAGTCACAAGTTATGTTACGCAAACCCTTTTATTTGCAACTTGCTGGATAGAAGTAGGTACAGAGAATCTGGCTGGCTAAGAGGTTTTGGACTAGGTGTCTACTTTCAGGGTGGCGGAATTTGTTCGAAAGAGTCACGGGAGACCTGGAAAATAAAGGACATTAAAAGAAACACGGATGAGTTTTATTCATTATTAGTCTGATACTCGCTTCTGGTTAACCCAGAGCGGGAGAAGTTATTTGAAAATTAACCAACCTGAAAAATAAAGGTGTGTCTTCCTTTTCTCGTAAAACTCTTGGCAATGACAAGTTGCGATATAATTGAGAATGACAAGATAATGAAAGGCTTTGCGTCAACAATAGTGGATGCAATAATGCCATGAATTCAACATGATATCGTAGTATTAACTGAACTAGTAATTTATATAACTGAGAGCAGTCAACAACAACATATATATGATCGACTATCGATTCAAACTAAGACAACAATAAATAAGTAAATACCAAGATGATTGAAAGAGACTTACAAAGGTATTATAATATTATTAATTATGCAGAAGTTCAAGTTAAAGTATAAGCAATAGGTACTTTAACTGAAACTGGTTTGTGGAGGCCAGAAGATTAGGTTTCCGCTCTATAAAATATGTACGGATATTTGAAGCAATTCATAACAATCTTGGGAAAGGAGATGATTGCAAGAAATAAAACGCATTTTAGCATTACATCACCACGATACAACCATAGAAATCGTTGTTTCTCAAAATTCGCATCTCAACCTTGCTCTGTATGTATAGCTTCACTATAAAGTATAAACCCTTAACTTGAATCGATTTTCTATTGTACCAAGTTACTGTCTTTCATGAAAATAAACCATTTTATATTGGAGAAATCAAGAAGTCTCATTTTAAAAAATCCAAACCACAAATTGAAAAGGAACGCGCCTAACGCGTGAACATAATTCACACAATAATTTGCACATAATAAAACTGTCTTTATAGCTTCTAAACTAAAATTAGCAGCTCATTGAAAACGGGACATTAACATCCAGTGACACACACACAAGTATGTGATCAACTGACAAACCTACCAATCTTATGAACTTAACGTGTAAACTATAATTATCGTGAATGATGGTTCTAGGTGACGGCACTTGATAAATTGAAGTAAGTACCTACGTTACCTGTAGGTACGTACAAATTGCATAATTAGCAAAAGCAGAGTAGTACCTACGTCACCTGTAGGTACATACAAATTGCATAATCGGCAAAAGCAGAGTAGGACGGTCTTGAGGTAGGAGAAGAAACAGTGTCTGCAAATTTAACCACATTGCAAAGACCGTTTATCCAATAGTGGTTTAGGTCAGGATAAGTTAAAGACTCAGATGTAAGATTGAGGATCATAAGGCCCTATGCTAAGCAGAAAACTGTAACACTCTAATGATGAATTAAATTAGGTTAGAATTTAATTGGAAAGGAGGTTAGTCAAACAGGCTAGTCAAACCACACAAATGTACCATTGCATTTTCCACTCAGAGACCCTTGTTGTGTTTTTTGAAAAAAGACGAAATTTCCTTGGCACCCTTAAAAATCTGCATGATAAATAATACAGAATACGGATATTTGTTTACGTTAAATTGTAGGTTGTATATTTTCTTGTAACACCCTTCTTGTTATTTAATGCGATTGAAAAGCCAGCTACGTGCGAATGTCTTGCAGTGGACCGAGTTGGTCTATTTAATTCATTGTTGAGTCGGGTTTTTTTGGTATTTTATTGCAGCTTCTGGATAATAATACTGAGCTCATTTTCATAGAGACTACTTCCGTCTCCATTGTCTAATTATAGACTAGTTACTAACTTTTTCGTATAGCTTCGCTTGCGTGTAGTTTGAAAATTACCACAGGGAAACTATCAACAGTGGTCCCAAAAAAGTTTAAAATAATCCTGTTAACCCAAAAAGTCACGGTTGAATGCATGAAAAGGAATAGATAGACAGACAGAGTAACTTTTGCATTACAATATTTACAAAATTATTAAATTGATTACAAGGAGCTTAAATTTACTTGTCATAAAAAGATGAGCACATCAAATTAATCACAAACGTAAAAAAATTCAAGCTTTATATCAAAAACTTGTTAGATCACAAGTGGTTTACACACATATACTGTTTTGCATAAGAAGTTAACTTGAACAAGATTTATTATTTACAAAATAATCCAAATGAATTGAGCTGGCAAGTCGTTAAGCATCTGTGTACCTACTTGTAATAGCCGCATTTACTGGAGAGTACTTGTAACCTCACCTTGACTTGGAAACCAGCAAATATACTAAACAGAGTATAAATGTTCACAGTACTTACTTTTGTTGGTCATTTAAAGTTGGGTATTTCGATTTTTTCTAATTCTCATGTCAAGTAGAGTTTTCCCGGATTGTTAAAAATAGCAGTAAACTTGGTCAGAGAGATATTCTTTAAAACTAATCCTTGTTTGTTGAGCTATATAAGAGTATGTTATGCTTGCGGCTTCGCCCGCATAGATACGTTGATAATATTTTATCCCAGGGGATCATACTATCAGGTTATAAATTACTATATGTGTGCTAAATTTAATCAAGTTCAGAAGTATTTGCGGGAAAGAGTAACAAACAAACATCCATCCTCACAAATTTTTGCATTTGTAATATTACTAGATTATTCCCGCGGCTTCGTCCGTGTTAGGTGAGTAGAAGATGCGCTTCGCTACTCTGTCGTCAGACATTCGGGAGACATGGCCAGCCCATCGCAACTGGCGCCGCATTATACAGGGTGTAAACGAACCCTTCACGCATCCGTCAACCAAGCATTCTGTACATCAAACTAAGTACCCCTACGCCAAATTTTTTGCTGGGAAATGACTTTTTTTTTGGGGTCAAAAATCACATTTTACGGTAAAACTCAAAGTAGCACTCTTAAAACATTGTGCTAGTGGATGCTTTGAATAGTAAACGGGTCATGGAGGTAATTTAAGTAAAGTTAAAACCTGAAATACTAGTATTTACAAAAACAGCTGTGAAAAATTTGGAACTTTGACCCCCAATATCTCCGTAACTAGGAGGTTCCCAGGTATGGTCTAGAACAAAAAAATTATCGCAGTGGTGGGAAGAACAAATGCCCTTCGTTTGCGTAAAGGGTACTTTTACACCCTATATAGGCCTCTATACCGCCGACCGACATTAGCTCGCCGTAGTACTTCCGTCCGTGTTACGAACACGGTCCGACCAGTGGATGTTCATAATGCCACGTAGGCGTTTGGCCTATGTAGTAATACAGGTTATAAATAATCCAAATCCAATCGAACGTTTTTGCTTGAAAGAGTAACAGACATCCATCCATACATATATCCATCCTCACAAACTTTCGAATTTATAATTTTAGTAGGATTACTTCGCCTTGTTTTTTTATCTGCAGACTTTTCTGACTGTTTATTTGAATCAATTTATATCCTTTAATTAATTTGTAGTGTCCACAATCCAATTGTTTTCGTAAGTTGTTATAACAGATGGTTTTGTACGGAAAATAGAAACTAATTAAATAACTTATTCTGATTAATGATATCTTTGTAATTTTGAAGAACATTTTTGTAGATGCTAAATATCGCCGCAATTTTTTATTATTAACTAGCCTTTGCACGTTTTATTATGCCAAAAATTAATACGTGGGAACGTTTTAATTTATAGTTTCGGATATTATGAGGCTTCCCATTGATGAAAAATCATTGGTTCTGAAGATAACAACTTTAACAAACATTACGTAATAATATATATTTTATACTATTACTCACATTTAGTAAGTGTGTATGTATATGTTTTGCAATATCATTTGAATATAATTAATTAATAAAATAATATAATAGGCCAATGTTATTATATGATAATGCTATAATAAATAAAACTCTAAAAGATTTGACCTCGGCTTTTGATATCGTTGTCCTCATTATACATTGTTGAAAACTTTAAATATTGTGACAAGAGCAATTTGCACATTTTTGAAGATTTTATCAGACATTAAGACACACATAAAACAAGCAATACCAACGTGTGAGTTTTTCTTACATCATTATTGTTTTTTTTAAAGGGTTCCTCCAAGGTTCTGTCATTAGCCCATGTCTTTTGAACTTACAAGTATTACCATCGTTCAGAAGCTGTTTGAATCTATTTATTATATAAAAACATATTAATTAGACACGACAGAAAACATATTTTTTGCTTTGTTTTGCCTACACTACAAAGTAATTTTATATGAATACGCAATTTAATTGTAATGTCTTACAAAAAATTAAGTTAAATGAAACATATTAAAATTAATTACAAAGTATTATGTAAAAAGAGGTTTCTATGAAATCAAATCTAGTTTATACATAGAACAATTGGCATTAAAATATGCAAAAAACAAACGTGTCTCGTTTCCTATTTCTGTTACCTGCGTCATTTTTAGAAGTCGGTATAATTATTCTTATTTTTCTTACAAGGCTAAGGCTAACTCCTACTTCTTTCTAATTCAAAATTCAGACATTCCCAATAGAAATGAAGACACAGTCGCTGAAGCCAGAAATAGAGGTGGGCCGGGAAATGGAAAGGTCCACAAAGTACAAGACATAGATACTGGCCCAGCGCCCTTTAGTAGGACAAGATTAAATCCTCATGTACAGCGAACTCTGGACGAGACCGGACAGCCACAACTTCGAATAGAGAAAAGTGAAATTCTTTAAAGGAGGGTCTCAACCAACCCCACCGGAGTGTTCCCACGTTGCCGTCGTGGTGGGGCTTGTGTGTCTCAATGATCCTTGGAGCTCTGCCGGTAGATATACTCATGCCGGAAAGGTCCAAGGGGAGAGACCAGACAAAGAGGGACACGCGAGGGGCACACCGTCCGGAGATGTGGACAGTGTTCGGGTTTTCGGACGGTGTGCTTGTCGTAGGAGGAAACCCTACATGCTGCCTTCTGTTTCGCGTCTGCTTATCAGACGTGACTGTGAGGGCAGTGAGTAGGCGGAGGGAGAGACGAAGGCGGGAGATAGGGACCATACCCTCTAAAAGGAACATTAACATGGAAAAGTCGAACGAAATAGTACTACCCCAGGGCGGTACCAGCTGCTTAGCAGCTGGAGAATCCGCCACGTCTCCTTCGGAGGCGTCAAGCCCCTCGTATTCTGGGGGGGGCAACGTTAGTCTTTTACCGTTTGCCAGTGGCAACAAGAGCCGAGGAGGCTCCCGGTCCGGATGTGTTGTGGCCGGCAATGATGATGTTGGCGTGCCTGACAAGGTGTCGGGCGAGTGCGGGGCGAAGGGTCCCAACAAACTCTGGCGGAGGAGCTCGCTTGAGCGGCAGGCAGACGCGGGTTCGGACTCGGACTCCATGTCTGGCGTCAGCTCGGCGGGCTCCGGACGCGAGGGTTCGGGAGCAGCTGCAGCTGCAGGTAACGCGGAGCGTTTCCGCAAGCGGCCCAGAGCGGAGGACAGCAGGGGGTCGACATCCGGCGGCGAGCGGCTGGTCTCCGCTCGAAAAGTCCGAAAAAAAGGTGGGAACCGAGGTGGAGGAGGGAAGCTCTCGTCCCAGGAGACTGCCAGGCGAGCCGCGGAACGCGCTGAGGAGGGGTGCCGCATTGATCGGAGGGTGCTCTCTTCGTCGTCTTCCGGCGGTGAGCCAGAAACCGGTACTGAGCCCAATACCGGTGGTGAGCCGGAGACCGGGGGTGGCTCCGATTGTGAGCGCATGGCCGAGTTTGCGGAGGTCGTGAGGACCTCAATCCGCGACGTGGCTTTGAAGAGGACGCATGCGTCCAAAAGCAAAGCCATTAGCGAGGCCTCGACCTCCATTTTGGCGGCAGCGGAGGCGCTGTGTGGTAGGCCTCCCTTGGACGAAGTGTCCACATTGCGGGCGGAGGTCTCCCGCCTGGCGGCCGACATGGAGTCTCTCCAAAGGGAGAATGAGAGGCTCCAAGCAGACCTGGCCGGGCTCCGTAGAGCAGGCCCCAAGGAGGTGCCACAGGAGGGGCTCGGACGCGGGCAAAGCCAGCCCCCAGCTGTCGATGACCAGGTCCTGAACCTGGTTCGGCAGGAGCTGGCTGCCCTCCACGCACGGTGTTCCGTCGTGGAAGGCATTGTCCTGCGCCCCTCTCTGGGAGGTAAAAAATCTTATGCGGGCGCTGCGGCCGGCGACCCCAAGGCGGGGCCGTCCAGCCGGCCCGACAGCGGGGCTGCGAAGCCTCCTGGAAAGCCGGCTCCGGTGAACACAGCACCAGCGCCGGCGAATAAGACGGCGGCCCCTAAGAAGGGCAAGGAGGCACCCCCCCAGAAGGGTAAGGCGCCTGCCCAGGAAAAGGGCAAAGCGCCTGCCCAGAAAAAGGGCAAGGCGCCTGCCCAGAAACAGGGCAAGGCGGCAGCGGCGAAGGTGACAGCGCCAGAGGCGGGCCTGCCACCCCCACCTCCCCCGCCCCCAGAGCCTCCCGCGGCCGAAGACGGTTGGCGGGTGGCTGGGGAGAAGCGGAAGGGGCGAAAAGCGGCCCAAAAGGCTAGGCGGGCAAAGCGTAAGCGACGGCATAAGGCGCGTAGCGTCGCGGCGAGGCTGCGTGCCCCGAAGACCGCGGCTGTAGTCATTACACTACAGCCGGACGCGGTAAAGAGGGGCATGTCTTACCGCGATGCGCTCGCACAAGCCAAAGCGATGGTGGATCTCGGGGAGCTCGGGATCACCGGGGGCCTCCGGCTTCGAGTCACCGCGACAGGGGCTCGAATGCTGGAGATTCCCGGAGAATCCAGCGCCTCGACCGCAGACGCTCTGGCTGAAAAGCTAAGAGCGTCCTTAAAGGCGGACGAGGTCCGAGTGTCCAGGCCCGTCAAGTGCGCGAATCTGCGCATCCTAGGGCTGGACGACTCGGTCTCCGAGGAGGAGGTGTTGGCCGCCGTCACCGCGGCCGGAGGGTGCTCTGTCGAGCAGGTCAAGGCGGGCACCCTACGCCCGGACCGCGAGGGCATGCTGACTGTAACGGTTAGCTGCCCGGTGACGGCGGCGAAGACAATAGCGGAGGGCCACACTCTGAAGGTGGGATGGTCTAGGGCGCAGGTCAAGCTCCTGGAGCCCAGACCTTTGAGGTGCTACCGGTGCCACGTGGGGCAGCACGTTGGGTGCCGATGCACCTCGGAGGTGGACCGCAGCGAACTTTGTTTCCGCTGCGGTCAGCCCGGCCACCAAGCCGCGGCTTGCCTGGCCACGCCGCACTGCGACGCATGTGCGGCGGCTGGGAAGCCGGCCGAGCACCGGGCAGGGAGCAAGGCCTGCGCTCCACCCGCCAAGGCCAGGGCTAAGGGAAGGCCCTCCGCCACCACCCCCACCGTCGCCAACGCCGCAGCCGCCGCCACCGCCGCCGCCGCTGCTGCCACCACTGCCACCACCGCAACTCCCGCTGTGGTGAGGCCACAGGAGGCCCCGGAGGGGGCTGAAATGGACTGCCATTAATGGCCCCATTAAGCTTCCTCCAGGCGAATATCAACCACTGCGCCTGCGCTCAGGATCTGTTGCTCCAGAGTATGGCGCAGTGGTCGATAAACATCGCCGTGGTCGCTGAGCCCTATTTTGTCCCACCCAGGGCAGACTGGGTGGAGGACCTTAGTGGCTGAGTGGCCATTATTGCGTCGGCCGCCGCCGGCACCCCAGCCCTTGAGACGGTTAGGAAGGGTCAGGGGTGCGTAGCAGCACGGTTCGGGGAGATCGTAGTAGCGGGAGTCTACTTCTCTCCGAGCCGAACTCTCGCCGAGTTCCAAAACTCCCTCAGGGAGTTAAGTGTCGTCATCGGAGGCTATTCCCTACCCGTACTTGTGCTCGGGGACTTCAATGCCAAGAGTTTGGCTTGGGGTTCTCGTTACACGGATGTGCGGGGTGGAATGGTCGAGTGCTGGGCTCTGGAAACAGGCCTGGACATCCTGAACCGGGGTTCTGTACCCACGTGTGTGCGGATGCGGGGCGAGTCGGTGGTGGACATTTCGTTCGCCAGCCCTGCTCTGTCACAGCGTGTCGTCGACTGGCGCGTCATGGAGGGGGTGGAGACCTATTCCGACCACCGGTATATCCGGTTTGAGGTCTCTGCCCAGTCCTCAAGTGCGCCGGTCCCACAGACCCCGAGTGGTCCGCGTTGGGCGCTGAAGCAGCTGGACCGGGAGCTCCTCCTGGAAGCCTCGATCGTGCGGGCCTGGGTGTCATCACCGGTCAGGCCCGCCGACGTCAACAACGAGGCGGGTTGGTTCCAGGAGGCCATGTCCGAGATATGCGACATGGCAATGCCCCGAGTCCGGCCAGGAAGCGCCCGGCGTCAGGTGCACTGGTGGTCGCGAGAGCTGTCGCACCTGCGTGAGCAGTGTGTGGTGGCGCGGCGCCGGTACGCCAGGCATCGCAGGCTCCGCATTCGTCCTCCGAATGCGGAAGCCACTGAGGCGGAGCTGTATGAAGGGTACAGAGCGGCGAAGACCGCCCTCCTCGAGGCTCGTAAGCGGGCCAAAGATCAGGCCCGCGAGGAGATGCTGGAGACTCTCAACAGAGATCCGTGGGGGCGCCCGTACAAGGCGGTGCGGAATCAACTCCGCACCCGGGCCCCCCCGCTGACGCAGAGTCTCCGGCCTGAGCTCGTGGAGGACGTGGTGAGCGCTCTGTTCCCTTCGCGAGGGGAGCATCCTCCCCCGCCAATGGCTCCGCCACCTGCGGTGCCGGAAGCGGACCAATCAGGATCCGATGACGACATTCCGGAGGTGACTGGGGTAGACCTGAGAGTGGCGGTACGGAGGCTTAAAGCCAAAAATACCGCCCCGGGACCCGACGGCTTGCCTGGCAAAGCCTGGGTCCTGGCCTCAGAGGCTCTTGGGCCCCGACTGGAGGGGTTCTTAAGCGCGTGCATGGAAAGAGGCCAGTTTCCGCTTCGTTGGAAGACGGGGAAGCTGGTCCTCATCCAGAAGCCGGGGCGCCCGGCGGACTCGCCGTCCGCCTACCGGCCCATTGTGCTGCTCGACGAGGTGGGCAAGCTCTTTGAAAGAGTAATTGCAAACCGCCTCGCCGAGCACCTTGAGGGGATGGGTCCGGATCTTGCGGAACACCAGTTTGGTTTCCGCAAGAGGCGCTCGACGGTGGACGCCATCGCGCGCGTGAGAGCCCTCACGACGGGGGTTGCGGTCTCTCGGGGCGGTGTGGTCTTGGCGGTGTCTCTCGACATCGCCAACGCCTTCAACACCATGCCCTGGAGCTGCATTAGGGAGGCACTCCGGTATCACCGGGTGCCGGCCTACCTTCGTCGTGTAGTCGGGGACTACTTGACAGACAGGGCTGTCATCTACCCCGGTCAAGACGGAGAATGGAACCGGCGAGAGATGTCGTGCGGTGTTCCACAGGGATCGGTTCTGGGGCCGCCCCTGTGGAACATCGGTTACGACTGGGTGCTGCGTGCCGACCTTCCTAGCGGCGTCAGCGTCGTCTGCTACGCTGACGACACGCTGGTGCTGGCACAGGGGGGATCGCACGAGGCGGCGGCCGACAATATGACACGCGGGGTTGCGATAGTCGTTGAGAGGATCCGGCAGCTGGGTCTCGAAGTGGCACTTCACAAGTCCGAAGCAATGTGCTTCTATGGGCGTGGGAATGTGCCACCGTCGGGATCGCAGCTAACGGTGGGAGGGGTTCCCATCGGCGTCGAGTGTACTTTGAAGTACCTAGGACTCGTCCTCGACAGCCGGTGGAACTTCGTGGAGCATTTCCGACGTTTGGCTCCCAGACTGGAGCGGGCGGCGGCTGCCTTCAGGTGGCTCCTGCCCAATCTGGGGGGGCCAAACGCCTCCTGCCGGAGGCTCTATGCGGGGATCGTGCGGTCCATGGCCCTTTACGGGGCCCCGGTGTGGGCGAGTGCTTTGAGGAAGCGGGCCGCCCACTACCTGAACGCGCCCCAAAAGGTGATGGCCGTAAGGCTAGTCCGTGGGTACCGCACGATCTCCCGCGAGGCGGCGAACCTCCTTGCCGGATTGCCGCCGTGGGATCTAGAGGCAATAGTCCTCGCGCGCCTGCATGAATGGCGCGCTGAGGCGCTGCACCGGGGGGTCACTCCGTTGCCGCGGCAAGTTGCTGCGCAGCGGACAGACCTCCGGTGCGATCTCATGGCGGCATGGAGACAGCGACTGTCGCAACCCCGTGCAGGGCACGCCACGATAGTGGCGGTAAGTCCCCTCTTTGAGGAGTGGCTGGAGAGGCGCCACGGCGCCCTCACCTTCCGTCTGACGCAGGTACTCACCGGACACGGTTGTTTCGGGAGGTACCTGCACCGAATCAGGCGGGAGGAAACGCCCGGTTGTCACCATTGTGAGGATCGGCCGGAGGACACGGTGGAGCACACCGTGGAGGTGTGTCCCGCTTGGGCGGAGCCCCGCCGTGTTCTCGTAGCGGCGATCGGCGGCGGCGACCTCTCGCGTCCGGCCCTGGTGCAAGCCATGGTCCGGGGCGAGGAGGAATGGGACGCCGTCGCCTCCTTCTGCGAAGCAGTGATGCTAGCGAAGGAGGTGGCGGAACGTGAGAGGGAGAGAACCTCTCGTCCCAGCCGCCGCGGGAGGCGCTCCGGGCGTCGGGGGCCACGTGATGGCTTCCGGCCACCGTAGACGCGGGCCTGTGGACGGTGAGTGATGGGTAAGCTCGCCGTCCGTCCGTCTTATGACGACAACAGGCCGTGTCGACGGCGCGTTCGTGTTCCACGCGCGCCTCAAAGAGATGTCAGCAACATGGAAGGGGCCCGCAAGGGCCGACGCCTGTCGAGGCTTCGGGTTGTCCGCAAGGGATACCGAGGCCTCGACATGAAGGGCGAAGAAGGAACATGGGTGGTTTTTAGTCAGTAGAAGTCTGACACTCCCTTTCGCTCTGCCCAAGAGCGGGAGGGGTTATTTGATGATTTCCCACCCCCCAAAAAAAAAAAAAAAAAAAAAAAAAAAAAAAAAAAAAAAAAAAAAAAAAGGGTCTCAACCAAAGGTGATGTGATTTTATATTTATTTAATCATAAAATAAAAAGTCATATTTCAGTTTATATGAAATTCAATATAAATAGGATATAAAGTCATTTCACAATGTATCACTCATTTATTAAGAAGTGCTTGGAGTTTTAAACTAACTATGTAAATTAATTAAAAACTTATTTATCGTATCTATTAAATTAGAGTATCAACACATGTTGCCTCCCACACTAAAGGCCTACCTACCCATCTTCCAAGAAAATAAAGTCATTTTAATTTTATATCTAAATGTTTTTATTATTTGACGTGCTTAATTTATTTGTAGATTTTATAATTAAGGTTATGTATAAATACTATTTGATTGTGTGGAATTAATAAGACTTTATAATAGACAAGTTAATTTTGTCATTGAAGTCGAATCCCAAAAATTGGACACACAGTGAGGCCCACCAGTGTGGCGGTGACCACTTTCTATCAGGTAGGCCGCCAGCATGTTTACTAATGAATAAAAGAATGACAACTTCGGATGCCCAGAGAAGATAACCATAAGCCATGACCCATGAGTCTAATTCATCGGTTTGAAGTTCAGAATATGGGCATGGGCAACCACTTTATGACAAACTACCCCGCGGTTTCTCATTGTATCTTGTATAACATCTTCACAAACTTTTCCATTTATAATAATTATTACAACGACTCGTACTGGGCTCCTGGGTGGATTAATGCCCACTCTCATAGGGAGGAAGCCTTTGTCTTCCAAGATATTGATATTTACGAATGAGAGATATATATATTTTTATTTATCATTATACCTACGTCATTTAGACCTGTTTTGCTTAGCCATACATCTCGTTTACCTTGTACAAGTAGCTTTAACTCGGTTCAAATCTGCTAGTTTTTATCCTGGATAAAAAAACTTGATAATTCTGTAGCACAATAACATTTTTAGGGTTCCGTTGTCAATATGGAACCCTTATAGTTTCACCATGTCCATCTGTCTGTCCGCGCTATATCTCAAAGACTCTTAGTACTAGATAGCTGTGATTTGGCTTGTATATACAAATGAGTTACGCCGACAAAGGGCTAATATAAAACTTAGTTTTTTTTTAAATGTATTGTATCTCCAGCACACATTAAAGTGGGGATGATTTTTTTTTTTCGCGAGTTCCGTTGTGTGGGATGTCGTTGGATAGGTCTTTAAAAAATATTGCTAATTTTCTGAAACACTTTTACGATTAAGGGATTCGTTTGTGAAATATTAAGCTTTAAAGTTCAAATTTGCTACCCAAACCACCTATACGGGTTGTGTTTGGGCGTGTGAAAATTTTTACGGTAGTAGCTTAAATGACGAAAATAAAAGAAAAACTATCACAGCTGAGTAGGCTTTACAAGTTTACGAGTAATAGTCGACCAACTTATAAAATGTAAATAAAGTATTTTCCTATACATAATATTTATATGGAAGCCTGGTTTATATAAACACCATGTCTCTGCGCCATAAAGAAGGACAGGTATGATTAATGCCTTGTAAACACTAATCTTAGTTTTCTTTTGAAAAACTAGACACATTTCACTTAAGGTGTCTGAGATCCATCCTAGGCAGACCGTCTTCCTAATACTGAGGTTCTGCGACGTTCCGATATGTTTGGCATAGAAGCTTTACTGTTGCAACAGGGTGGTTAATCAGTTTGGTAACTTTAAATATTTTGATGGGCAACTACGGAACCCTACATTAACATGTTTTGTAAAATAAAAATAAAATAATAGTCGATCAAGGTTTCTTTTAAGAAATGTTTTTTACAAATAAAGGCTTGAGTTTGAATACTCGGATATTATGCTTTTGGATATGCTCAATGCTAAACATGTAGGTAAAGTCCATTTCACGAAAGAAGTCCCGCGGACAATTGTGGAACTAAATTTAACAGATCGGCCATGTTGTCGTTTGTCGATGTTATCAAGGTGCGTTTGTTGTGGTAGATATTTTGTGAGTTTATTAATGAATTAATGCGTTATAAGGTTTATTTACGATGCCAAAAGTTGTGAAACAACATTATGTCGCGCGACATACAGCGCTGCGTCTGCGGGACTTCTTTCGTGAAATGGACTTTATGTCAAATCATAGATAAACCCTCACCGGACTTATGACACGCGAAAGTGTCTACACTGACATAAGATAAGTCGCAGAAACGAGAGATATGAAGTTTAGTGTGAGTGAGCGAGACAATACTATTCAAATGTCACTGTCAAAAAAATATAAACGTCAACGTTTTTTGCCGCCGTATCGAAAATCTCATCGGCAAGGTAAACAGGTATATCATTAAAACTACGCATAATTTTGTAGTTATTTTATTATAATTTGTAATTTTTTGGTTCAGTAACCGAATAAACAAGTAGGTACCGGATATTCATTGAGATATTTTACCATTAATCGTTGTTGTTGTTTTGATAAAATCTTTGGATTATACTTTGGATGAACTTCAAACTATTATTTTCATTATAATAATAACATAAAGGGGATAACTAAGAGTTTAAAAACTATATAATCATTAAAAAAATATATACCTAAGTTGGTATCATTTGATCAATGGTAAAATTAATAGGTACGGTTTTGTGTCGGAAAATATATTTAAACATAATACTAATCGAATTGTGAACCTCCTCCTTATTGGAAGTCGGTTAAAAAATGTTATTGCTCACCTCTACCTAAGAACCAAAACTCTTTTGAACGCAGTTTTAAAGACCAAATAATTAAACTTCATTTCTTAAAACTACAATTGTTTTTGGTTATCTATATTTTATAAAAAAACGATATATAAAAAATCTCGTGTCACAGTGTTAGTACTCGGAAAAGGCTTGACCGATTTTTATGAAATTTTGTTCAATTTTTGTTGTTTATTCAGTAGGTATGAGAATAGATCGTTAAGTACTTTTCACCCTCCCAACCCCACCCGAAGGTAGGGTAGGTAGAAAAAGGTGCAATGTAACGCATGGAGGGCACAGTTAAATATATAGGGTGTAAAAGTACCCTTAACGCAAACGAAAAGCATTTGTTCTCCACACCACTGCGATATTTTTTTTGTTTTAGACCATACCTGGGAACCTCCTAGTTACTGAGATATTGGGGGTCAAAGTTCCAAATTTTTCACAGCTGTTTTTGTAAATACTAGTATTTCAGGTTTTAACTTTACTTAAATTACCTCCATGACCCGTTTACCATTCAAAGCATCCACTAGCACAATGTTTTAACAGTGCTACATTGAGTTTTACCATAAAATGTGATTTTTGACCCAAAAAAAAAACTCATTTCCCAGCAAAAATTTTTGCGTAGGGGTACTTAGTTTGTTTTTTGTTTTGTTTTATGTACAGAATGCTTGGTTGACGGATGCGTGAAGGGTTCGTTTACACCCTGTATTATGAAAAACATGACTGTAACAAATAAAATACAATAAATTATGTCCTCTTATATTAGAAACGAACGCCGCCATGTAGTGTTTTACATACAAATATCAACAAGCCAGTTATTCCTGCTACTAAATTATAATAATTTCTTTTACCAGAAAGTGCACCCTGGACATCATACACAGCCTGCAGTTTCACTTGCGACCACTTGAGCCATAATATATTATAGTCGCCGGTCGGACGAGATACCGCGGCCCCGGCGCAAGGGCTAAGAAGGAACATAGATGGTTTTTAGTCAGTAGAAGTCTGACACTCCTTGCCGCTCTGCCCAAGACCGCGAGGGGTTATTTGATGATTTCCCACCCAAAAAAAATATAGTCACCAACTATTTCACCACTTTAATATTTATACTGATTACGGCTCTCAACTCTCTGTCATTATCATCATCATCAGCCTATAATGTTCCCACTGCAGGGACTCAGGCCTCCTCTCTAGGAGAGGGATGGGTTATAATCCACCACGCGGGCCCAGCGCGGGTTGGTAGATGTCACATGTCTTCGGATTTCTTGGTTCTAAGACATGCCGGTTTCCTCACGATGTTTTCCTTCACCGTTTTGAAAGCAGCGGTGATGAAATGAATTACACAAAGCAATGCACCTGACTGGGTTCACTGATAGTAAGTCGGGGTTGCTAATTTGTTTTCTTTCTTTCTTTCTTAAACATAACAAACATCACGCCTGTAATCCCCGAAGGGTTAGGCAGAGGTGTAGGTACCTAATACTACACCCACATTTCGCCAGTTATGTTTAAGTCCCATGTAATAGGGGGCGAGCCTATTGCCATCAACCGGGCACAAATCCAGACTCCAAAGCTGTTACTGATAAATTCCTGATGGAAAAAGCCAACAACACTTTGCCCGACCCGGGAATCGAACCCAGGACCTCATGCTCAGCAGTCGCGCTTGCGACCACTAGACCAACGAGGCAGTCTTTTATTCGCAGTATTCATTTTTTTTCTTTTCTTTTTTCACTGGGCCATCATTGCTCTCAAAACTTAAAAGGCACACAGCCATAGTGCCTTTTAATTTTTTTGCAGCCACTACCGAAACTTTATGCATTTAAGAGATAACAACATATTATGTCGTAACAAACGATTTTTTATGGGGGCTTTGTGTACAAAATAATGCGCTTGACTGGGTTCGAACCCACGACTCGCTGTTCGTAAGTCGGGGCCGCCACCACTGGGCCACATTTGCTTTGACTCTCTGTCAATGCCATTCAAATCCGAAATATACCTGTAGTTTTGTAGGTACATAAAGTAGTATTTAATAACACGCCTGTTTCTTGAATGGAAATATTGATCTTGACCGATAGCAATATTTACTGGTCAACAACCTACCTTAGGTCAAGATCATAAGTTATGCATATCATAACTTATTTATATTTACCATATTGTATAGGTAATAAATCATAAGAAACTCGATATTTCTTTTAGTGAACATGCAAATTATTGGAGCTAAATGTACTTTTTTTGACCCTTGTAATGATCGATAATTTAGTTTTCGAGTTCAACAATAACTTCTATATCAGTAAAGTTGGTCTCGGGGAATAGCACGCCGATTTAGTAGTAATATGTGGTAACGTGTTTGAATCCAGCCTTATGCTTTTCTTTTTGCTTGTCAAGACATTTAGTTTTAAATTTTATTTTTGTTATATTTTCTGTTGTGTGCATGTTAGGTATTTACTTTTATTTTCTTTCGGTTGTTTAGTTATAAAGGTGTTAGCGTTTAGTTTGCGAGGAAACTTAAATCATATTTAGGGGATAGAACCGATGTGGCATATCAACCTGCCCGCTACTTTGTTATTTTTTTTAAACCGCTGCCCACGATGAAAGTGGTATGTATGGATAGAGGGCATATAGACGTAGTAAAAATAAATCTTATTACAATGATTCAAAACACTGTTTTAAACGTGATAAAAATCTGCTATCCTCTCCGAGCCGGTCGGTGTGAACGTACCTTACAATTAACGTAATATTATGTTGAATAGGATGCTGGTTGCATCCGGAGTTATTTACTACACGGACCTTGTAGTAACTAGAACAAATTGCCGTGCGTTTAAACGTTTTTGCTATACCTGTTATTGGAAACAAAATTATATAATAGCTCTATACTCACCCATTATTATTAATGGTAAAATGTATTCGTGGTGCTAGGCAACTGGGCTTATCCCAGTTGTATACGTCCCTGTGTGCCTGTTGGCCTTGTTCTGTTCTGTCTCCTGCTGCTATGGAGGGAAGTGGAAATTTAGTTTTTTTTCCTTCTCCGCTGTTCCTTTCTAATTAATTTCGTTGCGGGATCCAAGACAGTTAAATTGTTTCTGACTTTGTCCCGAAGCATTTCTGGTGGTCGCCACTGTTAATTCTGGCTTTCAGGAGTTCCAGTGGTTTGGTAATAGTGTGGCGGGCTTGTCCCAACAAATACTTTAACTGGTCATATTGTAGCGTAGTAACTAAGGAATTTCAATAAACTAAGAAGCTAACTAACTGGTTTGGTTACCACTGACGTGTTCACCTAGCCGGTTATATTTAAGTCTTATGTAATTACTGCTTTTAATCAACCGGTTGCCAGATCAACCTCAGCTTGTTGCGCCTAGCGCCTGCTCCTAAGAAATTATTATTTGGAAAATATTTTGTCTGAACTGGGAATCACAATAGTAAACTGTCTTAAAAAACTGCATAAAAACGGCAATGTCGTCTATTGAAGCATTTTTAAAGAGTTACATAGTAAATGGGGATTTTCCTGATCCTGACTACAATAAATATATAATTCTGTTTAGTCCGTCTGTTACATTATCGAAAAATATTGGATATTATGTGTTTTTTGTTTTATCAAATTAATAATTATAATAATTTTTATTTTAAGAAAAAAACATATTTTAAGCTCACAAAAACAATTTTCCAAAGAAAAATGAACATTACAGACAAAAGAGATTTGTTGGTGCCTGTACTAATGAATATCATTGTATCACAGACACCAGCAAGTAATAAGAATTGACGAAAATAAAACGTATCAAAGATCATGAATTCATGAGTGGGGGCTTGTAACGTCACTTTCTGGTAAAAAATGTACAAAACTGTGACGTCACACGACACTGTATCGTCTTTATTTTTTGTTTACGTGCAAAAAGAAAAATTACGTGTCCAATATTTTTTGGAAATCTATCTGACGGACTAATTAGATTTTTTTAGTTAACTACCCTATTGTACGATGAAACTAGGATGGTATGTAACGCTATAAGATTTTGAAATGTCTTTACTACATTGGGGTCAGCTTCCAGTCTTACCGGAGGCAGTTGCATATGTCGGGGCTGCGGGTTGTTCGAAAGAGATACCGCGGCCTCGACACAAAGAGATAAGAAAAACATGGGTGAAACACACGCCCTTTTCCCATGGGGGTAGGCAGAAACCATAAAACGCCACCTGCTACGTTCCTTTCATACTCCTTTTGCCTCGTCCACATTCATACATCTGGTCATACACGCACGCCGGTTACGAGTACTACGCACCTGTCCTTTCTGAAGAACGGCACCAATTAGATCAGTGTGTGTGTGTGTGTAAAAAAAAGGCAGTTGTGTCTTTTACATGCTGCAACAGTCTACCTGTCTTTTACAACCTACTTATTGGGATACACAACACTCCTCAGTGTTTTGATAGTAGATAATGTATTTAATGTGTTAACTCTACTACATTTCAGAAATAAAATGGCGGTCGTGGTGAAGCCGTTTACGATAGAACAGGAGTTTGAAAAGAACCCAGACATTTCACCGGCAGAGATCAAGAAGTTACGCGACTGGCTGAAGACACAGCCACATCTGCCTGAGAAACATCTGACAGGTAAACACATGTTTATAAACACAACATCACGCCTGTAATCCCCGAAGGGTTAGGCAGAGGCGTACCTAATGATACACCCACATTTCACCAGTTATATTAAGGCTTGTATTCACGCCAATGACCTTGTGCATACAAACTACCCCTCTCGGTCGTAGATACGGACTTTAAACGGACGCATTTTTCATTTATTATAATTAAAATAATACATGTTTTTAAAAAGTAACAAAACCAAATTATTTTCCTTTGTATTTCAAAGCAGTAGATATTTTTTGAATATTATTTTGTTAAAAAATGAAGGAGTAAAATGGTTCCATTCAACGATTTGGAGGTGATTTTGTGGATTTTTTTTCTTATTATGTGATACCGATACAAAAATTATGGCTAAACCAAATTACGTGTCATATCATGTAGATTACTAACAATTTTTCTCAGATGTAATTTCTCTATAAGTGCCGGTGAAAAACTGCTTCATCTGCACGCGGTTTTTAAGCTTTTTCGAGAGAGGAGCCTTAAGTTCAAGTCCCATGTAACAGGTGGCGAGCCTATTGCCATCAACCGGGCACAAATCCAGACTCCGTAACTGTTACTGTGATTTTTCTGATTGAAAACCCAATACTGCTTTGCCCGACACGGGAATCGAACCCAGGACCTTGTGCTTAGCAGTCGCGTTTGCAACCACTAGACTAACGAGGTAGTAAATTACGACACTTTTAATAAATAATAATGAATCGCTCAAAGTATCATTATGAAGGTCAGGTGAATATAAAATATTCAGTCTACGTAAATAAGACCATAAAAAGTCAAATGTATGTTTTGCTAATTGGTTAATTAATGACGACTGACAAGATTACTTAATTAGCGACTGTTTTTAAGACCTTGGCTCTGAAGCCTCCATTTGCTGTCTAATCTACTGAGCTAAGTCTAAGTATAAGTTTAACTTAGACATCAAAGACATAGGCGAAGGAAAACATCGTGATGATTCATTGCTTTTTACACGACTGCCCCAAAAAAAAAGAGTGTTATGTTTTTAACGTTCATGTATGTATGTATGTATGTTTGTTTGTGAGTTTCTTTATTCCACCATAACTTCTAAACGCCTGAACCGATTTTGATGTATGTAGTATCGTTAGATTCATTGCGTCACCCCGGGTAACATAGGCTAGGTAAAATATCAAAAAACGTAATAGGGTGGCCATGGTTTAGAAATAAAAAGAACTTTTAATTTGTTTTTATTGAAATTTCAATAAAAAATATAATCATCGTCTAGAACTTATTAAGTAGATTACAAAAATATACCACAGTAGTATTCAATACCTATTGCTTACTAGTAAAACTACTCAACAAATGAAATGGTGACATTTTAAACCCGGGATTCGATACGAATAAACTACATATCAATAGATTCTCGGTAATGAAAGAAATAAAACTGGCTAGGTTACAACTCCCAAATCCATCTACGACGGCACCTAAATGGTTTTTAAGTTTGTATGAAAAGTCAGAATGCGTGAATCAATTTACTTGAAACATGGCAAAAATATCAATTTAAGGAAATAATAATACATATTTGCAATCATAGTCAAAATCACCCCTTAAAGGGTCGAAAAAGAAGATCAGGGTAGATTTTGGTATGGAAAAATCTGACTGCGAGATTCAACTTAAAACTCATTACTAACACAAATGAATAAAGCATTACGTGTGTTATAAAACAATAGTTTAAAAAAAAACCGGCCAAGTGCGAGTTGAACCCACGCACAAAGGGATCTGTAAAAGTTTTTTGGTACCTACTACACTTAAAACTGTTTGGCACTACACTTGAATTTCTTAGAATGTAAACAAAATATTCATAGTTCTTATAGTCCGGTCAATTTAGACATAATAATAGTGATCAAATAAAGAAAATTACGACAGACGCCTGATACAGTTAAAAAGTTGCCTAATTTACGTGTCACTACAATAACTAAATCACCTCAGATCTCAAAGTTAGTATCCATAAAAATAATCGATTTAGTATTTATCCTTAGCGCGACATTCGTGCCATATTGGTTATAGGTGTGTGGTGTCGGACATAAAGAATAGGACCATCCCATATCTTCCCGTGGGTGTCGTAAGAGGCGACTAAGGGTCTTACCAGAGAATGGGCAGCAGCGTTCTCTGTGCCTTCTTAACAACCATACTGCGATCGCCAACCCGCCTGCCAAGCGTGGCTATTATGGCAATTCCCCCTTCTGGGGGAGGCCTATGTCCAGCAGTGGACGTCTTAAGCTTAAATGATTGGTTATAGGTCAAAATACCGATATATCACTAAAAGATATGAAATAAAAATTAAATAATTAAAAAAATTAAAAAAACACGCCTGCCATGACAAAAAGTAAACTAAAAAATGTAAACTGTAAACTAAAACTTCAACATATATATATAACTGTAAACTAAAACTTTTATTGCAGTCGGGGGACCTGACTGTCCCCCGACTGCAATAAAAGTTTTAGTTTACAGTTTTCCATTTTCGAATACATTTACGGGACCTTGCTCCCATTCATCACTGAATTCGTTTGACTTGTTTTTTATTTTTTAGTTTACTTTTTGTCATGGCAGGCGTGTTTTTTAATTTTTTTAATTATTTATTTTTTTTAAATAATTTCTGAACAAGTATGCTTACTGAATAATAACTGCCACTCGGGTGAACCTTTAGGTTAAGCCGCGCTTGCCTAGGTTGGTCTGTTGATGGGTGACCGCCCATTACATACTGAGTTTCCTCCGTGCCTCGGAAAGCACGACAACCTCAACAGGTTAGCAACGTCCCGGCCGGCGTATATGGCAGCCGGGACCAACGTCCCGGCTGCCATATATAGATCTTTGACAGTCGTTACAGGTAGTCAGTGACCCGAAAGTTTGACAACCAGTTTTACCAAAGGGTCGTATGACCTAATATTAACCGGGTAGTGGAGGTCGGATAGGCAATGGCTCCATGTAAAATACTGGTATTCAGCTGCATCCGGTTAGACTGGAAACCGACCCCAACATAGTTGGGAAAAGGCTAGGCAGATGATGATGATTAAACGCATGTGACAAAAAAGTGGTGGATATTAATGTTGTTGTATGGAGAGGGAGAGTGAGGCCACAGAAAATATTGATGGATAGCGTGAGGAATATATATGAAAGAGAAAAGAGTAACTGATGCCGTGATAGGGAAGAATGGAAGAAGAAAACGTGCTGCGCTGGCCCGAAGTAGAATGAAACAGGGGCAGGAACATGATTTTAATTATTATTATTAAGAGCCTATACTGTCCCACTGCAAGGCAAAGGCTTCCCTTCCTTCCTTCCACTTAGTAAGCCGGCCAATTCTTAGAGAAAGAGTCCAGCTCTTCTCGCCATCTTCTTTTGGGTCTGCCGCGATGTCGTTTCTTGCCTTGTGGTATCCACTGAGTGGTAACTTTTGCCCATTGCTCCTCCGACATGCGGCAGATGTGCCCAGCCTACTTTCATTTTAACCTAGCAGCTGTTAGGCCAGCACCAGCTATTTGGGTTTTAGAGCGAAGTATGGTGTTTCTGATGCGGTCCGTAAGTTTGACACCCAGTATACTTCGCTTCATAGCTCGTTGGCAGACCCCAAGTGCGGACTTCTGACGCTTTGTAAGCGACCATGTTTGCGCTCCATAGGCGAGGGTGCGGAGAATGCACATGTCCATGAGCTTTCGTTTGAGTGAAAGAGGGAGAGATCCCTTCATTAAATGTTTCATCGACCAGTAGCTCTTCCAGGCATTCTCGATGCGTCGAGCAATTTCTTGAAGGAACATGATGATTATGAATTAAGAACCAAGTACATTTATAATTATTGTCTCAGATATTAACCACCACGTTCAGTTCAAACGTGAGAGTTTGCTAGTATTAACCTTTTACTGCTGATAGTAATCGCTCTTGGAGCATCCTATTCTATTGTTTATAATGCAAATTATCGTTTCTTGCTGTATCATTAACATAAATACTTGAAATGTCGTAAAAGGTCATCAAAAGGTACAGTCGTAACCCAAGCATTTATCTTAACAACAAGTACTGCAACAATGTCACTGGTGTTACGGATATCGTGGTGGCAAAGTTAACTTCAGCTATGAATGGAGGTAAACTGCATTTACCGTCGACACGTAAACAGTAAACCACAGGTCATAGAAACAACAGTTCTGTGATCTGTGCAGCAAACGCACTGACCAAGAAACCTCTGTCAAGAGCTGAGTTTGGCTCTGTTGATAGCAAAGTTCTGCTTGTTTGTTTGACGCCTTACTATAATATCGTTCGTGGCGCACTACAACCGTGTTCGACAATCACAATTAATAATAATTGTATTAATAACAAATTGCCGATTGGGCTGCAATCGGCATGTCGAATAATACAGACAAAAGCTTTTGTCGAGAGTAGCAATTCTCGACAGCTGAAGTTAGCTTTATGGACAACTAAGTGCTGTTTGACGCCTATAACCGGTCGTCGAACGGTTTTTCTATCAGGAATTTTCAATATGTGGGTGCACAAAAGGGTACGCGTCTGCCTGACCGTGGCTTAACCCTACGGGACGTGGATTACTGGCAAGGTATTATCATGATATGATTACCTTCAGTAAGACTGGTTGTAAGACTTTTTCCCCACTAACTATAGGTACCTGTTACGACTGCCAAAGATCAAAATATGGTAGTCGGGACCAATGGCTTAACGTGCTTTGCGAGTCACGAAGGCAACTCACTATACAGATTACAGTACCAGACAACTCGGTATGTAATGGGTGGTGACCAATCCACGGACCAACCTAGGCTAGCAAGGCTTCCAAAAGATTGACAACAAGGGCAGTCATTTAAGTCACTATTAGCTCCTCATATCAGG
This sequence comes from Diarsia brunnea, assembly GCA_949774965.1. Lineage (NCBI taxonomy): Eukaryota > Metazoa > Arthropoda > Insecta > Lepidoptera > Noctuidae > Diarsia > Diarsia brunnea. Next base: position 922,877 of record OX459016.1, on the reverse strand, counting down.
TTACATACAAAAACAAAAAATTAAGTAGAATCACTAACATGACGAAATCTTATTTTAAGTAAATCGCGAACCTGACGCGTAAGAAGTCACGGGTAACAGCTAGTGATGAATAAAAAGAAAAACGATAATTTTTGTACAAGCAATGGTCAATAAAAGCATTGACGAGCATTGTTATTGTCAAGCTAATAATACGTGTGTACGAGCAATTGTCGTCGCTTCGTTTGTCTTAATGACTGACTGTATTGCATCGATTCTAAGGAAGCGTTTAAGTTCGATAATTGCCTGATCACAATTATTGATATGTGTTGAGGCTGTTTTCAAACGTAGGTATACACGAGTAATGTGAAAGATTATAAAAATAAGTAGATATCTAGGGCGTAGTAATTGTTTCAAGTTAATGGAGCGATTTAGAGAACACGTGTAACGAAAACAATGTCGGTGTAGGTATACTGAGTTTAATCGAATCTCAATGTTGATACAACTATGTAGGTAAATAATCATGAGAAACAAGAGTGCATTAACAATCACTTGAATCGTGTTAAAATTATTTAAATGGTTCACAGACGCAGTTTACAACAACTAAAAACAAACACGAACTATGCACAAGTAAAAAACCGTACAAAGGTGGACATTTTCCACCAGTCTACCTTACCTTATTTATCACTAACTAATGCCAACTGCTTCGCCTGCGTGGATTTCAAAACCTTCGAGAACCACTCTATCCATTAGTGAAAACAGCATGAAAATCGGTGCAGTACTTTATGAGTTTATCGCGAACAGACAGACTGACAGACGCGACGGATGACTTTGTTTTATGATTATGTAGTGATGTAATACTATCATGGTATTCGATGATGTTTCAGATGTAGACCTGGTAATCGTGTACCACTGCTGTCAGAAGAGTATTGAGGTGTCGAAGCAAGTGCTGGACCTACACTTCACACTGAGGACACTGTTCCAGCCTTTCTTCAAGGATCGAGTCTTTGACAAGAAAGCTGAGTACGCCTTTACGACAGTGTAAGTATTTACATTGGTTTTGAAGTCTTCTTTCGCATCGTGTCGCTCTTAGAAGCCTGTAAGTTGGACGTCAGGGGCGTAGCTACCGCCGTCCCTGCCGTATCAAATATACCCGGCCCCCGGGCCGCGTAAAGCGTGCGTTCTAAAGTCATCATCAGCTTAAATCAGTTTGCCGAAAAAAAGGCAAGGAGAGAGTATATTTAATTTGAATTGTTTATAAAAAATTTGGAAAAAGTGACAGATAGATAATTATTTATTTAAAGACTTTAGAAGACTTACAGCTAGATACAATAGTGATAAATAACAGTATGATAATCAGACAGCCAATTACAAGTCTTCACGTCTAGAGCTTGTCTGGTATAAATACACTGTGGAACAAAATATACACACTGCCAAATAATGCAAACAAAAACTAAATTATTAAAAACTTGCTAATAGCTCGACGAATAATATTTCTTTTAATATTATGCAAAAAATTGTTTTTTCTTCTGTGTGAAGTTTTTACCCTTCATAAGGTCCCCCAAACAAATTTTTATACGGGGCCCCGCCAAGGCACGCTACGCCACTGTTGGAGGTCCATGGTTAATTTCCAAGATTGGGCACAGTGTTACTGAGTTATCCCATTAGGATTTTCTCAATAGCAGCCCAGTATTTGAAAATGTATGATGTCAACAGCTCCGTACTAACTTTGGTAAATACATCATCATTCTATCCTTATCCCAATTTATTTGGGGTTGGTGAAGCATGTCTTTTTCTCCTTCTATACATCTCGATTACTCATCATCTCAGTCATCATTTCCTTTCTACCCATATCATCCTTCACACAATCCATCCAGAGGCATCGTTTCTCAGGTCTTCCTCTACTCATACAGCCAGAAAAAAGAAGTAAAAATAAATTAAATTGACATATTATGTTGACGGACATTCGATCGTGATAATAAATGAGAAACTACATCTCTGGTATTTCAACTGCTGATGTATTCTGATATTTACATGAAAAGTGCACAGTTTTCTCACCAACTTGCTATAGTAACTACTATATTGTCGTCCCATTAAATTTGGACGGCACGGTTGGCGCAGTGGCTGAGTGATTGGACTGCTGTGCTGCGTATCGCGGGTTCGATCCCCGCACGGAACAAATATTTGTATGGCTTACAGATAGTTGTTTCGGGTCTGGGTGTTTGTGTATGTGAGTTTAAATGTTTGTAAACGCACCCACGATACAGGAGCAATTTGTAAACGCACCCACGATACAGGAGAAATTCCTAGTGTGGGGCAATGTTTTTTTAAAAAAAAAAAATATTCTCTATCAGCTAGCTTACCCGTACTTCTGTCCATAAGAAGCTTTTCTTCTCATCTTGAATGATAACAATACAAAATAAATGTTTCATATTTCCAGATTATGTGCCCCGCTTGCCACCCCGACGGTGGAAGGCTACCGGGTCGTATACCTCCGTCTGCTAGACCCTGAGCCTCGCAACTTCAACCTTCAGGAAACCGTCAGAGCTTTCATGATGGTCTTCGATTTGTGGCAGTATGAGGAAGGAACCTGGCCTGGGTAAGTAATTTGATGTGTGGCCACAACGACAACTATCGCAACACATGAGAACTAAAATGACAAATCCTGCATCGCGCTATCAAAGTTATCCGCGACATTAACTCATATAGAAAATCCCGACTTAGAGCCGTCCGGTCGGAGGATCCTCCCTTTTCTATGGGGGATGAGGAACTTTACACCCTGTTCCTCATACCCTCACAAATGGCAAACGAAACACCGACCGGACCTCCGTAACGCTACTTGGCGGCAAAGTGTTTCACATAGAACTCTATTATTTGAGTAATGTTTTTTTTAATAATAGGGATTTTTCCTGTATCGTGGGAGCATTTATAAACATTTGAACTCCCGGGATCGATCAATGTGGTGACAGTTGGAAGAGGCATAATAATTATGTCCAGTAGTAGACGTCTTTCGTTTGAAATGATGATGATGAAGAAACTCATATATCCAAACAGCCAAAACTAATTAAACTTGCATTAAGAGCCCCGATAGACCCCGTCGGGGCTGCGGGTTGTTCGCAAGAGATACCGCGGCCTCGTCATGAAGGGCTAAGATGGAACATGTGTGGTTTTTAGTCAGAAGAAGTCTAGTCGGTAGACCCGCCAAAAAAAAAAGAGCCCCGATAGACAGCGCCAGTCAACGCTGATTATGAATTCTGTGATGTCTGTAATAATTATCGGTAGCAACGCTGAGAGTGCGCAGCATTATCTCTTACGTTGCTGCGTACCCTGCGCGACCCCAAGGTAGACCACACTTCCCGTCCGGGCTGCGGGTCCCGTCGGGGCTGCGGGTTGTCCGCAAGAGATACCGCGGCTTCGACATGAAGGGCACATGGGTGGTTTTAGTCAGTAGAAGTTTGACACTCCCTTTCGCTCTGTCCAAAAGCGGGAGGGGAGTTATTTGATGATTTTTCACCCGCCATATTACCTGAACTTGGTTTTTAACTCATCTATTCATACTCAACAATTCTTCTCCTACATATAATATTATTATGCACACGACCCAAGTGTGGACCTCTCTAAAAGCGTCTATATTCCCTTTCACATTATCCGGTTCACTTCGCTGGCTCGTTTTATCGCACACCTCTTTCGTTTACGCGAGATCCAAGTCAAACGCAGGTCCATCACAATTGACGAAAAATGGTTCCCTAGCTAACATAATGCATTGTTGTTGACAGGTTCGTGATTCTCATAGACATGGACACAGCATCCCTGAGCCACGTCACGAGGCTGGACCTTAATGTCGTAAAGAAAGTCTTATATTTCTTACAGGTTAGTACTTATCTTCTTCATCAAAATATGTTTCACCTGTCTGGCTTCAGAACAGGCAGTCAATAGTGCCCGCGAATGTATCAGTATCTCCCGGGACCCTAAGTTGTGGTAGTGGTAGTTAGGAACCGGACCGGTTTTAAGTCAGCTGAAGTCAGCCATAATCTGCCACACTAACGGGAATTGGGTTGAATCTCTCCCTCTTGTCTTGTTGGGTGTCCGTAGTGCTTTCAAGGAAGATCTGCAAACCACCTCAGCTGAATTGGTGTATGGCGAACCATTACGTCTGCCAGGCGAGTTTTTCGACTCAGAAATCATCTGTAATCCAGACTTGATGGAATTCACATCAAGGCTGCGAAGTATTGTCCAGTGTTTGAGGCCTTCGCCTGCCTCACACCATAGTAGTAAGCGTCCAACTTTCATGTTCAAGGAGTTAGCCACTTGCACTCACGTATTCTTGCGAGATTGTACTGTTGGTGGTGCTTTGAAACCAGCATATTCTGGACCATACGAGGTGCTTCGCCGTGGTGAAAAGGTTTTCACTATTCTGGCTAATGGCAAGGAAGTCACAGTATCGGTAGACCGAGTCAAGCCAGCCTACATACTGCGTGACCCAGACACCACTCCATACACATCATCACACACACCTCATTCAACCAATCCCGCTCATTTATCACAAGATCGACAACATGACACACACAAAACAACACATGTGACTCAATCAGGGAACCAGAAATCACCAGATCGCGAAGCAATTGTTCACAAGACTAGATCGGGACGTAGAGTTAGGTTTCCTGACCATTATCGCCCTTGACGGTCTCAAGGGGGGGCTGATGTAGTGCCGCGAGGCCGCGATCAAGGAGGCGGCATACGTATGTTGCTGGCCGGTGCTGCGGCACTCTATTTTTTGACTTTTCTTTGTCTGTCACTTCTTCTGGATAAAAAATCTTTTCATGTCGCATTCCGATAATTTCATGTTATATATTTTCTGAAGACATTATAAAATTTGTGAATTGTACATAGATTTTCATGTATATAGTTTTAACATAGTTTCGAGTTTTTATTCCGCTCTCCTAACAAGTATCGCCCCGGTTGCTCTGCACCTTCTATATTTTTAGAGGCCCGCTGAAGGCGCGCTTCACGTCAATCGTCCGACATAACCCTCCGGTCTCCCATGACTAAGTGTGAGTCGTACTTGCAAACAAAGGGTTTCGTATTATCATACAATACAATAACAGTATTTTAAACGCTATTTCGTTCATTATATCACTCAGGTCAAATGAGGATACTGATTTATTTTACCTGGGTGATATAATGAATGAATGAGCGTTAAAAATATTGATAGTAAAGTCCATTTCACGAAAAAAGTCCCGCAGACGCAGCGCTGTATGTCGCGCGACATAATGTTGTTTCACAACTTTTGGCATCGTAAATAAACCTTATATCGCACTAATCCAATAATAAACTCACAAAATATCTACCACAACAAACGCACCTTGATAACATCGACAAACGACAACATGGCCGATCTGTTAAATTTAGTTCCACAATTGTCCGCGGGACTTCTTTCGTGAAATGGACTTTATATCGTATAATATTGTTTACAAGCGATTAAACCAAGTGGATGAGTAGCACAGTCGGCGGCGGCGTCTTGATTCCAGGATCTTAACATATTGATCTTTTTCCGTACCCGTCATAACTAAAATACCTCAAATTTTCCAGGAATGCATGTTCTGCAAGCTGAAAGGCGTGCACTTCATGAGCGCGCCTTACTTCATGGACCGGCTGCTGATGTTGCTTAGACCGTACCTTTCGAAGCAGCTCATGGATATGCTCCACACACACCAGGTTGGAGCTGAGTCGGTCTACAAGTTGATCCCAAAGAAAGCCTTTCCTAAAGAGGAGGGCGGAGAGTATAAGGATAATATTACTTTAAGAGGTTTGTAGATACTTTTATTTTGGTTTTGCAGTGATTTAAGAGTAGTACTGGATTTTTAAGTTAGGGTTTAAGCTAAAGTTGTTTCTTTGTTTTCTTTTTGTTAAGTTAGTTAAAAGACACGATAAGTGCTGTTCAGTTTTTCTTCCTACGCTTTTCTTTGTAACATATCCAATGCTCCTATAATGGTCTAATCTTTCAAAGGGAACTTTAAAGCGTCTGTTTTAGAAACTATAAAATTATCAATGGCGCAGACTTGCTACATCCTGCACCCTAATTTTATTGCATGACATAATTTTATCACAAACCAAAGGGTTTTGAAAGAGATGCCTAATCCACAGTTTATTTTTTTTTTAATCTTCATTATCGATAATTCAAATATTGTTCTATTGTCAAAACGAACCACACCGTCATTGAAAGTGTGTTACACAATTACACCGTTGATTCCACATTCCCATTACTTCTAGATGAACTACTGAAGCGGATGCAAGCGAACCCCGAGTTTGTACGAGAGGAGAACAAACGGCGAGTGAACGAGTCCCTCCGACCAGGAGGCAAGCCCTCCCCGGCAGAGAAGGAATTCGGTATTCAAGGCAGCTTTAAGAAGTTAGAGTTAGATTAATTGGTTAAGGGATGGATGTAGGAATAAATGTATTGTATTTAAACCGTTGTTGTTTGATTTTAACCCCATAGGTATTTTGGTAGACTTGTCTATTTGCCAAGGCCAGTACTGACTGCTTTAGGGCTTTAGTACGTAAAAGAGTGGCCTCCCTGATGCACCGCGTGCGGGGCAGCACCAACAGCCTTCTGAATACCATATTAGGAAGGGTTGATTGTCCGGTTGTGAGGCACTGGAATACCGTTCACGGATCTGGAGGGGTCCTTTTCAATGTAAAGTAATGTACCTCATGTAATAAATTTATAATTAGTAATGTTGACATTGAAGAATAATATACAAACATAGTTATAAGTATGATTTACTAACAATGTATGGATTATTATATGAGTCTGATAATAAATGAATAATAATAATAATTTATCATATTATGGCGCGGAGTACACAAAATGTGGATCCATGCCCACGATTACCAAATACGCTTACTGCGGTACTCAGAGATATTTAATGATTACTTAAGCCGTCACTTAGTAAAGATTTGACATACTTTTGTACGACAAAACTGTCAAAACCTTTACTAAGTGATGGCCTAAGTAATCATTAAAGCTCCCTGAGTGCGGCAGTGAGTGTCAAAGACAAAGGCGGGAAGGAGTTATGGCAGTAGAGTAGCGCTTTAACTAAATGGTTACCGAGAGAAGAAGTGACAGTGAAGTGAAACATCCAATGTGTATTCAACGTCAAGAAAATGTTTCGGGTGATGCACTACAAAAGACTAGCATAGTCTAAGGATACATGACAGAATAGAGAAAAGGAGTTATCTCAGCAGTTGATGATATATCAAAAAATCTACTAATTATACCTTCAATAGGAGGCCTAAACACTACTAGTTAAGCTCATCTGCCTAGCCTTTTCCCAACTATGTTGGGGTCAGCTTCCAGTCTAACCGGATGCAGCTGAATACCAGTATTTTGCATGGAGCGACTGCCTATCTGACCTCCACAACCCAGTTAATACTGGGTAATACGATACCCTTTGGTAAGACTGGTTGTCAGAGTTTCAGGTCACTGACTACCTTTAACGAATGCCAAAGATCTTTATACGGCCATGCTATCCGAGGCACGGAGGAAACTCGGTAGGTAATGGGCGGTCACCCATCCACAGATCAACCTAGGCAAGCGTGGCTTAACCTAAAGATCGACCCGAGTGGCAGTTATTATTAAGCTACGAGGTCCTACTAGTTAAGCTGTTTCTGAATAATTTATACTGCTATAAAAATATTGGTCTGCCCTGTCGGTTTAGTGGCCGCAAGCACGCCTGCTGTGCATGAGGCCTGGTTCGATTCCTTGGTCGGGCAAAGTGCTTTGAGTTTTTCCATCGGAAATTACTCTGAAGCAGCCACGTCGTCTGGATTCAAGCCCTGTTGATGGCAATAGGCTCGCCGCCTATTACATGGGACTTAAACATAACTGCAAAATCATCATCATCATCTGCCTAGCCTTTTCCCAACTATGTTGGGGTCGGCTTCCAGTCTAACCGGATGCAGCTGAGTACCAGTATTTTACATGGAGCGACTGCCTATCTGACCTCCACAACCCAGTTAATACTAGGTAATACGATACTCTTTGGTAAGACTGGATGTCAGAATTTCAGGTCACTGACTACCTGTAACGACTGCCAAAGATCTTTATACGGCAGCCGGGACCAACAGCTTAACATGCTTTCCGAGGCACGGAGGAAACTCGGTAGGTAATGGGCGGTCACCCATCCACAGATCAACCTAGGCAAGCGTGGCTTAACCTAAAGATCGACCCGAGTGGCAGTTATTATTAAGCCACGAGCTCCTACTAGTTAAGCTGTTTCTGAATAATTTATACTGCTATAAAAATATTGGTCTGCCCTGTCGGTTTAGTGGCCGCAAGCACGCCTGCTGTGCATGAGGCCTGGTTCGATTCCTTGGTCGGGCAAAGTGCTTTTGAGTTTTTCCATCGGAAATTACTCTGAAGCAGCCACGTCGTCTGGATTCAAGCCCTGTTGATGGCAATAGGCTCGCCGCCTATTACATGGGACTTAAACATAACTGCAAAATATGGGTATGCTAATAATTTAGTTAGTTAGCCAAACTGTACTAGCAGGTATTTCCAAATAATTTATACTGCTATAAAATGGTCATTAGATAGGAGTCCTTTTTGACCTTTCACTAACTGGCAGCCATCTTTAAAAGTGACGTTAGCACAACCGATTATAAACCCATAGTTATCATTGAATTTTTCGCTTCACATATTACTATAATTGTGAACATTTACACAATCCACCGGAAGAAGACATTATCACCTTTGTATGAATATATATTATATTTTACCTATAATATCTACATCTAATATATATAAAATAAGTTGACAGAGGTAGTGTTCAGTCCTTGGACTAACGCAAAGGTTTCAAGATGAAGTTCGTTGGAATATTGTTGGTTATAATGGCGTTTGCTTTAGCACTTGTGGTAAGTTCTTCCATTTAATAAAGTTTGTTAAAAAATCGAAAGGATCTTTGAAATAGTCCTGCTAAAAATATTTATTTTCTTTCTTAAGCATAATATCGAGTGAGATCTTGTTTTCCAACAAGAACAGAACGTAGACCACATACATACGCTGCGGCAGGTTATACAGAAGACCGGAGAGTATAATCTGCCTCTCTGTTTAGCGTTTGTGGACTACGAGAAAGCCTTCGATTCGATCGAGACTTGGGCTGTACTGCAGTCTCTCCAACGGTGCCAAATCGACTACCGGTACATCGAGGTGCTGAAGTGTTTGTACAAAAACGCCACCATGTCAGTCCGACTTCAGGACCAGACCTCAGGACCTATCCTTCTGCAGCGCGGTGTGAGACAGGGAGACGTCATATCGCCGAAACTGTTTACCGCTGCACTGGAGGATGTCATCAACGTTAATGGCAAGTACATCACTCACCTTCGGTTTGCCGACGATATAGTGGTCATGGCTAAGACTATGGAAGACCTCAGTACAATGCTCGATGCCCTCAGTGGAGCTTCCGAAAGAGTGGGTCCTAAAATGAACATGGACAAAACCAAGGTTATGTTGAATGCTCATGTAACACCCACTCTTATCAAGATCGGAGACTCTACACTCTAAGTTGTGGATGATTATGTCTACCTGGGACAAACGGTCCCGTTGGGTAGGTCTAACTTCGAAAAAGAGGTCAATCGTCGAATCCGACTAGGCTGGGCAGCGTTCGGGAAGTTGCGCGGAATCTTCTCGTCCAACTTACCACAGTGTCACAAGACGAAAGTCTATGACCAGTGCGTGTTGCCAGTGATTACACACGGGACCGAAACGTGGTCACTCACAATGGGCCTCATCAGAAAGCTCAAAGTCACCCTAAGGGCAATGGAGAGGGTTATGCTCGGAGTTTCCTTTCATGATCGAAACAGAAATATGGGACAAGAGCAGGACGATGATGATGACTTTACATTATTGTTAACTAACATTGAATTATTTCCAGACTGGCATAGACACAGCTGAACAATCAGCCGGCTGCCACGGTGGTGGTGGCAGAGGTCCTCCAAGACCGCCCCCTACTGCGGCCACCACAGCAGCCACCACCGCAGCACCAGTCACCAGTAAATATACTTCCATTCCTTTATTCCATTTTCACAACGTTCTCCCAACAGCTCATTTCAGCTCATTTTATCTGTTAAGACTGGTTGTCAGATTTTTGGGCCACTGACTAGTGTAACGACTGTCAAAGACCACACGACACAGACACACACACAGTCAGACAGTCACACCAAGACAGACAGACAGTCGGGACCAAGTCCAAGCCGCATTTGTAGATGGTCTCAAATGGTTCAGCTTGGTCTCCGACGTACGGAGGACCAACTTTAGCAAGCGCTACTTACGTTTGAAGAACAACTCTTGCTGCTGTTATTATGTATCTACGAACTCCTTCCAGTAGGACTTTCATATGAGAAGGGTTGAAAATGTAGTGAAGAAAGTTTTGAGTATGTATGCGAATGAGAGAAGGGAAAGACCAATGCAAAAAAAAAGGGACAGTGCGAAGGATGATATGGCAGAAAAGGAGGTGACGGTAGTCACCAGTACTAAGCACTCAAGGATCTTCCCTGAAAGGAAGTATGAAAGAAGAAGATATACTGCGATAATTCTAAGTTAATTGAAAGGGCAAAGGAATGATGGTATTAATAGTATTGAGACACATGTGAGTAGGAAAATGATTTAAAATGTGGAGCAATGCAATAGGAGAGGAACATTTCGTAAGGAAAAGATAGTTTGATTGTGTAAGGTATTATTTGAAAGAGAAAAAGGGATCTATGCTAGAAAAATTAAGTGATGATGCTAAAAGTGATGATTTAGTATGAAGGGATTTAATTGAATGCGCTAGATTTTCCTACAGGCGGATTATTGATTAGTGCAACGTAAACTCTTTTAATATATATGTACTGTGGCCTAATGAGGCCGATATTCGTGAATATTGGCAGTCAAGAAGATCATCATATTCTTCACGTATTCTCTAAGCCTCTTAAAGTAATCTGTGTACAATAATATTGTGATTTATTAACTACAGATGCCACGAGCAGCGGATAAATCATCATACTACGGAACACCGGCAAACCTTCAACTATGACGAATACTATACTAAAATCATAATATATATTACAAGTTATTCAATAATAAAGAATCGAATCCCATTGTTTTTGTTTTATTTCACTTTATGATTATCTCTGGGTAAAATCGTGGTGAAATACCTAAACCAGGACATACGCTTGGCGCATGCAGACGAAATCTCATCTATTATAGGCTCCGTGCTAACGGGCCAGCTTACATAGTCACCGGTGGCTTTGGATAAGCTGCTTACATGATTTTTTAAAACATTTTGAATGGAAATAGCCATGAGATGACGAGAAACAGAGAAGTATGGAAGAAGAAGACATAACGCGCCAACCCGAAATGAATGGGGATATGGTCAACAGAATTATGATTATGTATGGCATCGCCACACGACACGCTTCCTGGTGCAGTGGCACAGCAGTGGCGTCAACTAGCTTCTTAAAAACTGGCCAAGCGCAAGTCGCACTTGCATAATAATATGAAGGGTTGCGAACCATTGTAGTAGATATTGAGAGATTTTTCATCTTTTATTAGCGCCATAGACTTCTTATAGGTTTTCCTGTTATCTATAAGTGCTGAACTAATTTCTGTATTTTTTTCAAGATTTTAGGTTCAGTGGTTTCGGAGATAAGGGGGGAATGGTCGGACAGACAGACAGACAGACCCACGAGTGATCCTATAAGGGTTTAGTTTTTTCCTTTTGAGGTACGGAACCCTTAGGCGATTCTCACACTGCCCCGCATGATGCAGCGTAGCGCGTGGATGCGTGTTCTACCGTTGCTTGTAAGTATCTCCGTTTGTATGGAAAACACGCACAGTCTAACACACAGAAAATGCATCCACGCGCGTTCATGCGGATCACGCGCATACACGCGGAGAAACATGCACCCCCGCGCGTAGGTGCGGGGCGAGACGCAAGGTATGGCACACCGAATCCCGCAGTGCCGCGCGTGATTTTGAATGGGCGTGACGTGTGTGTTTGAAAATGGATCTCGATATCGATCGATTTATATTCGAAATCGAAAACCACCCAGCTATCTGAAATATGAAATGTGATGAATACAGTGACAGAGCGCAGAAGGTGAAACAATGGGAGGAAGTAATAAATATGTTTACTGATAATAATGCATCGGTTGAAGAAAAAAAAAAGAACGGTAAGTTGTTTTAATTTTTTTATTTACTACAAGTTAATGATAGGTAAATTACAATTATGAACGCTGCAGCTAGTTTAAGCATATTTGTTTTGCCACGGCAAAGGGTCAATATTAACAAAAAAATCAGCTAAATTATTCCTTGCGTCACTTCCGCGTGTACCTGATAGAACTCTAGCCCTCGGAATTTCGCACATACCCTCTGTATCACCATTGAATACTATTTCGTTGAAATTAACACCATGCCTTTCTCTTACGAAATTGTGAAGCAAACAGCACGCTTTGATAATTTTTATTGCTAAATTTACGTTAACATCTAATGGTCGTTGAAATATTCGCCATTTGTGAGTTAAAATTCCAAATGCACATTCTATATACCTACGCGCTCGGCTCAAACGATAGTTAAATATTCTTTTAGTAAAATTCAAGTTGGTCCCCGGATATGGCCTTAATATGTGTTCAGAAATGCTAAAAGCTTCATCGCCTATGAAAAAATATGGCAGATCATTGGGAACTCCCGGAATATTCGATTCTTTTGGTATATTAAGATTATATTCCCTAAGTTTTTTGTAAAATATTGAATTCTGAAAAACAGTACTATCGCTACATTTACCATACGCACCAACATCGATGAAAATGAATTTATAATTAGAATCACAAATGGCTAATAACAATATTGAAAAAAAATGTTTGTAATTGTAATACAATGATCCTGTTAAGGATGGTTTGTAAACTCTGACATGTTTTCCATCAATAGCTCCAGTCACATGAGGAAAATTTGCCCGTTGTTGGAAACCTTCAGCTATGCTTAACCAAGCTTCAGTCGTGAGCTCAGGAAAACATTCTGCTCTCATGACGTCCCAAATGGCTGTGCAAACTTCTTCCACGATTTTTCTGATGGTTGATAATCCTATTCTGTGGCTGAAATGTAGCTCAGTAAACGAGCAACCGCTTACTAAGTATCTGAAATATAAGATTTTTTTTTTTATTTTGTTTTAGGAACATTACTTCAAAAAAGGTGGAGAACGCTTCGTGATGGTTTTGTTAAACAACGGCGGGAACTAGCTACTACCAAAAGCGGATCAGCTGCTACGCATAAAAAATACAAATATTATAATCAACTCTTGTTTCTCTTACCAGTAGTATCAATAAATAAAACGCACAACAGTATGGCAAATCAAGAAAACAATGACCCAGTTGAAGAGCAACATGGTAGTAACATAATTCCACCGAAACCAAAGAAAACCAAAAACAGTGACCCAACAGATAACATTGGTAGTGAACTTGTGAACGTTTTAAAATCTACGTTGCAACGAAAGACTGATGAAAATGATTCCGATCGACAATTTATGTTGTCATTGGTTGACGATTTTAAAAGGGTGCCTCAAAGATTAAAGCCAAAGATAAAGATAAATATAATAAAATGTATCATGGAAGCACAAAATGAGGAAGGCAATTTCCAACAAGTACAAGGCGCCGATTATTATGAATACGGCACTTATTCAAATGAATATGGTGGTTACTACACTAAACCTCACAGAGAATGTACGGAAAATAGGCGTCCAAGTAATCAGCCCTCCTCATCCAGTTTTAATCTACCAGCTGAAGAATATATTGAAAGAAACTTTTCCAATAATCAGCAATCACTTGTGGAAAACTCCACATTGGCAATGGAAGATCAAATATCTCCAATGTCCGTAAATACTCAAAATTCCGAGGAATCTGAACTTTTACCATTGTTCGAAAGTTAAAACTACCTAATACGCTACAAAAAAAAACTTAAGATATAAGGTACAAAAAGTTAACAAAATAAATATTACTGGGATCTTAATTATTATAGTAACTGCGATTACTGGCTTACTTAAAGGCTAAGAACTTTTTTTGTGAACTGTATTCGTGATTTCATGAATGAAAGCTGTAATTAGTAGAGTAGATACATTAAAAATAAGTCGAATGGCTATCTCGTGGGTTCATAATTGTGATTAGCAAGAAGGTAGTTATTTGTGATTTTAGAAATTAAAGCTGTGATTAGTAGTCATTAAAAATTAGTAGAATATCTATTTAGTGGTACTATCTAATTGTGATTAGCAAGTAAGTAGTTATTTGTGATTTTAGAAATTAAAGCTGTGATTAGTAGTCATTAAAAATTAGTAGAATATCTATTTAGTGGTACTATCTAATTGTGATTAGCAAGTAAGTAGTTATTTGTGATTTTAGAAATTAAAGCTGTGATTAGTAGTCATTAAAAATTAGTAGAATATCTATTTAGTGGTACTATCTAATTGTGATTAGCAAGTAAGTAGTTATTTGTGATTTTAGAAATTAAAGCTGTGATTAGTAGAGTCATAAAAAAAATGTAGAATATCTATTTAGTGGTTCTATCTAATTGTGATATGCAAGTAAGTATCTAAACACTTCCAAGAATGAAAGCTGTGATTATAATAGTAGACTGATGTGTATTAGATGAGTACTAATTAATATTCCATAACAGTGACTGCAGTACAAATTTTGATAAATAAACGCACAATAAATCAAAATCACTAGTTTTATTCGTATATAATAGCCTGGGTTTAACTATAATAATATCGATATAGTTAACTTAATATGTATTTAGAAAATTGAAATTATTTACTTACCTCAATGTTACCCAAAGCTTCTTTTCTGGCGTAATACAAAGACGAAAATTTGTATCTCTTCCACTAATACCTGTTCGAATTTTGCTGAGCAAAAAATCAAAAGATGTTGTTGACATACGCGTGTAGTTGAAGAATTTCTCTTCATATTTTCTAAGGTCCCAATAATTTTGAACAAATGACCCATTTAAAGATCTTGTTTGTAAATAAGGTTGTACCCAGTATCTTCTATAGGCACGATTTCTTTTAATTCGACCGTACAAA
This sequence comes from Diarsia brunnea, assembly GCA_949774965.1. Taxonomy (NCBI): domain Eukaryota; kingdom Metazoa; phylum Arthropoda; class Insecta; order Lepidoptera; family Noctuidae; genus Diarsia; species Diarsia brunnea. The sequence goes on along the minus strand of OX459016.1, from coordinate 907,797 downwards.
AACCAAACAGTTAGTATAATGGCAGCGTCCTGAATGAGTTCCACACTATTAACCATTTTTATCAAAACTATCGTGATGCTCAGTACTGCACGACCACCACAGAGAACGGCGAATAAATGAGAGCCGCCGTGCGTAAATCTACAAAACGCACCTACGCGCGTGAGTGCGCAAAAAACCCGCACGATGATGCAGATCTGCACTCCCGCAGGAACGCGCGCAGGTGCGTCGACACGCAATATGCAGCATGATGCGGGGCAGTGTGAAGATCGCCTTAAAACGCAGTCTCCACTTATGCGCCGTCGCTGCGACCCCCTCATCGTCCACCTACCCACTCGGGGGGGGGGGGGGGGCACCGACTTCTAGTGGCGGCGTTCAGTGAACCGGGAAGAACATGAGAAAATCCCTAATAACAAGTGAACAAAAAGTGAAACTTCCAATTTTAATTTAAGTAGGCAACCAGAAGCATCATACCCTGTTAAGCAGACCACACTCACTGTGTCTGGGATGCATTGATGACTCTCATATTCACCAGATTGAGATGTAGCAGACAAGTTGAGAAACCAAACCAAAAGAAAATTTAGGACGGTTTATCCCTTCGAGGCCTGATGTTATGTCATGTTAGAAGATTGTTGTCCCATATACGTGGTTTACGGCACAGTCAGATTTTGGAGTTACAGGCTACGTTTATCGAGGTTAGTCCTTAGATGGGTGATCAATAGTCGGGGCTGCGGGTTGTTCGCAAGAGATACCGCGGCCTCGACATGAAGGGCTAAGATGGAACATGGGTGGTTTTTAGTCAGTAGAAGTCTGACACTCCCTTTCCACCCGCCAAAACAAAAGAGGTCAGATTAAGGGAGACGCTCTTCTCAAAGAGATGTCAGCAACATGGAAGGGGCCCGAAAGGGCCGACGCCTGTCGGGGCTGCGGGTTGTTCGCAGATACCGCGGCCTCGACATGAAGGACTAAGAAGGAACATAGGTGGCTTTTAGTCAGTAGAAGTCTGACACTCCCTTTCGCTCTGCCCAAGAGCGGGAGGAGTTATTTGATGATTTTCCACCCGCCAAAAAAAAAAGGAGGTCAGATTAAGGGAGACGCTCTTCGTAAAATCCTGGTTTTCAACTGCATCCGGTTCTGGACGAGGACCCGGGTTGGGAAAAGGTCTTGCCTTTGGCAACTACGTGGGGTTGTCAGAAAATAGTAAGGCCAGATAAATAGTCATCATGTCATCATGTACGAGGATTGACAATTATCTGATGACCAGCACTCTAGTACACTATACTTAAAATAAAATCATCCTATAATAGAGTGATGTTTTAATGGAAAACGTTGTAATGATGATAGTAATTCAAAAATTCTGTAGAAAAATAACAAAACCCAACAGTAGGAATAAATATTATAAAGTAGACAATTTACCTGAGAAAGGAAATAAGCTACTATTTAATGCAAAAAAGGGTTGAAAGGGGGGGATGAAAAGATTACTTTTGGTCGCGATAACCGACATCAGCTAGTATGGTATAGATATACATAATTATTACATAATTTATTACATTATTGTTTTGACATAAAAGTAAAAAATTAAGAGGGTATGCGTTAAAAATACGACTTTAATTTTTTTGGGACACCCTAATATACATATTACATAATTATATGGCTCTTTGCATCTGCATAGCCTTTCTTCAACTATATTCAGGGTACAGCTGAATATTAGAATTTTACATGGAGCGAATAACTGCCAAACTGCTATTTTAACCAAAAAAATCGTAGACATGTGACATCTACCAATCCGCACTGGGCCCGCGTGGTGGATCATAGCCCATCCCTCTATTAGAGAGGAGGCCTGAGTTTCTGCAGTGGGAACATTATAGGCTGATGTAAGAATGCTGAAAGAAAACTTGCTGAGGTGGGGACACATAAATGACTCTGCACTGGAGTGTAAATGTGGAGTGTAATTCCTCAAACAATGGGGCACTTAATATCGTGCCCTGCCTGTCCTGCTAGTTGTTCACTACAGGAACTGATGGACGCTACCGAAAGCGCCAAACTAGTAGCCCAATTCTGGGCCAACACAATTTAGATTGCCATCGACACGCTAAGAAGAAGATAGGCTAATGATGAATAACTGCCACTCGGGTCGATGGGGGAGGGTCAGACTTCTACTGACTAAAAACCACCCATGTTCCTTCTTAGCCCTTTATGTCGAGCCCGCGGTATCTCTCGCGAACAACCCGCAGCCCCAACGGGCGTCGGCCTTTGCGGGCCCCTTCCGTGTTGCTGACATCTCTTTGAGGCGCGCGTGGAACACACGGCCTATCGTCGTCATAAGACGGACGGACGGCGAGCTAACCCATTACTCATCGTCCATAGGCTCGCGTCTACGGTGGCCGGAAGACGTGACGTGGCCCCCGACGCCCGGAGCGTCTCCCGCGGTGGCTGGGACTAGAGGTTCTCTCCCTTTCACGTTCCGCTACCTCCTTCGCTAGCATAACTGCTTCACAGAAGGAGGCGACGGTGTCCCATTTCCCCTCACCCCGGACTATGGCTTGCACCAGGGCCGGACGCGAGAGGTCGCTGCCGCCGATCACCGCTACGAGAACACGGTGGAGCTCCGCCTAAGCGGGGCAGACCTCCACGGTGTGCTCCACCTTGTTCTCCGGCCGATCCTCACAATCACAATCCGGGCGTTTCCTCCCGCCTGATTCGGTGCAGGTACATCCCGAAACAACCGTGTCCGGTGAGAACCTGCGTCAGACGGAAGGTGAAGGTGCCGTGGCGCCTCTCCTCAAAGAGGGGACGTGCCCTGCACGGGGTTGCGACAGTCGCTGTCTTCATGTCGCCATTAGATCGCACCGGAGGTCTGTCCGCTGCGCAGCAATTTGCCGCGGCAATGGAGTGACCCCCCGGTGTAGCGCCTCCGCGTGCCATTCATGGAGGCGTGACCATATTGACCCCTGCGACTGTTACTAAGTATGTCAGACAAGAGATCCACTTTAAGCGCGGCATACACAATACACAACTGAAAACTGAACAACTACATTGTTGATGAATTGGTAATTTACTTTTATCACGGTAGAAAATATTTAAGTAATTTGCGTCAATATTTTTTTGACAAGGATTTTTATGCATAATTTCTAGTTCAAAATTGTGCAAAGTTAGAACTAGTTGAAGTTTACTATTCCTCTTGGGTTTTTCATAAGTATAAGTGGATAAATATTATCTTTTACGTGAGATCACATAAATAAAATAACCTCGGCATCTAGGTTATAAACAGTTAACTGCAATAATAATGACTGTTTATTATCGTGAATTCTTTTTGACGGCTTATTATCGTCTTTACCTTTTGCCAACATAGTTTTGGCCGGCATCTAATGCAAGCAGATGCATCTGAATAGTCGCATCTTATATGGCGCGATGGCCTGTCTGACCACCACACTCATCATCATCTGCCTAGCCTTTTCCCAACTATGTTAGGGTCGGCTTCCTGTCTAACCGGATGCAGCTGAATACCAGTATTTTACATGGAGCGACTGCCTATCTGACCTCCACATCCCAGTTAACACTAGGTAATACGATACTCTTTGGTAAGACTGGATGTTAGAGTTTCAGGTCACTGACTACCTGTAACGACTGCCAAAGATAACGTGCTTTCCGAGGCACGGAGGAAACTCGGTATGTCGGACGGTCTCCCATCCACGGACCGACCTAGGCAAGCACAGCTTTACCTAAATATCGACCCGAGTGGCAGTTCCTATTAAACCACGAGCTCCACGAGATCTGACCACCACACTAAAGTTATTAAATAACAAGATTCCATCAGTTGGCCGATGTAAGTTTTTGATTACAAATGACGGCCGCAAAACATTGAGGTCTCAGTATTGTAATGGATGGTAAAGGAACACGCCGTATTATGTGACGTTTTAACTGTTCGAAAACTTAAAGCCAGAAGAGAAGACAAAAGGCTTTGCAGGTGATATCATTAACAGACGTTTTATTTTTCTTCGTTACCACTTCAATGCTCCTCAGTATTTCTAACCATATAACAACGCATTTCCAAGCTATGCTTACTTCTGCAGTATGAACCGCTCGCTACACGCTGCATCAAAGCGCTATTATACGCGTCTGACCATCTTACTGGTGCTGTGTCTTTTTTTTGGAGGGTGGGAAATCATCAAATGACTCCTCCCGCTCTGGGCAGAGCGGTAGGGAGTGCCAGACTTCTACTAACCAAAAACCGGGTCCGTGGCTTAGGCCCCCAGTGGTTGACGCACCTGTGGCCGACGCCCCCGATACGATTAATTTAATATCTTTTTTTACCACCCATGTTCCTTCTTAGCCCTTTGTGTCGAGGCCGCGGTATCTCTTTCGAACTATCCGCTTTCCCCTGGTGTTCTGCCTTACCTTGACAGACATACATACACTAAAACTACACCACCACTATCCAAATAATTACCTAATCTCAATAATTTTGTCGCATCGTCGCGTGCAAATCACAGAGCAGCACTTATATTTATTTATAATAATTGTTATTATTTCGCTCACCGGATATGCGGATGTACAATTGTCACGAGGAGCCATTTCCTATCGCTCTCATCTGGTATATAAACTGAGGGTACATAGTGGTTCGTCAGTTCGTGATCAGTAGCAGAAACATGAAGTTTTTTGGAGTACTATTGGCCATCATGGGTATTGCCTTCGCTGCGGTGGTAAGTACAGCTTGAATTATTACAAAAGTAAAAAAATTATAAGCCGACATCTTTTGAAATGGATTTAGACAGTAGTTATCTAAAAACAAAGCATTTTCTAAACAGTGCGACTAGAAAAAAATTTAAACTGAAGTTCGTTTGACCAACACCAGTATTTTAACACCAAAATTACGTTAGAGAGTCGACGAAACACTGGTTGTTAGATTTTCAGGTCACTGACTACCTGTAACGACTGCCAAGGGTCTTAAGTTTCAAACCTCCTCTGTATACGTCCCTGTGTGCCTATTGGCCTTGTTCTGTTCTGTCTCTTGCTGATATGGAGGGAAGTGTAAATTATGTTTTTCCCACTCCTCCGCTATTCTTTTCTGATTAATTTCGTTGCGGGATCCAAGACAGTTAAATCGTTTCTCTGGGACATCGTCGGACTTCATTGTCTCGGCGCTTTTCTTGTGGTTGCCACTGTTGATTCTGGCTTACAGGAGTTACAGTGGTTTGGGAATAGTGTGACGGGCTTGTCCCAAAAAGTAAAAACCTCCTCTGACTTATATTCATGTTATGACGTGGTGTTATGTTCCAGAGCGGGATGACCACCGCTCCCAAGGCTGGCTGCAACGGCGGTGGTGGTGGCCCACCCCCTCCACCACCAACGAGTAAGTACTTCTTTGTGTTCTACATTTATCTGCATCGGCTTTCTACCCATTATTTTCTGTTTAGAACTTCCTTTGAGATGGTTTACTTGTGAACCCTATATACAGGGTGGTTCCGACGATACGACAATTAATGAAACCACTGGTAGTTCTAGTTCATAGGTACATTTTTAAACTATCAAATAAATCCTAACACCTTCGTGGTGCCGTCTTTGCCAAATTCTTTTGTTACATTTTATTTCCACTAGTTAATCGGTGCAAATTATTCCTAAGGTTAGTAAACCAATATTTGTTTGTAAATTGTAATGTATTTCGTTAACAGTTTTATGCTACTTAGTTTTATTGTTTTTTTTTTCAATTTTTTTATTTTGGTGCTAAAACTTTTTTGATAGTTTAATAATGTTCCTATGGACTAGAACTACCAGTGGTTTCATTTATTGTCGTATTGTCGGCACCACCCTGTAGAACACCAAAATACACCTTTTTCTTTTTTTTGGGGGGTGGGAAATCATCAAATAACCCCTGCCGCTCTTGGGCAGAGCGAAAGGGAGTGTCAGACTTCTACTGATTAAAACCCACCCATGTTCCTTCTTAGCCCTTCATGTCGAGGCCGCGGTATCTCTTGCGAACAACCCGCAGCCCCGACTGGACCAAAATACACCTTATTGTACATCAAAATTGGCACTAGACTCTGGCAGATACATTTTGTCAAAGTCCGGTGTATCCGTACCAGTTTGATCGAAAGAATCTGTCCGGCATGTTATTCTATGCCTACTGTCGTACTTTACCTGAACTTACTCGCACCATTTCTCGGTAATTCTACTTTTTCTTCTTGTCGTGTGGGCAGTAAGGTCTAACGACCCCTCACACCCTAGTTTCAGAAGTTTCTAAACCACCTCAAGGGTCTCTGACATGGTTTGACAACCGCCATTTGGCGTCCGGGACCACCGGCTTATCTGCCTTCGAAGCATTAATTAATTAATGTATATTAACATTAACCTACTGCACTTATTTCGAATAAAACTGTCAAATCTGATTATTCTTAAATGATACTTTTCTGTTTCAGACTCAACCGGCTAAACCTCACCTCGGCAGATACTTCGACGACTTCGGCTAACAAAACTCACAAATAAATAACTGCACCAGTCATTACTTACGCGTTTTATTTCTCAAAAAAATAAACATTATTCACTACTTTTTAATTTACTTTTTAGGGTTCCGTAGGTAACAAGGAACCCTTATAGTTTTGCTATGTCCGTCTGTCTGTCCGCACTTTAGCTCAAAGACTGTAACTGCTGGGAAGCTGTAATTTGGCATGAATATACAAATGAGTTTCGCTGCCAAAGTGGTTAAATAGAATCTGATAAAAAATGGGGATTGATTTTTTTCTCGCAAAGCTCATTTTGTGGGATAACGTTGGGGGGCTTGCGGGACCGGGACCACGGTCCAGGATTCCCCCTTTAATATAGTAATTAATTTAGAGTAGTATTTAGGGACCACAAGAAAAACGAAGTTAAAGTACAGTTAACAAAAAACTGAAATATAACATTATATCAGTTTCAGTGACCAAGGAATCGCTAATTCCTTGGTCATCGCATCACGCGTGAACGGCTGGACAGATTTAGCTTATTCTTTTTTTTTTGTGTTTGTAATTGTCAGGAGAAGGTTCTAATGAAAGAAAAAAAAGAAAGTTGGTAGTAGTAGGTAGGTAGGTAGTTTCAACTTTCAGTCATGATGAGCGTTGGAACGGCTATTTAGATCCAATTTCAACGGAGCTAACAGGCGGGTTGTGCTCTGCAATCTGTTAGTCGCAGGCTCGATCCTCGATACACGTTCTACTTTTTGATTTGTTTTAATATTTTTTTATGCCCTTTGCATTTCTTTTTCCAATTTTTTTTCTACATATTTAGTCAGATCCACAATAAAGATACAAAATAAAAGAAAATATGCTGAAACAATTAAAAAATTGTTTTATAAGAACTTATCATCATTACAGAAAATACATAAATACTCTCACGTTTCGCCACCTCCTTCGCTAGCATCTATGCTTCGCAGGAGGCGACAGCGTCCCATTCACTCTCGCCTCAAACCTTGGCTTGAACAAGAGCAGGACGAGAGGTCGCCGCCGCCAATCGCCGCTACGAGAACATGGCGGGGCTCCGAGCTCCGCCCAAGCGGAGCAGACCTCCACGGTGTGCTACACCGTATCCTCCGACCGATCCTTGCAGTGGAAATATCCGAGCGTTTTCTCCTGCCTGATTCGGTGCAGGTACCTCCCGAAACAATGCTTCTGATACCAGGATAAATGAAATCACGCATTCGTAACTTCTTCTTCTTATGGTGTGGGCAGTAAGGTCTAGTAACGACCCCACACACCCTAGTTTCAGAGTTTCTAAACCACATCAAAGGCCTCTGACATGGTTTGACGACCGCCATTTGGCGGCCGGGACCACCGGCTTATACGTGCCTTCCGAAGCACGGAATCATCTTTTTTAAGCTATTGCATAGCTTCTATCGCGGGCCTTGAGCGTGGGGACCGAATCCAGAAATTCCGTAACGAAAAAAAAAAAAAAAACCTAACGAATTGACACTTGACAATTTCTTGAAATCAAAAATTGTGAGTTGCCTGTATTTAATTTTATTATTCAGTCAAAAACTTCCTCAAAGAATTTCTGTGAGCGTGTTAATTAATTTTATAAGCGTAAGATAAGATACTATTAATAGAAATTATCAATAAATTACATTATTTGAGCAAACATATTAATAAAAATAAATTAAATTATATAAATCAAATGTAACCTTCATAGCTCTAACCACTAAGAAAAACTATGACACAAAATAAAAGAAAAAGTAAATGACATCTTGACAACTGACGTAATGTCAGATGAAAAGTAAACATTGAAAAATTATTAGATTTAATATTTTAAAACAGCAAAATCAAAGTTAATAAATCGAATAAGATCGATTATAAGGCTGCCAACAAAAATAGTTGTCGCCAAGGCGCGACATGAGACGTAAAAGGACATTTTATAAAAGATGAGGATGATTAGTAAAAGTGTAAGTATAAATACTATATTTAAATACTGCATTAATAAAATAAATATATAATTATAATTGCATAAGTTGATAAAAAATGCTATGCAATAGCTTTACCGCGGCAGTCTCCGAGTGCCACATGTCTTTTTTTTATCAGACAATCAGGTGATTCAAGCCTGCAATGTCCTACTAGCCAAACTTTACAAAGTATGCTTCCCATGGGAATCGAACCCACGATCTCCGGGTCACTAGGCAAACGCCTAAACCAAAACTGAATTGACGTGTTTGTTTGATGCTGGCGCCAAATGTTAAGCACACCCTAAACGGCGCACCGTACCGGTGACACCTTGATTCTGAATGAATTTAAAGTTAAATCTAGCCTATCGACTGTCTGCATGAAACGCCGCCTGCAGTACTTCAGACACGTGGCAATGACGGAGCCTGATAACTTGGAAAAGATGTGACTCTGACTATAGAAACATTTAAAAAAATTAAGAAAGTAATACTGTAACTCAGAATTATTAGTGTTAACTCTTTAAGTACAATAAATTCTACTACAATGAAAGTTCCACCACGGGTCAAAGTTGTACGATGGCTCGATAGATGGCGTTGATGTCGAATTAGATCGCGCTATGGTTACGTTACCCCGCCACATACATAAGGCACGGAGTACCAAAGCTGAATTTACCCGACAAATCGAACGTCGTAACACAACAAAACTTAATCCCTTTTTGGATTAAGGTATTTTTGAAAAGATCTAACTCTTTAGTTGGATCTTGTATAAATAAACTCATTAAAATGTATAAATTTGAATTATTGAGATTTAACTATAAAAGTATAAATGATACAATTCAATTATCTGTTAAATAATTATTAACAAATTATAACGAAAATGTGTTACATATTTTTAGTCATTTGGGGCTTGTCCAACAATATTCTAGCCTTTGGTAGACATGTCGTAGGATAATTTGATACTTCGAATCTTCGCGGAAATCCTAGGGGTTCCTAGGGGTTTTGCGAAAACGCGGATAATTAGACATAGGCGAAAAATTATCAAATCTTACTGGACAAAGTCAGGATTTTTGCGAAAATACTCGTTACTATTTAGACGGCCACCACAAAATATTTTTAAGACTCTAAGCCTAGGCACCAAATAAAATTTTCGGTTCCTAAAAAATTTTTAGGGGCGGCATGGGCACCTGGCCGTAGGCCGACGAAGGAGGCCGGCGGAGGCCCGGCACTTCGGGGCAGAAGATATTAGTGTTATTTAATATGCGAGCGAAGCGAGCGCGCGTTTACCTATGTCTAATTATCCGCGTTTTCGCAAAACCCCTAGGATTTCCGCGAAGATTCGAAGTATCAAATTATCCTACGACAGACATAACAAGTTTTTTTGAGGAGGATTCTGAAGAACATTCCAAATACGGACTGCCTCATTGACCTTGTGGTCGCAAGTGTGGCTGCTGTGCATCAAGTTCTGGGTTAGATTTCCAGGTCGGGCAAAGTACTATTGGGTTTTCCAGCAGGAATTTCTCAGTAGCAGCCACGGAGTCAGGAGTTGTATCCAGTTGATGGTCAGACGTTGGTCTATTACGTGGCGACTTGAGTGGTCCCGAGTTCGACTTCCAGGTGGAGCGAAATGTTATTGGATTTCTCATTAAGAAAATTCATAACTGAGGGAATGAAAACATTTAAATTCAAATTCAAAAATTTTTATTTGTGACACACAGGCAGTACACGGTGTTATTAAAAAGTAGTAATGTATCACTATGATAGTCATACTCGTATGTCATAATACTGCCTTGCAAGGCATACAAAAAGTAATGTTTACACATTATAAATTAGTGTAGGAAGATAACAGATGGCGCTGTTATTTTATATGTAAATAAAAAAAATCTAAAACTATTGTTATTACAATTTACACATTAATAATAGAACCAATCTTTCGCATTCCTATGAAAATGTTAATTTTGTCGCATCGTCGAGCGCTAATGACCGAATAACACTTTGTCGGAGGTTATATTTTTATTATAATAATTGTTATAATATAGCTCACCGGATGCACAATTGTCACAAGTGGTCAATTTCATGGTGTTCCTCTGCTATATAAAGTGGGGGTACATAGTAGTTCATCAGTTCGTGATCAGCTGCTGAAACATGAAGTTCTTTGGAGTACTCTTGGCCATCATGGCTATTGTCTTCGCTGCGGTGGTAAGTGCAAAAAATGTAAAATGGTTATGGTTTGGTTCAAAATAGAACCATTTGACAGTTAATCGATGGACACTAAGATAGCCACTGACATTTAAAAAGATACACAATAGCCTTGCTGATCTTGAAATTTATTAAGTTCTAGTTTGCTTATTTTTTCTGAATTTAGGATTCTAAATGCACTTAAAACTGTTGTACTGATGTTGTATGAAGTCCTGCGTTCGATTCCCATGTCGGGCAAGGTACTATTGGCTTTTTCCATCACGAATTTCTCAGTAGAAGCCATGGAGTCTGGATTGGTACCCAGTTGCTGGCAACCAGGTTTACCCCTATTACATTATTAGGTACATACACGACCCCGTCGGGGCTGCGGGTTGTTCGCAAGAGATACCGCGGCCTCGACATGAAGGGCTAAGAAGGAACATGAGTGGTTTTTAGTCAGTAGAAGTCTGAAACTCCCTTTCGCTCTGCCCAAGAGCGGGACCTTATTCAATGATTTTCCACCCGCCAAAAAAAAAAGGTACATACACGTCTGCCTTAAACTTCGGAGATAACAAGTGTAATGATATGTCATGAAGGTAATAAGGACATGTCTGAAACCTAACGCTTTCGAAAAAATGTCTTAAAATAATATCTGTTGATATTGATGCTGTGGCCGCGAATAAGGAAAAAAATGGCGGAGGAGTAGGCAGACCAAAATATTCAAACCCTTTTGCCCGTTAGTATATCAATGGAGATTATTTTACACTCTTCATGTATGAGTTAAAGTATGGTTTTGTTCCACAGAGTGGCATGAGCACCCTCCCTAAGGCGGCTGGTTGTGACGGCAACCCTCCCCCCGGTCCCCCGCCAGACGGCGCGCCACCCGGCCCACCACCAACCAGTTAGTATCCTTGTGACACACTTTTTTTTCTATATTTCTTAATTTTTTAGGGTTCCGTAGTCAGTATGGAACCCTTACAGTTTCGCCATATCCGTTTGTCAGTTTGTCCGTCCGTCCGCACTATATCTCAAAGACTCTTAGTACTAGAAAGCTGTTATTTGGCATGAATATACAAATGAGTTACGCCGACAAAGTGCTAAAGTAAAATATTTTTTTTTTATGGTATCTTCAGTACCTACACATTAAAGTGGGGATGATTTTTTTCTCGCGAAGTCCATTGTGTGGGATGTCGTTGGATAGGTCTTTAAAACATATTGCGAGTTTGCTCAAACACTTTTTCGATTAAGGGATTCGTTTGTGAAATATTAAGCAAGTTTACAAGTAATAGTCGACCAACTTATAAAATGTACTTGTATGAAATATTGTCCTATACACATGATGTATGGGAGCGCAGGTCACAAAGCTGCAAATGTTAGTTTGTTTTATTTTTACAATACAAATAATCGTTCGGAGGTAGGGTGGTTAATCAGTTTGGTAAGTTCACATATTTTCATGAGCAACTACGGAACCCTACATTGAGCGTGGTGCGACATGCATTTGCCGGTTTTATTATATTTTTAGGAAGGGGTTCAGGAATGATCTACTGAATTAAATAGGTACTTGGTTCTTGGTTAACCGTTTTAGCATCGATGTCCGATCCACCCTGCATAGTCTATGACGCTCGGAAATACTCATCCACTTGTTTTCCCATAAGTAATAGTGAAAGAATATTCGTGATCAGGAGTTCCGAATATTGCCCCTTACATGCAAACATACATACTTTTCTCCTCTTAAATTATTTTATCGTTTTATACACACAACACACACATAACATCACGCCTGTAATCCCCGAAGGGTTAGGCAGAGGTGTACCTAATAGTACACCCACATCAATGGTCATCGTTTTATACAAATATTATAATTTTACCTTTTCATTCCAGATTCTACCAGATAAACCACAAGGCGGCAAGACACATTTTGGACTTCGGCTACATTGTATTATTCACAAATAAACAGTTGCACCAGTTAATACTTTTTTGTTTCATTTTTGACGTTTACAACTTGATTAGGCTGAAAAGACCAAAAATATGTTATCTGTACGACACATCAAGCTATATATTTCCAGTAAAACATGGTCTCGCTTTATATAGATTTACCGTACATAGCGAGATCCGCAAAAACTGGTTTTTATAGCGTGATTGATCGCCATACTTAGGTATTTAGTAGGTACACGACAACTATCCTGATAGGATCTCCGTAACTACCCATAGGATTTCAAAAAAACTTTCAATGACGAATCGCTGCAATATTACTAACTGCCGCACTCAGAGAGCTTCAACGATTACTTAGGCCATCACTTAGTAGGGCACGCCACGACAGTGGCGGTAAGTCCCCTCTTTGAGGAGTGGCTGGAGAGGCGCCACGGCGCCCTCACCTTCCGTCTGACGCAGGTCCTCACGGGACACGGTTGTTTCGGGAGGTAGCTGCACCGAATCAGGCGGGAGGAAACGCCCGTCGGGGCTGCAGGTTGTTCGAAAGAGATACGTGGCCTCGGGACAAGGGCTAAGAAGCAACATGGGTGGTTTTTAGTCAGTAGAAGTCTGACACTCCCTTCCGCTCTGCCCAAGAGCGGGTTATTTGATGATTTCCCACCAAACCAAAAAAAAAAAAACTTAGTAAAGGTTTTGACAAAGTATTTCAAATCTTTATTAAGTGACGGCTTAAGTAATCATTAAATATCTCTGAGTACCGCAGTAAGTGTAACAGGAACTGAAACTAGTGTGTAATAAATAAATAGGAAACTGGAAACAATATACTGAAGAAGAAAGTACATGACCAAAATTACATCTCATCATTGTCATCATCTGCCTAGCCTTTTCCCAACTATGTTAGGGTCGGCTTCCAGTCTAACCGGATGCAGCTGAATACCAGTATTTTACATGGAGCGACTGCCTATCTGACCTACACAACCCAGTTAATACTAGGTAATACGATACCTCTTTGGTATGACTGGATCAAACAAAAACGAAAAAATACGAAAATGAACGAAAATTACATCTAAGTAACTAATAAAAAAAACGTAGCAAGTCTCCACTTGGTTAAAAAAAAACTCATATTAAATTATATCTATTTATTTACTTTTTTTATATTGAGATGTTTTCGCATTAAAAAACATTACAAAAAATACAAAATTTCCTCTTAATACATAAAAGTACTAGAAATAATGTCAAATTGGTTTTAATATGGCAATTCGAGAGAGTATTATTAAAATACTTATATTTAATATTTTATATACAATCTTACATATTATTCACAGTTTAAGGTAACTATACAGTTCTTGTTTACAATAAAAAATAGATAGTAAAAAAATATTGATGCTCAAAATCTTAAAGAAATATCCATATGAATGACAAATTATTACATTGTCTAAATAATTCAAAAAAGTTTAGTATCAAAATCATAAAAAATGTTGAAAAAAGTGTAAAAAAGTTTTAGAAAAATGTACTTGCATAAATAGTTAAAAATATGTAACAATTTTGTATTATTTTTTGTTAGTATCACTGCAGTCATTTTAATTGCCAAATATGGATAGCAGGAAACCAAAAATAAGTTATTTTTTTCAAATTATATGTAAAAACCACTCCTTGCTTGTCTATTGGCCACTTTAAGCCTTATACACATTACAATAAATGCGAATTTTCGGCAGTTCTGAAATATAACTCCTTCCAGCATCAGGCAGGCACATTGCAAACTACATTTATGTGTCAAATAATAAAAGAAAAATTACACCAACAACTAACATTTCAGTATGATTGTCAGCATACCATTCTCTTTTGCCGATTGTACTATCCTTTACTTGAATTCAGAATGGTAGAAATACATATAACAATCTACTTTAGCATCATGTTGTCTAAGTTGATTTTTGAGTAACTAATAGTATTAAAATGATTTTAGATAAACATAGTTAGGTGCAGTGGAATTTTGTCTGGTTTGTATACCACATTGACTTTACAATTGCGAAACATGATCGAAAATCCTGAATTCAAGTTCAGATCCTTATTTAAGTACATAAATCATTAAAGCTCTACCCATCTGCTATTCCATATTTGATGATCGACAAGTGTTAGGAGTCAGGTCTACTGGCCAAGTTCTTGCAGGTGTTGCTTCTCCTCTTCCTCTTGGAGTAGCAGTTCCCTCTCAGCTGCGATGCGCGCGTGCTGTTCGGCTATCACTCGGAAAAGTTCGGCATGTTTCGCGCGCGCCTGGGCTACCGCAACTGTTTCTAGAGGCGCGTTGAGTACTGAAACTGAGATAGATGGTGATTATTGACAAGTAGTGCGCAAGAGTTTTCGAACGTAGTAACCGCCAAGAATGTTAATGTTGTTTATTTTTATTAGAATAACGCCAGATCTTAGCGTGAAGTCATGAAACGAAAGATTATTATATCGATTGAGAATCATCGTATGATTCTCTGCTGTCAAACCACATGGTAATTTTCTGCCAAATCTTTAATCAACCAGATGGTGCTATGGTGGTACTACAATGGCACACATGTCAAAGTCACGATAAGCTTCTTCTTAAGGTCCAGTCGAACCGTCACGGAAAAAATATGGACACTGACAAAACATTCTGTACTTTTATTTTTGGTGGGCAATCATCAAATGACTCCTCCCGCTGAGCGGGAGGTAGTGTCAGACTTCTACTGACTAAAAACCACCCATGTTCCTTCTTAGACCTTTGTGCCGAGGCCGCAGTATCTCTTTCCAACAATCTGCAGCCCCGATGGGGAGACATACTGTGCTTAAGTACCTATCTATTAGTGCCTGGTGTCCACAGCTGACCATCATTGTTCGGTGTGGTTTAGAAAGGCCCCTGCAGGGGCTGCGGAAAATTCGAAAGATATACAGGGTGGTCCCGACAATACGACAATAAATGAAACCACTTAGTAGTTAAAAAAGTTTTAACACCAAAATAAAAAAAATGAAAAAAAAACAATAAAACTGTTAACGAAATACATTACAATTTACAAACAAATATTGGTTTACTAACCTAAGGAATAATTTGCACCGATTAGCGAGTGGAAATAAAATGTAACAAAAGAATTTGGCAAAGACTTTAGGTAGGTTGTTGTCGTATCGTCGGCACCACGAAGGTGTTAGGATTTATTTGATAGTTTAAAAATGTTCCTAAGAACTAGAACTACCAGTGGTTTCATTTATTGTCGTATTGTCCCTGTATACCGCGGCCCCGCAACAGAAAAGGCTAAGAAGGAACATGGGTAAGTTTTAGTCAGTACAAGTCCGAAACTCCCTTTCGCTCCGCCCAGAGCGGAGAGGGTCATTTGATGAATTCCCATCCACAAAAAAAAGGCGTTGGAAAGGACAATATCCTGTCTTAACTCCTAATTGTATTTAGAAAGATCAAGCAGAGGTCGTGGGCAACTGAATCTTCAAAAATGCATTACTTAGGTTGAAGGAGAAGTAGGCACTTCTCGTAGTTTCCTGAATGTAGCAAAATGTACTATCAAAAGCAGAAGAGTAAAGCAACTCACGTTCAGGATGAGGATGCGTGGCGTGTTCCTCAGCAATCTTGGCGTAGAGCTGGTAGTGGCGATCCTTGGCCTGCGCCACTGACTCCGAGTCCCTCGGGTGCTCTGGCACCACATCGCTCAGGACCGGGTGGAAGCCCTGCTTGTCAGCCACGTAGTCCACCGTGCGGACCTTCTGAAGAGGGTCCACGTACGAGAAGGATCCTGGAATGATTACAAGAGGGTGTCTTAAGAAATGGTCATGAATGTGTGTTTTATACAACATCTCCTTCAGTTCTGGCAAAGAAGCACCTAATTGTTTGCCATGTACAACATATATTAATTAAAGGCGTTGCCGTTGCGTAGTTTAAAAGATCTAAGCGGTTAAACAATGGGAGCGACTTCATTTATACTATGTAAAGATTTACAGAAATAAATGAAAACGACTAAGATAAGATAACCAACTTTTATTTCACTTTCTGGCTGTGGCTTGGCCAAAAAATATGGAAAAACTTAAAACAGCCAGATAGCCAGGTATGGGTAGAAACCAAAAATGTCTTTGATATTTTAACAGGGTGATAAGGATAAGTGTAACAAATACGAAAAAAAAACACTAGATGGTGGCTGTATGAACATTATTATTGGGTTAAAAATATTCCCTTTGTGCTTCCCATTAAAGCTAAATGTTTGCGTGGTAGCTTCGAAACTTCGAAAGCACGTCGTCATCTCTCGAAAGTCAATAACAATTTACATTGGTCAATTACTAGAAATTGGGCCAATGTAAATT
The DNA here is from genome assembly GCA_949774965.1 of Diarsia brunnea. Lineage (NCBI taxonomy): Eukaryota > Metazoa > Arthropoda > Insecta > Lepidoptera > Noctuidae > Diarsia > Diarsia brunnea. The sequence continues at coordinate 890,969 of OX459016.1, read as the reverse complement.
GTAATGTAACTCTGTAATATCAGAGAACGTTTTTCTACCTACCCCTTGAATCATATGTGAAGGCGTGACGGTAATTAGTAAATTAATTAAAGAGTTTAATTCGTACGTTTGATGCCAAGGTAAGTGCTCAAGGTGGAAAGCTTTGAAACAAATACAGTGAAGGGCCGTTCTATTTTGTAGCCGTGGCCGGTTACTTCAAATGCACAACCTTTTCATGTCTTTATTTATAAGATGAAATGAGTACGAATAAGGCTTAAAAAAATAACTTTTGACTGACGGCCAGAATTTTTTACGTTATTAAAATGGTCTTCGAGTCGGCTGAGTTTTACCGAAGGCTTCAGCTCTAGATCATCATCTGCCTTTTCCCAACTATGTTGGGGTCGGCTTCCAGTCTAACCGGATGCAGCTGAATGCCAGTATTTTACATGGAGCGACTGCCTATCTGACCTCCACAACCCAGTTAATACTAGGTAATACGATACTCTTTGGTAAGACTGGATGTCAGAATTTCAGGTCACTGACTACCTGTAACGACTGCCAAAGATCTATATATGGCAGCCGGGACCAACAGCTTAACGTGCTTGCGGGCGGTCACCCATCCACAGACCGACATAGGCAAGCACAGCTTTACCTAAAGATCGACCCGAGTGGCAGTTCTTATTAAGCTTCAGCTCTAGATGATGTATGAAATCTTGAAGCAAAAAGTAAAAGCGGTTAAAATGTTATTTTATTTTTGAGAATAAGAGATTTGAGTTCTAAATTATCGAACTATAATGCTGTATTTAATTAGTATTGATTTTTATACCAAGGATACACTTACTAACTAACGGAACTAACGATATGTTTGTACAGTACCCGGCGATAAATATTGCACATCGACCTTTGGAAGTTGGTGTATTTTATACAAAGAATAAAAAGAATTATCAAAAGAAGCAAATTATAATTATTGTTTTAACAGCTCCTAATAGATACCGGACTGTATGTATTTCGTGCGACAGAGATAACGCTCTACGAAGCCGAAATTAGCCGATTGTCTCTTTCCAAAGGTCGATGTGCAATATTTATCGCCGGGTACCTACTGTAAATCAGTATTCTTCAGAAAGACTTCAATTCCTTACGTAGTGTACTTCAAAAACGAGCTCAGAATCAGTAATTAAGTCATAAGTACTCTAATTGGTCCATATTTACGTTAACAGGTCTATATTTAAGTCTTTAGATACGTGATCCGAATCCTGTTCTAATATTCTGGTCATAAAACAGAATTTAGCTTAGATTTCTCTTCCTTGTGGGCGTTCGTTCCTACCTATCAAAGTTGTACATCTAGAATTGTAGAGCAAGGGAATTTACGCAAATTCCTTGTTAATATCGCGGCATTAGAAAGTCTAATTGTTGTGAATGTTACTTCATTTGGTCTTGTAACTGGACAGATGGATTATCCAACTGGTGTTGTAATGTGTGATGAAGGGATTTGTATACTGGTAAACATTTGTGTTCTTTGTGAACTATAATATTTTAATAGACGGAGTGGAGTAGAGTCCTCACTGAATTACTGCCAAGAGACAGGAGGGGATAGGAGTGCCAGCAGTAGGTAGACCAACAGACAGATGGGTGGCTGGCATTCAAGTGTGTACTTGATTCCTCGAACTTCCTGACCTTAAAAAATTTGTAGCCGTTTTATGTCGCTTCTAAAAATATTTGGTATGAATGTCCATGTAATTCACTTAGCGCTAATAAGACAAAGATTAGGCTCATTGTGTTTTTACACAGATTACAATGTTACTGAAAATGATAAAAGAAACTTTACTTGGAAAATGGTATCGATGACCAAATCAAGCCATTTCTTGCAGTTTCCGGTCAACTAATAATTTGTTCCTTATTACCTATTACTATATCTTACAAGTTATTATGTTGTGACTACGGCATTTACACGCTTATTAACATTTTTGGATGGCTATGTAATCTCGGTTACTCATGTCCGATTAGAAGCACTTGTATAACTGGTTTGTGACATTTAAGCGCCAAAGGTCAAACAACAATAAAATTAGTTTGAAAACAACCATAATGTATGCAAGATTTTTTTGTATCTATATTTGTGACAATTTTTTATTGATATGGAACAGAATTCGACAGCGCTGTGTTTTGTGGTAGACCCCAAAATTTTACCATGACTGACTAAGTCGGGTCACTAGGCGAACTTTTTCAAATCAATGCTGATTTGAGTCACATGGCCATTAGACACGTAACCATTTTATGAATTTTAACGCAATTCATATCATGATCTGCTGAAGTGGCCATTTTAGACCCGAGATCACAAGTGTATTCAGTTGAGTTATTTATCATTCTCTTACCCTTATTTTCATACAGGGCCCCAGAACCAACATGGGGAACATCAAACTAAGTAGGTGCCCCTACGCAAAAAAATTTGCAGGGAAACGATTTTTTTTTGGGTCAAAAATCACATTTTACGGTAAAACTCAATATAGCACTGTTAAAACATTGTGCTAGTGGATGCTTTGAATAGTAAACGGGTCATGGAGGTAATTTAAGTAAAGTTATAACCTGAAAAACTAGTGTTTATAAAAACAGCTGTGAAAAATTTGTAACTTTGACCCCCAATATCTCCGTAATTAGGGGGTTCCCAGGTATGGTCTAGAACAAAAAAAATATCGCAGTGGTGAGGAGAACAAGTGCCCTTCGTTTGCGTTAAGGGTACTTTTACACCCTATGTTTCTGAGATCAGATAATCATTTATATCTATTAGTGATCATTTCGATAGTTATTTTCCGTTTCGTTTGTATATTAGGTAGGTCAAAGGTAAATCACCCACTGCTTTCTATGATATACCTCCCATATCTTCTGCCATATTTTCCGGTTCTGTACGTCCCTTATCCAGCTTTTATCATACCAGAATATTGACGAACATGTGAACCGTGCAACGACTGCAGCAGCCAACAATATGTACTCGTAGTTTTGTCAACGTAAGAAGTTTCACAGAGAACCTCAAGTCCATTTATCCAAACAAAGAATTAAAATCACCTTTAACAACACCACTACCATCGCTGACTTCGGTGTGTGTCCTGTCAGCATGTCCAGGGTACCTTCCAGCTGTGTAGGAGAACACGTAGGGCTTCGGTGGCGGTTCAGGAGTCGTGGTGGTCTCTAGCAGATGGGACACGTCGCCGCTGACCAGAGCCAGGGATACGAGGATCAGCGTGGGACACAGCATCTGGAAAATTTAGAAGACTGGTCTTAATATGAGTCGCTAGACAGGTCCTCTAGAATGCGAGAGGTTCTTTCCTCAATAGATCTTCGTTTGGCTTGGCCTCTGAGTTTGTTTCGGTATTTCGTCCCAGAGGAGTCGGATAAGCTGGAGAAACATTTACGCCTAACATCTTCTTCTTCTTAGTCGATACACTCTTGTTAGAATGGTCGTGGTTGCGTAGACGAGGTACACGGAGAGATGTTTTTAGGGTCGTTGACTTCCCGAGGATTGCTCTTTCAGGAATGTGCTTCCATTTTTGCCGATGGGAGACGTTGCGAGTGCACTGGACCATGGTAGACTCAGTGGCTTTTTTGATTAAGTCAGTCCAGCGAGTTGGTGATCGACCGCGTGATCTTGTACCCACTTGGCCCTGAACAACCAGTCTCTCCCTAATATGATTTACAGCAAATTCTTTACTACACACATCAAAAGTGTCTAGGGATCAACATTTATTTTTGCAATAACTTTTCTCCTGATTGATATTAATTAAAATTTTCTTTAAGGATTCATCAAATAAAGTGTTTTCGTTTGTCACAGTAACGATAAACCAAGTCACCTTTGCATTAATAAAGAAATTTGCCATTTTCCTAATAAAGGGATTTTTGACATTTGAACCACTAACATTAAAGTTCGAAAAAAAGACTGAAATAACAGTTTTCTTTAAAATTTTATTGGGTAACTTAAACAATTAATAATCCGTGTTTCTACCGCGAACACTAACAACACAAGAACATCGGTTTGGCATACTCAAAATGAGTTCATCCAAATCACGCTGTGGAATGGCCGCCCATGTTCGTTGCAACAACAAAAAAAGGTCTTCTTGCGACTGGATACCCTCCATATTCGGCAGAGCTCTTCTCTGTAGCATATCCCATGCATGCTCAATCGGGTTCAAGTCTGGCGACTGAGCAGGCCAGGGCAGGACATTGATGTTAGCTGCGGCGAGAGTCTGTCTTACAACTCTTGCGGTGTGCGGTCGTGCATTATCATGCATTAACTGAAATAAGGGACCGATTTGCACTTGTAGAGGAACGATGACGTCTGATACAATCGTCTCAGCATAAATTTGAGCGTTGAGGTTGCCTCTGATCCAAATCAACTCAGTTCTTCCGCCGATCCAAATACCCGCCCATACCATGATGGTTCCACCACTATAAGGATGGACTTCCTGGCAGGATTTTAATCGCTGTTGGCGTCCAGGGGTTCTCCAGTGTCGTATACGTCTTGTATCCGGTCTCATACCAAAACGAGACTCATCAGAAAAGCACACGAAACGCCATTGTTCTTCTGCCCAATTTCTGTGTTCAAGAGCCCATTGATATCGAATCCTACGATTGTGCATTGCTATAGGTGGTACCCGTAGCGGTCTTCGGGAATGAAGGTTCACTTCATGCAAGCGGTTTCTGACTGTTTGGTCGCTAATTAAGTTCCCTGAAGAGTGATGAAGCCTCACGGCTAACATCATGGCGGTTATTGTTGGAGCTCTTCGAGTTAAGATTTGAGTCCTGCCCTGGCCTGCTCAGTCGCCAGACTTGAACCCGATTGAGCATGCATGGGATATGCTACAGAAAAGAGCTCTGCCGAATATGGAGGGTATCCAGTCGCAAGAAGACCTTTTTTTGTTGTTGCAACGAACATGGGCGGCCATTCCACAGCGTGATTTGGATGAACTCATTTTGAGTATGCCAAACCGATGTTCTTGTGTTGTTAGTGTTCGCGGTAGAAACACGGATTATTAATTGTTTAAGTTACCCAATAAAATTTTAAAGAAAACTGTTATTTCAGTCTTTTTTTCGAACTTTAATGTTAGTGGTTCAAATGTCAAAAATCCCTTTATTAGGAAAATGGCAAATTTCTTTATTAATGCAAAGGTGACTTGGTTTATCGTTACTGTGACAAACGAAAACACTTTATTTGATGAATCCTTAAAGAAAATTTTAATTAATATCAATCAGGAGAAAAGTTATTGCAAAAATATATGTTGATCCCTAGACACTTTTGATGTGTGTATTTTAGACATGTCGCTCGTAGAAACCCTGACAGCCTCGAGAAGCTGTACTTGACCAAGTAGATGGGAAAAGACCACGCAGGCGCTTACCTACCCGTTGGTCAGACCGAGTAAAGATGCTCACTGAGTTATCAATTGCCGAAGCTTTTAAGACTGCCGAAGATAGAGTAACGTGGAAGAGCATAGTGCACCGAGTGATCGATGCCTCAGACTAGACAAGACTTTCAATAATGAAGATAAGATAGAAGAAGTTGAATAACAAGTCCAAGGGCAAGTGCCAAAAACAGTTTTTTATAGAGTCACCTCTCTCATAATTCAGGGTCGCTACTGAGCCACCATGCCTACGATACTCAAATGCTACCTAGTATAACGGTAACGGAGATCAAAGCTTTACAAAAGTGCCTAGATTATTCTGAAGACGTTAAATCAATTTGCTATTGGATATAAAAACAGAATTGCTTTGACGCAAAATAGGTAATTTGTCTAGTCTAGATCATTGACAGCATTTTTGTGTTTTTTGTAGAACATATTTTTATCCTCATTTTTTACTAGTTGCCAATTTATTTCAATTCGTTGTCACGAATTTCTAAAATTGACAAGATTCTTAGTGAGAATTTGTTCTGACTCAACAATTGAGTCGGAACAAATTCTGAAAATTAGTATATTAATACTATTTTTCATTTCCTGACGGGCTTGATCTTGTCCACGATCGCGCGAGACGGAAAGCGATGGATGTGATCTACGAAGGAAGATGTGTGCTTCAAAGATAATTGAAGAAATGGAACAAAAACGCTGTCAGACACTTCCACAATGGATAGGAATCAAGAGTACTCCTGAGTGCACGTCGCAAAGGATAAGGAGAAATATTCGGAGTTGATGACCAACTTTTAGTCATTGGCCAAGCACGAGAAGAAAACGAGACTTCCACAGAATAGACGTGCATGAATGCACTGTTTAGATATAGACGAAGAGTTTTCTTCAAGAAAAGTCTCAAAAGCTTGAAAAATCGAAGGAATCTTAATCAATTGATCGTTTAATACCTACATGAGGTAAGCAACGCTAGAGGATGCCTGTTCACGTTAGATTGAAACCAGTTCCCCTGACCTTTGCATAGCGTCGCCGGTGCACGCTCGAGAGAGGCGCGAAAAATCTACATTTTATGATGTTATTTGTTAGTTTTGAACTTTTGGAGTTTACAAGTTCGTCAGTTCATTAACCATTGTGTCTAGCCAACCCGCACTTGGCGCGAATGGTAGATAATTAATAGCCCATTTCCTCTCATGGAGGGAGTCTGTAGTCCCAGTAGTGGGATCATTATTGGTTGATTATGCTTGTGCTAGCAAAGGGATTATGGTAATAAAGTTTTTAAGAACTCCACCAGTTTTCGGCTCTCTCTATGCTAATCATTGTTATTTTAATTTAAAATGTCTATTTTGACTGGGCTATGGCGGTTCTATAGGGTTCCGTAGTCAACATGTAACCCTTATAGTTTCGCCATGTCCGCGTCTGTTTGTCTGTCCGGCAGGGTGGTTAATCAGTTTAGTAATTTCACATATTTTGATGGGCTACTACGGAACCCTACATTGTGCGTGGTCCGACATGCACTTGGCCGGTTTTTTCAATTATAGAGCAAGGATAAATTGAAGTTGAGTGGGGATTGTATCTAAAAACTTAATACTTTTTGTTATGAATTATGATACTTGTTTATAGGACATGCGATATTTAAGTTTGGATAAATAACTGGACTAATCCTAATCAGTTCACAAAGATATTAAATTGTTAAAAAGCAATTTGCGATTCTTAGGTCCTGTAAAAGTGGTTCATAATTATGAGAATTTTCAACAATACGCTGTACATCACAGCATCATAAGGAAACCGGCTATTAATAAAATCTATCATTTGCAATTTTATAAGTTTATTTATAAGATCGGAGCTTTAACATCCTATTGTTTTTCAATGAACGCAAGTAATTTACGCATTATTTTAATGTCTTCTCGTTATGGTAATTTTCTAGGAACTGCGGAGTATGTAGTCATCATCAGCTTTAGAGCCCAATAAATCTGATTGATGGTTAGTGACGTCATCAATGGCTGCTTTATCAGTATCTCTGCATTTAGCAGGTATCTGTTTTTTGTCGTGAGTCAAATGATGAAAGGAAATTGGTTACTGTTTAATGATTATCGTATCTTTAGTTAGGGGTGAGTTAAAATGGAGAAGGTAGTACAAGCTTAGTTACATAAAGATTATTTAGTTCTAAACTTCTTAGTATGCTGAGTAGGTACGTTACTGCATTTGTTGCCAGGTTGCCCTCCATTTGGTTTGTGTGGAAAAACAACAACTGAAATATAAATAACTTGCTGATACCCGCGGCTACGTCCGCTTGGATGTCGGTTATAGCAACCGATGTCGGTTATCGTGACCGAAAGTAAACTTTTCATCACCCTATTTCAATCCCTTACAACCTAATGTCCTTTTTCAGGCTCTAGACTATCTGTATTCCAAATTTCATTTAAATCGGTTCAGTAGTTTTTGCGTGAAAGCGCGAAAGATAGACAGACATAGTTACTTTCGCATTTATTATATTATTTTACGTATTCTAGCCATGTGTCAACTTTCATCCATATTCGATTAGCCGGCAAAGCATGAAAAGATAAGAGATAAAGTGACAGCCATAAACGAAGTTTAGGTAGAAACACACTTTTGTTGCGTTAGAAGCATATTATCGGATTCCTAGATTTAGAATGGTTAGAAACAGATTTATAGTTATGGATATATGTGGAGAGGACCGGGAATAGACGGACACGACACAGTAGTGTGATATAATTATAACATTTGCATTTACGTAAAAACTTTTACATAAAGATGCTATGTTAAGGGCAGATTTAATTACAATGGAAATAAATACTCCGCGGTGCAGACAAGACAGTAGCCATCTTAAAAAGCCAATCAATAAAACAAAATCGTTATCAATACTCCAAAAGAAAAAGAAACACGATTGATAGTAGACAACCTTCGTTAACATGCGAACGAACGCGAACGTTGGACAAGTGACCTTACCACACGGATTTCCTTCATTCATGAATGTGATCGCAAAGAAATTCTGATCAAGTTTTATTGAACCAGTCTCATTGCTTTTAATGGAGTAAGAAGGAACAATAAATGCAGCTACTGAATACCGAAGACAAATAACTATATGCACTGCAAAAAGGACCCGTGCAGGATGTTGTCTTATTGTAACTTTTAATAAATTGGCTAGCTACCTGTCCCGGCTTCGTACGGGTGCGATTTAGATACTGAATTCTCGGGTTTTTTCTACTATGATATGCACGTTTACTACATGTAAACCTTCCTCTTGAATCATTCTATCTATTGATGAAAACTGCATTCAAATCCGTTGCGTGGTTTTAAAGATTTCAGCGTACAAACAGCGGGGGCGACTTTGCTTTAGACTATGTAAAGATTGTTATGTACAGAAGTCGAACAGGGTTGACGCCAGTCAATTAATAAAGAATGACGAAACATCGTCGATCGACTGAATTTAATTACTACAGTACCATTTGAATACCAACGAACAGTGCACCATTCTGGAGTCACGAGTTTTCTAGAAGGTGTATGTATAAATAATATTTGTTTCTGTTGATGTAGAAGTTTTTACAAGGATAAATAAGTTATGTTTAAAAACTAGTCCGTTAGAAGGTCGTATCTTCTCAGACTTCTTCTGATAATCACGTACACCTTAAAGGATTCGTTACATCTTTCATAATAGTTCTCCTGCTCTTATTACAATTTATTTAGTGCAGTGCAACGCATCATCTCAGCAGTCACCCGTTTTTCTAGACAAATCATGATTCACGCAGTTCATTCATGGTTTCTTTGGTTTTCTTCCAGTCATCTACATTCATACACAACATTTTTCTCTTTTCATCAATACTTGTTTTCTTTTTTCCACTGTCAGGCTTTCTCTTATGTACCTACTTATTTCGTCCATTAACGTAACACCATACATCTTCCTTAGCATTCTCATGTCAGTCACATGCTATTGCCTGTCATTAATATCTTTTGTAGCCAATACTGAATTTTTTAACATCTTTTACAATTCCTTTTTTTTAACCTTAGAGATGATTCTGTTGTACTAAAACAAAAGACTACCTTAGCAACCCTTTCTAATCATTGCTGTACCCTTTGGCAACATCCAGTCCATCTCGTCCACAATTGGGTACGTTATCGAGATCACTTGGCCGACGGCCTTGACCGAAGCGCTCACTTTTCTTCGAGCCAGTTCAGAAATAACTTTGAAATATTTAACAAGTTTTTCGATTCGGTGTCTACTGGTCGAAGTGTGGTTGGAATTTGAGCAGGTGTTGTAACATGTGATCTGAGTAAGCCATGCCTTGTTGACACTTAAATGAGTTCATAAGTAATAATGCACTAGGTGTTCTATTTTCAACGTTGGACTCAGGGCTGAGGGTTGGGAATTCAACAGTTCAATAATAAGTATTAAGGCATTTCTTAGTGTTAGTAAATACGGATACGTATCAGTAATGTCTACGTGTGTTTAGTCATGTTTTCTTAGAAATGTGGTTTCTTGTATTATTGTATTATTATTATTATACCTTCTAATTGCTTTGAAGATCTTACAACTGCCTTCATCATTTATCTACTGCTCATACAGAACAGCTGTTTAACTTTCGTTTGTTTAACAGTCAACTAAGACATCTTCGCCAAATCTTGAACAACGTCAACGTTAGGTTATTATAGAAACCGGTGCCATCCAGTGCACGTTAGGAAGGCGACATCGCCAAAGGCCTTTTTTTATTGGGGGTGGGAAATCGTCAAATTTTAATAACCCCTCCCGCTCTTGGGCAAAGCGTAAGGGAGTGTCAGATTTCTACTACCTAAAAACCACCCATGTTCCTTCTTAGCCCTTTACCCCACAGCCCCGACGGGACCCACAGCCCCGACGGGACCCACAGCCCCGACGGGACCCACAGCCCCGACGGGACCCACAGCCCCGACGGGACCCACAGCCCCGACGGGACCCACAGCCCCGACGAGGGTCCCGCGAGATTTAAGTACTCGTTTTACCAAGATTGAAGAATTTTAAAATTAAAATACACATAGTTTTTACTTGTTTATCTACATGAGTAAATCGCGCGACAAGCTTTTATTTCATATGAATTATGTGATGACGTTTTAAGTTTTAAAGGAAAAGTGTCATTAGTCGGGGCTGCGGGCCCCGTCGAGTCGTCAAAGGCCTGAACGCGCAACTGGAAAGATAAGCAGAAGAAAAGAGTTGTACCAGCAGTGCGTGATTTTGGACTGGATTGATGAGTTAAAGACGCTTGATTGAACCTTCTTGTTACTGACTTCCATTTGTTTATGTTAAATTACAAGTAGCTATTGTTAGTTGACCAATATTACACAAACGATTTATGATATGACTGCGATTCTAATATACGTTTGTGTCTTAAAGACGGATATTGCAAAAGTAATACAGGAACAATTTATCTTACAAAGTATGTAGACAGAGAGAGACATACTAAACTTCTAGAAAGATTTGTAGATTATGTCACAACACTTGCAATCGGCTCGTAGGTATATTGTTTCTTCTAATATGAGAAGTATTAGTAAAAGAAGTAATATTTAATTATATTACAAGTGACTAGTAGATGGTTAGATCGCCAATTATGAAATAGTACTGATTGTAGATAACAAAAATATAGACACATAACTTTCGCGTTCCAGATTTGGAGGTGTTAAAATTATGGTATAGTTACACACTTTGTTGATAATACGAGTATTATTGACATCTCTACAATGCCAGCAATACATTGCGCAGTTTTCTTACAAATCTCCAATTGACCGGTCATTGATGAACTGTTATTTATGATTGCAACACTCAAGCATCGCTTCATCATCTATCCATTACTTCTTTTTTTATTAAAACTAAAATTTATCGCATAAACAGTAACTCCAACACAACAAAATCATTAAATTATTTGACAGACAACGGACACCCTAAATCACTGAGTTATCTTAAAATTTTAGCTACATTTTAACGCAATATCATTTTCTGAAGGGGTTAAATAAGGGATGAATGTGCATAACGGATTGCGTACACAGCTTGTGCATAACTAAATTTCCATAAACGCCAATACTATCTACCTAAGTCAGCAATGAACACAATCAATGATATCGCATCTATCACTCCACAGGTTGTATACAACAATAGTCCGCTTGTATCCGGAACAGCTGTGCAGTGTGAACTACAGACGGTTGCGACAGACGACCGACATTCGTTTGTTATTGAAACTGTTAGCGCATCGATTGGGACCAGCTGATAGACTACTCTTGGTACGGATGAAGCTTTTGTTAGACGGTCCGCGTACGATTGCTAGACGTTAAAGAAACTATGTGCATTATGTTCCGATAACAGTTCTTGAAAGTGTAACATAGACGGAATTTAAAACAAAAAACAGGACATTACGGGGAGGGAGAATACTTAATGGTGAGTGAAACAAGGCAACATTAATAGTGATGGTGAAGATTTGCAAATAAAAATTTTAATTGTCAACTGCATGAGATAAGATTAAAAGCGAACTCCAGATTAGTAGAGAAAAGATAGGCAGATGTAATTTAAAACTGACAAAGACAAAGAATCCATTAAGACAAGAACAACACAATCATGCAATATAAGTATGTATATGAAAAACTCCTTAACTGTATAATAATATACACCATAGTTACTAGAACAATATGCACCTCCCTCTTCAGCTGATTGGTCTTGTATTGCAAAATTGTAAGACAGAGTAACGACGTATGTTAAGTATCGATTTGGCATTGATTTACCTTCACAGTGTCAAGTTGACACACTACTAGCTGAGTAAAAGTTTGGCGCCGGAAATCCTAAAGAAATTAAAACTTGGAAGCCTTTTTGAGAATAATTGGATCGTGGGAATTGAATGCAATAATTTCCGAGGGCTTCTGTTAGGTTAGCGATAAGTTCACGATTTTTAAAGTTTTGAAAACGTTGCAAAAGCCATTAAGATCCATAAAATCTTTAGTCAAAAAACCACACAGTGTACTGTTCTCTAAACACGGGTGGCACAATATCTTCAGCAAGTTTCATAGAAGTAACTGTTACTTCTAAACTAACTGAATTAGACGTTCAAACAAATAGCATGCTAGCTCATAATAAATTGATATTTGCGGTAATTAATACGTCTAAAGAAACACCAACTTTGCCTCCGACCAATCCATATATTAACCAAAGCATTACTTTAACATTTCGACAGCCGTTTATTGAGTCCGACACAATCGCCATTTTTTTCTGAGCGTAATTGGCAGAATAACGTAACTCTATAGTTTACGTGAATACACACGCGTGGATGCGTTTCGTATATGATTGAGGGGATTTACCAGCTCAATGATTATTTCCACGTTCTTTGTTTACATGTTTATAATAGCTTATGTCCGCGATTGTATCTGTATCAACGTTTTCTTTCTATTTCAGTAGCATGTTTGTCTGTTTATTGACAGGCAGTTTTCCCTGTTTCATTTCATCAAAATTTGTTTTGATTCATTTTCTTCAGTGAATCAACGCTATATTTTTTTTAATAGCCTGATTCCTTTTACTTTACCTTTTACATTATGTGGCTGTACTATTAGTTACCCTTTTTTTTTGTGGGGTGGGAAATCATCAAATAAGGGCTCTTGGGCAGAGCGAAAGGGAGTGTCAGACTTCTTCTGACTAAAAACCACCCATGTTCCTTCTTAGCCCTTCATGTCGAGGCCGCGGTATCTCTTGCGAACAACCCGCAGCCCCGACGGGACTATTAGTTACCCTTCTGTCTAATTCTGCAAGGATTACAACAGTTATCACATTATGTTTGATATGAATTATGGTTATCAAATCTGGTTAAATAATTCTAAGAACACAGTCCGCGTACTTCGAATTATTAAACCAGCAGGCTTTCATGTTTCTGCGCCTAGTGGGAATCTTCAAGGATTTTGAAAGGACAATCAGGGGTTAAAGTTGAAACAAAAGTAGCCGTTTCTAGGAGCTGTTGCCAATCAAATTGTTTTCCTTATTTAGTTTAATAAGTTGTCTGTAGGATATGATAGCGTGACGTATATTATTATGGTTATTATTTGGGTATTTTGTTTAATAAACCCACGTTTATACAGTTTCCAGGATGTTTAAAATATATTACTTTATTGATGAGTTTAATATCTATTAATCGCTTAACTACCTCATTTTCATTTTATATTTTTTTACTAAATCTGGCTTCACCATCCCATATTCTATTACTTGCTTCTAAGGTATGCTTCGTTGCTTGGATAAGGGCAGGGGAATGATGAAGATGACATAATACTTGAATTAGGTACATAAAATAGTATTATAATTATACAATAGTATGGGCTTAGTTTAGTTTTGAGATAAACTATAGAAAAGCTACACCATTCTATTTATTGTGTTTCTTACTATTAGTGTAGGAGTACACCATATTTCAATCGCAAACTGCCCGTATATTTGGACTATTTGCAGTTTTGTGGCCTTGTAAACCTAGCCGTGAATTTCTAGAATTGCGAAATCGTAATTCTGGAACCCTTCTTGTACAAAACATGTCATAAACCTAAATCTCTTTTCCACACCTCACACGTCTACCAACACCTGAACACAAAAAAATATAACCTCGCCTACATAACTTACTACATCTCCAAAGGAGCGACTCCAAATAAATCAAAACAAATAATTACTCATAGAAAGTGGGCTCACCCACCTGTCTGTTCGTCTGTCACCGGCTCACTTGTATGTAAATGTAGGTACGCCTTCAGAACAGTAGGATGCGCAGGATTCGTCATGCGATGTAATAGCAGATGTTTGAGTAGTCATTAACAGATTTGCATATTGTTGGTATTGCAAGGTGAAATATTAAGTTTAGTCATAGATATTGCTTATTTAAATAAATTATCTTAGTGTGGAATTCCGGAAGAAGAAGATATCTTAAATAAGATTCGAACATTTTAAATTATCAATTGTCGCGGTTCCGATCAGTATTTACGGTCGCGGTGGCCTGATTCTCGCAAACGCAGCTGTTGAGGTTGCGGCACTAGGTTTTGGTGTACAGGTTGGCTTGAAAGATAGTGCTGACTCTGAACTGACCTCAACTTAACCGTAACTTATTGTGACTAGAAAAAAAATCACTGCGATTTTGGCAGCGATGACATTTCAAAGGTAAAATAACTGTAAAAGGACTTTAACAAACACTACAGTGCAAGAAAACGGACCCAACACAAATGTCTCTAGAAACTCGCACTGTGGTGCAGAAAAACCGACCTAGCACAATGAAGCAGTTGCAACACGAGTATTAGATGGTATCTTACACCGTGGAGCGAGTTATATGCAAGAGCCTTAGGGCCTACAATTACGATACTCGGTACATAAATATTGACAGGTTAATTAACCAATTACACTAACAGTTACAAGAAATAATAGCTTGAGTTCAATTTGAAATGGTCGTAAAGAGTTATTTTATTGCATAGAAGCTGTCAGTTTGAATTGTTGAATTACATCTTCATGAATGAATTCTTCGAGGCAAATGAAACGATATCAGAAGATAATAAATGCCACGAAGTATTCTATTAGGAAAATACAATGTCGCCACTGTTGGCAGCCGCAAGAGAGAACAAGGTGGATTATATACGTATACAGTATACTTGGCATTCGTTTTGAGAATTATCGTAGAACCACAAGCTTAACAAAAAATGCTGGAAAAAGGTTGTTTCAAAATATACTTAAGTATCACTACATTTATTATAAAACAAAGTCCTTCGCCGCGTCTGTCTGTCTGTTCGCGATAAACTCAAAAACTACTGCACCGATTTTCATGCTGTTTTCACCAATAGATAGAGTGGTTCTCGAGGAAGGTTTTAGTATAAAATTTGATCAACATCCATGCGGGTGAAGCTGCGGGCAACAGCTAGTATATAAATAATTCAAAGATGAAGTAGAAGAAAAACTCGCTACTCTATGAGAAAAACCCTTTGTCCTACATAACAGGCCACTATTACACCATTGCTGATAACATAACGATAATATCTAACTTACTTAACCCTCAAGAATGTTAATTCCGTTCCGGCCGCGGATCCGTGCAGTGTAGTGCAAAAAATCTGCTCACAATAGTTGCAACACGCGTATTAGATGTTATCGCGCGCTTGCCACACTGCGTTGGGCAACGAGCCACACTGGCGGCCATTTTCGCGCATCCGAAGTTTAGGGCTGATAGAAATATTACAAAATTGCAGTTACTTTGCAGAAAAAATAAGTTGGAACTAAGCAGACCACATCTGCAAAATTGGGCCGTAGTAGCCACAGATATTGTTCTGCCTTTCCTTTCGCCTGGTTCCGAACAACACAACCAGGCGAGGTGGTAGACCCAGAAGGAGATGGCGTGACGAGCTGGACTCTCATCAGGAATACTCTTGTCCAAACAGCCAAAGACAGGGATAAACGGAAAAAGGAAAGGTAGGGCTTTGATCTGCAGTGGGACGCATCAGGCTCATAATAATAAATAAGTTTTAGTTTGATTTGACTTGACACATCAAAACCGGCTGTGACCGTTGCCGGACTGCCCAGTCATAGTTCGAACCCAAGCCAAGCATCTTCAATATTTCGGGCGTTTTGTTTAATCACTTGCTTCGGTGACAGAAAACATCATGAAGAAACCAACATCTCTGAGAATGCCAAGACCATGGACAACATAAAAACTCTTTTTTTTTTCTGGGCGGGTGGAAAATCATCAAATAACCCCTCCCGCTCTTGGGCAGAGCGAAAAGGAGTGTTAGACTTCTACTGACTAAAAACCACCCATGTTCCTTCTTAGCCCTTCATGTCGAGGCCGCGGTATGTCTTGCGAACAACCCGCAGCCCCGACGGGAACATAAAAACTCTGACTCCAGTTTAGACACTAACCACACGAGAAAGAGGAAAAAAAACCAGCTGAACAAGCCGGTAACCTTTATATGGCTTCATTCGTCATGCTGCAGACAAGACTTTCGTGTGCAGAGTCCATATTGTTAAGATCTCAAGCTCAGGGGACTAGCAAAATATATTTACTAGGCAGACTCTGAAAGAAGGTCCATTCACCTTATTAGTCTTCAGAAAGCTCAGGTGCGTAACCAACGTGGTGCTGATGGCCCCCCATACCACAGCATCATACTGAGTTGTAACCTGATTAACATAGTCACGATGGATGAACTGTGTTAAGAATTATATGGCAAGAAAGCAGGTGTCCATGTGATGATCAGAAACAGAGCAGTAGGTATGGAAGAAGAAGACATGCTGCGCCGACATGAGAATGATGATGATGATGACGTAAAGCTGTTGTTAACTATTTTTTTCTGTTCCGTCTTTTTGTATTAATAATATTTTTTTTTTAATTTTGAATGTTTCTTGTCTATTTTTTTGCCATTTTGTATGCACGTAGTGTATCTGCGACAAACATTTTTTTTTTCTTTTTCTATTATTTGCCAGTTTATGTTTCAGGACTGCAGATTCCGTTCACTAATTTCAGTCTACCATTATTGTGAAAAAGGGTCTTATGACACAGGGTACATTCTACAGAGCCCTTTACAAGGAGACCTGACTGTACAAAGAGAATCGTGAGTAAACCCACGTGTTACAATAATAATTCAACATGTGTAATACATTGATAATGACGCCAGATAGCGCCACCTGTCGTGATCACGAACTGAACGTGGGTAGGAAAAGAAGCGTGGTTCACGATCAGTGTGAGCATATAATTATAGCTCTGATCATCAGATGATGATTGTAGGCTGGGGTCGGGATCATGCTAAAATATTCAAGGCATGCGTCCGCCCCAGAATATTCTACGAGTGAATAATTGGTACCTAGAATAATGAGTAGGTTTTCAAGGATTTTTTGGTACTTATTATTGATTTTGTCGGTTAAAAAAACTTTTGTAGTTTTTTTTACGTTCAGATGTTTGCTAGCTAAAACACCAAAATGCAAATTGCATTAACCTTTTTACGTCATCGATCGTTTCGGTGATTAGCCGGAAAAAACCAACAGACAAAAATTAAAAAAATATATTTTTAATAACAGATACGGTAGTACTATATCTGTTATTTTGAGATTACAAACAGACACCAATAATTATCTTATTTATTTCTATAGATTCGTAGTTTTGGACAGCCCTGTCCGAGAACGATCAAGAACCGTTCGTTATGCGAGTAGAGCAAATTGCCGCACTCGGTCGTAATGTAACTCTATTTGATTTTACATCAATAATCAGGTAAGCGATTCCCACGGTTATTTGACTGATGAACATGATGTATGTTTGTTTTTGCTTGCTTCATACTATACGAGTAATAAATATTGACTATACGAGTGGAGGAAGAAAACTTTTTCATTTCTTTGGCTAGAACGAAGGGGAACATTGAAATGACGGCGAATATAGAATTATGGAAGAAGGCATAATGCGACGACCCTAAATCAATTGGAAGAAGTGCAGTGCAAGTGTTTTATTTGAAACGCAAGACGAAACTGGCGTGAATGTCGAGAATTAGGTTAAAATAAAATTCAGTTGTTATTTTTTTCTTGGGTTTTTATATCTGCCAAGATATAATACTTCTAAGTCAACTTGTATCAATAAATACGTTGTAAATTAGTGTAATTAAGACTATTTAGGAGGAATCAATATACTCCCAAAATACAGGCATTTCTTGCCTATTAGTTTGGGGTTCTAAGGTCTCAACTAAATATAATTCACACATAGATCAAAACACAACAATTTTGTACACAAGTATTTTATCACGAATTCACGATTGTACTTACTTCTAGATAATACTATGCTTAATTCTTGTATGTAACTTAGTTTTTGGATGAATTAAAACATTATTATTATTAAAAAAAAGAAATCTGTTATAATTTTTAAGAATACCATTGTAAGCATTTAACCTTTATTTTTAATTTTGTGATATTATTATAATTCCTCGATTTATTAGAATTCATGTCATTTGAAGTTTTACTTTACAAATTATTTATTTACAAATCATTGGTGTGGTTTTTTTTGCAAGGATGTGCGTACTGCAAAATTTGATGAACGAAAATTATAAAACAGAAGATGATGATAAGCAATTTTGTACAAAAACGAATATAAAACTTGCCAGAATTGAAAACAGATATTTTGAGTCATCACTTAATTTACTTTATAATTAAAAATGTAAAATATCGACCATAAACAAATTGACACACAAATAATTCTTAAGGTGACATTTATAATGTTACCAGTTGAGTGACCTTATGATATATTGTAAGGTCAAATTTTGGTCCTTTGAGGCCTCGCTTGCAGAAACTTGGGGTTTTACCTGATCTCTCTAATATCGAGAAATATATAATTTTATTATTTCAAGACGATGATCTAATTCAGTTCTCTTTTTGTTATTTGTCATCCGTTGATGATTGGAATGGCGATACCGAGACTTATTTAACGAAGAATAAGTATTCTGGTTGATGAAGTTCGCTTCTGGCGCCAATAAAAAACTCATGAATAGTGATGTATTGCCACTTGAACGTGAACGAGGCTAAATGATGATGTACCTAAGTATTCTAGGGGGTGACATTCTGTAGTTTCATGAGAAATAGGAGTAAGTTTATATTTGCATACAGTATGTTTTCTCTTAATTAATTTACTAAACCAAGACGTTTTGAATCTTTATTTTCACGAGATTCCTTCCTAACTGTCTAAGGAGAGAGAGAGAGAGTCTACATCACAGAACAGATAAAAGAGATAATGAAACAACATAACTTCACAATGGAAATCCCTTAAACATTAGACAGATGTGTAACAATAGATCAAAGTTCAAAACCCGTGTAATTCAGATCTTCTAATTAAATAAATAGAGCATAACAACTGATCCTCTTGTCACCTACAATATAGTTTAGTCTAAGCCGATGTAGAAACTCTCGCTGTTACAATTTATGCGGCGGATGTCAGCAATCAGTCTCGCAGAGGACAAATAAATTCCAGAATTTGTTACGCACTAATATAACTGGTTACTCTGAAGAAAGTGTACACTTGCAAGGTTTAATGGCTAGACAAGGATATGGCCAATCCCGTCGGGGCTGCGGGTTGTTCGCAAGAGATACCGCGGCCTCGACGTGAAGGACTAAGAAGGAACACGGGTGGTGTTTAGTCAGTAGAAGTCTGCCACTCCCTTTCGCTCTGCCCAAGAGCGGGAGGGGTTATTTGATGATTTTCCACACGCCAAAAAATATGTCCAATCAGCCTTATGAATTTCCTGTAAGAATAAGCTGTAAGGAAACTAAACATATTGACTCAAAGAAGACTATAATTGTCAAAGGTTTTCTGTTTTTAGCCGACTGCGGCGATGCCTAAAAGGAAGGTTATTGAATTCACTTAAAGCCAACCATATAATCACGAAAATTGAAGAATAAAATAAAACAGAAAATCGTTTTCAGGTGAGGACCACAAATTGGAAAATTTGGTAAGAAGTCCTCCGGCTATTCGGTAAGTGCACCGATGATCTGAGTAGGGTGGCTGGTTGCATTTGAGAGAGACTTACTGAGGATCCAGTCGAGTGGAGTGCGATAGACATAATACAAACGTGAACGGTTGATAATGACAATCTCACTACCTATATTACTGCGATAAATTAGGAATATGCCTTTTTTTTTGGTGGGTGGAAAATCATCAAATAACCCCTCCCGCTCTTGGGTAGAGCGAAAAGGAGTGTCAGACTTGCTGACTAAATACCACCCATGTTCCTTCTTAACCCTTGCGCCAAGGCCGCGGTATCTCTTTCGAACAAGCCGCAACTCCGACGGGCGTCGGCCCTTGCGGGCCCCTTCCATGTTGCTGACATCACTTGGAGGCGCGCGTGGAATTCTAACGCGCCGTCGACACGGCCTGTCGTCGTCATAAGACGGACGATCGGACGGACGGCGAGCTAGCCCATTACTCACCGTCCACAGGCCCGCGTCTACGGTGGCCGGAAGCCATCACGTGGCCCCCGACGCCCGGATCGCCTCCCGCGGCGCCTGGGACGAGAGGTTCTCTCCCTCTCACGTTCTGCCACCTCCTTCGCTAGCATCACTGCTTCGCAGAAGGAGGCGACGGCGTCCCATTCCTCCTCGCTCCGGACCATGATTTGCAACAGGTCCGGACGCGAGAGGTCGCCGCCGCCGAGTTAGGAACATGCCTTGAAGACAGTTTTGACTAGTAACGTGTGTGGCTAGCAGAGTAGGGGAAGATAAAAGAAAGATAATTATGACTAGAAACGAAACGAGTCATGAGATGACGACTATTAGACAAGAATGAAAGAAGAAGACAGGTTTAGTGGACCCCAAATAAATTGGGATGTATAATGATAATCATTATCTTATATTCCTATTAAACATCACAAAACCCAATGACACCTCAAGCTAAAATAGTCAAAAAATACCCTGTAACAAGTGTAATACGAGAAAGGCGACAATCATACAAACTGGTTTCTCGTGCAATGTTTCTACATAATTTAGTTCTGCGGTTGGCAAACTGTTATTGTCTTGTCTGGCTGTCTTTACCTCAATCATAGAAAACAAAGATTTGTCAGAGGTAAGTGCAGAGAAAATTTATGTTTCAGGGTCCGTACTTATGAATGGTCTTGTAAGATCGATTATCTAACTATCAACTAAAGATAATGATTACCTGATTGCATTAATTACTAATCAGATATTTATGAGCTATGATGTGTTTTATACACGATTTTATGATGTATCGCTTCCTCGTACAAGTTAATTTGTTTATTATCATCATTAAGAAATGACGCACTGTGAGTAATGTTAAGTTGTATGTAAACAAGTTTTTTTTATAATCTACTAGCTCATGCCCGCGGATTCGCCCGCGTGGATGTCGGTCAAATTATATACTAAAACCTTCCTCTTGAATCACTCTATCTATTAAAGAAACCGCTTCAAAATCCGTTGCGTAGTTTTAAAGATTTAAGCATACATAGGGACGGACAGACAGCGACAGCGACTTTGTTTTATACTACGTAGTAGTGATGGGCGGAGGATAAATTCTCGGAGGATAAAAACTCGAGTATTTATCAGAAATGGATAAATACTCGTTATTACTCGTTTTTATCGGATATTTACTTAAAATGATGGATAAATATTATTTTTGCGCATGGGTTGGTTTTTCGTATTGAATGGCTTGTAGATTTCGATGCTAATGGTCTTTGGGGGGGTGTGAGGAACAGGGTGTAAGGTTCCTCATCCACAATAGAAAAGGGAGGATCCTCCGACCAGATGGGTGTTGTATCTGGTGGGCTAACTGCCCGACAATTACTGTAAGTCGGGATTTTCTATATAGGCTAATGTCGCGGATAACTTTGATAGAGCGATGCAGGATTTGTCATTTTAGTTCTCATGTGTTGCGATAGATGTGGTTGTCCATCACTCCCCTCCGAGACCGGAGGTCGATAGCAGGTTGAGTCTTGATGCTTGCCAGCCCAGTGGAAGGTTCCAGTGAGTCGGAACCGAATGCCGCATAGTTCACGGTGAGTCGGAACTGTCTGCGGTGATGCCCCAGTGAGTCGGGGTGATGCTGCATTATGTTCCAGTGAGTCGGAGTGATGCAGTGCTGCGTAGTGGCTGGCTGCTGCGTCGACCAGGAGAGAAGTGAGTCTCTGCTTGCTGACCGGCCGAAGTGCAGTGTGCTGTGCCAAGGTCGCTGATGTGGCTGAGGGTGATGACCAGGTATGCTCTTCCGCTGCATACTGGTGGTCAGGATACCCGTTGAAGCCGTGGTTGCTTATATTATTACTTTAGTAATTTTCTTTGTGTATGTGGCGACAGCGACATCTATCGCAACACATGCGAACCAGTTGGCTAATACAACATCGCGTTATCAACTTTATCAGCGACATTAGCGTATATAGAAAAGCCCGACTTATATATGTCGGGCAGTTAGCCCACCAGTCAACACCCGTCTGGTCGGAGGATCCTCCCTTTTCTATGGGGGATGAGGAACTTTACACCCATTTCCTCATACCCCCCAAACTGGTGGCCCCGAGCACGAACGTCAGCGCAGCCTTCGTGCAGCTACTTCAAACGTCATCATCACTTCCTCAAGCCTTCGAGCAGCGAGTCATACCGCCACCCAGCAACCACGGCTTCATTTGGTATCCTGACCACCAGCTTGTAGCGGAAGCGCATACCTGGTCCTCAGCCTCATCAGCGACCTTGGCACAGCACACCGCACTTCGGCCGGTCAGCAAGCAGCGACGCACTTCTCTCTTGGTCAACGCAGCAGCCAGCCACTACGCAGCACTGCATCACTCCGCGCCCTCTGTACATACTATGCAGCATCACCCCGACACACTGGAGCATCACCGCAGTCAGTTTCGACTCACCGAAAACTATGCGGCATTCGGTTCCAACTCACTAAAACCTCCCACTGGCTTGGCAAGAATCAAGACTCAACCTGCTATCGACCTCCAGTCTTGGAGGGGAGCGATGTGGAGACAGTGACATCTATCGCAACACATGCGAACTAATTGGCTAATCCTACATCACGCTATCAACATAAACCGCGACATTAGCCAATATAGAAAATCCGGACTTACATATTATGTCGGGCAGTTAGCCCACCAGACACAACACACGTCTGGTCGGAGGATCCTTCCTTTTCTATGGAGGATGAGGAACTTTACCCCCCGTTCCTCATACCCCCCAAATATATAACAATTATTTAAGTATCTCACAAAATACGTATAGTTTTTTCTGATTTGGATAGTGATTGGCGAACATTTTCATGATTGGGTGAAATCATTGTTAATAAAGGCTTTTCATAATTGTTAAAGTGATTAATAAAGTACGATACATATCAATTTATCAGGATTTCATTTATTTCAATTCTTTTGTTTGTAAATTGATAAAATTTACGTTACAAAAAATGGAGATAGTATTTATCCGCTGTTTTGGATAAATACTCAAGTAAAAACGGACATTTATGAGTATTTATCCATTTTGAGTATTTATCCGGATACAATCCCAACACTGCTACGTAGTGATTTAAATAATGTTCCCACTGCAGCCTCGGGGCTGCGGGTTGTTCGAAAGAGACACCGCGGCCCCGGCACAAGGGCTAAGAAGGAACATGGGTGGTTTTTAGTCAGTAGAAGTCTGACACTCCCTTCCACTGATGCACATGTTTTCATACACTTGATTTTCCACCCCTCAAAAAAAAGGTACTCAAGCCTCCTCTCTAGGAGAGTGATGGGCTTAATCCACCACACGGGCCCAGTGCGGGTTGGTAGATGTCCCAAGAGGATGAGATGATGTTCGAGTTTCTGGTTCTAAGACATCTCTGTTTCCTCACGATGATTTCCTTCACCGTTTTTGAGAGCAGTGGTGATGAAATTAATTACACAAAGTTATACAGCTGTCGGGATTACTCCTGGCCCATCGCTGATCTCACCATGCATGTAGCAACTAAGTATATTTACGGATATCAGCTATTGGAAACTCTTTGCAAAGAGTTCAAGAGACTTCTCACATATGCCACGAGCAGCTCTCTCTTCCTCTTTACCAGAGACGGAGTGTGAACTAAGGGACTGTCTCTGATGGGGTGATGGTAGAGATTGCAAAGGTGTTCCCGCAGCCCAGTCAGAAGACAAAGATACGTGACGAGGAGAAACGCGGTGTTGTTTTTTTGTCAATAAGAGTTTGACAGAACAGGATGATGATGGGTTTGACAAACCCCATCGTCCGCCCCAAGGCGAAGGTCATCTATGAGTATTTCCACACGTTAAAAAAAAATTGATGGGCCATTTATTAGGCATTGGCGACATGTTGCCAATTAAAATACTTTTGTAATTTATTATTTACTAACAATAGGTTAAGTTTACTAACACTTTATGGATTTATATGTGGTCTGAACTAAATAAATATATTAAATTAAAAAGGGTCAGCTTCAAATCTAACCATCTCCTCATCACCTGACTAGCCTTTCCCAACTATGTTGGGTTCAGCTTCCAGTCTAACCTGTTGCAGCTGAATACCAGTATTCTACCTCTTCTGACCTCCACAAACCAGTTAATACTGGGTAATACGATACCCATTGGTAAGACTGGTTGTTAGATTTTTGGGCCTCATATCTAACCATCTGCGGTGATAAATTTCTAAATGATAAGTGCAAATACAGTGGTGGCAACATGTGCTAAGTTTGAGTAGCGCTGCCATCGTGTAGTGTTGTAAGGAGCCGGATGCGACTTTACGTAAACGGTTCACTTGCGCACGAGTGCCCGACCTTGACTAATGAACGATATTATCGACTTTTTTCTTCATCAGACACATTCTTTGTTAATATTGTGTTGTGTTGTGGGCACTTAGGAAGATAGTTTTAGTAATAGCGGTGAGGATACCTACTGGGTAACCCAACAAATGTGTTGTTAGGTTCAACATCAAACCCGTCGGGGCTGCGGGTTGTTCGCAAGAGATACCGCGGCCTCGATATGATGGGCTAAGAAGGAACATGGGTGGTTTTTAATCAGTAGAAGTCTGACACTCCCTTTCGCTCTATCCAAGAGCGGGATTTTTTGATGATTTTTCACACGCCAAAAAAAAACGGTTCAACGTCAAAACATTTATTGCAGTTACGCCATTAATAGGCAACCAAAACGGCGAAGGAAAACCTAGGAAGGTGCTAGAAAGTTTTAAAACAAAAACATCGAAGAGATGTGACATTCAATTCATCAAGATCTCGCAGCAAAGAGCCGTGTGGCCGGTGAGCCAGCAGTGGGAACATGATACGGTTGTGATAGATTATTATGCAGTGTCTATGTACGTGCGTTGATAGCAAACTTAATAATAGGCGAACTACCTCCGTGGTCGAGTGGTTTAGGCGTTTACCTTTAGAACCGGTGGTCGTGGGTTCGATTCCCGCGGGAAGCAGTCTTAGTAAAGTTGTTTTCAGTTTGACTAGGAAATTGCAGGCTTAAATCACCAGATAGTCTGATAAAAAGATGATTCCGTGCTTCGAAAGGCACATAAGACGGTGGTCAAACCATGTTAGAGGCCTTTGAGGCGGTTTAGAAACCCTGACACTAGGGTGTGTGGGGTCGTTAGAACTTATTACCCACACGGTAAGAAGAATAAGCGATAACTCTCAGAGTTAGCATAATGACAGATCTATACACTTTTTTTTTTTTTGGGGGTTGGGAAATCATCAAATAACCTCCCGCTCTTGGGCAGAGCGAAAGGGAGTGTCAGACTTCTACTAACTAAAAACCACCCATGTTCCTTCTTAGCCCTTCATGTCGGTATCTCTTGCGAACAACCCGCATCCCCGACGGGACAGATCTATACCTTAAAGGAGCAATCGACCCTAATAGGTACCAATTTTATTATAATTTAGGAACAGTCACTTCAGGTATCAACCAACTTAAGTCACAACCTTGCAAAGGTCGTTAACATTAAGGTAAATGTTGACCTAAGATAATGTCAGTCTACTTGACCTGGGGACTTCACCTAAGCTCATGGAAACCTGTCCTGCATGAAGCAACGTTATTTATAAATTGTTTAAAATAATATTTACCTCTACAACGTTTAGATGCCATTTTGCAATAACGAAATTAAATAAGTTATGTATTACTTTTCATTAGTTAATTGCTAATCGATCTGGTATTTATTAGATTAAAATCACAATTAGATACCACTTAAGTTATTAAATAGAGCAGAATTTACACGAAGTGTTTGGATACAGTAGGTTGGGGCAAAGGACTTTCTTTTCGGGAAATATCGGGTCCAATAGACGTTCAGACGCAAACAATAGGGGTGTTTACTGACTAAAAAAAATAAAATATGATTCTAATTAGTCCGTCTGTTAGATTATCGAAAAATATTGGATACGTATTTTTTGTTGTATCAAATCAATAAAAAATGACGAAGATAAAACGCTTCAAAGATTTGAGTGGGGTTTGTGACGTCACTCACCGGTAAAAAATGTCATAGTAATGTCTTAGAATATAACGTCACACGAGTTTTCAAAGCACTGTATCGTCTTAATTTTTTGTTAATATGAAAAAAGAAAAAATACGGGTCCAATATTTTTTGAAAACTATATGACGGACTTATTAGATTTTTTTTGTTAACTACCCTATTGTGTCTTTTGAATCTTTCATGAAATGGTCTAAGCGCAGAGCCTCAAACTGAGATGATTTATTTTCGCGAGACAGACTAAGCTCAGAAGAAACACCGGATCTAACTCGGAGAACTTCTGAAGGTTCTCGTTGAGCGGATGGATCAAAGGTTTGATGCAAAAGCAGTACCTAATTTTGGATACGGCACATACCTATAGGGTGTAAAAATACCCTTAACGCAAACGAAGGGCACTTGTTGTCCCCACCACTGCGATATTTTTTTTGTTCTAGACCATACCTGGGAACCTCTTACTTACGGAGATATTGGGGGTCAAAGTTTCAATTTTTCACAGCTGTTTTTGTTGATTTACACCCTATATACTGCTATTATTCACCTCTCGATTAAAGCTGAACATTAAAGTACAGCAGTGTTGAAAATAACACCCTACTCTATCAAGAACAAGGTCTATACCGCTTTTTTCAGCATGCAATAATACTTGCAAGTCTAGATAGAATAGAACGATTAAATGAAGTAGCGCACTCTTGCGCAAGTCGCAGACGGCAGAACTGGAGTAAAGGAAAGGGTTTCTAATGTGCCAATTTGTAAGCCGTTAGCAGTTGGACGGTTATCAACTTAACCTGCCAGAGATTGCAATCTTAATGACTTTATTAATTTGATTGGTTTGCCGAGTGTTAGTGAAATAAAACGGCTCATAAGAACACGTAGCAATACATATACATGGTGTAAAGGAACCCTTCACAAAACTGTTAACCAAGCATTATGTACATCAAACTAAGTACCCCTACGCAAAAATTATTGCTGGGAAACGACTTTTTTTTTGGGGGTGAAAAATCACATTTTACGGTAAAACTCAATGAAGCAATGTCTTAAAACATTGTGCTAGTGGATGCTTTGGATAGTAAACAAGGCATGGAAGTAATTTAAGTAAAGAAAATCAGAAAAACTAGTATTAAAAAAAACTGATGCGAAAAATTTTGTACTTTGACCCCCCATATCTCCGTAACTAGGGAGTTCCCAGGTATGGTCTAGAACAAAAAAATATCGCAGTTACGGGGAGAACAAGTACCTTTCGGCTAAGTTAAGGGTACTTTTAAACCCTTTATGCGAAGAGAAAGCGACACGCGACGTCTCTTTTGCAAGACTCTAAACCATTCCATTTTTTAGGGACAAGCCCGCCACACTATTCCCAAACCACTGTAACTCCTGTTAGCCAGAATCAACAGTGGCGACCACAAGAAAAGCACCGAGACAATGAAGCCCGACGAAGTCCCAGAGAAACGATTTAACTGTCTTGGATCCCGCAACGAAATTAATTAGAAAAGAATAGCGGAGGAGTAGGAAAAACATAATCACAGGCTCACATCTGTAATCCCCAAAGGGCGAGTCTATTGCCATCAAACGTACACAAATCCGAACCGTGGCTGCTACTGAGAAATTCCTGATGAAAAACCCTAATAACACTTTGCCCGTCCTAGGATTCGAACCCAGGACCTCGAATCATACACAGGAGTTGCGCTAGCGAGCACTAGAACAACCGAGCAAAAATAAAAAGGTCAATGTAATTTTAAATTTTGTTTCTACGCGTGGTCGTGCAAAGCATGTGTGACTGCCAGCTAGTGTCAAGGAATGACCTTTGACTCTTCAACAAAAGAACAACCTCGTAGGTCATGTCATCGAATATCCGTACGTCAATACAACAACAACACACAACAACACAACACAAACAACACACAACACACAACAACACACATACAACTTGAGTAGATCTTGACTTGTCATTGCAATCATCACTTACAAAGATAATGTTAGTCTTAAGTGCCTAGCAAAGACGAGTAACTTTTATTACACTAATATTCTAAAGGCGAAAGTTTGTGAGTGTGTATGTTTGTAACACTTTCACGCAAAAACTACTGAACGGATTTGGATAAAATTTGGTACACAGATAGTTTATAACCTGGATTAACACAGGAAAGTTTTTTATCCTGATTTTATCTTCCCGTGGGATCATTTTCGAGTTGTAGCGGGCGAAGCCGCTGGCTACACCTAGTATTTTGTTTTACTGTAAATGGCGGGCGGTAGAAATTATGAATAATAAAGTATTTTTTAAACTGCGTTAAAATTAATAGTGGGGATAAAAATCATTATCAATAATATAATCATCATTCTCTTGCCCTTATCCCAATACAATACCCAATACTTTGTTTTTTTGTGGGGTTGGGAAATCATCAAATAACCCCTCCCGCTCTTAGGCAGAGCGAATGGGAGAGTCAGACTTCTACTGACTAAAAACCACCCATGTTCCTTCTTAGCCCTTCATGTCGAGGCCGCGGTATCTCTTGCGAACAACCCGCAGTCATACCCAACACTTCTCTGTTACTCGTCGAAAATAGAGAGAATAATGTTTTTAACAACACATAAAAATCAAGCACGTTGTTTGGCCAATAATTATGAAAGAAAAAGTGCTAACACGTGACATAGTACTAGTGACCGCAAGTTTATTAGACGCCCATACAATCCTTGAAACATTAAGTAACTGAGTAAGGCCATACAAATGTATGACATTCGCCCAATGTGCACTCGTTCACACATTACTCGAATATGCGCAAGAGTCGAACGTTTTAGCCGTTTCAATTAAAATAATTGATAGAAACCAATTTTATTTATTTATTGGTTTTAATTGAAATGATTTAAAGTCGTTTTGGTAAAGAAATTGTGGTTTTCTGTTAATGCAATTAATTAATCAAAAGTTAATTGTGATGTTTTATAGTCTTATTACTTTGTTGTGTAACAAATAACAAGCTGAGTGAACAATGTCTATACTTATACAGGCTGAATTAAAAAAAGAAGACGAAAATTAAAAAAAAAAAACTGTAGATTCAGGAGAATTTAATTACCTACACCTTTTACTCAATTTACAGAAATACTAAGATATTTAATGACGCCGTCATTTTTTTAATTAATATACAGAATGCTTTACGTGGGAACATCAATAATAATATTCTTAGTCGCAAAAATTATTTTGTAGCAACTTTTATACCTGTAAACAACCATATACAAAACCTATTGCTAAAGTAACATATATCAATTTGACATTTTATTAAATTGCATTGCTTTGTGTACAAAACGCTAATTGCAGTTGTTGATGCAATAGCATTGATGTTACCTGTTTTATGTAACCACGCTTTGTTGCACATAATAGCACATTCATGTATCTATGTGTTTGGATTTAATGGAAAACTTTATCGGTCTCTATTATCACGATCACTCCCCCCCTTTTATCTGGCTCTTATATGTACTTAACTGGCAAAACATATTGTGTACTTTTAATTACACCTCTGTATAATCCTTTGGGGATCATAGGCGTTATGTTATGTTACGTCTATAGGAATTTATATTTATTTCACGTTATCAATTTACAGGGTCGAAACTTTCAGCGGAGCAGTGAGGAGCACGAAAATGGTATTATTTCGTAAAATATTAATCCCCATTTACAGACTTTAATCTAAACTATCCATCCTGTATGTCAGAAACGTTTTGTTTTATTTAGGTTTAACTTTTTAGGGACCTGTCTGAAAATAAAACTGGCTATAACTAGTTATTTATAAGGTTTGATATAAAATGGCGAACCATAAATTAAATTAATGCAAATTAAGAAAAATAATAAAACATTGGCTAGTAAAATATATAACTTGTTTGCAGTATAATAAATAAGTAGGCAGAGTTACTTATTTAATACATTCAAAACAAGTTTTTAAAATCAAAAGAAGCAAAGATATTCATATTATATCAATTACAAGTGCCTAACTTCTCTGCCATAAACTTAAAAAAGCTACACCATGCAAACACAACCCTATTTGACATTTGACACATGTCAAACCACAAACAACATTTCGAAAATATAACAACACAACATTAAAAATCCTGAAAAGCACTAAAACCTAGAATAAACCTACAAATTAAAGAAAAACACAGAAAAAAACAATAAATGATTGAAATATATCGAAATATCACTCACTTTTTTTAATTTCTGTGACTTTAACCACACAGGTCCGTTCGCGTGAATGCACGATACTGACTGACCGACAGCGGATCCCACCATTCACTTTGAACGAAAGAACGGGTTCTATTCGAGAACAAAGTAGTAACCAAGTTAGGTATGTAGCTAAGGAGAAGCAATTTGGCCTTTAAGTAAAGGCAGTAGAGTGCTGAAGGTGTTAGCGTCTAAATTGGTGGTGAACTACGGGTGGAATTCTCACCTGAAATTTTGTGAGATTGAATTAGTGAGTTCTGGAAAAAAACAAGTTCACTGCAGAACATGAATGCAGTCTGTTTACCCACTTTGGCACAGATAGATTTGGTGTGGGTTGACAGCAAATGGAAACTGGATAACGAATTCCCGTTTGTCCCGCGACGGAGACGAAGTCGGTGGGACGAACGGGAATACACGGAAACTGGCTGTCCAGAGCTCATTTAAGTCTTTACAGTACGAGAAAGCAAGCGTGTTTGATAAGTTTGTGTAACTTTTAGGGGTCTTATTTAACACAACCGACAGGCGACGGATGAAAGACATTTAAATGATGCTTTGAAATAACAACAGCAATATAATACGACGTGTCAACTTTTATATTTTGGAGGGTTAAAAACCATCAAATGAATCCTTACGCAGAGCGTACGTAGTGGAAAAGAGTGTCAGACTGACCTTTACTTACTAAAAACCACCCATGTTTTTCTTAGCCTTTTGTATCCGGGGTCGCAGTATCCCTTTCGAACAACCCGCAGCCTCGACAGGCGTGGGCCCTTGCGGGCCCTACAATATTGCTGGTATCCTTTGAGGCGCGCGGAGAACACGAACGTGCCGTCGACACGGCCTGTCATCGTCATAAGACGGACAGACGGTAAGCTAGCCCATACCCCCACTTACCGTCTAAAGGCCCGCACCTACGGTGGCCGGAAGCCATTACGTGGCCCCCGACGCCCGGAGCGTCTCCCGCGGTGGCTGCGATTGAGGTTCTCTCCCTCTAACATTCCACCACCTCCTTCGCTAGCATCACTGCTTCGCAGAAGGAGGGGACGGCGGCGTCCCAAGCCCTCTCGCCCCGGGGCCATGGCTTGAACCAGGGCCGTTCGCGAGAGGTCGCCGCCGCCAATTGCTACTACGAGAACACGGCGGGGCTCCACACAGACCACGGCAGACCTCCACGTTGTGCTCCACCGTGTCCTCCGGCCTGATTCGGTGCAGGTACCTCCCGAAAATACAGTGTCCGGAGACGACCTGCGTCAGACGGAACGTGAGGGCACCGTGGTGCCTCTCCAGCCACTCCTCAAAGAAGGGACTTGTCACCACCATCATGGCGTAACCTAGTCAGGGTAGTTTCAGGTAGAAATCTATTGAGTCTACTTAGACTATAGGTACTCAAACTAGGTAATTACGTAACATTTTCGCATCAAATGGTACAAAAATGTACCGTCTTTAATAAGACTTAACGTTCATTTGCCATGCTAAGCTACCAAACTCGGTACTCGTTTGAGTAGAGTCAAGTCTCATTCACGCTTTAAATATGTGAGAGAAGAAACTCAGTCAGTCCGATCTGAGACTGACTCGTCCCAATCATTAATTTCAAATAAACCAGTCAAAGGCACTTTTGAATTGCCAGAAAAAAAAATGGATTTGGATGTAAAAACACGGACAAAAATCTCAATGATTACTCTAAATCAAAATGCACTTACACAGACACTACTTTCAACAGAAGACTTTATTCACTAAACTATCTCTCTAAAGTCACCTCAAGCGATAGCCACGTGTAAGTGAAGTGACAAACAAGTGACATAACGACCACTAGTACCCACCTCCTACGTCACAGTGACGTACCTCACTGGACGACCTTGCCACCGACCGCGTTCCCCCATTATGTGATGCTCGTTGCATCACCACGACCAAGTAATTACTCCATGTGACTTTGGAGAAGCGTTCGAAACTTCCTGTAATGCTCGCCTCGTAAAGTTCAGGGTCCGATCTTTGATGAGCTGATGAACGATACGGGGAGTGTGGTGTGGTGTGATCTAATCTTTTGAAAGGTTTTTAATTATTTGGATTTGGAGTTGAAGGTTTTTTTTGGTAGCAAGATTAGAGGTTACGAAATGCTTTATCTTGTTATAATTTTTTTGTATTTTCTTGCCATAACTTGGTCTGAAGAGCAGCGGTGGCCCAGTGGTGGCAGCTCCGACTTACGAACAGTAAGTCGTGGGTTCGAACCCAGGCAGACGCATTACTTTGTGTAATTTATTTCATCACCACTGCTCTCAAAACGGTGAAGGAAAACATCTTGAACCCGCATGTCTTAGAAGCACAAAATTCGAAGACATGTGACGTCTACGACCTAACCTAAGAAATCGTAAGGCAAAATTGAAACCAATCAGGGGACCTAAAATGGCCGCTTTAGCAGAATCATAATATGACTTGCGTTAAAATTCACACACGCGGTCACAGACGCAGTTGCTGTTATGAATAATAATAATAAATTTATTTGTCAGAATATTGTTGCTAATTAATAATAATAATAATTTATATTATTATTATGAATTGTCACTTTGTGACCGTTTTACGAATTTAAACGCAATTCATGTTATGATTCTGCTAAAGGGGCCATTTTAGAGCCCCTGATGTGTTTCAATTTTGCCTTACAATTAAGATTATTCTATTCTATATGGAAACGAGACCTCTATTGAAAACTGTTGTGACTACTGTAACTAAATACAGCGAGAAAGTAAGGTCATTCTAACTGATCTCACAGCGTTGGCAATAAATCTCACTAAATTCCGCGAGATGGCACCAGTGTCCTTACACAAAAGATAACAAAGATAGATTATATTGAATCTGTTTTGTTAATTTTTAAAGATTTTTTGCCAAATAAACACGATTTTCTTTCTTTCTTTTCTTTCAAAGGCCTATGTGATAATAAACGCTATTGTAGAAGGTTATAATTATACTCTAGATTAAATATTTAACTCGTTTTTAAATAAAGCAGTATTATGCAAGTTCCCTTCCACACCTGGATATGCAGTTAGGTGACTCGAAAAGGAGATTTTTTATTTTATTAAAACGTTACCCCGCACTAGGAATTTCTCATGTACCGTGGGTGCGTTCACAAACATTTAAACTCACATACACAAACATCCAGACCCGGACAACTATCTGTAGGCCTTACAAATATTTGTACCGTGCGGGATCGAACTCGCGACACGCAGCGAAGCAGTCTAATCACTCAGCCACTGCGCCATACGTGTCGAATGAGAACATTGAGAGCTAACCGTCATGTCCTAGAAGTGAGATCCAAAACATCGAAGGATTTGAAAATTTTACAAACAACATAACATAACCTGTGTTTCCTTAAGGGTTATCCAGAGGAGTCCCCATTAGTACCACATTAGTACACGCATAAACCGCCATTTATGTTAAAAAAAAACTGATAATTATTGTTGATGTAAAAGTTTTACTTAGCATAATCGGTTTAGTCCCATCTCGGCATGAATTTATTTATCATTTATTACACAAAACTAAACTATACATTTTTTAAAATTC
Organism: Diarsia brunnea; assembly: GCA_949774965.1. NCBI lineage: Eukaryota > Metazoa > Arthropoda > Insecta > Lepidoptera > Noctuidae > Diarsia > Diarsia brunnea. The sequence continues at coordinate 856,927 of OX459016.1, read as the reverse complement.
AAATTAAAATCGTGTTTGAAGTGTAATCCGTCGAGTTTCTATTTCCACTTCTTAGAATTGTCTACGATCTTGCATATCTAATTGCATACAATTTACGACCACTTATAATTGCTCTATTCTATTTAAAAAATGCTAAATAATAATTATGACTGTCATGGCAATTATAGATGACTCGCGCTATCATGTCAATTATAAATTATTCTTTATTATTAGCAAGTGACTACCTAGCTTGTTAGAATAGTGACTGCAAGCGCTACTGCTGAGCGTGGGGTCACGGGTTCGATCCTCGGGTCGGGTGTATTGTTATTGAGTTTTTTTCCATAAAGCATTTGTCAGTTTCAGCCTGGAGTTAGGACTTGTACCCTGTTCATAAGCAAAGTGATTCTGTGTATTCTGTAGATAACGTTCAATGTTTCGGGAGTTATGCTAAAGTTGCTAAACTGCTCAACGTGCAGGCGCGATGTCTAAAATAGTTATCATCATTCATCATCATCATCATTTCAGCTAAAAGACGTCCACTGCTGGACATAGGCCTCCCCCAGGTGTCGCCACATTGACCGGTCCCGTGCGTCTCGCATAATTCAGGGTACCCGCAACCTTCATCAGGTCATCGGTTCAAAATACAAAGATCACAAGGTTACATATTTTTCAAATACAAAATCAAAAGAATTGCTTTATTTTGATTTCTGCACTTAAATAATTAGTTGAATCACAATACTATTCACATAATTATCTCAATTTCCTATAATATAACATTGAATACGTGTATAAATTGATATAAAATTATTATACCTTTGCCATGGGATATTATTGTCTCGATGTCAATCTATGCGTGTCGTGGTACCTCGTACAACTACATTATGTATATTAAATATCGTAAAATAGCGTTGTTTATGTATTATAGCGTTGTTTATGTATTATAGCGTTGCTTATGTTTACAGATATGCCATAAAATCACACTTCACACTAATATTATAAAGGCGAAAGTTTGTGTGTGAGTGTGTATGTTTGTTACTCTTTCACGCAAAAACTACTGAACGGATTTGCATAAAATATGGTACACAGATAGTTTATAACCTGGATTAACACATAGGATAGTTTTTATCCCGATTTTATCTTCCCGTAGGATAATTTTCGAGTTGTAGCTGGCGAAGCCGCTGGCAACAGCTAGTATTTTATATTCTTTGACTTTGGGTTAGTTTATCAATAGAATGTGATAATATTAAAAAGATTCAGTTATGTTAGCTTTGATAATCGTATACAAGATTGTATAATTCCAATTTGTCTCCATGGAAAATTGAAATTATATAAACTTATTGTACGCGCTGTTGCTCGGGAGTTTATCCCGACACTTCTTCCCACTTAAATACTTGGATGTGGTGAAGTTAATGTAATTTTGACGTTCCAAAAGTGCTCAATTTTGTGATGATCGCCACTGTTTATTCTAGCTTCCAGGAGTTGCTGTGGTTTGGAAATAGTATGGCGGACTTGTTCCAAATGTGCTGCAGCTCAGTCTATTTTCATTGAATTACATACTTTGATTTGACTTTTCATGCTTCTGTACTTTGCGTCTTTACCATGCGACGCTAGTGTCTTGCGCGGTGTTTTATTAAACTAAAGGGTCTTATAGCAATCGATATAAATGATGATCGACACGCAAAATCTCAATAAGACATGTGTAATAGACAAGACCCAATCAAGATATGGTGCTGAAACTCAAAAAAAAAAAACTTACGTATAGTTACACCCACAATTTGCCGTCTGTTATTATCACAGAACAGAAAGAACTGTTCTGTGATTATATTACTTAGCCTCTATACAAGGTGAAGTTTAAAAGACCCTTTACGCAGACGTCAACAAAGCTTTCTGTAGATCAAACTAAGTAAGTCTACGCATTATTGCCAGGGAATCGACTATTTTCTTGGGTGAAAAGTCACGGTTCACGGTAGGACTCGATGTGTGTGTACGGGGTCTTAGATATATTTTAAATAAAATAATAATAATAAAAATATGTATTTATTAATCATCGAATAACCCCTCCCGCTCTTGGGCAGAGCGAAAGGGAGTGTCAGACTTCTACTGACTAAAAACCACCCGAGGCCGCGGTATCTCTTGCGAACAACCCGCAGCCAACCATATCACCCCTTAATTACCACCTGTTATCACTTGATACAAAAAATCTTATAATGTTTTAAAGAACAAATGTTTAGTTTCATGTGGGTTTTTGTGGGTTCGTTGTGCTCATATAAATCTGGTAATGTACCATCCAATCCTACCATACTAGTTGTTAATGACGCAAGTGGCTTCAAGAAGCGGTGCAACCGGTCTATATGAAACAAGCTGGCCAAAAACCTAGTCTGGCTGGGCAAACGCTTCCCTCAATTCATTTCAAGAGCTCTTTTCCTATGCCTTCCCGAATCAGCCTTCGCAGTACGAGTCTAGTTCGTCTCGCCTCCTTATGGATAACACAAAATAAATATGTCATGAGCAAATTCTTGAGGATGAATGTGGATAAATAAGAGTAGGTGAAGGGAGAACAACGATGCACGGGCTGTGTAAAAGATGATATGGATGGAAAGATGGTAAGTACTGAGCTGGGAACTCATCATCTGCCTAGCCTTTTCCCAACTACGTTAAGGTCGGCTTCCAGTCTAACCGGATGCAGCTGAATACCAGTATTTTACATGGAGCGACTGCCTATCTGACCTCCACAACCCAGTTAGTACTAAGTAAGACGATACTCTTTGATAAGACTGGATGTCAGAATTTCAGGTTACTGACTACCTGTAACGACTGCCAAAGTTCTGTATATGGCAGCCGGGACCAACAGCTTAACGTGCTTTCCGAGGCACGGAGGAAACTCGATATGTTAGGTGGTCACCCATCCTTATGCTAAGCTTTATTTAAAGATCGACCCGAGTGGCAGTTCTTATTAAGCCACGAGCTCCTCACTGAGATGAGAACTAAAATAAATGGGATAAGGCGAAAGAATGAAGATATTATCATAGATCACGTAGCTGCCTACCTTGCTATGTGAGACACCTGAGGGTCAATAGCGCAGTTAGCAACATGAAGCAAACTCACTTTTCGTGTATGTCTGTGTGACTGTTTATAAGAACTGCACAAAGAACGCTGGTGCGGTTTTATCTATAATTAAGATAATTAATCCGGAAACTTGTTGTGTTTACTCAAGATTCGTATAAATAAACCGGCCAAGTGCGAGTGGGACCCACGCACGAAGGGTTCCGTAACACCATAAAAACGCAAAAAAAAAAAAAACATTTCTGTTGTTTGGGAGCCTCCCTTAAATATTTGTTTTATTTTATTTTAATTATTTAGTTTTAAAGTGATTATATAACTAAATAGTCTGAATATTTCAAGCGTCTACCTCTTGCCGTTATGAATATCGAGCAAAGACGACCAAACAAATTACGTTTGTTGTATGGGAGCCACCTTTAATATTTGTTTTATTCTGTTTTTTAGTATTTGATGTTATAGCAGCAACAGAAACACAACATCTGTAAAAATTTCAATTGACTAACCATCGCGGTTCATGAGATACAGCCTGGTGACAGACGGACAGACATAAAAGGTCCCGTTTTACCCTATGGGTACGGAACCCTAAAAAAGGAATCACGATTTTTTATATTGTCGTAAAAACCGTGTGAATAATTATATTAACGATCAACCCCTACGGGTTGATCGTTAGTATAATTATTAATACTAACGACGACGACGATTTATTAAAAAAAATAAAAATTGTTGTGCTATTATAATATAACCATTGTTAAAATAATAAAGATAAATTGTACTTCGAGGTGGACGCAAAATGCACGGCACGTGTAACATTAATTGAAATAATAATGGCAGATAAAAATAAAACATAAGTTATTCAAACTAGGTGCTAAATGTTATAATTGCAGCCAGTGGTCTGAACGTCGGACTATCTAGTCATAGGAAACAAGTTCGAACCCAAACCCAATGATTTTTCGTGTTCATGTGCGTATTGGACGCTTGGGTTTAGGAGAAATCGAAGAAGTGGGACAGAGCAGGATAGACAAATAATGTAATGTTGTGTGTTTGCCTGTAAGTGGTTGTGCAGTTAGATTTAATATACAAATATAATTATGTGAAAACTGTTGGTTAACCTTAAATAAATAAATTAACACAGCACAACAAAGTAACATGAAAATTAAAAGTGGCCGCTGAAACACTGGCCATACAAAGTTACTCAAAGGCTAACCTCAACTTTAGTAGGTGCAATCTAACTGCTAGCGTTAGCTCGGGATAATTAATTGATAATTACGGAAGATACGTAAGGGATGCTACCTTTCCGGCCCTGGTGCAAGCCAGTCCGGGGCGAGGAGGAATGGGACGCCGTCGCCTCCTTCTGCGAAGCAGTGATGCTAGCGAAGGAGGTGGCGGAACGTGAGAGGGAGAGAACCTCTCGTCCCAGCCGCCGCGGGAGGCGCTCCGGGCGTCGGGGGCCACGTGATGGCTTCCGGCCACCGTAGACGCGGGCCTGTGGACGGTGAGTGATGGGTAAGCTCGCCGTCCGTCCGTCTTATGACGACGACAGGCCGTGTCGACGGCGCGTTCGTGTTCCACGCGCGCCTCAAAGAGATGTCAGCAACATGGAAGGGGCCCGCAAGGGCCGACGCCTGTCGAGGCTGCGGGTTGTTCGCAAGGGATACCGCGGCCTCGACATGAAGGGCGAAGAAGGAACATGGGTGGTTTTTAGTCAGTAGAAGTCTGACATTCTCTTTCGCTCTGCCCAAGAGCGGGAGGGGGGGTTATTCGATGATTTTCCAACCGTTAAAAAAAAAAATAGGTAGCATCCCTTTTTTTTTTTTTTTTTGGGGGGTGGGAAATCATCAAATAACCCCTCCCGCTCTTGGGCAGAGCGAAAGAGAATGTCAGACTTCTACTGACTAAAAACCACCCATGTTCCTTCTTAGCCCTTCATGTCGAAGCCGCGGTATCTCTTGCGAACAACCCGCAGCCCCTACGGGAAGGGATACTACCTTAGATTGTTAAATAAGTTAAGTTTCTCTTTAAGTGAACTATGTATTTTGTTCTTTGAGAAAATAAATGTCTTTAAACCGAAGGGACAGTTTGAATTTTGAGTACATTCACTTAGAAATACGTGACGGACGGATTATTAAATATTCAAATTATGATTTCAACGACAGCTTTAACCCAATTCGTATGTACATAGTTTACATACCTGACAATTTTTAAGTTGATGGCATCCTTTCTTACGGTTGTGTCACCGTTATAAAACATGTTTTGGAAGTAGAATTTCGAATTTTATATGGTTGTGTTTTTGTATTCCGGCCATTTTGCGTAATTGCCGACTAAAAGGAAACTGGTCAGATTTTAATCATTCATGATATTAAGGATGTTTCACACTGTATCGTTGTATTACGCAATGTGAAATGCAGTAAGCTAAAGAATGCATGCGTGTGTCAGGCTGCAGTACTCTGATTGAAGATTAAGGGAAATTTTAGAAAACAGTAACATTTAAATTGTTTGATTTGATTACAAGCCCTTTCCTTTCCCTTAGAACCTAGGCTTATTTACATATGCCAATACTTTATAAGGGACTTGGAGGCAGGTAAGGATATGATTGGATAGGAAGGTGACTGGAACCGGCAGTAGACTAGATTGGAAAAACCGGTTGTTGGGCCCAGCTAAAGAGAAACACCTGTCCAGCAGTGGATTGTAATAGACTGTTGTGTGTAAAGGTCCATTTTGAAAATCAGAATCAGGTAGTATCTGTCTAGAACCAAAAACTTAATTGGAGGCTCTCGTAACCCACATGGAAGGGGCCCGCAAGGCCCGTCGGGGCTGCGGGTTGTTCGCAAGAGATACCGCGGCCTCGACATAAAGGGCTAAGAAAAAACATGGTAGGTTTTTAGTCAGTAGAAGTCTGACACTCCCTTTCGTTCTGCCCAAGAGCGGGAGGGGTTATTTGATGATTTTCCATACGCCAAAAAAAAAAGGCTCTCGTAACCTTACATGTCACGGTATTTTTATTAAATATATTTGCACTTTTATTGTATAAACAAAAATTTTATTTACTTTTTTGAGTAGTTAAAGCAAATGTTTAGGAGTCATGCCACTTAAATGCATAAAAACTGACGGTACCAACCATAATTACCTACAGTTCCAAAAATATTTCCGGCACTTTATACGTAATTTGAAGCAAGTTTACCACCATATTTGTTTACGAGGTCTCGACACCGGTGCAGTGTCACGCATCCTTTAGAGTACTGACAACTTTATATGGAAATATATCGCGTAGTAGTGACGTGACACCTTGGGACGCGGACGTGCCTTTATTAATATATTTTTACTTTTATAATTAATATACTTATTATTTTGTTTTTTTTTTTTGAGTGGAGTGTTGTGATTGATTTGGAATAATATTTTGTAAGTACATACTATCATGTTTTTTTTTCTTTATTGGCTTTTACATACAATAATAATAATTTATATCGGTAAAAGTTTGAGTAAAACATGTTTTTAAATATTAAAAACCAAAAAAATGTTTATAAATATTTAAAACCATTTTGTGCGGCATTTTTGTTGATCTAGTTTTTGTCGTAATAAAAGTAAAAGTTTTTTTATTTTTTCGTGTCTAGTAGCGACAATAGAATAGATTTACTTTCTAATGAGTTTCGAATGACATCAAAAGTCTGTTTTCCTATACCTACCTAAATCTATTATTTGTGCTGGGGCGGATGCTGTAGTTGCTGAAAATCTGAAACAATTACTTAACTGGTAGTTATGTATTTGAGCCATTTGGGTTTATAACTCTACGGCCATGGGGCCCGAGCTTACCTAGTGTTTCGGGCAGCAGGTCAAATCCTCTCATTTCTTGGTCAAAGATTCAGCTAACATCGCAATTATTTTCTGTTTTTAATGCATGCATGTCAATTCATATTGTTTTCAAGGTATTTTTTTGATAAATAATGTATTTTACAAATGTGTTTAATTAACTGAAAAGTCGCATATTTAAGTAAATATCAATAAACTAATGACAGAATAGTTTATAAAAATGAGCTGATTTAAGATTTAAAATTTACTTGCAAATCTCGTAATCGAAGTAAATTTTGCTGTAAGAAAACGTAATTCTGTGTTAACCTCGCCATTGAACACGTCGGGGCTGCGGGTTGTTCGCAAGAGATACCGCGGCCTCGACATAAAGGGCTCAGAAGGAACATGGGTGATTTTTAGTCAGTAGAAGTCTGACACTCCCTTTCGCTCTGCCCATGAGCGGGAGGGGTTATTTGAAGATTTCCCACCCCCAAAAAAAAAGCTATATTATTGCAATTTGTGTAGGTATATCTTCTAATTTCGTGTGCAATATAGAATAAGAAAAAAGGTTTATGAAGACTTAAAGCTACGAGAACAACAAGCCAGCAAGGTGACCTAGAGGTTATTGTAGGATTACCTACAAAGGATAACTTAAAAACAATGTTAAAAGCATTTCATACCTACTACAGGTATAAAATGCTTTTAACACTGTTTTTAATGACTTAATTGGCCTATAATGTTTCCTCGTACACCTCATCTCTGTAATAGGAAGTGGGCTGTATGTATTCGACTACGCGGGCTTAGAGCAGACAAATTGATGTCATATATGACTTAGAGTTGTTGGTTTTAGGGAAAGCCAATTTTCCTGCGATGTTTTCTTTCCCCGTTTTGACAGCCATGGTGATAAAGCAAAGTGTCTGCATGGGATGGAACCCCCCACCTAAATTGGGGGGCCCAGTAGGCCCGCACCTACTTACGTAATCATAACATAGAATTGTAAGATTACACAACAATTAATTAAAGCAAATAGGTAGGTAGGTAAATAATAAAATAAGGTAGATACTGTAATCGACAATCTGTTATTTATTGCATCACTAAAAACATGAAAGGTACGAAGCTCAAGGGCCATGTGACGTCCACCAGCCTATACAGGGTCTTCGTGTAGATTAAGACCCAGCTCAGGGAACATTACAGGCTGAACATTATTAATGATATGGTTAGGCACTTAAAAATAACTTTACTTTCGCAAAGGGTTCGACTACCAGACAAACCAGTTTATAAACGTAAAAAAATAATTAATCATGCGTGTTTCAAACCGAGCAACAGAAAAGTTGTACTCATAATTTTGCAATTAATTACATCACGAAGTGTTTTATATAAAATCATGTTGTGGGTAGAAACTTATGATGATGATTTCATGATTATTTTGGCAATAATTTAGAAACCATACCAAAGGTAATACCATGGGTTTTGAAAGTAATTCGCCATCGGTTATTTAAGCTCTAACAAACATCTTTATGTAAAAATACTGCCATTAGCCGTCTAACAGATGTGTTTTTAACCAACTTCCCAAAAAGGAGAAGGTCAATTCAATTGGTATGTTTTTTTTAAATATATATGTAAGTATACCGATTACGCTGAGATTTATGATCCGATTTACGTGATTCTTTTTTAGTTTGATGCGGAATAGTGGCCATTTGGTCCCATAAAATTTAACATAGTTTGGCACAGTACTCTTATATGTTTAAAAGAATTTTAGAGTGACAAATTGTATAAGTAAAAAAATTAAATCATCTGCGAAGTACTTTACGTAACTAAATAAATAGCTAGAAATAAAAAAGTAGTTAAAAAACTAAAAAACTCGACTGAAAAAACTGAAAAGCAAAAAAACAAGCGTATTTTAAATTTAACAAAACTTGGAAGCACCCCACCTGCTTCCAAGTTTTGTTAAATCCATATACATATATTATATATTCATCCTATATTTTAGTTATTTTAAATTCAAATACATATAACAAATACGTTGTGTTTGCAACGTCTTTGGGAAAAGGATAATCATTTTGACATTAATTTATCTGTTACGTCTAATAACCGAAGTGCAGCCGCACACCGGTGGCGGTGGTTAGATTTAGGAGTATCTAATTTATCATCGGCTAGAACTAGGTTTTCAGTACTGTTAAGTATTTTGATTTTGTTTTGAGATTCTTTTCTAGCGTTTCCCAATTGAATCGGTTTCGTATTACCACCGTAGACTAGAACATCTTACCCTAGACAAGCCCTTTCAGTCCGAAAGAAGATTTATTATTGTATTGAATTAAAATTATTATGACTGTACGTCGTGTGTTTTAATTTAACATAAAAATATGAGAGAAGAGTAAAACGCGCGCGCTGCTTCACCTGCGTTTTTTTTTTCAATATCTTTATAAATTATAGCTTAAATGTTATTCTAATCATCTGACAACATAAACTATATCACTGTCAAGTTTTATCAAAATTCGTAGTTTTTCGTGAAAGAGTAACAAACGTCAAGAGAAAGTTCATCCACATATCCGCCTAACGCAAAAGTTAACTTAAAACTTTCGAGTTTATTATTACCCGACTTCAAGGGAAGGGTAAAGTTTTATTAATATGATATTTAGAAAGAAAGAACCAAAAAAAATATTAGATTCACACAGGACGAAAGTTATCGTCCTGTGTTAATTTAATAATTATTTGTTGTTTGTTTTTGTTAAAGAAATATACGTAAATTAAACAAAATTAGTAGGTATTGTACGTGGCCAGTAGTGTTGTGCAAAGTTGCTTTATGGCAATCACATGCTTAATGATTTATGCTTAATATTTTAAGCATGCTATTTTATATGCTTTATTATAAAATGCTTTTTTTAACCTAGGTACTTATTATTGTTACGGCTAAACGGTCGGGTGCGAATAAAGCAAGAGCGGTGACTGATAGCATGCTTTTAGGAATGTTATGTATATCGCGTTTATGAATTTATTACGATAAAACGGAACTGAAAAAAAAGCAATGAACTTTCCTTCAATCTCACTCAATCAATCGTCCACTAATGAATATTACGTGTCCTATCACTAAATATTTACACTCTAATAACTAATTCACTATTTATTTACACTAAAAAGCACGAAACAAAATAGCATTCATGTTGGTATAATAAATACGTGAGCCGCCCGAGATCGCGAAATCGCATACGATGCGAACGATTAAGCACGCGACCGAAAGAAATGAATAGCATGCGACGACTGGCCACCCGCCACGCGCCGGTTATTTGCTAGTTTGCTAATTGCGATGCGCGACGGGCATGAACGGATATTGCGATGTAAAGCAAAATAAGCAATTAAGCATATAGCAATAAGTGAGAGCCACGATAGCATTTGCTATATGATATGTATAAAAAGCACGGTGCTTTATTATGCTATATGCTTTATTAACCACCACTAGTGGCCAGGAGACCAAATACCACCAGAAAAGGTTAGAGGTAGGGATCCCTGTTGGTAGTTTAGTTGTTAATCAATTTTATCATTTAGGTTAGGTTAGGTTTATTATTTAGGTTTTTGGAGTTTACTTAACCTACGTAAATATTACAATAACAGACAGTATAAGGTTGTAATAGTCATTAAACTCTGCTTTAAAAATAAAAACGTTTACATTGAAAATGAAACGTGAATAATAAATGTTCTTAGTTTTTTTAAACATTCGTCTAAATATAGTTTGTTTCTTTAGTAAGGCAAAAATAAATTCACATGATGATAATTGGGCACTAAAACTATTTTTATTTAACCTTTTGTCCGCCACGCCAATAACGAAATTCTGTGTTCTCTACGACAAGCGACAAATTCCTTCTTTTGTACCTACAAAATAATAGGCAAGGAAAAAGTAAGTATCGATAAAACATCGATACATTTTATTTGTGCATGGTTTACGATTAAAAAATGCTTATAAGTGCCATTGAATTGTATTTCATTTCACCCATGTTTCACCTGTTTCTAAACTTAGTAATCATTACCCAAAAGTTACAGTGTTAGACAAGAGCTGATGATAGAATAAAAAAGTGATTCAAATATTTAAATACGAAAGTCACAGCACTAATCTCGTTTGTGACGACATTCACTGACGTTATAAGCCGTCATAGTTGCGATGGCGTGGCCAGCATTGCAATTACAATCTTTGCCGCCTTTGAGTTAGAGATGTACCAGTGCGATATAATTGCATGATAGTAAGTGGTATAAGAGTCACGTGATTAGTATTAGTACATTACTAGAATAGTATAAGTAATTAAGTGAATAAATGAATATTTTTTTTTGACAACTTAGTGTTAGTTGGCTCCGTTTTGGATCATGTAATCCACAAATAAAAATTCGCAAATTTGTTTTTTTTACGTATTTGTCCCACTGCTGGGCAAAGGTGTCCCCATAGCCTTGCACTCTTTCCTCTGTGCAGGTTTCTCCGCCAAATCATAAATGTAAATAAACATACACCCTAGCACTGGCCTGCCAATTGCAAAAAACTAAGAAAATTGAATTTCGCGGGCTGGAGCATTCACCTTATAAGTTTACGGATATAAATAAAAAGTGATCAAATATTTCCATATTTGTTTTATTTCACAGTATCCCTAGTAAGAAAAAACAGTATAAATTATAAGTATCAAAGAAACAAATACATAACTCAATTTGACGTCCATAGACGCACGTTTCAATTTGACGTCTATAGACGTCCGTGGCGGTCAAAAGGTTAACTATAGCGACCCGAATTTACACAAAAAAATCATTTAAATGTTTTTAAATTATTATTTTTTATAATATAAATATAAAATGTGTATATAAAATAGGAAATACATAAAAAATAATATAAGGTCTTTCTAAATGGATGTAAAAAACCCACATAAACATACCGAATTACTTCGGTATGCTTCAATTTGAATTATGGGTGTATTGAATTCGGATAATTGATTCAAATTTCGGCGTCGAGTTTGGCACTTTTAATAGCATCCACCAGCTCCGGTGATCTGCCAACAACAGGACAGGCAGGACACGATATTAAGTGTCCCATCGATTGTGGTACCACGGCACATTTACACTCCAGGGCAGTCGTCAATCCCGTCGGGGCTGCTGGTTGATACCGCGGCCTCGGCACAAGGGCTAAGAAGGAGCCCATCGGGGCTGCAGGTTGTTCGCAAGAGATACCGCGGCCTCGACATGAAGGGCTAAGAAGGAACATGGGTGGTTTTTAGTCAGTTGAAGTCTGACACTCTCTTCCGCTCTACCCAAGAGCGGGAGGGGTTATTGGATGATTTTCCACCTGCCAAAAAAAAAAAACCTGAACATGTTTTCCTTGCTCTGTTAACCTGCGTCAGCAGACTTAAAGAATTACACAGACAGGCACACAAATTGTCTTTGATTTATATGTCTAGATAGATACAGACTAAATAAACAGAAATATCGTTTTAAACTCATAAACTATAATATTATGAATATTATGCAATCACGTTCAAGGTCCAGTTTTGATTAAAAGAAATCCAGTCGTTAATAAACTCAACCAGTTTATTTTCAATGAAAACCACTCGTATAAGCCGAGGAACCAAATTGTGAACGTAACTTTAGTATTCCTTCTATTAATATTGATTATGTTGTAAATCTACATATATCACAAGGACGATATGGAAAATAAATATAGATTTAGATAGCTGCACCAACATGCCCTAGAACCGAAAATTCGAAGACAATTCGGGCTTTTGTCGAAATTTCTCTCTCAGCGAAAAGGATTGGCTCCCAGCAGTGGGAATGTCATAATCTGTTAAATAATAATCCGTCATGTGAGATGTAAAGACGTCTGATATATCAACCATGAAGTGTCAAAATAATATGACTAACATTTTGGCGATTTTTGGTTTAATTAAGGGTTTGTCGTACATGAAATAGGGTATTACACCTATAAAGGTTACTCTTTAGGTAAATAACCTATAGCAAAACTAAAACTACTATTATTACGAAATCAAACTTTTTTTTCGTCACCTGTACAGTTGTGTTTTTAACCGTCTTCCAAAAAGGAAGAGGTTCTCAATCCGATTTACGTGATTCTTTTTTAGTTTGATGCGGAATAGTTGCCATTTGGTCCCATAAAAATTTTACATAGTTTGGAACAGTACTTTTCATTTTATGAATATGTTTTTAAATTTTTAAACATATTTCGTTTATGTGTGTTCGCGAATAACTTCGTCGTTGTTTATGAACCAATTTAAAGATTATTTTTTTATTGGAAAGGAGATATTTCAAGGATGGTACCATGATATGGAAACCAGGACCTGGTGATGGGATCCCAGAGAAATCTAGGGCAACCGTCAAATTTCATAGGCACGTATAACGTGTTCCGTGCTTTTTCTGACGCTATTCAAATATTCGCATCTATCAGTCATCAATTCATGTTGATGAGCTGTACTAGTACTCAACGGTTAGGAGTTGAAAGCAAAAATAAGGGAATCTTGAAGGTTAGGTTTCTTGGTTGAATGTTATTAAATTATTTATTATTTATTTATTTATTTAAACATACAGTCTTAACACAGTTTCATATTCATTTCGTACCATTAAACCATAGATGGTTTGTATTGGTACTCACATTCGCTTTAACAACACTGCTTAATTACTAAAAAGAAATATAAGTAAAAATGTAGGTACATGAATAATATTTTGCACGCAACTACCCGTAAACATCCATCCGTAAGTGAGTGCTTGCTATACAGGTTGATTCTTTTTTATAGGTACTAAATTGTTTATGCAGTTATGGTAGTATTTTTTGTATTTTTGCCTAAAGTTTTTCTGATTTGTTTCGTCTTTTATGATTTTTGGTATTTCGTTTATTATTGTGGGAATTAGATATTTTACTGTTCGCCTGCCATAATAATTTCTCGTCTGAGGTACTATAAGTTTATTATTGATGATACTTCTTGTTGTTATTTTATGTGATATAGGTATTTGAATGCTTTGGTTATTAAATTGCTCAATTAAGAGGGCCATGTCGATTCTAGTCTGTACGGGCAAAATTTTACAGTATTTAAATAATTCGACGACATTATCTTTACATTGGAGCTTAATTTTTCTGGGTACGATGAGTTTTAATAGTCTAACTTGCAGTTTGGAAATTCTTTCAGTGTATGATTTAAATGTTCGCCCATAGCTAGTAATTCCGTAGGCTATAATTGAATATGTGATCTATACAGCTACGTGTAGTGTTATTTCCGCGGGTTTCAATTCTCGTGTAGTCGGATATCGCGCTAGTTAGGCCGCACTCGGACATGCTATTGACGTAGTATTCTCGAATGTTGTCGTATGTCTTTAGGTCTATGTTAACGTCTCTGTAATGTTTGGGTTGTAGATTAAAACATTATTAGTTGAAATAAGTAAGCGGCGTTTCTTTAACTTTATGAGTACAAGTTTTGTAGTGATGGCGGCGTACATAGACAATCAACTCTAGATGGCTATGCCATAGATAATCTATACTTTACATCTCCCTTTCTTTGAAGAGAAACTGAAAACATGAGTTTACAGTCTTTAGTTACATTTTAAATTTATATAAATGTTAACATGTACAAAGCTTACATTGTAACACAATTCTAACACTTTAACTTATCTTACATTGTAAATCAATGCTGACCGCTCATTAATAATTAAGTAACTAAATTCTATTAGCTTTTCACTAGCAACATAACATAACTAATATTTTAAATAATGCTAACAGTTTAACTTAACTTACATTTTGAACTATGCTAACATTATAACAAGACTTATGTTAATACATCAATATTAATCATTCACTAATAATTAAGTAGCTAAATTCTTCTAATAACTTTTACAGAACTAGGTTTAAAGTCTAAGTTTAAATATGTACTTAAAACAAACATGGAACATAGCATAATAATAATGTGGTCTATGTCAAGATGTACATAGTACATTACACAACATTGTGTATATCAATTTAGGTACTTATTAGAGATTAAGTCTCTTTACAGGTTTAATTGTCCTACCAGATCTAGATACATGAAATGTTGGTTGAACTGGGTTTGACAGTTGGATATGATTTGGAATGCTTGGTAAGGAATGTGTTGTAGGTGGAAGGAGTTTAGGAATCGCTGGTGATTGAGCAGGAACCTGTTGTGCTGCTGGTTCATCTGGATATTTGGTTTCGGGTACTACTACTCTGTTGCTAGTAATATCTGCTTGTGTCTTATGCAAATGGCTAAAGTTTCTTCTAAAGGTTTGGCCTTGATCTGTTTGGATGATTACTGACCTTGGTAAGCCATTAGGCTTTTCTACCACTCTTGCCCCTTCCCATTGTCGATGACCAACTTTGTGTCTGACTTTGTCATTGATTTCAAAGTTGACTGGTTTTGCAGTGTGTTGGTTACTGTAGTTTACTTGTTTCTCTCTCAATCGTTGTAGTTCAGCTGTAACTCCTTGAATTATTTTTGGTTTTAAATTATTGTCAATTGTAGGTATTGTTGATCTAGTAATTCTGCTGAAAAGTCGTTGGTTAGGTGAACCTAGTTGATCATTTCTTGGTGTGTTTCTCCAATTTAACATTGCAAGCTGAATATCGGACTTATCAAGGCTGCATTTTCTTAATATATTCTTAGCTGTTTGAACTGCTTTTTCAGCAAGGCCATTGCCTTGATGGTGATGTGGACTGGAGGTTACATGATTGAAAGTCCACTCTTTTTGGAAAACTCTGAATTCCCGAGACATATACTGTGTTCCGTTGTCAGTTTGGAGCTCTTCTGGTACTCCATGTACTTTGAATATAATTCCTTTCAGATAGCTTAATTCTTCTTTAAAGTTAAAATAATGTTGTATCTCTGTAGGAAGTTCTTTGACATTTTCTGGGAATCCTTGCATTATTGTCTTAAGAAGTGACTGTAAATGTGGATCTTCTTTTGTAGCATTGGTTAATTCTTCTGTAGCATCTAATGACATAGGTAGAATAACAGCAATTTTTAGGTTTTCTTCTTCATCAAATTTCAGGTTGGATGCATCACAATCTCGGCTAAGAAAGTCAGCCAATGGTATTTCACTTCCCTTTTTGAAAATAACTTTTGGTGAGTATGGTGACACATTATACATGATGCGTTGTAACCTTGCTGGTGCAGATTGTATGTTTTTCTTGAAAATTGTCTCAAGCGGTTTATGGTCTGATTCTACTGTCAGTTCTTTACCATAGACATATTCATGGAACTTCTTACATCCAAACAGTATGGCAAGTGCTTCTTTTTCTATTTGTGGATAATTCTGTTCAGATTTGGTTAATGCTCTGGCTCCATAGGCTATTGGCTGTCCGTCTTGTAGTAGTGCTGCTCCAAGATTTTTTGAGCTTGCATCTACGGTTAACGTTACTGGTTTATTTACATCGTACAGTCCCAGCACTGGAGGACTCTGTAGTACTTGTTTTATTTTATAGAGAGCTTCTTCATGATGACTTTCCCATGTAAAATTCACATCTTTATGTAATAAATCTCTTAGAGGATTGGTTAGGTCTGACATATTTGGTATAAATTTGTTTAGGTAGGTGACCATCCCTAGTAGTCTCTGTAGCTCTGTTTTATTTCTTGGTGTTTTCATTGCCCTTATGGCTTCCACTTTGTCTGGGTCAGCTTCTAATCCACTGGCTGAAACAATGTGTCCTAGGAATTTTATTCTTTGTGCTTCCAAAATGCACTTACTTTTATTAAGTTTGAAGCCTGATTTATTTATTACTTCGATGACTTCACGAACAGTTTTTTGTAGGTCTTCTTTGGTTTTTGCATGTATGAATATATCATCGATGGACACTCTAACGTTTTTGAATTTACTGAGCAAGTTTGACAATATTTCTTGGAATATTTCAGGAGCTGATGATACACCAAAAGGAAGTCTCTTGAATGAATATCTTCCCCAAGGGGTAGCAAATGTTAATATTTTTTGTGTTCTTTTTGATAGCTTGATTTGCCAGAATCCTTTAGTACAATCTAATAGTGCGAAGAATTTAGAACCTTTTATGTCAGCTGATATCTCTTCAATAGTGGTGAGTGGAAAATGACGTCTCAAAATGTTTTTGTTCACATCTGATGGATCTATACAAATTCTTATTTTACCTTTTTGTCTGACGATTACCATCGGGCTCACAGCAGGAGTAGGCTCTGTTTCCGGTTTTATGACTTCTAACTTCACCATTCTGTCCAGTTCTTGCTTCACTTCATCTCTTATAGCGTGTGGAATTCTTCTTGCCGGTTTAATTTCAAGCCTAGGATTTTCAATCAGGTCAATGTCATATTCATAATTTTTATAACAGCCTAATCCATTAAATACTTCTTCGTCGCACTGACTTTCTTTCAATGTCTTAACTCTTGCAACTAAACCTAGCTTCTCACAAGTTTCTAGTCCTAAGATTGGTGTAACTTTCTCTTTAACTACTTTAAATATAATTCTAGTTTCTTCATTTTTTAATTTACATAGTAACTCTGCTTCGCCTAATACTGCCATTTTGTCCTCAGTATAGCTTATTAAATTTCTAGTTCGGCTTGCTTTCAGTCTTGTCTTTGTTTTGTCGACCAAATGTTGTGGTAACACATTGCATTCTGCCCCTGTGTCTAATTTAGCGATAAAAGTCAAGCTACCAACCTGTATTTTTTCAGTCCAGGTTTTCTTCTGTCCGGTACTTATAGTTGAAATATATATGTCATCTTCTGAGCTGGAGCTTTCTTCTACTGTATTCACTTTGTTTTTCTTTTTAGAGTCGTATTTCTGCTTAGTTTTGCACATTTTAGCGAAGTGACCGTTTTTATTGCACTTTGTGCACGCTTTATTGAAAGCTGGGCATTCCCTTGGTTTATGGTTAGTGCCACATCTTCTGCAGTCGAAAGTTTTGGTATTTGTATTTTTCCCCAATGACACTTTGTCTAATTTACTTTTGCCTTCAAACTCGTCGAGTTGTTGAGAAGCTTGTTCGCTAGTTTTACAGATGTTTATTGCCTTAGTCAAATCTAATTTATCTTCTGTTAACAATTTTTCTCTAACTTGATGCGATTTTATGCCAAAGACGATTTTGTCTTTCAGCATTTCGTCTAGTAAGTTGTCGAATTCGCATTTGCTTGCTTGAGTTTTAATTCTCGTTAAGAACTCGTTGAATTGTTCGTCTTCCTCTTGTGTGATTTTGAAAAATATATATCTTTCAAAAGATACGTTGGTCTTTGGCGCGAAATAGTCTTCGAACTTTTTTGTGATGACTTGCAGGTTATCTTTGTCCTTTTTGCACAAGTTGAAACTATTGAAAATATCGATCGCGTCTGGGCCTATCACAGCCATAAATGTTGCTGCTTGAACCTCGGCTGGCTTTTTATCTAATTGTATAGCGATGGCGTACCATTGGAACTGTTGTATCCATTTTTTCCAGCACGTGGATTTGTTCGAGTCGAATTGTAGGTTAGCTGGCGGCTTGATACCAGATACTGCGTCGTTATTATTTGACATTTTGCTTCTTTCTCACTTATTGTCGGTTCTGTGATAGTTTTGAACCACTTCTGACACCATGTAATGTTTGGGTTGTAGATTAAAACATTATTAGTTGAAATAAGTAAGCGGCGTTTCTTTAACTTTATGAGTACAAGTTTTGTAGTGATGGCGGCGTACATAGACAATCAACTCTAGATGGCTATGCCATAGATAATCTATACTTTACAGTCTCCTAGCAAATAAGTGTCAGCTGATTTAATAGTAGAACTTGACAAGACACTGCTTATTTCATTTACGAATAGATGTTTACTTTCGCGTGGTGGTCTATAAATTGCACAGATATACCTATGCGTGATAATTGTGAGGTGTAGTGATTTGGCCAATTATACATTCACAGTGTATTAACGAATGATTGGTTGGTGTGAATTCGTAGCCATCTCTGGCATAAATTATTATTCCACCGCCTTTTCTGTTTTTACGCAATTTTCTGTGCATTTCGTAGCCATCGATGTGGTACATATGAACAGTGTTTTCATTTATATTAACTTCTGTTAAGATTAGAACATGTATAGTTTCATTGGATGAGCTAATTAATTGTGTTACACAACCAAAATTTTTAATTATGGATCTAATATTTATGTGAACAATATTCAGATTACTTTTACTAATGGAGGGTATAAGCTTACTAAAAACATTGATATTTGCACAGTCGAATAGTTCTTGGTGATCGGGAGAGAGATTAGGGATAACTTATTTTAAAACTATTACCGATAGGTATGTTGACGTGCTGCCTGCGTTGTGGTCGAAAGCCGATCGACGTCCATTTCGCTTCGTACGACTGTAGGCTTATCCTTTTCTTCTCTACGTAGCAGCACCTTTCCATCCTGGAACCATACATACTTATATGCTGGACGCAATTTTTGTTGGGCCAGCCACAGTAGGGATTTATTAGATTTCGTAAGGGCTCGACGCAGGATCACTTTTGACTTGGATTTTTCTGTAGGGGCTCCCGACACAACTTGTTCCAGCAGAAGTTCTTCCTTTTTGGATGCACGGACCCATGCCTGTGCCTGTTCCGCTTGTTTCAACTCTACCTGGATGTTTCCTTCACGTTCATTTCGATCTTCCACACGTTTAATATTTAGTATCTGTGATTTATCCACATTGAGTGTTTCAGCCAGCTTGACAGATATTGATCCAAGGTCTTCGTTTTGAGCTTTAGGGATTCCTATCACTTCTAGCACGTTATCTAGGCGCTGCTGTTCTACATTACGCACATATTGTTTTAGTGAGTTGACTTCTAATTCAAGATGAGTTTTTTCGTTGTTAAGGTGGGTATACTTCTTCTCCAACTCCTGTATGTGTTTATTTTGGGTTTCAACAGTTTTTGTCAGTTCATCTACCTTTTTACTGCATAGGCTTACTGATACTTCGATTGTTTGAAGTTCCTTCTTTCAGACTTTTTTTAGTTCGGCTGTAATATCCTTCAGAAATTTGTCGCTGTCTATGTTGCAGTTACCAAGGTTTCTATTGGAGGTCGCGACTTCTTCTTCTTCTTCGCCTTCGTCGTCCGGAATAAAGAAAGATGATTTCCTGTTAGGCGAGTTATGATTGCATTCATCACATATCCAGTCCAGGCTGTCCGCATTACGAAGTGCAGATAGTTGTTTCGCGGTAAGACCAGAGCAGGCTTTATTAGCATGAACGGTCTTAGCACATGACCTGCATTCCAGTCCTGGCGATCTGCTGGTTATTCCTTTGTTGCAATTATCACACTTGGTCATTTTCGTAAGAGTAGGCGGTAGTTAGCGCACAGATAGCTTATACGTTGACACCAGACCGTTACGTACGACAGAGCGTTAGCGAATGAATGAATGAAATGTTAGTATATATTTGTAAATAATATTGCAACTAAAAGAGAAATAAATCTCGGCGTAATTGGTGTACATACATAGAAAAAAAAACATACCGATCGAATTGAGAACCTCCTCCTTTTTGGGAAGTCGGTTAAAAATAAAAAAAACTTTTCTGCAAAAAAAAACAACCGACTTCAAAAACATCAAAAAGTGAAAAATAAACTTCAGAAGAAAAATCTGCTTCTGAAGTCGGTGCCAAAAAAAATAAATCAAACAAACAAATGTCACTGACTTCAGAAGCTGATTTTGAGAAGGTTGTTTTTTATAGTTACCGTTATCATAATCATATTGGCATTGACACTTCATGGTTGATATGTAATCAGGAAATTAACGGTATCTATAATTATCTATAATAAGTTGTATTGTATGATGGAATTTCATAGAAGCCACAATAATCGTATCTGTTTAGAAGCCGCAAAGGCTAATTGACATACATAATGTATTCATATGCCGTGACAAAGTTTGTTTGTTCCAACAGATTCTAGGGGAATGAGTCAGTGAAAAACGGTTGAATATTATGTTTGTTATGCCAACACGACACGCCAAACAAGTTTAAATGTCTTCCACTTTTAGAAAGAACCCATATTCCATATTATTGTCCAAGATCCCAGAGACGCCAGACATTACTTATTTTCTCAGAAATAAAATGTATGGGATATAGTCATTGATATAAAAACTAAAGATACGGTCGTCCGAACATTTGCTCGACGCGTTCGCCATACAGAGAATTGGTGTAGTCTACTCGTTAACGTAACCTTGTATAAGCGGCGTGGCATTTTCGAGGTTTATAGAACATAAATAAAGCTTTTAATAAAATTTACGACCGCACCCGGAGAGAGCCGATCGTGGACTAGTTCACTTCGGCTTAGGAAAGACCTTATTGGGACCACGTTTGTGGCGTCATTTTAAGATGCCGTCCACCCAGTCCTTACGGAGTAATATATAAGTCAATGGATATAGTGTTAGTACGTACTTTGCGTGTAAGCATACCTGCTAGCTTGGCATGTGACCAGTTGTGTGTCGTGTGTCAGTGTGGCTGCTGGGGACATAATTGACCTCTCCGATTGGTCTGGCTGCTTACAAAAAGTCTTGACATAGTCCCCTGACGTTCAGCAAGAACTGAGGAATCATCAACAAAGCGTGGGGCTCGCCTCAGCCAGCTCCGGGATAGATATAGAGCTGAGAGAGAAAGAATGCTCAGTAGAGCGCGAGGCTCGCCGCAGGAGGCTTAGATTTGAGCGTTGAGTGTTTTTCTCGTGGTCAATTATATGTCGCGCTTTCAAAAGTAACCTCTAAACAAAACATGTTTGTATTGTCTAATGACAAAAAAGCTGTAAACGTTGTTTTTATGGACATTCTATAGTAGGTAGGTATATTTAGTATCAGCATTGCACATTTGCACCCGTGCGAAGCCGGGGCCCGTCGCTGGTATCTTCTATACTAATATTATAAAGCTGAAGAGTTTGTTTGTTTGATTGTTTGTTTGTTTGAACGGGGTAAACTCAAGGACTACTGGTTGGAATTGAAAAATTATTTTAGTGTTGGATAGTCCATTTATCGAGGAAGGCTTTAGGTTATATAACATCACGCCACAATCAATAGGAGCGGAGCATAAATGAAAAATGTTGCAAAAACGGGAAAAGATATTCCTTTTTGAGAGCTTCCGTTGCGTGCGCTGCGAAAACGGTTTAAGTTACGTAAATATCATGTACCAAGGAATTGTTCCTCTTTAAAAGTTCTAAAAAAAAGTCCGCGACAGCATATGTTTATCTTTTACGATTGACTCACTGTAACCATTTTTTTATATTAAAATGTTAGGTTAAAAAGAATTATATTTTGCGAAGCTTATTTAACCCATATGATATTAATCTATATCTAAATAAATGTGTTTACTAGCACGGAAATTTAATATAGAATGTTTGTGCCCTTTACTCTATACAGTTTAAACAAATATCTTAGAAGATATCGCAATGTAAAAATATACGGGCGACAAAATAATTAGCGCGTGGCAGTCATTTGGTCCGGTGCGGTAGGTACGTGGGGATTCTGGCCTCTGGGGGCTCCGGAGAAATTCAAATTCAAAATATTTACTGCACCATAATGTTTACAAATACAAGGTGTTACTGTATATTAAACAGTAAGAGATACCTATAGTAATTGTTACTTTAATAATATAATCGAAGTCAATCTAAACTAATAGGTATTTTATAGAGGAAAGGTAAGATTTTTTGTTTGTTACGAGTACGATATAGCTCAATTTAATAAGTTGGATAGTCGATTTATCTAGAAAGGTTATAAGCTATATTATGTGTTGCAGACGAAGTTGCGTGGGTCAGCTAGTCAAATATAAAAATCAAGACGGAGATTGTAAGTAACGTGAGTCTCGTATTACTTTTACCTGCCTTTAGAACTTGGTACCTGTCACTATGCCATGCTAGCAGGTATGCATACACGCAAAGTACATACTAACACTACATTATCCCATACAATACATTTTATTTCAGGGAAAATAAGTAATGTCTAAGAGCTCTGGGATCTTGCTCTAATAGGAAAAGAATTTGACGGCACGGTTGGCGCAGTGGCTGAGCGATTGGACTGCTGCGCTGCGTGTCGCGGGTTCGATCCCCGCACGAAACAAATATATGTATGGCCTACAAATAGTTGTTTCGGGTCTGGGTGTTCTGTGTATGTGAGTTTAAATGTTTGTAAACGAGCCCACGATACAGGAGAAATTCCTAGTGTTAGGCAACGTTTTTAAAAAAAAAAATCCTCCGACCAGACGGGTAGGCCACTGCCCGAGGGGTGATGTCTGGTTACTGTATGCACTTCAATTCCATTTATTCGTACTGGGAACCTGTATAATGTGTGCGTAAGCATCATATGTTTAGAAAACAAGGTAAAACTGTCCTGAAGTCTCAAGAATAAAGAAGCTTAGCCTCTAAATTTATTACTATTTTGTAAAAACTAAGACTGTAATATTATAATATTATTGTTATTTTGTATAAACTAAGACTGTAATATTATAATATTATTGTTATTTTGTATAAACTAAGACTGTAATATTATAAATTCCTCTGGCATTTTTGTGTAAACTGGTATAAAAATTCATTTTGTCATCATCTTTTGACTGCCAGTCTAACCTTCATTGACATTGCATATATTTATAATTTGACTTTTGAACATTTATAATTTTTTTTTTTATTATTTTTTTTTCTGAATGCTTGTGATTAAAAGTTGCAAACTAACATTGTGATAATAATAATTATGACTATTGTATATTCTTTAAACGTTTTGGTAAATGATAATAATGATTAATTAAAATAACGATATAAACTTAATGCTAGTTAAATTGTCATAGTAGGGACCTAATTATATTTTATAAGTAATGTATGACTTTGTATATTGCCTAATTTATGTAGCCGTGCCCTAACCGGGTTTCATGTTGGAACCAAATTCATTGTAACAACTTTAAAACAGATGAATGCAATAAAGAATTTGAGTTTGATTTTAATTAGTAACGAATGTACCTATATCTTGCCCAGAACAATGTCGGGTCCTGTGCAGCAGATATCATTAGACGAAGAGTACAAGAAGAAGACAAGGATTACGCCGGGAGACATCAAGAAGTTCAGGGACTGGGTCGACACGCAGCCTCATCTGCCTTCAGAACATATTACTGGTAGGTGCCTTTCTGTAATGCCACATACATTATTTTGACGTGACAACGTCTTATAAATTGGTTTGCCGGGTGACACTTCAAGAAACTGCGTTACGCTCCGCTCACGTTATGCGCTCACAATGAGAGCGAGTGAGAGGCACGCGTCCAGAGCGAGAGAGAGAGAGTGAGAGAGATAGGCATACACACCGGTTCATGTCTTGCGCTTCTATTTTCGTTGTCACGTAAAACTTTCGCCCGTATACCGACTTTACAGGCAACCAATTTTTTTAAGAAGTTAATGTTTTTTCAGTTAAATCAAAACATTTAAATCAAAAGTCATTTATTCAAATTAGGCTTATAATCAGCACTTTTCGAACGTCAAAATTTACTTTACTTTACTGATTTACAAGTGACAGTCCCCCAAAACGCCCTCCCTTCGACACTTCCTAGTGTTTTTGCTGGAAAGAAGAAGTGGCAGAACAAACTCCCCAGCAAGTTAAGCCCTCGAATTAATCCCCTGTTCACTTTATTCAATCATCAGAACACGATGTTTTCTTTTATATTTCGCCATTAAATCACACATACATAACATAACATCACGCCTATAATCCCTGAAGGGTTAGGCAGAGATGCACCTAATAGTACTCCCACATTTCGTCCCATGTAAGGGGGCGAGCCTATTCCATCAAACTGACAGAAATCTAAACTCCGGCTGCTACTGAGAAAGTCCAGATGGAAAAACCCAATATAACTTTGCCCGACCCGGGAATCGAACCCAGGAGTTCATGCTCAGCAGTCAAGCTTGTGACCACTAGACCAACGAGGAACATGAACATGGATTATGAAATTAAAAACATAATAAAAGAGCTCTAGGAATATAAATGTTGATGGATAGAGGAGAGAAAGACAAAGAATTAATCTCGAGAGATTGTGTGATGAATAGGGGATCGGAAATAAAAACCTAATTAGTCCGTCAGATAGATGGATAGAGGAGCTTAGAACTGCCAATCAGGTCGATCTTTAGGTAAAGCTGTGCTTGCCTAGGTCGGTCTGTGGATGGGTGACCTCCCGACATACTGAGTTTCTTCCGTGCCTCGGAAAGCACGTTAAGCTGTTAGTCCCGGCTGCTTTATATACATGACAGCCGGGACCAACAGCTTAACGTCTACATATCTTTGGCAGTCGTTACAGGTAGTCAGTGAAATGAAATTCTGACATCCAGTCTTACCAAAGAGTATCGTATTACCTAGTAAGTATTAACTGGGTTGTGGAGGTCAGATAGGCAGTCGCTCCATGTAAAATACTGGTATTCAGCTGCATCCGGTTAGACTGGAAGCCGACCCCAACATAGTTGGGAAAAGGCTAGGCAGATGATGATGATAGTCCGTCAGATAGATTTCCAAAATTTTTTAAGACATATTGTTTCTTTGTTCACATAAACAAAAAATGAAGACGATACAGTCCTTCGAAAACTCGTGAACTCCTCGAAATAGTCACATATTGTTAGTACATTTTTTACCTACAGGCCCCAACTCATGATCTTTGATGCGTTTTATCTTCGTCAATTTTTATTAATTTGATAAAACAAAAAACACGTATCTAATATTTTTCGATAATCTAGCTGACTAAACAGAATCATATGTTTTTGAGTCGGTCAGATCCCCTATTATTGAAAAAAAAAGCAGTGACAGAATAGAGTGATAACATGGGAAATCTATGAAGTAAGATTCGGGCTCATACATAGCCCTATCGGTTCAGTAGTTTTTGAGTTTATCGCAAACTGACAGACAGACGCGGTGGAGATCTTTGTTTTATTATATGTAGTGATAGTGCTGGCCTGGGGTCCACACATTTCTGGAACATCTCTTTTATTTAATGATGTTTTTCCATCGACAATTGTCGTATTGTCGTTTTAGAGCTATTTTACCTCCAGTAATTAACTGGCTTTTATTGGCTTTGAATGATTCCCGTGATCCCGTGTAGTTTTAGGAAAGTATTTCATTTCAATAAAATAAAGAAAAGACCCGAGCCCAGAAAAACGATTATTAATTAAGTTACAAATGTATCACTCATTGCTATTAAAGTCCCATAAAAAAGTAAGTGCACTAGTGTTGAACAAGCAATAAACAATCTGAGTACCGCATTAAGGAGACCTGTCCAGTTTTTTCAGATAATTTCATAGGAAATTAATTTAATTACCCGCTTGTATCGTGGATCAATGGAGGCTGTTGTGACTCGTGGCTTCCTCAATTACGAAGATTACGTCGCTTTGTCGTAATCACAGCATTAATATCGTAAACCGAGGTAACTGGTAAAACCACTTTGTAAAATAATAAATACAATTTCTCGCCTTTATCCCGTGTAAAGGTCATCGATTATGCCATCCATTGCAGTCTAACTAGATGCAGCAGAAGACCAGAATTTTTCCGGTCTCCATAACCCAGGAAACTGGGTGATACGATACACGTTGACAAGACTGTTTGCCACTTTCAGACTTCCATCTTCACATCTGTCAAACAACCAAGACAACTTTGTGAAACTTATGTTTTTTTCCTAATCCTCCGCTATTCTTATCTGATTAATTTCGTTGTGGGATCCAAGACAGTTAAATTGTTTCTCTGGTACTTCGTCGAGCTTCATTGTCTCGGCGCGTTTCTGGTGGTCGCCACTGTTGATTCTGGCTTACAGGAGTTACAGCTTGTCGCTGGGCTTGTCCCAACAAAAAAAAGTCAAGACGACTTAATGTGCGTATTCCAGTGAAGGTAAGCCAAGGTGTGAAGTAGGTATTGAAGGTAGGTCCTTTGTTTCAAGCCACACTAGGGGCCGATCGCTCCATTCGTGTCGTGGTCGCGAGCATGAATCCTGAGAGGTTCTCCGAGTGTTCGATGACCAAGTTGGACAGTGTTCTTGGGTTACCGAGACAGGAATATTTCAGTCGTTGTAGTTTGTAAGAAAAAGCACGTCACACCGTTTTAAATGCGACTTATCTCTCTCTCTAATTGTATCGGCTTGTTCTCCCATCGAGCTATCATATTGAGGGAAGAGAGACAGCCCCTGTAGATATTTGCATTATATTAATCTTCGCTACATGTAAAAGTTTAAATGTGTGTATGTTTGTGTCCCCTTCATGCTGGAATAAATGGGTGGATTTAGATGTAATTTAGTTCACAGAACCTTCTGTGAAATCAACAAAATGATTTTTGTTTATTGTATCATTCGTTGATTCAAAAACTAGTCTTGTAATAATAAACACGACAATAAACACAAAAAACTACTCTAATAAAGAATGTATTGACGTAAACAGCAGAAATCCTTGGATCGCATGTATGATCAGTAGATAAACGCTAATAAGTGGACAGTTGATGACTGTGTCATTAGCCGATGTGTAATGGCCGCCACAACGTCGTAACAAGGCTCAGTGTACTTAATGACCGAATGCAGGCGTGTAAGCTGAATTAAGTGTAGCGGCCTTTGCTCGTCAGTAGTGAGATTATCTTACTGAAGATCTTCAGTACGATAAACAATGTTGGCAGGTGGTTCAAGGCTACGGCAAGGCGGCTAATTCCGGGTTCTAACTTTATTTTTACAAATTGTGCAATAGGGTAGTTAACAAAAAAAATCTAATTAGTCCAGTCCAGTTGCTCAGTAAAAGCCACAGAGTCTTGATCGACAGAAAAATAAAAGAGCTAAGAAGGAAGATGGGTGGTTTATAGTCAATAGAAGTCTGACAACCGCTCCGCCCAGAACGGGAGGAGTCATTTCATGATTTCCCACCCTCTAAAAGGCTAGGCAGATGATATGATTGAAATATAACTGGCAAAAAGGGGATGAACGCTTCGAGGATTTTTTTTATTGAAAATGGTACTCCAAATTGACATCTCCAAAAAGAATAACAAAAGATCTCGAGGGAGAGAGACATACAATAAAAAGTTTTGAAGTTGCATGTTCTACTCAGAATATTTCTTTGTTCTAATACCAGGAAACCTCCACCGAGAAGAGCGAATAAGGATATAAATCGTATGTAGTACCTACCGACATAACTCGAAAGCACCCTGCGTTTTCTCTATAGGATACATAAAACGTCATTAAAAAAAAATGTATACGATAGGCATTAGACAAAGATAAATGATAATTGTATTAAAATATATTTTACTAGCGGACGTCACGCGGTTTCACCCGCGTAGTTCCCGTTCCCGTGGGAATACAGGGATAAAAAGTAGCCTATGTCACCCGCGGATAGTGTAGCTTCTCAACGGTGAAAGAATTTTTGAAATCGGTCCAGTAGTTTCGGAGCCTATTCGTTACAAACAAACAAACAAATCTTTCCTGTTTATAATATTATTATTATATAATTATATAGTGTAGATTATCTTACCAAGCATGAGTAGTAAGAATTCAATCAATTACCTGTTAACCAGTTAAGCAATGGTAACCTTGATGTTACCTGTTCAGGTCTATAAAAAATAGTAACCAGTAATCTTGCTTAAAAAATATTAGTCAAGTTGAATTTTGAGGCATCGTTTTTTGTCTTATACTTGACTTCCGTGACAATGACAAGATGATAACTGCCTTGTTATTAACGAAATTACTAGGATAAGCACTAGACGTGATTACTAGGTTTTAAGCGTCGCGTTGTTGTTTCCTGTAGAAAAAATGGTTTGGTCTGTGAATGGGTCACCACTACTCACCGCCATGGCCAGCCACCAGACATACCTACAGTGCTTCGGAAGGCACGTTAGTCCCAACTGGCATTTGCAGATCTTTGCAGACGTGACAGGTAGTAATTGGTTCGAAAGTCTGACAACCAGCTTACCAAGTCATTTATAGATCTTTGGCAGTAGTTACACGTAATCATTGACTAGGATGTCTGACAACCAGTCTTACGAAGAGGTATCCAATCCCCAATGCTAACTTAGTTGTGGGGGTCAGATAGGTCGCTGCATGTAAAATACTTTATTCAGCTACATTATGGTTAGGCCGGCAGCTGAAGTTCCTTTTTTTACCACAAAGACACGTCCAAATTTTAAAATGTTTTTTGGCTTTCCTTTCCAGAGTTGGATCTGATCCTGACGTACCACTGCTGCAACCGAAGCACGGAGGTTTCGAAGCAAGTCCTGGACCTGCACTACACCCTCAAGACGCTCTTCACCAACTTCTTCAAAGATAGGATAGTGGACGCCAAGATATTAAAGTCTTTGAATTATTAGTGAGTAAACAATCTTTAGCCTTATTGTATTGGCTTGTGGATGGCAATCTTTATTGAGTCGACTCAGATCTTAGCTACGTAAATGGTGCTATCACTAGTGTGCATCAAATCCTGTAGCGTGCACTCTTATGATATTCCTGCAATAATAAGAACTGTTATTCTTCCATAAAATAAATTGGCAGTGACTTTTGGCATGCATGACACACTTACTCTTATTGTGATTACTAGTCATCATCATCATCATCAGCCTACAACAATCCACTGCTGCGGAAATAGGCCTCATCTACCGCACGCCACTAAGCTCGATTCACAGCAAATCTCGTCTAGTTGCTACTCCAGTCAAGGTCAAAGTGTGAAGGTCATCACCCCACCGAGCCTGAGAGCATCATCATTAGGTAACGAGTACCTTGAAGTTTAGGATATAGCAGATTTGCAACACGAGCTAGCTATTACGACTATGAACAATCGCAATAATTGCGGTGCGTGTGGTGTGAGGGCCCCTTTGTTAAAACTCTGTGAAAATGTGCTTAGGATTTAGTGAACATTCCCCAACAATTGTGAAAGTTGGAATCAGATTTTGTGAAAGTCATATAAGCGAGTAATTGACTGTAAAGTTGGGCCCTCAGTAATCTCACATAGAGGATTGAGGGCCCACTTGTACCTAAAAAACTATGTACACTACAGAAAAAGTCTTTATGCCCAAATCTTACCTAATGCCGAACAAAATTTGTGAAAACAAGATATTATCGCAAAACACTGTCCTACTTTGTAAATCTTCGTTCAAAATGGGCCCTCAATTCTCATACAATAATTAATTATTCGGAAGAATTGTGCCTATCACTACATAGTTTAAAACAAAGTCACTTTCTCTGTCCCTATATCCCTATGTATGCTTAAATCTTTAAAACTACGCAACGGAAGCGTACGTTTTGAAGCGGTTTGGTTTTAATAGATAGAGTGATACAAGATGAAGGTTTTAGTATATAATTTGACCGACATCCACGCGGGTGAAGCCGCGGGCATCAGCTAGTAAAGTTATAAACTATCCTTGTTGTCTAGTTAGCTTATTGGGAAATACGGCACTTTTGGTCTTAGAGGACTAAATGCGATTGCGTGAAATTCAGCCCTTATTATTTTGAATATTCTTATAGCCAGACATTGACCACTTTTGAATTTCAAGCTATTATTAGGTTCCGTAACCATGTTTGAAAATAAAGTTCAGTATAACACATGACTTCTTTTTGTTTTCTTCCAGTGTACTAACGCCACTTCAAGTACGAGGTTACGATGACTCCGGCGTCCTGTACTGTCGATTGCTCGACAGCGATCCTAAGAACTTCGTCTTCGCTGAATCACTCAGGTAATTTTTTTTCTTTGGATATAAAAGACCTGCTACTTCTCTACAAAATCAATTTTAAAATTGCTCAGTAGATGGCCATGTGACAGCGTCAGTAGTTCTTGCACTGTTGTTAAAATTAAAGAAACCCAGTTGTAAAACGTCTCTTTTAAAAACTATCATTTATCGAGATTCATGACCATTCGTTTAGTTAGTGCAATCAATCATATTGCTGATCACCAAGGATTTGAGTAGGTGGAGATTATTGTTCCTCGCAATGTACGATCATAATATGGACATGGCTTTAACAAAAAAATTTAATGAAATCCTGTCAAAGGTACTAAGACAAAAGATCCTATTTGCTGTGTTATGTATCTTGGGTAGTAACTGTAACAATATAATAATAATAAAAACAAAACAAAAGCTGGTTTCCAGGGACAATCTGGATTTGCTGGAAGCCAAATGAAATCAAATCCTCTTTGTCCTATATTTCATAAGCCACCAATCAATTCTTATTACTTTTCCAGGGCAGTTCTGATGGTGGTGGACCTCTGGCAATATGAAGAGGGCACGTGGCCAGGGCTGATCATCCTCATAGACCTGGATACCTGCACGTTGTCACACATTGCCAAGCTAGACCTCCAATCTGTGCAACAGTTCTTATACTTCCTTCAGGTAAAAGGTGTTTTTTTCGTAAGAAATTATTTCATTGCAACCATCCATTTTAGGTTTAGATGTTTATCATCTTTAGAGAAAGACTAATTGCATCTAGGTCAAATCGAAACTCCTTAAGACACCATCTTTTAAGTTTTACCGTATTTAGATATCGATACCTTTCAGCTTCACTATTTAATTGAAAACCTTGTATTTATCAGCAGATATTTATCCTAATAACATTATGATTTGAATTCACTTCACCAATTTCATAACATAATATCACATTTTCAGGAAGCCATGTTGTTAAAAATCAAAAGTCTCCACTTCCTCAACGCACCGTCGTTTATGGACAAGCTGATGATGATCCTGCGACCCTTCTTGAAGAAGGAGCTCCTGGACATGCTGAGCATTCACAACGTCGGAGCCAAGAGCTTAGAGAAATTCTTACCGATGGAGGGACTGCCAAAAGAGGCTGGTGGACAGTACAAGAGTTTGATGCAATGCAAAGGTGAATACTTTAAGATTATTGGTGTAGAGTAGGGAAATACCAAATAAGCAAGGGATGGTCTGTGTGAAATATAATAAAGAACGAATGAGATCATAATGCACCATGAGTGTGTAACGAAGGTTTTGTTATAACAATATTCTGATTTAAAGGAGTGTCCATGGAGTTTCTTGCCCGTTTTTCTCCATAGAGATCTATGCTTTGGAATAGGCAACTGGAGTACTGTCGCAGATTTTATGCCTTGTACTACTGGGACTATGTAACTGACCTACATGAAATAAATCTTTTGATTTTAATTGAGAAGTCTAGAAGAAGGAAAAACTGCGTCAGTATTTTTTCAATTTACTGTTATTTCAATCAAAATAATCCTTTCTTTTACAGATGACATGGTAGCCAAAATAACGAGTACTAAAGATTTCTTTGTGGAGGAGAACAAGAAACGGGTGGTGGAAGCCAAGAGACCTGGCAAGCCGAAGACCATCACTGACATCTTCGGAGGCATCGAGGGGTCCTTCAAGAAGCTGGATATTGATTAACGAAGAGACCATGAGAATTTGAGGATTAGAATAATTGTATAAATAAGGATATGTGTTTTGTTTGTTGGGTTCATTAAAGACGTTAAATGTTTTCGAGCTTATTTCTTGATCCTATTTGGAATACCAGCTGGAGGCAAGTAAAATGTGACAGAAAGAAAAGACAGACCTACTAAGCCGTGACTGATTCTAGACAGAAATGTTGATTATGTATTCCTAATACTATCAGCAATATCTACATTAGTAACTGAGTGCGCAAGAAGGGTGTGAAATATACAGAAATATGTTTTATTTGATTAATAATTTTCACACCAAATTTTTAAAACACAGCTTTGCTCAAATATTATCAGTAGCCAAGCACTCCGCGGTAAGCTAATGTCTGACTTACGATTTGTAGGTAAGCGGTTTGCACCTAAGCGGTCGAGGTAGACTTTGCTTAACATTTTAATTTATGTCATCACCACTGCTTTTCATGCGGTAGGTATGTATATCAAAACATCGTAAGAAAACCGGGATGTCCTGAAACCAAAAAAAAAACGAAGAAATGATTCTAAAGGTGCTTCCTCACATTGCATTCGCCTGTTATTATTTTAGTTCTGTTATGATTTTACTTCTGATCAGTGAGTGAGGAGAACTTATCAGTGCCTACATTAAAGTTGGTAGCAATCACTTGTTTCTGCATAAAATCGAATCTTGGATTGCCATGGTAGCCATACCTACACGCTAAGTTATGCATTACAATTTTAAATGTGCATGAAAAATCATCATGCAAAACCAAATTGCACGGTTGGCCGCAATGGCTGAGTGATTAACTGCTGCACGGCGTGTCGCGGGTTCGATCCCTGCACGGAAAAAATATACATGGGCTATTATATAGTTGGTCAGGGTCTGGGTGTATTGTTGTTTATGAGTTTAAATGTCTGTAAGCGCACCCACGATACAGGACAAATTCCTAGTGTGAGGTCTCTTCTTCGTAATGTAAATGATTCTTTTAGATTAGCTTCGACCAGAACACCGTCATTTCAACAGCGTTATCAGTGGCCTGGAATAAATCAGAATCTCAACTATGCATCCGCAATAATTACAGAATGAGGCGTATCTCGTCGGGGCTGCGGGTTGTTCGCAAGAGATACCGCGGCCTCGGCACAAGGGCTAAGAAGGAACATGGGTGGTTTTTAGTCAGTAGAAGTCTGATACCCCCTTTCGCTCTGCCCAAGAGCGGGAGGGGTTATTTGATGATTTTCCCTATTATTCCTTAAGTTCGTTTTTAATAGCTTTAAAATAAAGGAGAAGCTTTATTCTGTTAAAGGATTCTAAGACACATTTATTTTTCGAGCCAACAAATAAAATTAATGGCACAGGTTTTAAACAAGGTATTCTAATTGTAAAACCAAAACGCTGTTTGTAATTTGAATTGCTAATAATTTGGCAGATCCAAGATTCCTTAAAATGGAGTTAGCAGGTTTTATAAATGTGACAATATTTATTTTCGGATTATCATTTTTCATTTAGATTAAAATAAAAGAAGCAATCGTAAGTACAGAGATCAAGTTCAAAGGAAATGTCTTATGATTTAAAAAAATAATGTCGGCCCGTTGGATCTTTGGGATTAATTAAGCAGTTGCCAAAGTCCATGGCGTGCGGCTGATTAACCTCTAGATCATTGGTGTTACGTGTTCCTTACCATTTGTTATTTTATGTAAATTATGACTGTAATATTATTGAATTCCTAACAAAACTGGTGTATTAATTTTGACATCGACTGCCAATCGAACTGGAGGTTGCATATTTTTTGCCGTAATGGGAATTAGTTGCGAAATATAAACACTTTTTGACATTTATAATTTTTATTTTGATTTCGTTTTTTTTTTAGTGTGATTATAAGTTGCAAACTAACAATAAACAATAGTTATATTATTATTATTACAATGTTCTGTAATAATAATAATATGACTATTGTTTATTCTTTACACGTTTTTGGTGAAAACTGTTAAATAACTATGTAAACGTAATGCTTGTAAAATTGCCTGTAATAGTACCTAATTATATTTTATGACTTAGCATAATTATTTTATGTTGCCGTGCCCTAACCGGGTTTCATGTCGGAACTTAATATATAAGTAATGTAACAACTTTAACACATGGATGCAATAAATAATTTGAGTTTGAGTCCGCCGCGTGAATACTAGATATCAAAAAATTCTCAAACGTGCCATTTTCTAAGTACCTAAATTGGAACAATACTACATACATTAAATTAGCCGTTCTGAAAGACATCGTCAAAATAAGCCAACTTAAAAATTTACTAAAATCTGTAAGTTATGCCAAAAGTAAAAGGTCAGAAGACTGCCTAAAAACTATGATAAATCGCCGAATCATCAATAGTATACAAAAACACAGTAGGTCAACTGCTTATCATGCTGAGTTGCAACAATTTTTTGCACTAGAATTCTGGACACGTTTTTAAAAGTCTAACACTAGAAGGACACTAATTGGTTTCCTAATATTACTGCGTAAAAACTAATTAGTACTCTGTACGCAGCTAAAGACGACCTTGATGGATAATATTATTATAAGCTATCAATCAATCAACTTGGAGTTGCATTGCAGTTGCATTAATCTTTTCCTTTTACTGTGGAACGCAAAGGTTTGAACTTCGAATTCCAGGACCGCCAAACTGTCTTTTGTCATTCCATGGGACTTTTACTTAGGTATAAGTGTCGAAATGTGAGTGTAGGCACTATAGAAGTCCTGCCTAGCCCTTTGTCTAACACAAACCGTCTAACACCCGTTGGGGCTGCGGGTTGTTCGCAAGAGATACCGCGGCCTCGACATGAAGGGCTAAGAAGGAACATGGGTGGTTTTTAGTCAGTAGAAGTCTGACACTCCCTTTCGCTCTGCCCAAGAGCGAGAGGGGTCATTCGATGATTTTCCACCCGCCAAATTAAAAAAAAGCCGTGATACCATTCATATAATTATCTAGCTGGCTTTGGACATCATCATCTTCTTCCTGTCCTTAACTCATTCTATTTGGGGGCGCAACATGTTTTGTTCTTCCATTCTTCCCTGTTTGACGTCAAGGTGGCATTTACTCCTTTCTCAGTCATCATTCCGCACACAATCCATCCATCTTTTTTTTGGCCTTCCTCTCCCTCTCCATCCATCAATATTTATATCCATCACTTTTTAGTCACGTGCGTCTCATCCTTCCTCATTACCTACATGACCATACCAAGATACCAATTTAGAAAAATAAATAAAAAACTAGGTAAATCAAATAAAATGCAGTCTCAAAAAGAAGCGTTGCCGTGGCAGTGACTAGTTTTTTTACTACTCCCTGCATTATACTAGCAAAACATCAATTCATTTAGTATTTTTAATGTTTAGCATATTTTATCATGGTCATTAAAATCATATTTCGGAAAAAATACGCAAACGTTCAGATTTGTTATCACTGGTACAAACTTTAGAAGTGACGCACTGGGTTAATAAAACTCCGCGGGAATGGGCGACACACGATCACTACATATTACTCGTATAAAACAAAGTCCTCTGCCGCGTCTGTCTGTTCGTCATAAACTCAGAAAGTACTGCACCGATTTTCATGTCGTTTTCACTTATGGGTAGAGAGGTTCTCGAGGAAGGTTTTAGTATAACATGACTAACCGACATCCGTGCGGGCGAAGCCGCGGGCATCATATCATCATCATCATCATTTCAGCGAAAAGACGTCCACTACTAGACATAGGCCTCCCCTAAGTGTCGCCACATTGACCGGTCCCGTGCGTCTCGGATTCAGCATCATCTAGTAAAATATAATTCAAATATTCTTACATCATTAGGTACATGGTAAAAGGTAAGTCACTGCGTTGATGTATTTTTCAAAGACATAAAGAAAACAGCAAAGAAGATAATTTAGTTAGTGACTGACATATATGCAAAACTACATTATCTGTCAGACTCTGATGACTGGAATCCGGTTCGCACTTTTCGTACCAGTTTGACCGAATCTTGTGTCATCTGAATTGTGTTTTTTTAAATTCGTATTTGCATTTGATTACGAGCCACGACAATTTATACGCCGCATTTCAACCACCCAGTGCGTAGCCTACCAAAGCCTTTTATATCGGTACATATCTATTGGAGGAACTAAACCGATTTAGTAGTGTATGTGAGACCACGTCGAAAGGACGCGTGTAGTGACGTCATAAACAAAATTAATAGTTTTAGGACAATAACAGTAAATAAATACATAGTTCTATGTGAGTATTGTGTGGTGTTGGATTGCTTTGTTTTTAAGAGGAGTATTAGGTAATTTGTAAGGGTTTTTAGATAATTTGGGTGTTGTTACACCGGTAGGAAATTCATCATCGTTTGTGTTTTGTTTGCGAACAATATCTGAATGATTCAATTTGACCTTTGGCCTTCAGATAAATGTTTTGGTACCATATAATATAATGTTGATGGCGTGACCTCCAAATAGTCATTTTATTTATGTGTGTGTATCACTTCCGTATCTATGTATTATTCGGATATAACAGGAACTTCATGTTCAATTAACATTTTAACCAACATTTTTAATTTTCAAACCATCCTTTTTCTTTTCGTATCCATGGGATAAGGGCAGGAAGATGATGATTATAATTGGCTGGCACTCGATTTTCTTTGGACCAATAACTGGTCAGGTTCGTTAGTATCCTTCCCAATGTGCAGGTGGTTTAAAATGATGGGTAGGAAATAAGATGAGGCATCACTGGCACTGCTTGGGAATGCATCAAGCTTTCCCAAGCAGTTCCATCTTATAATTTATGAGCATTAAAACGTACAATATACAAGCAAAAGTCACCGTTTGTCGCGGAGTCATACAGCCAAACCAGTGCCTCCAAATAATTGTCAGTCTATATAATTTTTTATAACTCTTTCGCACTTTCATATAAGTTACAAAATACGTTTTGTTATGTTTTTCCTAGTTGTATTTAGGCTAAACATTGATGATGATGATGCCATCTAGCCGATTTCGGCCACACCGACTACATTCGATGGCTTGATTGCCAAGAGCTTTGTTGTGCTGCTCTTCCGTGTGCTCTTAAGTGGCTAGCATATCCAGCTTTGGCCGAAAAACTACGAGCACAAAGCGGACATGTCAGAACACCATTGACGACATTATAGTGTACAGCTGTAGGTGGTCTAGCTTTAAGGTCATCGCGCTTTTGATATAGATGCGACCTTCTTCTTTCTTCTAAACATTACTGAAAACATGATTGTAATTATTTGTACACCAAAAAAGAATTGACTACAGAACAGAAAAAAACCGGTGCTACCATTTGTGTGCCTATCATAGCAGCTTTAGGGTTGATAAGTTCGACCAAACTTATCAACAAAATTCATTTTACAGCTTCTGGACAAGATATTTCCACAGTCTCTCCATTACGTTCTGTGCGTGTCACCTTACCGACGTTTTTAGGATCGTGATAGTCGGACAGTATGAAAACTGATCTCTTGTCTCTCCACTTCATGATACTAACTTAAGTCTAAATATTATAGAGGAAGGAAAAAACGCGTACCTACCTACCTAGTAATTAGCGTAGGTATGGCATGTCGTGATATTTATTTA
This sequence comes from Diarsia brunnea, assembly GCA_949774965.1. NCBI lineage: Eukaryota > Metazoa > Arthropoda > Insecta > Lepidoptera > Noctuidae > Diarsia > Diarsia brunnea. The sequence continues at coordinate 819,190 of OX459016.1, read as the reverse complement.
CATAAGGAATACTAAATATTAGCTATACATTTAATCTTAAAGAAGTTCTTGGTATGTAAATATAATAGAATTAACTTGTCGTCTGCTGGCAGCTAAAATATTACATGAACCGTTAGTTTCGTCTCACAAGATCAAGACCATTCGGTAGGAAGTATCTTTACTTCTACACCAATTTTTTGCGACTACATATTTCGAAAATCAATCGTGGCGTTGACCTTACAAACTAACTGCGCTTTGGGCATTAATTTAAGTGTATCTTAGTATTAGTGAAAATAGGCATAAGACTTCATTGTGCAACTATTTGTGGATAAATACATTATTTTATTAAATAATATTAGACATTTAAGCATTTTTAATCTATAGAGAAATGCGAGCTGAACAGAACCAACGACCAGTGGTCCACATTGGCCCTGGACCGAACATTTTGAAAGTCATGGGGGGAGGCCTATACCCAGCAGTGGGATGTCACAGACACAACAGTAACAGTAACTAGAGAATTAAAAACACAACACTTCATGTTGTCACGATCATTTCAATTCAAGTCCACTGCCATTGACCCCAGTTCGCTTTCGGGATCCAGTTTTGGATACCCAAGGTCAGCCACATATACCCAACGCGAACGGCTAGATATAGTATGAACCGCCAGCGAAATTGATTATTTTTGACTTGTGAATTCCGAAATAAAAATGTTTGTAGGAATTTGTAGAATGTTATTTTGGCTCTTACTATTTACTATAAAGTAGTCGCTTTCATCGTATATCTCGTCAACGACAATAGGGTGGTTAACAAAAAAAATCTAATTAGTCCATCAGATAGATTTCCAAAAAATATTGGACACATAATTTTTCTTTATTCACTAAAACAAACAATGAAGACGATACCGTGCTTTGAAAAATCGTGTGACGTCATATTTTAAGACGTTTATGACATTTTTTACCGGTGAGTGACGTCACACTCACAACCCCCCACTCAAATGCGTTTTATCTTCATCAATGTTTTATTGATTTGATAAAACAAAAAATACGTACTTATCCAATATTTTTCGAAAAATCTAACAGACGGACTAATTAGAATCAAATTTTTTTTTAGTCAGGAAACATCCCTATTGACCTTAACAGGCGAGTCCAGGATTACCAATCGCCCCTGTAATGTGTGAAGGGTGGGCGTTCAGAGGAAATGCCTCTTATAAATTTTGACTTTCAAAAAATATTCACAACACATGTGCCTATACAATGTATAATTTGACTAAAGGTCTTTTAAATTGTAATGTCAGAAAAGGCAAAATTAAAAGCCTTCTAAAAATATAAAACCCTAATCCTTTCAGAACAATGGCAATAAAGGGGATATCGTTAGAAGACGAGTACAAGAAAAACACGGGCACAACACCTGACGACATCAAGAAGTTACGAGATTGGCTCAACACACAACCACATCTGCCTGGAGAATACATGTCAGGTACATTTTTTTTTGTGCTCATCACTTTATTCATCTTATTTTTTTTGAGTAATTCCATAAGATTTTCTATAATATACCAGGAGCAAATGTTGAGAAGTCTGAGGGACTTCACGTTTTTGAGGTTACTGTCGACCGACTTGACAATTATTTTTAACCAAGCAAAAGGAGAGAATTTGGACAGATTTATGATTAGACTTTGTGACCAAGCCTCAAAATGTAAATTTGAAAAACCAGATGATCATAATTTATTGTAGATCAGATTACAGAAGGATGTTCTTCGGTTGAGTTGAGGGAAAAGATTTTAATCATGGGGGAAGGAGTTACTTCTGACAAAATCGGCTCCATACTTATAATTAAGCTCCAGTTTGTGAAATCTGCAGTAGGAGCTCTATAATAATATGTTCGTGACCTCATAAACTTACAAGATATACTTACACAGTAGGACCAATCTTGTTTGAAAAGTTGTTACGATAGTAGTGGTCGTGTCGTCGCCAAATTTTGGGTCGAATTAATTTAAATTGTCATCAAACACGCTTAGAAAAAGAAGTCGTCGTGACTGTATATAATAGATATTTAACAGAGCCCATTGTGATGACTATATGAGAGTTATAAGAACGTGTTATAGTCCGTTAAGATACGAGACATGCACGTATATTAGCTCATTAATAGCGAATGTGTGTGTTGCATTCTACACGATCAAAAGAAATAACTAACATATTATTATACTAAGTAGTAGCACAGTGGTAGCAGTAAGTAATTTACGAAAGTACAGGTACAGTCAGCATCAGAAGTAGATTAACACGACTCAAAGTTTCAAAGCAGGGTTATTTATAAAAACTTGTTAACTATTACTCGTTAGTAACAACTTATTGAAGAGCAAGGCATATTTTAAAGAATAATTTTCTGAAACATTAAGAGTCTTGTACTTCAACTAATTGAAATTCCGCAATGTTAAGCTATTTCTGTTGCTGACCGTACCTAGTTGATATTGTACAAGTTTTAGACATCCTCTCCCTCATTGATAGTTAGCGCGACCGCTGATCATGACGTCCTGGATTTGATTTCCGGGCTGGTCAGTGTTATTGGGTTTTTCCTTTAGAAAATTTTGAGTCGCAACTAGGATTTGTGCCCGGTTGATGTCAATAGGCCGAACTCCTATTACATGGGACTTTAGTATATAACCAATATCTAAAAAGGTACAGATCTGCCTAACCCCTCGGGGATTACAGACGCGATGCTAAGTAGTAGCATTGAAATATGTTTTAATTTATATCATAAATTTAAAACATATTTTATTTCAATGCTAATGCTACAAAATAAATCAATATGTTCATTTACATCCTCAAAGAGCATGACCAATTCGATGAAAAAAAATCTCAAAAAAGAACTTGAATTCATAAATCATAATTCTTATAGATAAAATGTATAGCTACAGAAAATAAGCATTAAATATTAGATTAGTTCTGTTAAATGGTCAATAGGGTTGTTGACTAAAAAGATCTAATTAGTCCGTCAAATAGATTTTCAAAGAATATTGGACACGTATTTTTACTTTTTTCACGTAAACAATAAACGAAGACGATACAGTGCTTCGAAAAGTCGCGCGACGTCACAGTTTGGTACATTTTTTATCAGACAGTGACGTCACCAGCCCCCACTCACGATCTTTGACACGTTTTATTTTCGTTTATTTTTATTAATTTAATAAAACAAAAAACACGTATCCAATATTTTTCGATAATCTAACAGACGGACTAAACAGAATCATATTTTTTTAGTCAGTCACTTACCCTATTGTTTGTGTTCACTATTTTTAGATTCAAGGCAGCCTTGTCTATGCAATATTTAAAAGGCATAGGTATTTTATGTCTATAAGAAACTATGGATCTTCTGTCCTCTTAAATTTTTTAGTTAATATTTTTTTGTAGTCTTGTATTTGAACTTTTGAAGTAGTGTGTCATCATCATTATTTTGGCAGTTATGTGAGCTAGTAGGCTGCTTGGCAACGAAACATTATTTGGAAAACATGTCTAGACTATAAAATTGATGCTAATGACATAGCATAGAGGGTCATAAAATACCTATGGCTTCCGGCCACCGTAGACGCGGGCCTGTGGACGGTGAGTGATGGGTAAGCTCGCCGTCGTGACAGTTGGAACCTTGACCATAGATATGAGTAATACTTCAGATTATGACAAAAAACACTTGAGTGTAACTAATAATTTAAAATCGAATAAAGAAAGAAGTCAATTAAACCCTAGAAAACATCAGGTGAAGATTTTTGCTGACCAAACAGGACTTGACATGAGGAGAGTGCTTCAAGAGCTTATAGGAAACTCCGTCCAAGTTACTTCGATGATTAAACCAGGAGCCCCTATGGCTGAGGTAATAAGTTTATGTATTGATATGTGTAAGGAGCTTACCCACTCAGACTACATAGTAATACTAGGGGGATCTAACGATTCTAACCCTTTGAATTTTCAGTCAATTTTGTACTACACCCTGGGACAGCTGAAACATACTAATGTCTTAGTTGGCAAACTCTATAAAAATAATTATCTCAATGTTAATATGCTCAATAATTCACTGAAGCTGACATGTAGCAACTTTAAAAATACGTCTTTTCTGCCGCTAGATCTAAATTATACTGATATTAAAATTACTTCAAAATACATTAATACATTGAGAGCAAGTAGACTTATCCTAAAGGAAATACTTCGTATAAAGTACAGAAATGACTATTATGAATATGTTAAAATTAAATCTGATGAATTAAAATGTTATAACAATGTATACTTACAGACACAGAATGAAACTTCATCAAAATATTACAAACCCGCTACTGGTAGCATTGGCACACAGACAGATGAAAAGTATTTTTTTCGATCATAAGTTAACTCTTAATTCTCATACCCTGACCAATTCATCTGATCTCGATAAATATGTCTCCCTTAATATTTATCATCAAAACCTATGTGGAGTTATGAACAAAAAAAATGAACTAGAAATTTATGTGGAAACTCTTGATAAGAGGCCAGATTACGTGTGTATAAGTGAACACTTCTTGAATGAGAGCGCTGCAAGTGTTTTTAACCTAAATATGTATAAGTTAGTAACATAAAACACTAGAAAAAAGAAATTAAGAGGGGGTAGTTTAATTTTGGGTCATGTGGATAGAGAGACTGAAATTTGTGAACCAATAAACAAGTTGTATAAAATGGAATGTTTTGAGATCTGTGGTGCTAAAGATACTACCACTGGTCTTTATATCTGTTGTTGCTATCGAAACCCTGTTGATAAGAATTTTGAACAATTCTTAGAAAGATTGGAGAAGTTGTTGGACTATTTATTAAATAGGAAATGCATAATATGCGGTGATTTTAATATTGATCTGCTAGTGGATAATAAAAAAAGTATGGAATTCCTTAGTTTGTTAAAATGTTATAATTTTAGGTATCTGATCTCCTCAGCAACTTTCATCCGTAACAATAGTACTTCATGTATCGACAACATCATAACCAATCTGCCTGATGCATGTGTATTGGGTGACGATGTGGATCACAATGGTCTGGCCGACGGGCATGCAGGTATTTTTGCTGAGCTTCATTTGCAAAATCAATCCGATCAGAATGAGAATCGTTTTATTATAACAGAAAGAAGAATATTCAACATTAAAAATAGTGCAGCATTCGTACAGGGTATTCATAATGAATCTTGGACCGATATGGGTATTAATACTTTTCTTAAAAGTTTTTATAAAATGTTTCGAAGTAGCTACAGAAAGAGAAAATGTAAAACTAACCTTAAGAATAAATCACAATTAAAGTGGGTTACTAAAGGAATACGTACCTCCAGCAAAATGAAACGTTTTTTATGTGCACGCAATGGAAATAATCTTGAACAGAGTGTTTTAAATTACAAAAACATGTACATTAGGTTATATAGAAAGATTGTTACTAAAGCTAAAAAACATGCTATAATGAAACAAATAAATACATCAAAAAATGTGGGTAAGGAAATTTGGAAAGTAGTAAATAAATGCACTAATAAAGAGAAAGGGATTCAACGGGAACTTAGATTTAAGGTGGATGGTCGAATTGTAGTGGATCCAGAGGAGATAGCTAACTTACTGGTGAATCAATTTGATTATAAATGTGCTACTGATGAAAATGAAGAAGACCATGCTACGGCATTACTTCATCGATACGCGAGCAAGGTTAGTAGTGACATGCATATTTCTGCTACCACTCCAATCGAGATTTGTACCATAGTTAAAGGAATGGAAAACAAACATTCCTGTGGGTATGATGAAGTTCCGATTTGTCTGATCAAGGAGCACATTGAAATATTAGCCGAGCCTCTATCTAACTTCTTCAATAAATGTATAAAAGAGGCTGTCTTTCCAGAACAATTAAAAATGGCGAAAGTAATACCTGTGTATAAGAAGGGAAGTAAATCGGATCTTAAAAACTATAGACCTATCTCTCTATTACCGGTTCTATCAAAATTATTTGAAAAGATACTCAAAATTCGACTTCTAGCACACCTCCGAGTAAATCGTGTTTTAAATAGAAGGCAATTTGGGTATCAAAAGGGTGTTGGCACTTCAGACGCCATATATACGTTATTAGATGATGTGATAAGTAAAATTAATAATAAAATGAAAGTTGCAGGGATTTTCCTAGATTTAAGTTCTGCTTTTGACACAATTGACCATGAATTGCTTCTGACTAAAATGAGTCATTATGGAATAAGGGGAAATGCTTTGCTGCTATTCTCATCCTACTTAAAAAACAGGCGGATGTACGTTCAAATTGACAAAACCCTGAATAATTATAAGAAAAGCTATAAATCCAAAATTGCATGCATATCAACGGGTGTCCCACAGGGATCTATTTTAGGACCTATTTTATTTTTAATATTTATTAATGACTTGATTAATTATCTAAATACAATTTTACCGGACATTGAATTAGTAATTTTTGCAGATGACACAAATGCCATAGTGGCAGCAAATGACATGGTAGAGTTGACAGAAAGGGTGAAGGCTACGCTACAAGCTTTTCATTGGTGGTTCACAGCAAATAAATTATTGATTAATAGTAAAAAGACTCAATTAATGTTATTTAAAACAACGGCCCGTAAAAAAGATAATTTAAATGTTGCCTTAAATGAAGTCGAAATTGAGCTCGCTGTCGAAGTAAAATTTTTGGGTATACGTATTGATCAACTGTTAAACTGGAAACCAGAATTAAAAGCAATTGATGCGTCGGTATCATCCGCATGTTATGCTCTGAGAACGCTGAGAAATGAAATCAGCATAGAACAGCTAAAAGTTGTATATTTTGCGCTGGTGGAGTCAAAAATTAGATATAGCATACTTTTCTGGGGAAATAGCTATGAATATAACAGTAGAAGAGCTTTCGTACTACAAAAACGTGCAATTCGTACCATGGTTCGCATCTCTCAAAGGGAAAGTTGCCGGCAATACTTTATTAATTTAGGCATACTAACAGTACCAAGTCTTTATGTACTGGTACTTTTAAGCAATATGGCCAAAAACATGCAAGACTATGAGACAGTAGATGAACGGCAGATAAGGGAAAGCACCCGTAGACTGGACTTGATGAATAAAAATTGCACCACAAACAATCTAAGGATTGTAAGACACAGTCCACGATACCAGTCAGTAAAATTATTTAATAAGTTGCCTCTAAACATTAAAAGTACTGTCTACAGTAGCGGTTTCAAAGCAAAACTAAAAGATTACCTTTTGGATAAGTGTTTATATGCAGTAGAAGAATTATAATTTCAATAATACTTACTATTAAAATATTGATGAAATATAAATTTATTATTTCTGACTATTGAATTTTAAATTTGTTATGTTTTTTGTTCTATATCTATTTTTATGTTTTTGCGTGTAAATTATGTTAGGTAAATTATTATTGCTATTGAATAAAATTACCATAGGTACCTAACCATAAACTATTACAATATTGAAGGGTTCATCAGTTGATATGTAAATCATGTACCTATTTATGTGATATTCAATTATTTATTATTGTGTTTGATTATTATTTATTGTTTTGTGCTTTTTAATGAATTTAATTTGTTTTTAATTTGATTTTTGACATTAGTGAATTTTTGTCACTACGAATTTATATTCCAATAATAAGTAAATGATTTGACAATAGATGAATTTTGTCGTTATGATATTCTTTTCTAATGGATTATTATAAAATATTGCCAATTGTTTATTATTTTAAATGACTTGTTCTCACAACAGATTCTATGAAATATGATTTTAATTGTTGACCCATAATGAAGTTTTGCCATGTCTAAAATTTTTAATGGGTTTTTGTTTTAATGATTGAATTGTAGTTATAATTTTCTTTATAAACTAATTTATTATTACTGAACATTGTTTTATGTTACTGTTGGTTTATCATTCTAAATAACTGGTTGATATTAGTACCTATATTTCTTAATGTTTTAACTTCTTAAATATGGACATTGTTTTATTATTGTGTTTGTTTTTTTTAAGAATTTAATTTGAACAGTGAAGGTATTTGTTTTTGTATTTTTACTATTGATACTGTCTCTTATGTTCCTTTTTTTTTGTAATATTTTTTTATTTTTTGTAACACATTCAGACACAATGTAAATTGTTATTGAATTGAATAAATGAAATGAAATGAAATGAAATGTCCGTCCGTCTCATGACGACGACAGGCCGAGTCGACGGCGCGTTCGTGTTCCACGCGCGCCTCAAAGAGATGTCAGCAACATGGAAGGGGCCCCGCAATGGCCGACGCAGGTCGGGACTGCGGGTTGTTCGCAGATACCGTGGCCTCGACATGAAGGGCTAAGAAGGAACATGGGTGAATTTTAGTCAGTAGAAGTCTGACACTCCCTTTCGCTCTGCCCAAGAGCGGGAGGGGTCATTTGATGATTTTCCACCCACCATAAAAAAAGGGTCTAAAATACCTACAGGGTAGGAGGGACGCTGACGTTGATATAGTTACGAACTTACGACGTATTCAGTAGGTACACCATTCTGAAATCCACAAAAATGATTCGTGGGCGATTCTAATGAGTTAATATAAGTACATAAAAAAGAAATAAAAATAAACTACTGTTATTAATAACAGACAAAAAGGAACAGGTTTTTAATTAGTTTAAATTGTCTTTTTTAATGTTACTTATCTCAAAACTCCGTTCAAAACCAACGCCACAATGGCCCAATCAAGGGTCTAAGTGCGTATAAAATCCCAGTTAAACTAATCTCTAAACTCCGTCGCTCTAGCTCGAGGATCACGTGACTAAATGAGAACAGCCGCTCGGGTCGATCTATAGGTTAAACCGTGCTTGCCTAGGTTGGTCTGTGGATGGGTGACCACCCATTACATACTGAGTTTCCAGATGACGGATCGATGAGGACTTTTTACATTTCATTTATTCTTCAGCCGGGTGGGAATTAATGTAACCTTACCCCTATTTTTTGGTCTAATTTGACCGGACTAATTAGTGGTGGCAACAACCAAAAAGAGTCAAATAAAAAACTTTTTCCCAGCAATAAGTTTTTTTCTTTCAAAAAGGTTTTTAATAAATTAGCGTCGAATTTAACGATAAATTCTACAGGGTGTAAACGAGCCCTGGAAACGACTTTTTTTACATTTTACGGTAAAACTCAATGTCTAGCTAAATACTAAGGTACCTACATCATTGTTTTGTCGCAGACTTGTTAAATGTTTGGCAATTGGTATCGCAAACATTTTTTGACGTCGACTTACATCACTTACGTCAGTTTACACGAACACTAAACGACATCTAAGTGCTTGCATAACCGGTCGGTATCGGGAACAGAGTCCATGCTACCGGCACGGGGCGGTCAGGGCTCCAGAGAGACGAAACTCCTAACAATACGAGCCGTGTCCAGGAGTACCGCTTTCTGTATCAAGCCCTTGATCCAGCTGCCTAACGAGAGCTTCCTAAGATGCTAGTCGATGCTCTTGCATGCCTAAATACTAAACTGCTCTACGTGTTGCAAAAACCTTGTTAGACACTATTATTATCCGTTGATAATAATAGTGTCTAACCATGCGGGTGTTTTGGGTAAGGCCCCAGCTACATATAGCAAGATGAGCTATACACCCGATGTGCAGTACAATGAACAATTTTGCTTACACGGTTCCGGCCCAAGGATATCGAAATATTTTTTTTTAGGAGAAACGCACCCAAGATATTTTAAATATTTTTCTGTGTACTCTAAGTGTGAGAGGAATATAATTATTGCAGCCAATTTTAAGTTGATATGTCGTGTTCATTCAAATGCACATTGGGCGTTTCGTTGATCTTTAATTTTGAATAAAACATATTATGTAGTTAATTTCATTAACATTTTTTTATTTAAGGAGAAAACATCAAAAATCAGTTTTAATATTAGTGTTTGAATTTTAACCTAAAACAGCCAACAGGAACTATCAATTATTATTATTTAGCATTTTAGTAGATACTTTTAAAAAAAAATAATAAACAGTCCGAATAAAAAAAAATTAAAAACATTATAAAATTAATCAAATTCTGAAAAGAAACATGAGTATTTTTCATAATAAATAAAAAAAGTGGTTTTAACTTTTTTACCATCTCCTGTACTGTCATAACTGCTATGTGACTGATTTTGCAAAGACAGTTCGGGACGATACTCTAGGTTCCCAATATGTTCTGCTAGAGGCAAGAATTCTTCAATCTAAAACAAATCCTTAAAACTTAGAACTTACGTATTATTAATCATTAATGCCCAATGCGCAACACAACGATCATTACTTTACGACGAAGTAAAAAATAAATAAGTGGTATTGAACTAAGTTAAAAACTAATTCCGATAAAATGTGTATTTATCATATTATTTATCTTACTCATGTATTCAAAATTTTGAGTTTGACCGTTCTAACTTCAAGCAATTACTATCTACTTGCTTTTACTCAAGTAATCAATTTGACTAGTTTATTGGGAGCATGTGTGTGAAAAAAGCAGAAAGTTGGACCCCCGGTAAACCTCACAAACGATTGGATTCCGTGATTGTCGGATTGGGATTTGGTGATTTGTCGGGAGACCCGGTATCGTCCGGAATTGTTTGTAAAAGAGCCGAATTACCAATCAAAATAAGAATATTCTATCTGAACTGCAAATCATTTTATTTATTTATTTAGGACAACCAACAAAGCATACACTAAAAATACATGTTAAGCTATTCATAATTTCATACTTATTATAGTGTAGCCTTAATTAAAGGCTGCCACGGCATGCGTTAATCAAAGGAGCCAGAAATGTAATACAAATTGTTTGGTACACATACACAGTTAATTATTATTGTTACATAAATCAGACATACAATAAAATTATAAAATCAAAAATTATTAAAATTTGATTAATGCTGGATTTGCTTGCCAGCCAATGAAAAATACAGCAAAAAAAGAAAAAAAAAGACAGTTTCTAAATCTTTACTTAGTGAAAAAGATAATAGAAAACAATATTGATTATAAATTTAATTATTGTTTTAATTACAGTTACAATTAATTACTTTTATGATAATGCCCTACGCAAGGTAGACTTGATTGTATGTAAAGAGTAAGACATATCAATATCTACACTGGGTGAGCATGACAGGCGACTAAACTGAACCTGCATTCTGCTAATGGTAGAAAAATGACCAAGATTGGTTTTAAAGCCCTAAATCATACTACATTATGTAGGATGTAGTACATTAAACATCACAATAGAAAGCTTATGTTCATTATCTTACATTAGTGAAGATTTGTCAAAATAATGTTTGTGTTCCTACATTCAATAGTGTTATGCATGTTGAATTACAGGGGTTGCCGGATAAAACAAGGGCCGGATTACCGGGGGTCCACTGTATATCACTTTGAGCATAGACTATATATATTTTTACATAGACTAAACGTACCGCACATCTATGGTAACTTTAACTTCGTTTAACGAGAGGAAAACACGACAAGGGGTCTAAAATTCATAATACATAGTAACTGCATCTGTGACCATTTTACGAATTTTAACGCAATTATAAAATATTATTATCCTATTATGATTCTGCTAAAGCGTTCATTTTAGGCCCCCTGAGTTGAATTAACTAAACAACCGATACTTACCGTCGGGTCATCTCAATAAAGATTACACTGATTAGAAGACATAGTAATTATAGCTGGGCCACGAGGAAGTAATTTAGGTCTTGGTAACGTAATGCATCTAATAACTAATAATAGGTGGTTTAACGTCTAACCTTGATCTGTACTAAACTTGTTTTTTTAATAAATATTCTGATTTATGTGTTTATGTACCTACACACGGCCAAACTATTAGATGCATAGGTACCCATGGTCTCATTGCACTATTCAGGCACGATTATACTGTAATTTGCGAGGTACTGTCAGTTGAAAGTATTTATTTATTTATTTAAACTTCATGGACAATAGAGGCTATTTACGTATGCTTATTTTATGCCACAGGGAATTCTCTACAAGTCAAAGTTTGGGACCTCAGTATGTGGTATGCATGTCGCTTCACTTTAGACAGTTTGTAAGCAGCCTAGTACGGAATTTCGTAGAAGGGACCAGCTGATATTGATTTTTTTTCTCACTGTGGCACTACGTTATTAATTAATAGCGTAACGTAGTTTATTGGTGTAATTACACCAATAAACTGGACGCAATCAGCATATTTAAAACGAGGCATACAAGTGAATATTTCATGGCAATTATAACACTGACAGGTCTAGAACGCGGTTTAGATTTGCCTAGCACATTCTTATACGTCAAATTCCCCCTATTTAGTTTTAGTAACAACGTGCTAACTTATTATTTTGTGAACTGTACGTTAAGTTCAAAATTAAGTACTTATAAACCGATTAAGAGCGACATCAACAGTCTTGTTAAGATATTAAAATGTCATAAAACCGTATAAAATAGCAGTAGTGGTGCTTTAGCTACAATGCATATTTATTTTTGCATATTTCAATGTTTGCTTTGTGCAATTTTGTAAAAACCCAGTAATATTTTGTCGACCCTGGAATCGAATTCAGGACCTAAGATAATTTCTCTAATATCCATTAAGTTGATAATTTGTCCATTAAGTTGGCATGCAAACATGTTATGTTATGTTCAAAACACAGTAACTGTAAAACAGGCATTAAATTAAATTTTCAACACACTTGCTCATAAAGTGGCTCTAATTTCACCGCAATTAGGCACATAATGACACCTGTAATCAAACTGTGAATTTTTCATTGCCATTATTCACAAGTGAGTTATAGGTTTTTTTTTTAATTTTGTTGGTTGAGTTGCTTTGTTCTTAAAAAAGTTTCGAAACTAAAAAGATTGTGTTCAATACTACAAATAAATTAATGTACTATTGCTTGCTCATTTCATGCAACTTCGAATTTAAATAGATAATTTTAACTTGTATATACGTTTTTAATAAATGAAACTTTTGTTTTCTCTGTAATAAAAAAAACTTTGAATTCCTCATTTTGTACGTGGCAAAAACGCTTTCCGCAAAAAGCAAAAAAAAAGAAAACTCAATCTTTTAGTCTATGGCCGATCGCCATTGTTAGATGCGCGCGCAGGAAAACTGATTAATTTTTCTCGCCATGGCGAAATTTTTTTCACAACTCGTTTTAACTGTTGAAAATGATTTTTTGTGTTATTTTCTTCACAAGTGTGTTGAAAAACGTCGTATGATACACGTGTGTATTGATGATTACCGTCCTCGGCTCTCTTAAGACCCTCACCTTACGGCTCGGGTCTTAATGGCGCCTCAGCGGTAATCACCAACGTGACTCACTTATACCATAATGTACTATTAATTGTTCTCCCCGTCACTGCGATATTGTTTTGTTCTGGACCATACCAGTAGGGAACCCTCTGGTTACGGAGATATTGGGGGTCAAAATTCCAAATTTTTCACAGCTGTTTTTTTTAATATTTTTTTTTTAAATTAGATACCTCCAAGACCCGTTTACTATTCAAAACATTCATAAACACAATGTTTTAAGAGTGCTTCATTGAGATTTACCCGAAAATGTGATTTTGAACCCCAAAAACAAAATTCGTTTTGTTAGCAAAAATTTTTGCGATGTACATAATGCTTGGTTAACGGCTTCGTAAGTACGTTTACACCTTGTATTTACAACAAGATGACAAACACAAACACAAACTTATGACGTTCCCACTTCGAATGGCAAGCACATAAACTATTGTATCATATTTGGCACAAAACAATACAAACCACAACACAATAATGGGTGTACAAAGACCACCTCGGGTCAACCTAATACCCTGAAAGAATACAATTATCGCTCCATAAGTGAGTATAAATAAGAAATAATTTTCTTTCAACTCCTAACCGTTGAGGAGTTGTACCTTCCACCATCATCAGCGAATTCACATGATATTATGATGGTCAGACGCAAATACTTTAACAGCTTTAAAAAATATACTAGCAGACGTCACGCGGTTACACCCGCGTAGTTCCCGTTCCCGTGGGAATACAGGGATAAAAAGTAGCCTATGTCACCCGTGGATAGTGTCGCTTCCCAACGGTAAAAAGTAAGATAAGAATTTTTGAAATCGGTCCAGCAGTTTCGTAGCCTATTCGTTACAAACAAACAAACAAATCTTTCCTCTTTATTATGTTAGTGTAGATGAAAAACATCATCTATATTATAAAAATGAATTGCTGATCGATTTGGCTAATTTTAGTCTTGAAATATTCGTGGAAGTCCAGGGTAAGTTTCGTGGAAGGCAGGGTAATAGGTAGAGTAGTAGGTGGGGTAGTAAGTAGGATAGTAGAGTAGATATGGTTGGTAGGTAGGGTAGTCGGTAGATTCGTAGATAGGGTGGTAGGTAGGTAGGGTAGTAGGTAGGTAGGGTAGTAGGTAGGTAGGGTAGTAGGTAGGTAGGGTAATAGGTAGGTAGGGTAATAGGTAGGTAGGGTAGTGGGTAGGTAGGGTAGTGGGTAGGTAGGGTAGTGGGTAGGTAGGGTAGTAGGTAGGTAGGGTAGTAGGTTGGTAGGGTAGTAGGTAGGTAGGGTAGTAGGTAGGTAGGGTATTAGGTAGGTAGTAGTAGGTAGGGTAGTAGGTAGGTAGGGTAGTAGGTAGGTAGAGTAGTAGGTAGGTAGGGTAGTAGATAGGTAGGGTAGAAGGTAGGTAGTAGGTAGGTAGTAGGTACAAAAGAGGGCATTGCAACGCATGCCGGGAACAGCTAGTTGCCTATAAAAATTGAGGGTTGCCCTAGATTTTCCTGAGATCCCATCATTAGATCCTGATTTGGTGACAACGGGACCACCTAGGGAGTATAATAATATATACCTTTTCGAACACAAAAAGAATTTTGAAAATAGGTTCATTAATGACGGAGATATAATATGCGATAACAAACATACAAAAAAAACACAATGACAAATTGAGAACCTTCTCCTTTTTTGAAGTCGGTTAAAAAGACCCCGAAAGGAGAGTGAATGTCAGATCTGCCCCCACTGGTGGCAGACGCCTTTTGAATTGTTGGAATCCTCTACAAGTAGTGTCGGACTCGACGAACAAATAGAAAGAAAAAGTATTTAATGGTCTCACACAGGACGCAGGAATAGTCATCTGCCACCACTAAATAAACAGGGATTGGAAGAATTTCACATTTCGCCAGTTCCATGTGTCAGACTTGACTTGACTGCAAGTACTGTTAGTTTTTTACAGTCACAATTATATAAACGTTGACAGGTTCAAGTCATCTAATGAGACATAATTATTAGCCCGCGATCTATTAATAAAATTAATCAGATTCATGTTGACTTTGCGAAAAAATACAGTTTCCTCAACGTACGCATAAATCAACATCACACAATGGGGCTGTAATGAGACATTCGTGTGGTTAGTTATTATCTAGTGACAACCTGTTAGAGACTATTACAATATTATCATATTAAAGTGTTTCTGCGTTTTATTGACATTTTTGTACTGATTCTTTTTAGAATTGGTTTTATCACAATGCATTATTATTATGCTAGGTAGGTACGAGTAGGTAGGTAGGTATATAGGGTGTAAAAGTACCCTTAACGCAAACGAAGGGCACTTGTTCTCCCCACCACTGCGATATTTTTTTGTTCTAGACCATACCTGGGAACCCCCTAGTTACGGAGATATTGGGGGTCAAAGTTCCAAATTTTTCACAGCTGTTTTTATAAAGACTAGTTTTTCAGGTTATAATTTTACTTAAATTACCTCTATGACCCGTTCACTATTCAAAGCATCCAATAGCATAATGTTTTAAGAGTGCTACATTGAGTTTTACCGTAAAATGTGATTTTTGACCTCAAAAAAAAATCGTTTCCCAGCTAAAATTTTTGCGTGGGGGTATTTAGTTTGATGTACAGAATGCTTGGTCAACGGGTGTGTGATGGGTTGATTTACACCCTGTATATTAAAATAATAATTCGCATTCATATTTTTCTGTTTTATCAATAAAATCTTTTTGTTCGATCAGGATTAAACGTCGGTAGGTATTCAGCGCTGAGTTTTTGTCTCAAGCATTTTCTTGCGTGTCGCGACCTTTAATGTAATAACATTATAATTATATTATTAATCAAATAGACAGCTAATCTAATAATACGTAGACATAGAAAAACAAGAAATCTATAAATAATCTACAATACATTATAATAACTTGCCCAATTGGTATTCGATCCGTGATAGATTATTACAAAGAGATTTAAGCCATAGCAATAGGTACCTTTTATTTCAATGTCTTTGGGATATATATTATGACGGCACTGTTGGCGCAGTGGCTCAAGCAGTTGACTGCTGCGCTACGTGTCGCGGGTTCGATCCCAGCACGGAACAAATATTAATTGTAAGGCCTAATAGTTGTTTCGGGTCTGGGTGTTTGTGTATGTGAGTTAAATGTTTGAGAACGCACCCACGTTAAAGGAGAAATTCCTAGTGTGGGGCAACGTCTTTAAAAAGAAAATACGACAGTAAAGCCATAATACTACCGAAAAGTTTAGGATATCCTCGTGACAGTCCCTGTGGAAATAGGTACGTTACGCTTTGAAGCGACTGCTGCCTGTTTCCTGTCTAGGTTTTCTGGGTACTGATGGTGTTTTCGTGTCTATGTATCGACAAATAATAATTTAAAAAAAAATAATAATAATAATGAATGGGGTGTGTGTGTGTATACAGGGTGTAAATCAACCCATCACACAGCCGTCAACCAAGCATTCTGTACATCAAACTAAGTACCCCTACGCAAATATTTTTGCTGCGAAACGACTTTTTATTTTGGGGTCAAAAATCACTTTTTACGCTAAAACTCAATGTAGCACTCATAAAACATCGTGCTAGTGGATGCTTTAAATAGTAAACGAGTCATGGAGCTAATTTCAGTAAAGTTATAAAATGAAAAACTAGTATTTACAAAAATAGCTGAAAATTTTCGAACTTTGACCCCCAATATCTCCGTAACTAGGGGTTCCCAGTTATGGAATAGAACAAAAAAATGATCGCAGTGGTAGAGAGAACAAGTGACCTTTTTTTTTTTTTTTTTTGGGGGGTGGGAAATCATCAAATAACCCCTCCCGCTCTTGGGCAGAGCGAAAGGGAATGTCAGACTTCTACTGACTAAAAACCACCCATGTTCCTTCTTCGCCCTTCATGTCGAGGCCTCGGTATCCCTTGCGGACAACCCGCAGCCTCGACAGGCGTTGGCCCTTGCGGGCCCCTTCCATGTTGCTGACATCTCTTTGAGGCGCGCGTGGAACACGAACGCGCCGTCGACACGGCCTGTCGTCGTCTTAAGACGGACGGACGGCGAGCTTACCCATCACTCGCCGTCCACAGGCCCGCGTCTACGGTGGCCGGAAGCCATCACGTGGCCCCCGACGCCCGGAGCGCCTCCCGCGGCGGCTGGGACGAGAGGTTCTCACCTCCTTCGCTAGCATCACTGCTTCGCAGAAGGAGGCGACAACGTCCCATTCCTCCTCGCCCCGGACCATGGCTTGCACCAGGGCCGGACGCGAGAGGTCGCCGCCGCCGATCGCCGCTACGAGAACACGGCGGGGCTCCGCCCAAGCGGGACACACCTCCACAGTGTGCTCCACCGTGTCCTCCGGCCGATCCTCGCAATGGTGGCATCCGGGCGTTTCCTCCCGCCTGATTCGGTGCAGGTACCTCCCGAAACAACCGTGTCCGGCGAGTACCTGCGTCAGACGGAAGGTGAAGGCGCCGTGGCGCCTCTCCAGCCACTCCTCAAAGAGGGGACTTACCGCCACTATCGCGGCGTGCCCTAGAACAAGTGACCTTCGTTTGCGTTAAGGGTAATTTTACACCCTATATGTAAGTGGCATCAGACGAGGTTTAAAGTGGCCGAAAGACCATTATATTACACAATACTCCATATCAGAGACCAGACGTTGTGTTTTCGTTTTTAGCGTAAAAAGCGCTTAGAGGGAAGTGTCATTAGGTGATTTGCCATCGTTAAAAAAGCTTGATTTGCCGGCGGCAGTAGGTACATAAAAACATTGCTGCTATTGCGATTTAACGCTTAGTATGACACACGTATCTACGTCTTATAGTTTAGTAAGATTTATTTAATAGTAGGTAATCAGTATGCTCGTCAGGCAGTTACATTGTCGTTGCCAAGTAAGGGGGCAAACGCAATACCCTCATCGTGTTTGAGCAGAACATTTGCAATTGTCAACAATAAGTGCCATAAGCTACCTAGATCTAAGGACGGGCGTGAGTCGTCGACTGTAGATATTGACACATACCTAGAGTAGGCAGACCAAAGCACTCAAACTTTGGTGGATGTGCTAAAAGACACTTGAACCCAGTGGCGTAGCGCGCCTTAGACGGACCCTGTACCGCAATAGGGATGTTTACTGACTAAAAAATATGATTCTAATTAGTCCGTCTGTTAGATTTTCGAAAAATATTGGATACGTATTTTTTGTTTTATCAAATCAATAAAAATTGACGAAGATAAAACGCGTCAAAGATTTGAGTGGGGGGTTGTGACGTCACTCACCGGTAAAAAATGTCATGCTACCTAATGTCTTAGAATATGACGGCACACGAGTTTTCAAAGCACTGTATCGTCTTCATTGTTTGTTTACGTGAAAAAAGAAAAAATACGTGTCCAATATTTTTTGGAAATCTATCTGACTGACTAATTAGATTTTTTTAGTTAACTACCTTATTATTTTTTACTAACAAAAGGGGCAAGCTCAAACCGGGTTCAAATCCAGACTACGTGACTGTTATGATATTTCGATAGAAAAACCCAATAACAACACAGCATACTGCTTGTGATCACTAGACCAGATTACCAGAAGCAGTCTATATACTCTTATCATTTTATAGTTAGAACTTAACATGTCTCATTTTCACTTCTCCAGATCTAGACCTGGTCCTCATCTACCACTGCTGCGACCACAGCGCGGAGGTGTCGAAGCAAGTCTTGGACCTCCACTTCACCCTCAGGACACTGTTCACCAATTTCTTCAAAGACAGGGCCGTGGATAACAAGACGGAACATAATTTGCATAATGTGTAAGTAGCATTTCAACACCACAGCACCGGGGCCACGATATTTTAATGCGTAATTTTGGAATCACCTCGTCATATTCTCCTGCATGCTTCTCTATTACCTGTCATTTCATCAGACACCTCAAGACAATTGACGGCATGGTCGGCGCAGTGGCTCAAGCAATGGACTGCTGCGCTGCGTGTCGCGGGTTCGATCCCCGCACGGAACAAATATTAATTGTATGACCTACAGATAATTGTTCCGGGTCTGGGTATTTGTGTATGTGAGTTTAAATGTTTGTGAACGCACCCACGATACAGGATAAATTCCTAGTGTGGGGCAACGTTTTAAAAAAAAAAAAAAATTTTTGGCCTCAAAAGGCAGTTGCTGAACTTTTTACCAAATCGGACCCGTAACCGCGATAATACTGAAAAATAATTGCCGTGTAAATGGAGCCTAGCAGCTGTCCACATAAACCTCCACTGGAGGCGATAGGCCCCTTTATTAAACCAATATTCCGATAGTTCATCTTCACACTTTTAAAAAAATTGGTCCTCCACATTCACCTAGGTACCAAACTCCTCGAATTCAAAGTATTGTATCTCGTGACTCGACCTCCGGAGTCAGTCCGGAACAGGAGACTGAAGAATTTATAAGGCCATAATGAGCACATACATAACTAAAATAATATCATTATTTTCCGTTTCAGGTTACTCCAGCCATTGCCGACTCGGTCTAGAAATGGTGATGCTGTGTTTTACTGCAGACTGCTGGACTACGAGCCCAAGAACTTCGACTTCGCGAAGTCACTCCGGTAGGTGCATAATGATGCCTACAGTATAATGTACCTAACAGAAGTTGGCGGAATTGCCGACATACCGGACTATGAGAGCAAAGGAACACAGTTCACCTGTGTCTGCCACAACTGTGCACTATCATAATTATCTCCCGCGCCGATGGCTAATCTTCGCTAATATTGGCCGACTCGCCGTGACCGAAAGCCGTCAGAAGGAATATATAAAGAACCTATAGATTTTATCATAGCAAAAAACGCGACCAAGTGCTTTGCAATATTTCTTTGAGGAATTTCACTATTCCAAAGCAAAAGCCTCATCAACGCCCGCAGAGCAACCTACCAAAAAAAAATTTCGAGCTCCGCGATATGGCCCCCAAAATCCGCAATTTTTCTTTGTTTTTTATTTTATTTTAATGTAGCCAGTGACACTCGCGCCATCAAGACAAATCTAACGACGTATATTTCATTTAAATCCCTTCATCCGTTTAGGAGTTATGAAGGAACAAAGAAACGGACATACATACACGTCAAACAAAACTGTCACTAAAGAATAAAGCATTACGCAGAATTTTCAAATGTACCTTTACGATGTAACAACTTAATTAATTGCAGGTCAGTGCTAATGATCCTGGATCTATGGCAGTTCGAAGAAGGCACGTGGCCAGGGTTTGTGCTGATCTTCGACCTCGAGGGTCTCAAGCTAGGCCATCTCACCAAGCTTGATGTGCAGACTATCCAACAGTTCTTGTACTATTTGCAGGTGAGGGATCTAGATTCACAAGACTGGTCTTCCGAGGTCTCTCAGCTGATGCGAGGCTACTGAAAGTGCCAAATTTTGGGCAGACTCAATTTGAATAATTGTCATCGACACGCTAAGAAGAATCTGAGGTTATAAGAAATCATTTACCTCTTTGATTAACTATGGGTATTTTTGAGAGCAACTTTCATTTAGTCGCAAAGGCGTGTAGGGGGACCATTTGGAATGAGCCCCGCCACAACAAAAGCTCCAAAAGGCTATTACAGTTGTGTACTAAACAACATAGAGTTATACATTATTCCCATGAAGGAAAGTACAGAACGCCTGCTTCTAGTTTCGTACTTATTTTACTTCGAGAAACTGTTCTGGAACAGTCAAAATCTGTACTATCTAATTCCATACTTTGTTTTCCAGGAAGCCATGTTGGTAATAGTAAAAGGCCTACACTTCCTCAACGCGCCATCCTTCATGGACCGGCTCATGATGATGATCAAGCCGTTCATGAAGAAGGAACTCCTGGATGTGCTGATCATCCATCAGATCGGAGCCAAGACCTTGGACAAGTTCGTGCCGATGATAGGACTGCCGAAAGAGGCGGGCGGAGAGTTTAAGACCTATGATCAATGCAGAGGTAATTAGAACCATTTCCATCATCAGTATTAAAGTTAATAC
Organism: Diarsia brunnea; assembly: GCA_949774965.1. Classification (NCBI taxonomy): domain Eukaryota; kingdom Metazoa; phylum Arthropoda; class Insecta; order Lepidoptera; family Noctuidae; genus Diarsia; species Diarsia brunnea. Next base: position 797,913 of record OX459016.1, on the reverse strand, counting down.
TTACTCCAGGGGTGTTCTATGACTGACTGAACATAGTAAGCCCCCTTCATGCAAAGAAATTAATTGAAGATAATTATATTATTCCGCCGGTCGTCGACCCACCTTATTCTAAATACCTGACTGTCACTAATTTAGTACCTAGCAAATGCAAGAGCCGCGAAATCCTAGATCATTTGTCGGTTACTATTACAAGAAATATCTTATGTATTTCCTAAAGAAGGTCAATTGTATCTTATCTAACGACGTTTGGTTTTAAGACTGACTTCGAACTCCTGAAGTAAAATCCGAAAAGGAACTAAAGTCATACAAACCATTTTTTCTCTTTTCAGATGAAATGCTGGCGAGATTGCGAGCTAACAAAGATTTCTTCGTGAAAGAGAACAAGAAACGTGTGATTGAAGCAAAGCGGCCAGGAAAGCCGAAGACCATCTCAGACATATTCGGAAGCGTGGAAGGGTCCTTCAAGAAGCTTGAAATTGATTAGTAGCATAAACTGTTTATTATTTGGGAATATTATTTTGTAAGTTATTTTGAAATCAGCGCCATCTCTTGATCAACTTTGTTACCAAGAACAGCAGAAAAAAACAAAACAATGGCAATGTGCTATTTTCGTCCAGGGGCCATTTATTAAAATAAAAATTATTATATTTCAAAATACTTATCTATTATTTATTACCCCTAAAAAGCTCCGACTAGCGATCAATTAAAAACAGCAATGCAACAAACAATCTGAAAACTACTAATTAACTGTAATCTATGTAATCTATCTACAATATAGAAATCTATAATGTAATCATATCTTTTACAGTTTTCACTTTCTATCTTAGACAGTTAAACTTTATGAACTATGGAAACAGGGTAACATTTAACAACAAAATAAAAATTCCGTGAACGTTTATTAGCAATATATTTCATAGAAACATATATGCTGACATTTTACGCTTACACCATAGAAAATGGAATAACGACCAGCGCCGCGCAAACTGAAACAATAAAGAAAAACAACATTATTGTCTGTGTCCGCTAGAAAAAAGCTGTATGTTTTGTTTATAGTATGCATCAGTTAGGGTAAGTAGCATCAAAGGCTTTCAGTCGAAAGATGGTGTTGTTTGAAATCATCATGAAAACAAAATACTGCGAAGACTAAATGGTCTATTTAAATTAATAAATTAAGTTAGAAAACAGCAAAAGATTGAACTCCATTGACAATTATATTAGAATTATTGGTCATGCCGACATAAATCTCTACTTGGTTGATGGCAATAGGTTTGCAAGGGACTAAAGCATAAATAGCGACATGTGTAATATACTTCTGTTAACTCTTCAGTGAATATGGGCAGTGTTACATTACGCTACAACCAATTTGATAGTCTTATATAAGTCTTTACAGCAAAATAATTAGTTGGAAAAGTAGTAGGTAAATAATTTGTTCAAGTTCATTTTGCTACAGAATGAGTTCTAGCTCAAATATCTAAGGTATTTTGAACTTTATATCGCCCTATGCATAAGACAACACACACACTCTTTGCTTTTTAAACTTTGTGTGGTGCAAAAACTAGCATGCACTTAGGTGTTGTTGCTTAAATCAGTCTAAAGGAAAAATCTTGTGTCCTAATATGACTAGAAAACTATAAGACCTATCATCCACAGTATTTTCATAAATTTAGACACCTATAAATACAAATGAAATATTTGAACCTCACCTGCGGAGTGCATTTAGTCAAACAGACCGAAGCCCATGTCCTCGTCCTCAGACTCAGTGTCTTCCTTCTTGGACTCCTTCTCTTCTGCAATAGAGAAAGAAAGAGTTAGCAGGGAGCAGAAGATAGGGAGCGGTGATAGTGAAGTGTGGGAGACATCAGTAAAGGTAAGTTAGCAGCAAAGGCTTTCAGTCGAAAGATGGTGTGTAGTTATTCATCATGGTAGTAAAAACTTGTAATTGTAATATCAATAATCTAAATAAATAAAATTGAATAGCTTGGCTGATGAAATTAGTCACATAAAACTTAAGATTTTTGATGTGATGCAAGTTATTTTATTATTAATTCTTTTCAGACACTTGAAGTGATAATGCCCCTAAGACAGCATTTTCAAAAGTCTAAATAGTTTTCTGGGAGCAATTAAGTACTTAATAATTCATTTAAATGAATACTTGAGTACACCTAATTACCTACTGTGAAAATTTTCTACACAATATTTCTAACTCAAGTATTGAGTAAGTCGCAGGGAGACATACCTTTCTTCTCTTCAGCGGCGGCAGCAGCGGGCGCGGCTCCACCGGCGGCGGCCGGGGCAGCGCCTCCAGCTGGCATGGATGACAGCTTCTCGCGGCCTGGACAACAGATAACATATTATTAACAATTATGCTATTACGAGTTCTCAACAAAGATAGCATACTACAGGTTTTTTACTATAAAATGCAGTACCTACTTTATTTCTAAATTACTGTTGAGTTTAATGAATACCTAAATGACAACAGACTACAGTGAGGTTAAGTTTAGATAAGAAGTAAGTAACACACAATATTGAATGTAATATTTTGTAATTAATAAAAGAATTGACGCAGTATGTGAGCTCACAAGTACTAATCTTTCCAACCATATACCATACTATTTGGGATCAGCACAACGCACATTAAACAACAGAATCAGATGCTTACCCTGCTCAATCAGCTCCTCAACACTCTTGCCATTGAGTTCGGAGATGACTTTCTTCAGTTTCTCTCCATCAGCCTCAATACCAACTGAGCTGAGGATCTTCTCCACGTCCGCTGCTGCCGGGGACACCTTGCCGCCGAGCACAGCCAGTAAATACGCGGCCACGTAACGCATTCTGAAAGTTATTGATTAAACTTATGATTACTAAGCATCGACAACAGCAAAGACTTTCAACAAGTTTAGAATTGTTTAAGTATGGAAGACGACCCCCTGACCGTGTTTCATAGCACACGCTCGAGTCCATGAACTGTAGAATACATTATAAGGTAAGTTGTGTACTTTCCACAAATGGAATGTTTACCTAGCGTAGACAGCATTTTAGTGTTCTCTGCCAAGTTAAGAAATATTTCGAGCAGTGAATAACACACGTGCACATTCACTCACTGTCTTTATTCATCACTAAGTTACGAGTGATAGGTCTACCACATAGCAGCTAATGAGATTAGATATGTTTTGAGGTTATAACTACATAGGTGTGGAATGTGAGTCCGAAACCACTTTGGTTCAGGATTTGGATTTGACATGAATTCAAAGCCTCTAATTATGAGGAGGATACAAAAACGCAATTTTAAAAAGAACACTAAATTCACAAGGAATATTTACAAAACACAATATCAACACATGGTCCTGAACAAAATGAAATCGGGTGTTCTTCTGAACACCCGATCTACACCTCAGACTAATGAAATACCTGGGGCGGGTCACGAAAGATACTTAGCTCAGAATGGTCTCAATAACTTAGCCAACACAGAGGTACCGCCTTGTGCAAGTATGGCGCGCACAATCATAATCCAACTTGATCTCACAATATACACTACCATCGCGTAATAACTGCTTTACCACACATTCTTTATGCACCAAACATTAAAAACACGACAATATTTCAGATTTTTCACTTACTTTTAAGTCGTTTGACACGAAACGTGTGATGCCGAAAAATAAACGTTCGTCCTGAACCAAATGTCAAGATGAAAGAGGGCCGGGGAGCGTCACGTTTTTGACAGTTCGCTCATAGACGTCACTAGAGTTGGTAATAGTGACAAACAAATCGATTTGAATCGATTCGACTAATCTACGAGAATGAAAATGGTTTAAAAAATATCAATTATAATTAATTTTATTACTTTTATGTACTAAAATATTCTCAGCTTATTTAATTATCTAACCAATATTAAATTAGCATTAAAAATATAAATAATCACCAGCGCATCAAGCAGCTGCACTACAATCTGACAAACTTTGTTAGATTTTCATATTTATCCCAGCATTATATACCTTAAACCGAACGGTATTTGATAGTTTCGGGTAGTTTTGATGTGCTGGTATCAGAGTCTGTACAAGAACGGATTAGAAGGGTGTAAAAAAAATATATATCGCAGTGAACAAGAACAGTATCCAGAAAACTGATAATATTGCATGTACCTATTTGTACAAAAAATACTTTGATGAGAAACTAAAAATTTGAAAAATACGTTGGTACTGTATTTATTGGATGGTAAGCTATAAAAATGGTCTGGCAAGTTATTTTTAGTGAATCCGCTAAATGTCAGGTATTTTCATTTTGAAATAAGTAAAAACGATAATAACGTAAATGCAGTTTAATTTTGCACTGTTCACACAAATCATTTTCACTGAATCAGTAGGTAGTTCCATGCAAAGCAGCAAGATGTCGCTGTAAGTCACGTTGAATTCGTGTGTAAAATAAAATTGTAACTTTTTGTAAAGACAGAAAATAAAATAATACAAATTATAGTATTTTCAAGCAAAATACTGGTTTCAGGTAGGCAGGCATTAGACCTACCTTATTGAAATAGTTTGACTAGACCTAATTTGGCAGGCACCAAAAAATTTGCCTAATTTGACTAACAATTTTCACATACTCAAATTCCTGATGAGCCTGATCGACCAGCTTAGTGAAGTGAAAAATAATGATGTCGTAGGTACCACCTTATCTCAAAAGACAGAAAAGGCAAGATATTTTGTATTAGGTAAGTGCCTAATTCTAATTTATGGGAAGCATTAAATTAAACACACATAATATAATATCATGCCTGTAATCCCCGAAGGGATAGGCAGCTGAGGTTTACCTTACAAGTAAACTCGCATTTCGCAAGTTATGTTTTAGTCCCATGTTAGAGTGGGCCAGGCTGTTGCTATCAACCAGGGCCCCGAGTCTGCTATTCTATAGTGTCAGAATGGTCTATCATTGATCTCATAATTGTTGATTTTGACAACACCAAACTTGTCAAAATCAACAATTATGAGATCAATGATAGACCATTCTGACACTATTGAATAGCAGACTCGGGGCCCTGGCCCAAATCCAGGCTCTGTGGTTGCTACTCGGAAATTCTTGATAGAAAAACTCCATCACACTTCATGCATGTATTTATACATTAAGTATTTATTTTGATAGGCAATCTATATGACTATTAATTTCAATTTCTGTTTCTCTATTAGACACCGGTTTTGGCACCACTCACGTTCATTTACCACAAAAGTTGTATATTTCAGCAAAACAAAGGTTACAAGTCAATCAACAATAAGTACTCGGCTTTCCATTTTCCTCACAATTGTTCTAAGTGTACTAACAAACACATTCCTCTTTGAAAATGAGCTTGCTGATGAAAGGTACCTTCTCGAAATCACCCACTCATCACCGATGTACTGTTTTGGAAACGATCGACAAAAGTGTGTCCTGTTTTCATAGTGACTCATGTACCTAGTATAAACAAAACTTGGACCTTTCGGGTGCTTTGTACTAAGTAATTAGTGAGAAAATAAAAGAACACAACGTAAACAGTCTGCACTAATGATATTTTCTTGTTCAAATCAAAATGGTAAACAGTCTCATCACTTTAGATTCATGATACTTACGTCATTTATCTCTAAGAGCGATGGGTATGATTAGAAATTAAGAAGTGATGTATTGTAGACTAGACAGGAAACCGATTGTAAACAAAAGCGAGCAGTTACAAACATGCCGAAGACAATCTGTCTGTCTTGGATAGATTATTTTTTTATGTACGGTTTTTCAATCTGTCTAGAAATGATGTCACGTGTCTTCCAAGGTTGTTTTTTTTAATCTGGTAAGCAAATCTGGTACATCTATCTTCTATCTACCATAAACAAGATAAAAATATGAAAATACGGTTCGCGTAACCCGTAAATAAAGAGTCAATCGCTCTGCCTCAGCGCTATTGCCAACCGTCCTTTCTCTTTAGTTAAGGTCCCAATCATAACACAGTATTAATAGTAGGTACAATTTGATACAAATGCGGAAAGTTTGTTATTGCATTATGCAATAACAAATTCGCACGTGTAGCAAACGACGATTTTCAATACACTTTCGAAGAAATAAACTAATAAAACGATAGGTATTTTTGTCATCCATTTTTAGGAGACTATGATTTAATTTGCTTTTTTCCGCGGATTGATTTCGTCAGGTTGAAGAAGAAGCCAAGGTAAGAAGCCGCTAAACAGCCTAACAGGATAGATATAAAATTCAAATATTTACAACACAAATAAAATTGTTAACTTGTTCATAAAAGTAAATATTTGTTTATAATAATCAGGTTTATTTATATTATTCTTTTTAAAACACAATAAAATTATTCATGCTATCAAGACGCAAATCAAAATGACGAAATAAAAATAAATCGCCGGCGACCGGCCGGGTCGGTGGTGGTGAGTTTTTGTTTTATTTCCTACTAGGTGATGCCCGCGGCTTCACCCGCGTGGATGTCGTTAAAATTACATAATATATAAAACCTTCCTCTTGAATCACTCTATTTATTAAAAAAACAGCTTCAAAATCCGTTGCGGTGTTTTAAAGATTTAAGCATACATAGGGACGGACAAACAGCGATAGCGACTTTGTTTTATACTATGTAGTGATGATAATGATATTGTAGGGGTGGTACATAAGCGCGGGTTGTTCGAAAAAGATACCGCGGCGCCGGACACAAAGGGCTAAGAAGGAACGTGGGTGGTTTTTGGTCAGTAGAAGTCTGACACTCCCTTCTGCTCCGCCCAGAGCGGGAGGATTCATTTTGATGATTTCCCACCCACCAAAAAAAGAATCAATAACAATTTGATCACAAATAAGTACTCCGATTTTATTTGTTTTAAGTTGCGCATGTAATTCACGTTGCGTTTCAAATATCCACCATTTTCTATGTCATGGATGGAATTACTTACTGCTAATTCTATGTGATATTTCCAACAGAACTGAGTAATAATGAGTGTACTCTACCGCCAATGGAGAAATTTTTATCAGCACGACGTATAATAACGTTAATCATAACAATAGGGGATCGGATTGAGTCAAAAAAATATGAATATAATTAGTCCGTCAGTTAGTATTTAAAAAAAAGTATTGGATACGTATTTTTTGTTTTATCAAATTAATAAAGATTGGCGAAGATAAATTGCTTCAAAGATCATGAGTGGGGGGTTGTGACGTCATTTGTAAGTAAAAAATGTACTGACATGTGACGTTTTCGAGGAGTTCACGAGTTTTCGAAGCACTGTACTTATCGTCTTCATTGTTTGTTTACGTGAAAAAAGAAAAAAAATATGTGTTCAATATTTCTTGGAAATCTATCTGACGGACTAATTAGTTTTTTTTTTGTCTGATCCCATATTTCCCGATGAAAACAGTTTCAGAAAATAGCTGAACATTCATTTATTTAACTGCAATGAACAATCAGTGATACTCTTTATCGGATTTCAATGGAATTAAATAATTGAATAGGCATAGTTGTGGTGGTTGTGATGATAGTTGAACATAAACTTAATTTACTTATGTATCTAACAAACTTCATATAATCATGCGATTAATTACAAACAAACGAGTGTTTAGAGATACGAAGAAATATTGAGCGGAATGAAAATTAATGATTTTTTAAGAGCATGACACCGCGACGAGACTTGCGAGTTGCAACGTATCACGTTAAAATCAAGTACGACTACGTATCATCAAGTCGTGTCGCAAAGCGTATCACGGGCAGAACGTAGACGATGCGTAATGGTGACGTGATGTTGAAGTTAACTTTTTGAGACATCTCAGGCGGCAAACACGAGAAGAATGCATGGCCCAATTCTCTTGCGGTATAATAAATTATATTAGAGGTAAACCATCCACCATCTGACCCACCGGACTTCCTTTATTTGTTATTTTACGACTTTTATTAAAAAGACCGGAAATCCCTTTGTTAAACTAAAACCACACGTTATTAGATGAGTTCAGTTCAGTTTCAGTTACTAAGTCTGAAAACAGTGATGATCAACACTATGGCCGTGTTTTTTTTTAAGAATCTTTAAGTCTCGAGTGATTATGTTACCTACTTTGAGACGAGCTCGCTTACTATTATCAACCCCATTAATTAAGCAAGAAACTCAGAAATCTTCCATTTAGATGAAAGGTACCAAATTTCCTGATTTTTATTAACTGTTTTATTTAAGAGTTGTGACTACTCATTACTACTGCCTTATTAATGGTACTCAACTTTACAACACATTAACTTTTTGGTCAATAAAATAGCGGTCATCGATCGCTGGACTGACCACCGCAAGCGCAGAGCATCGATACCTCCTAACTAGATCATCACTATGACATCAGCAAATATATCACAATTCGTATGAGCTCAGTCCATATCGCCAGCGCGGTCTCCCGACCGTAAAGCCGAGTAGTCCCGAAATACACCGGACGGCGCGCAGCGCGGCGTACAATAAAAACTAAAACTGATACGCAACGACCGCCCGCCGTCGCACGCGCACCTAATATTAGACCAGACAGGCCAAAGATTATGGATGTTGAGAAGCCGTTGAGTTATGTGCCTAGGAATTATTTCTTAAGAGATTGAAGTATTCACGAATCGAATGGCCACTGTTGTTTGAGCAGAAACACGAAGAAGATGGTCAAAAATTACCACTTTATCAGGTCATAATATGGCGTTGAAATTCGTAAAATGGACTACATAATAATAACCGCGTTTGTGACCATTTTACAAATTGTAACGCAATTCTTATTATGATCCTATTATCATCGGAATGTTTATTTATATTTGGCCAATTCATTCATTAGTTAATTATTACCACCAGCGTAGTTACCCAGTTTCTTTTACCTACCTTCGTTATGTCTAAAATGAAATCGAATGCTATTTCATTTGCTTATTGCGCGGAGTAGTGCCGTAACATATACATTCTCTTGAGCAGGCCATTACTTTAACAGCTGTGTTTATCCTAGCCGGTACAGCTTACTTGTTGCATCAAGCAACTTTAGAAGCTAAGTTTAGTAAATCTTGAATGTAAACTAAAATAATTGTTGTAAACCGATCAACGTCATAAAGTAAATGTACAACAATCTATCACATCTAATAAGTACATCTATTTTTTTTGTTACAGATATCTTAAGATCTTTTGAAATTTTAAGGTGAATGCTCCAACCACCCCGCGAAATTCAAATTTTCTTACGTTTTTTGCAATTTGCAGGTCAGTGTTAGTTTGTATGTTGATTAGAATACCTATTAATTGCGGCTGTAAGACGTATGTACTTACAGAATTATAATCATCAAAATCATCAATACAAGCCTCCAAGTTCATAAAGGTGCAAAAATGACTTTTTCAAGTTCCTGCACCTTTATGAACTTGGAGGCCTGTATTGATGATTTTGATGATTATATTTCTGTAACTACACACGTCTTACAGCCGCAATTAATATTCTAATCAACATACAAACTAACACTGACCTGCAAATTGCAAAAAACGTAAAAAAAATTGAATTTCGCGGGCTAGTTGGAGCATTCACCTTAATGACAACTGAAAAAATGAGAATGCGTGTTAGTGTGCAGTGTGTGTGTGTTAGTGTTGTGTTGTGTATGGTTGTGTGTGTTGTGTTACGTGTGTTTGTGGTGTGTTGTGTTGTTTTGTACTTATACGTGCTAGAAATATCTTGTATAACTATAACCGTCGGAAAAGTTGTAGGTATTTAACTAATTTCATCGTTATTATTGTAAATCGGTTTTTAAATATAAGTACTCGAGTCCAGTCTCCTTCATTATCTTTGTCGGAGCATAAACCAACCCTGATACAGGCGGTTTATTGGTTAGTTGGCGCGTGAGCCACATATCAATAGAACATTCCTACCGTTTTACCTGTTACTGGCACGAATCGTACACACAAACCGTAAATATTATTTGAGAAATTAAAATTCCCATAAATATTAACAGTGCGACTATAAATTTTACAACAGTGTAAATAAAATGCCATTTATTCGCGAGAACAGAATTTTAATCGATTAAAATAATGTTTGAAAAGATAAAGTGTGTTGTGAAATCGACTAAATTTTAGTGGTGTGCAAAATATAAACAAAGTTTTAAAATTGGAACAAAATAGGCGCTATAAAAATATAAATGACTTTAGTTAGTTTTGTTTTGTGATGGAAACTTGCATGGTGAATCAGAAAATAAAAGTGAATAAAATAACAATAAAGCTACGAAAATAGGTAAGCTTATTAGATTATATCTTTATTTGAATGGTTATGGAAGGTATAGAAAGAAGCGTTCATTCACTTCTTTTCGGCAGCTGAGGCAAGAAGGTAATCGAACTTTAATTTTTGTTTTTTAACTCTTTCTGCAACGAAATGATTTCGACGTGTATTTTTAATTTTTCGTATTCTTTATAAGATTAGCTAATGTTTAACTAGATACGTTATCAGTGTTATCACACGTGGTGAAATTTTCTATACGTAGAGCACTCGACCAAAAATATTAATTTTGCGACGATTTTTCAATGATTACCTGGTACCGAATTCTAATATTATTCAAAGAAGTGAAACGAGGACAACATCCAATAAGTTAAAACGAATACCTAAATGATTTCTCAAATCTAAACAGCTGTTGGACAATGATAAAAATAAAATAGGTACCAGTAAGCAATTAACTTTACAGTTAATTTCTTCTTTTTTATAGTATATTTTATTACAGTACCTATACGATAATGTAAAACCATTATTTTTTTGGTTTAATTTTCGTCAAAGTGGAAAACCTGGAATTTATTACGTAGGTAGGTACTCATCGATTTATTTATCTTAATTTCGTGCTAAGTACCTACATCAATGCAGACAAAAAAAATAGTATATTATGCAACTAGTGAATAAAGGACGGATTTAAAGCGAGGGCCGTAGATGAGTCACGAGCAAGTGAAGGATTCTAATGATTGAATCACGAACGCAGCGAGTGATTCAACTGTTAGAATCCTGAACGACGCGAGTGATTCATGGCCCTCGATATAAATTCGTACTTTATTCAGGAGTTGCATACTATACTTTATATCATGACTACGAGAAAAGACATAATTTAAGCGAAATAGAAATTTAATTCAAGAAATAAGAATTGTTACATTAATTGAAATGGACATTAAAATTAGAGCAATGACTGAAATTAAGCGTAATTTTCTTATTATTATCATTAGGGTGGTCAACTTGTGAAACAATATTTATTAATCTAATGCCAAACTCCTTGTCGCAAATATCGACCAATCAAATCTCGAGAATTTATTTGCACCAAAGAGTTTTGAATTTCGAATCTTAGCGCAAGGAGTTTGTGTAAGCATTGAAATAGAGACCGGATATATTTTTGTGTTCCAAATTCAAACACCAAAATAGTGAATAAAAACAAAACAGTGATTAAAAGGCCTTTTTATTCACTGTTTTGCGTGAATAAAATAAGCTTTTTAGAGTAGGTATGGTATAAAACAACATTTTAAACCAGTCGCCCTTGTTTTTTTTTGTTTGCATTTGATTTGCTTTGATTACAGGCAAGTTTTCAATATAAAATGTAGGTACTTTTATTTCAATAATGTTCTAATGTAGTTTATACCATACCTACTCTAAAAAGCTTATTTTATTCACGCAAAACAGTGAATAAAAAGGCCTTTTATTCACTGTTTTGTTTTTATTCACTATTTTGGTGTTTGAATTTGGAACACAAAAATATATCCGGTCTCTATTTCAATGCTTACACAAACTCTTTGCGCTAAGATTCGAAATTCAAAACTCTTTGGTGCAAATAAATTCTCGAGATTTGATTGGTCGATATTTGCGACAAGGAGTTTGGCATTAGATTAATAAATATTGTTTCACAAGTTGACCACCCTAATGATAATAATAAGAAAATTACGCTTAATTTCAGTCATTGCTCTAATTTTAATGTCCATTTCAATTAATGTAACAATTCTTATTTCTTGATTAAATTTCAATTTTCGCTTAAATTATGTCTTTTCTCGTAGTCATGATATAAAGTATAGTATGCAACTCCTGAATAAAGTACGAATTTATATCGAGGGCCATGAATCACTCGCGTCGTTCAGGATTCTAACAGTTGAATCACTCGCTGCGTTCGTGATTCAATCATTAGAATCCTTCACTTGCTCGTGACTCATCTACGGCCCTCGCTTTAAATCCGTCCTTTATTCACTCGTTGCATAATATACTATTAACTGGTAGTGTTGAAAAAAGAATATTTTTCCCAAAGAGTGAGATGCAGGTTGGAAAAAGAAAACTTTTACCTACTCCTTCCGACCTGTTTAGGTATGTTTTTTTTCAACATTTTTAAGTTAAAATAACGTAAAAGAAAATAAACTTGCTAATTAGGTAGGTACAGTACTTTAAAAAATAAAACTTTACTTTACTCATAAAACACCGCGTTATGTAAACAGTAATTTTATTCTTATTTTTGCGCAATATCCATAAATTCAGTAAAGCCTCGTTAACCCAATGTATCAACTTTTTATTATGAAAATAATATGAAAAATGCTAACAAGATTTTTAATAATTTATACAATGCGCCTACGATGTCCACTTTTCGCTGAAGTATCAATGTGTCACATAAATCATATCTGATTATGTCAAAACGGCCAAAATGGCGGAAGTATGGCAATCAGCGCGCGCTTCGCAATGGCAGAAGTGCTTGTTACTGGATTTTTTATTATTTATTCGAGTATTTTTATGATGAGTGGGGTTTATATATTTTTCTTAAATTAATATGATTTTCGCGATTATATTACTGACATCAATTTTGTAAGAATATGTGATGATTTGGAGACGAGAAACTGTGATCGAACACCGTTGGGATAAAATCAATGACCATTTTGTACAATAATTTTATTCAGTCACTTATGAAAAATTATTTTTTTTCAGTTAGTAGGCATTATTGCATTAAGCATCTAAGGTAAAAGTCATTAAATTCATTCATTGTGAGCCACCTCACTACCTTAACCACTGGGCCTCAAGCATAAGATTTTATTTTTAACTGACTGCCAAATTTCATTGGTATTTTTTGTTTGATTACAATTAGATGACGTTTTTGCTCATTTCTTTGCCAATAGACAATCCAAACGGGCACATGCCTTGTACAAAATGAAAAATATCCATTCCATTTTGAAGACTTACTGCCGCACTCAGAGAGCTTTTTGACAGTTTTGTCATACAAAAGTTTGTCAAAACTTTACTAAGTGACGGCCTCATTAATCTTTAAATATCTCTGAGTACCGCAGTTAAACTTTGGAGCAAACGGTGAATTCCCAGTTTTAAAAATGTCATGGTAACGTCTCATTTCCCAAAAATGCACGAAGCGAGTAAATAGTATTCTTCTTCTTAGCGTGTCGATGATCATTTAAATAATAAAGACGGCTCATTTGGCGACGACTTTGGCACCTTCAGTGGACTCCATCAGCTCCTGTGATGTTCAAAAAACAGGACAAGCAGAACCGCAGAATACGATTTATCAAGTAATAATTAATAATTCTCATAGTTTATAATTAGTATCGGAAATAATAATTAAAAGTCGTGACAAGAAAGCAATTAATGAACATTAAAAATAAACTGCTACTAACAGCCTGTTAGGTTTAGTTATACCTAGGTAGGTATTGGTGGCACTAAAATACTTTTAATTGACTCAGATTTGGTCTTGTTTGTTTGTGGTTACGGCCTCGACTAATGAGTGGAACGCCGGGCGTGGGATCGAGGTATTCAAACCAGGTATATACCTGGTGACGTACGTCTGACGTTGCTTATAAAGCCGCTAAACTGAAGTGGGACTGGCTGGACTGGCCACGTCTACCGCAAGCCCAATGAGCTGTGGGCCAGAATAGACAGTTTCTGGCGGCAAATCTCGTAGGAGATAGTGGGACGATCTGGAAAAGATTCCACTTTGGCGTTAGAACGAAACAATTGGAATTAATAGGAAAAGGTCTTTGCCTGGCTGTGGCGTGATGCAGCCTTACAGTATTAGTTTACTAAACCGATCAGCGTTATTTTAACGTGACGGAATCTACCTGTAACATAAAACAAAAAAGTTTATTTGGAACAACTTAGGTTTACACTTTTACAAATAAAACAGTGTTAGCTAAAAAATTAACTATAATACTGTGGCGCAGCTAACACAACGCCCAACTCCATACAAAATCCGAATAAGAGCGATAGAAACGTTCGTTTGTGTAATTTATCATGACCTCTCTCAAAACTTTTAAGACAAAAAAAAAACATACAGACGAATTGAGAACCTCCTCCTTTTTGGAAGTCGGTTAAAAATAGTGGGAAATGAGGCGTGTGCTGAAATAAAAAAAAACCTTAGACGTGTGGCATTTACCAATTCACTCCACTCCCTTTTGTTGCAAAACTAGCCCAATAAGACCTACTTTTCAGCTGTGTCCGAGAGTCCGACATATCGTGTTATAAACTGATTTAAATACTTGTTCGTTTGGCGAAATGTGTGTCGTCTATTAGGCACACCTCTGCCTAAACTCCTTGTTTGTTGGTCTTTAGTGTAGTTATGATTTTACGACATAGTGCCCGTGATAATTTAAAAATGTTTATTTAATAGGGATGTTTACTGATTAAAAAATATGTGTCTGTTAGATTATCGAAAAATATTGGATACGTATTTTTTGGTTTATCAAATCAATAAAAATTGACGAAGATAAAACACGTCAAAGATTTGAGTGGGGGGTCGTGAGTTTTCAAAGCACTGTATCGTCTTCATTGTTTGTTTATGTGAAAAAAGAAAAAATATGTGTCCAATATTTTTTGAAAATCTATCAGGCGGACTAATTAGATTTTTTTTGTTAACTACCCTATTCTAGCCTAATTCTGTGGCTATTGAATAACCGGCGGCTAAACTTCAACACACACCTATTGTCACTTTTACACTGGAGCAACATCGCCTGAACTCGAGCGGTTCACTATTATGACGACACTGCTGCGCTGCGTATTGCGGGTTCGATCCCGAAAAAAAATTGAATTTTCACACTGTAACGCACATCGTCTTAAATAGGGGTATGCCATTATCCGAAATAGTGGGCTTGTACTTAAAGCTACTCAACTCACTTTCCTCAATCAATCAACTTCAACACCCAGCTGATGTAGCACTTAGTCCAACACCTGGAACCAACAAAACACTATTCATTTCAACAGGAAAGACCAATTCCATTAAACAATACCAATAAGAAATCTCATAAAATTACCTAACAGTTTCCTCTCTCCATTCTATTCGCATTACTACGTGTTAGTCCTAAGTGGCGCGGCCATTTATTGCCAAAAGTCCCACAAATAATGGCCTGGGAATAAATCCTTGGTTTCGCCACGTATACAATGTTTTATTACAGCGTGTAATGTATACGTCATTGTTACTGTGGATACATTCGACTGGGGCAAGAATAGAGCGATTTCCCTCAAGTACTTACCTTGGTCTTCTTAGCCTTCACTAAATAAATTAGGCTCAATATTCAGCTAAGCGAAGAGCTAGTGGCTTAATAATAACTGTCACTCGGGTCGATCTTTAGGTTAAGCCGCGCTTGCCTAGGTTGGCCTGTGGATGGGTGACCACCCATTGCATACCGAGTTTCCTCCGTGCCTCGGAAAGCACGTTAAGCTGTTGGTCCCGGCTGCTTTAAATAGATCTTTGGCAGTCGTTACAGTTAGTGACCTGGAAGTCTTGCCAAAGTGTGTGTGTATTACCTAGTATTAACTGGGTTGTGGAGGTCAGATAGGCAATCGCCCCATATAAAATACTGATATTCAGCTGCATCCGGTTAGACTGGAAGCCGACCCCAACATAGTTGGGAAAAGGCTAGACAGATGATGATAATTCAGCTATGCGAATTCCGCTCGCCGATGCAATCATTAGATCGTCAAGTGTGCAGGTGTCAGGGCGCGCAGCACAAGATGGGCCATTGTATGTGGAGATCCGCCGCATACACATTTGAGATCTGAACCGTCCATGAACCCCCATCTGAAGAGATTGTCTTGGGTTCGGAGTCTATTTAGAGATTTCCAAGTCGGCCACGGCAAAGCATGTCCGGGTGGAAGGCTTTCAGACGGCTCGATGAAGCCGTCAGGGGGCTTAAGCGGCTCCCTTGGTACTTGACGAATATCGGCAAGTCAAGTTATATTAAGTCGGTTAAAGTCAGATTAAAATTATTAAACATCTCGTCATGCCGTTTACCGTTTATTAAACCTATATAAACGTAACAAAGACAAATTAGGTAAATTCCATTTGTGAGTTTTAAAATTATAGGTAATCAACTCAAAAAACAAAAACACACAAAAACACAAAAATTGAAAAGAGTATGCTAAGGTGGTTCGGTCATGTGGAAAGGATGAATGAAAGGCGATTAACAAAAGGTATTTACAAGGCAGATGTGAGTGGTAATGCCGGGAGGGGACGCCCTAGAAAGACATACACTGATCTTATTGGTGCCGTTCTTCTGAAAGGACAGGTGCGTAGTACTCGGCGTAACCGGCGTGCGTGTATGACCAGATGTATGAATATGGACGAAGCAAAAGGAGTATGTAAGGATCGTAGCAAGTGGCGTTCTGTGGTTTCTGCCTACCCCCATGGGAACAGGGCGTGAGTTTATGTCTGTATGTCAACTCAAAAATAAATAGGTACTGTAATTATTGACTTATGTAAGTTAGTAATTACGTCCCTAAACAATTCGTTTACCAGCAACGACGGAAAAAAGATTGTTCGACGAAGTGGTTATGTAGGTAAAATGGTTCACTTTGCAAACTAAATTGGCGTCCTGTGAAGTCTATAGGGAATGCTGTTCGGGTAGGAAGTCGGAATTTTGAATAGATTCAACGAATACGGGAAACTCGGTAACTACTAGTGTAAACACTCTTTAGTTCCAATGGATATTGAGTAGATGTGTCTGTTTTCACTTTATAAAGGCGACAAGGTATACTTAGGTGGATAAGTTTAAGCACTATGTACAAGGTTCGACTCAGCATCGAGAGTTGAAAATCTAAAATTGCAATATTATTTTCAATTTTGTGTGTTCTTTTGGGGAGGAGCCCGTGGCGTAAGAACTGCCACTCGGGTCGATCTTTAGGTAAAGCTGTGCTTGCCTAGGTCGGTCTGTGGATGGGTGACCGCCCGACATACGGAGTTTCCTCCGTGCCTCGGAAAGCACGTTAAGCTGTTGGTCCCGGCTGCTATATATATAATTATATAGATCTTTGGCAGTCGTTACAGGTAGTCGGTGACCTGAAATTCTGACATCCAGTCTTACCAAAGAGTATCGTATTACCTAGTATTAAATGGGTTGTGGAGGTCAGATAGGCACTCGCTCCATGTAAAATACTGGTACTCAGCTGCATCCGGTTAGACTGGAAGCCGACCCCAACATAATTGGGAAAAGGCTTGGCAGATGTGTTCATTTGGGAGTTGGGATGCTTAGTGTGTTAACACGAGCATTAATTTCATTTCGTTTATTGTAATTTCTTGAAATTCACGTCATTTACGTATTATAATCATCATCATTTATCAATATCATGCTCCCGCCTTTATATATATTTAACTTGGTCGACGCGGCATATTTCTGCTATATAGGGTGTAAAAGTACCCTTAACGCAAACGAAGGGCACTTGTTCTTGTCGAGGCTGCGGGTTGTCCGCAAGGGATACCGAGGCCTCGACATGAAGGGCGAAGAAGGAACATGGGTTGTTTTTAGTCAGTAGAAGTCTGACACTCCCTTTCGCTCTGCCCAAGAGCGGGAGGGGTTATTTGATGATTTCCCACCCCCCCAAAAAAAAAAAAAAAAGGGCACTTGTTCTCCCCACTACTGCGATAATTTTTTTGTTGTAGACCATACCTGGGAACCTCCTAATTACGGAGATATTGGGGGTCAAAGTTCCAAAATTTTCACAGCTGTTTTTGTAAATACTTTTTTTCAGGTTTTAACTTTACTTAAATTAACTCCATGACCGTTAACAATTCAAAGCATCCGCTAGCATAATGTTTTAACAGTGCTACATTGAGTTTTACCGTAAATTTTTTTTTTTTTTTTTAAATGTGCTTTCTGTCCCAAAAAAAGGCGTTTCCCAGCAAAAATTATTGCGTAGGGGTACTTAGTTTGATGTACAGAATGCTTGGTTGACGGCTGTGTGATGGGTTGATTTACACCCTGTATAATAGTCTACTTCTTATACTTCTCTATTACAAACTCTTCATTTTAGCACTCACTACCTTTCTATTTCCAGGTATAATCATCCTTCACACAATCCATCTTTCCTTTTCTCCTACTCATAAAGCTACTACTGTACAGCTTTCAATCAAGAAAATATTAATCACAAACCTCTGCCTCTGGCTTTCCTTTCACGGATAGACAAAACAAACACAATTACACCATTCCACAAACAATGAAATTAGTGAATAATCACCGAAAAAAAACATAAGCATTACTCTTTCTTTTCATCTTTATAGATTGAAAAATGACAGGCGGACATTTTAGAAATCTTTTGCTCGAAAAATTCACGCATTATTGATCGCGCATTTTATGAGCTGACGTCAAAATCGTATGAAACGTTCGCGTCGTGCGTGGGCGCAGATGACGTTACATCAAAGCTCGATGATTTAATTTTACAATATGTACGTAATAGCTGTAGTTACTACGTATCTATTACAGTCTCAAGCATTGTCCGAGACGAATGGTTCGGGACGCGGCCTTGTGGCTGGATGTGAGTGATTGATTAAGGCCGCCTTTAAACCAAAGCGATTGTCACACGCGTTCATATTGTTCGGAGAACCGGTTTTAGGCCCAACTTCAGATTTTCCGAACAATTGAATGATCTAAATATAGTCTTGCTGACAGTTTTCGGTCACGGTGGTAAATCTTAGTGGAGATAAGTCAGTTCGAGAGATAGTGCACAAGTGTATACAGGCACAGGTGCACTCTAGCTATTCCTTTATTCTCACAGTCCGATGAGACTGCAATCCGACACTACCTGAGCACGACCTACGGCTTAACGTGCTCTCTGAGGCACAGAGGTATCATATCACAAACTTTCAAACTACGTGCTACGACTGAGAAATTTGTAATCATAAAACTCAATAGCACTTTTTGCCAAACCCGGGAATCGAACCCAGAACTCCACGCTCAGCACTCGCGCTTGCGACCACAAGACAAACGGAGCAGTGACAGTAACATAAACATAACCGCAACGATCGCAAGACCGATCATCAACAAAAATCTATGATACTTGAATTTTGATGAGGGAAAAAATGCAATTTGCAAAGATAATAATGTAGAGTCCTTCAAACAAGTTATCCAATTAAAACATCCGCCCGTGTACAACTAACTCATTAAACTGACTAGTTAATTTAACTTCACGGACTAAAGAGTATTAATACATGCCCATAAACTTGCGTATTCCCTACAGGGGAATTAGTGGTATACGCCTTGCCAATGTTGGCCTAACTTCAATAACTCCGAAGCCGCTGAACTCATGTGTACGCAATTAAACTGTTCCACCTTACCAGCTAGTTTGTAATATAGTTTTAGCGTTCAACTAACCTATTTAATATGTGCACTAGTTATACAGGCTGAATATAAAATACCTTTGAGCCTCAAACGTCAAAGTTCATCCGAACATTTTTGACATTGCCAGCACAAACTTTTGATTTATTATCTGTGGACAATAGAGCCGCAGTTGTCACTTTGATTGACAAGGCGAAGTCGTTACGAAGGAGGTCTCGTTAAAAAGTTTCATTAATTATTCTTTCAGGGCTACTTTTGTAATTAAACCCAGCTGCTTGCCGAAAATATTTCTGGATTCCTATAATTATTTTCAGTGCTATTTAAAATGTTTTAATTATTTTCCCACAAAGAAGAACCCTTTGTTTTTGTTTTGAAAATGGAAGTGTAATGAAACTTTTCGTAATTATTGTTTTTCTCTTGTCAAAGCACATCTTTGAACCCAGTAGGTACCTGATGTTTATCAGTAACCTATAACATCAGTGGGTCTATTTCGCGCAGCCGTGGGCCGTGAGGCACAAAATGTTAGTTTTTTTCTGTTTAGATTGAAGTTTTTTTGGTGTTTTGTGCCAAATAAATGTTTTCTTTCTTTTCTAAAAAGACTGACGAGGCAGTCTGCAGTCTAGACAAGGCGCATAAAGCCAATTACCAGCAATAATGTTAGGCATTTACAATAATATAGTTCAAGTAATATAATGTATTCTCAGAACAATCATCTCTGGCCAAATTGCGCGTGTCGAATATTCTATACTTTGTTAATCGTTTATGTTAGTACCAGACTTGTTATTTATTGCTTTAACGTTCATTTTATTTTGATATGGGAAGTCGTAATGTTCTGCAATCTGACTTGTACTTTGTACTAAACTAATTGTATGTAATTAGAATTCTTATTTATATCTTTTTAATTATTTAATAGGGGATCGGACTGAATAAAAAAATATGATTCTAATAATAATGATAACCTAACTGATGGACTAATCGTCAGTTGGGTTATCGAAAAATATTGGATACGTGTTTTTTTGTTTTATCAAATTAATAAAAATTTACGAAGTTATACGACGTTTTCGAGGAGTTCACGAGTTTTCAAAGCACTGGGTCGTCTTTTTTTTTGTTTATTCACATAAACAAAAAATAAGAAAAAATATGTGTACAAATTTTTTAGAAATCTATGACGGACTAATTTGTTTTTTTTTTGTCCGACCCCCTATTAGGTTACTGCTATCTTAATCACTATATATTGTAACAAAGTCCTCCACCGCGTCTGTCTGTTCGTACCCGTGGCCTTCACCAGGTCATCAGTCTAAAGAATGTATTATATTTATTTTCGAGTCAAATTATGTATTACAGTTTGAGATCGCTTTATTTACTATCTTACTGTTTCTTCATGGACAGTCTATTGTATATCTATTTAATAGATATGTAAACACTGTCTCACAGCCTCAAGTAGACAGGTAAGCTGTCACTAATGACATCTGTCAGTTACATAATGGCGGGAAGTTGGAAGTAAAGTGATCCTGGGCTGAGGGTTGTTGGACTGTTGCGAGCGTTTTTTTATTTTTCTTGGGGGTGGAAAATCATCAAATAACCCCTCCCGCTCTTGGGCAGAACGGAAGGGAGTGTCAGACTTCTACTGACTAAAAACCCATGTTCCTTTTTAGCCCTTGTGCCGAGGCCGCGGTATCTCTTTCGAACAACCCGCAGCCCCGACGGGAACTGTTGTGAGCCTGTGATGTTGTTAGTTAATTTTGTTATCAATCTAGTAGTTCTGCTACTAGTAGATAATTACAGACAATATTTCCGTTTCATCTTTTTAACAACATGAAAGTATCTGGGGATCAATTAAATGCATGCCATTTCTGACAAAATACTCTTCATTCGTGATGAAAAACTTAAATTTGTCCTGCGTGTCCTGTAGTTTATTTATTTAGTGCGGGTACTGATAGACGGTACCGAACGCGCTAAAGTACATAGTAGCTCAGTTCTTCGCCGAGACAATTTAGATTGCCATCAACACCCGAAGAATGAAAACATTTGGACCACAGAATAACTATTTAATTAGTATTAGAGAAACAGTTTCCCAAAACGTTCCAGATTTAAACAAGACCTCAGAATTACCTTCATTGAGAGCGTAGTGAGTGTCAAACAAAATAATTAATTAAATTAGAACCTTAATGATACACGAACACGAATTTCGCAACTTAATGAGACGAACAAAAGTTACAAACGACTGTACCATTTACAACACAAAATGACGTCTTATTCCAAATTCTAAGAAACATCCTGAAGTATTCCATCACCAAGAAACATTTTGAGGCAAAACTCGTAATTATACGAATTTATGAGCAATATAAAGTTAAATCATAACGTTTATGTGACACCAGTTGCGTGGTTCTAATGTTAGATACGCTTAACGTCGCGTTTCGTGTTCCGAAGCGCCTAGTTCGTCCTTTAGGGCGAAAAGCGAAAAGATTGTATCTTTTCAGACGCAAATTGTTAAGATATACCTACATTAAATTTTTATGAGTGTTCATAAAATGCGTGGGAGCAAGATAAATGAATTGACTTCGCGGAGACGTGTTTAAAATTAATGACGTCATTACTTACTGCCATTGTGTTACGATTTTTTTTCATTCATTTATTTTACCGGCGTTTTATGAACTGCTCGAGATGTATTTCTTCCAAAAGGTTGAAAAACATAGCATCACATCTGTTATCCCCGAAGGCTTTGGCAGAAGTGTACCTAATAGTACCAATACAGGGTGTAAATCAACCCATCATACAGCCGTCAACCAAGCATTCTGTACATCAAACTAAGTACCCCTACGCAATAATTTTTGCTGGGGACTTTTTTTTTTTGGGCCAAAAATCACATTTTACGGTAAAACTCAATGTAGCTCTGTTAAAACATTGTTCAAGTGGATTCTTTGAATAATAAACAGGTCATGGAGGTAATTTAAGTAAAGTTATAACCTGAAAAACTAGTATTTACAAAAACAGCTGTGAAAAATTTGGAACTTTGACCCCCAATATCTCCGTAACTAGGGGGTTCCCAGGTATGGTCTAGAACAAAAAAATGATGCAGTGATGGGGAGAACAAGTGCCCTTCGTTTGCGTTAAGGGTACTTTTACACCCTGTATTTCACCAGTTATCTTTTAGTCCCATGTAATAGGGAACGAGTCTATTGCCATCAACTGGGCACAAATTTATGAAATGAAATGAAATGAAATGAGCTGAAATGAGCTTTATTTGCTAGAATTGTAGTACAATATGGATGGTCACGTTTTGTAACAGAAGCTCACACAATTCGCTAAAACTAGCATGCAAAATTAAATAATAGGTACATTAGAAGTAAACATGATAATATTGAATTCCTAATGGAAAAACCCAATAACACTGCCCGGCCTAGGAATGGAACCGAGCACCTCATGTTCTGCAGCCACGCTTGCGAGCACTAACACTAACAAGCCAATCCAATTTTAAAAAATCTCTTTGAAAACTTTTCGTGAGAAACTAGAACAATCAGAGAGAACGTGCCTTCAATTAATCCACGTTTGAGTCTCAAATACAAATTTTCGAATACGTTGCTGACTAAAGCTCTGAAGGAATTCAGAAATATTCTGCAATAACCAAAACATCGAAATAGCACCACACTGAAGTAACGAGCAACGTTCCAATACTTTGCGTGGTTGCGCAAAGCGAAATTTTTACACTATGCCGCGAATACGTCGGCAAAATTGGTGTCTAATGGTTTTTGGGATACCTGCTATTTTATTTCCCTTTTACACTGAAATACTTTTGCGAGGCTCGCACTTTTGGTTTGATTTTTACACTTCATACAGAAAATTGACTGGACTACCGTGGCGCAGTTTTTGCAAGGCGTATTAGTGATTGCCAATCTCCATTATTAATTTGTCTTAAACTGTGTATACAGTTCGATATACACAGTGTAACTGCCGCACTCAGAGAGCTTTAATGATTACTTAGGCCATCACTTAGTAAAGGTTTTGACAGTTTTATCATACAAAAGTATGTCAAATCTTTACTAAGTGACGGCTTAAGTAATCATTAAAACTCTCTCTGTATCTCTGAGTACCGCAGTTAGACATATAATTTTACTGTCTCCTTGGTCTACGATTTTCAGGTCAAGCAAGGTGTTATTGCGTCTTAATCCGTCTGGATTTCCTCCGTAGTACCCCGTAGTACTCCGTAGCCCGGACTTTAGGTTTGTGAATGATATGGAAGAGAAAAGAGTAATTGATGTCTTAACGTCTGACAAGAGAGTATAGAAGAAGAAATTGTTGCAACGATCCCAAATAGAATGAGACAAGGACATGATGTGATGGTGAATTCCAATAAGCTCGACGCTTAATTCAAATTCAAATTTATTTATTTTAGGACAACTAGAAATCCAAAGGTTAGTATTATCCAAAGGTTGATTCTAGGAACTAAAACATAGAAAACTGAAGTAATGAATGTGGATGACATATGGATGTTACGTACTTGGGAGAAATGCCAGTATATTATATCAGCCTATGATTTTCTTCCTGCAGAACACACATTCTCACAGTATAAAGAAAAAAAAACGTTGATCATACAAAAGGCTGTTCAATAACTGAGTAAAATTATAACAAGCTTTTCAGGATGAACAAGATAATAAAAAAAAATCTTTTTTTAATTAACAGTCTGTCTTATATTACAATCTCTTTGGCTAGTAAGCCCGGCTGTAAACCTTTGTAAATAAGGATTAACTAGCAATATCCGCGCCAATTTTTACCGCAATCTTACCTTGGAAGAGGCTGGTAATTTTGGTACGGGTCTGTGAGAGAAAAATGAGGGTCGCTTGCATGACAAACACGCTAAACGCAGTTAAGGTGAATGCTCTAACTAGCCCGCGAAATTCATTTTTTTTTACGTTTTTTGCAATTTGCAGGTCAGAAGCTTCCAAGTTCATAAAGGTGCAAAAATGACTTTTTCAAGTTCCTGCACCTTTATGAACTTGGAGGCTTGTATTGATGATTTTGATGATTATAATTCTGTAAGTACATACGTCTTACAGCCGCAATTAATATTCTAATCAACATACAAACTAACACTGACCTGCAAATTACAAAAAACGTAAGAAAATTTGAATTTCGCGGGGTGGTTGGAGCATTCACCTGCCATCGCTCTGTTTTATGTTACATTTGAAGATAACACAAACATAATCGCGCAGTGGCTCCAGCACTTGGCTACTGCGCTACGTGTCGCGGGTTCGATCCCCGCACGGAACGAATATTTGTATGGCCTACAGACAGTTGTTTCGGGTCTGGGTGTTTGTGTATGTGAGTTTAAATGATTGTGAACGCACCCACGATACAGGAGAAATTCCTAGTGTGGGGCAACGTTTAAAAAAAAAGATATTTTAAAAAACTATTGTGTTAATCATTAAACGCATTCAGTGATTTGTGGTACCACCGGGCCTTAGAGGAAGAAAATCTCTTTCTTTTTCAAAGTCGGTTCTTGGCTGAATATAGCAACACTATACTTATTAAATACTGATTTTTCGTAAAAGATGAAAATGTGAGAGGCAATGGTGGGAGGGAAAGCCCTAGAAGAGCATATACTAACCCTTTTGGTAAGGTACTACGAACCTGACCTTTCTGAAGGAGAAAGGTCGGGTTTGTATTACTCGGATTGTGTGCTGGTGGCGTTTTATGGTTTCTGCCAAGCCCTAATGCGTGTGCTACAAATAGAAACATATATAAATATTTATTTAGATTCTAGGTAAATATTTTCATCATTTTCTAAAACAAGTCAGTTTTTATTTTTTGGCAGTCCCTTTTAGATTAAGCGCGTTGGGTAACCTAATAAATTATGTTTATCTAGTCGGTCGAGTCTCTAAGGATTATAATTTAAAGGTCTAACTTTCTTGATTCACTAATATATTTTTAGATAGCGGTCTTAAAATATATTTATGGAATCTAGGCTTCTTTTAAAAAATATTTCATCGTTATTGTGGGTGAACGTTTCAGCAAAAAAAATATTAACAGATTTAGTCATGGTAAAGTTGTGTTAGTCACGGTTAATGCCAACTTCTAGCTTCGTAAACTATTGAAGGAACCTGGAAAATTGAAGATCTTTTTCTTCATTTTACCTAAAAGATTTTTAGGGAAAAATATCGGTGAACCTATTACAAACTAAGTTGTGGTAAATCGTCTACTACACTCTGAATCCCAGTACGTTTTCAGTTTTTAGACAACCTTTCATTACGTGTTCTGTACTTAAATTGGCTAGAATATAGTTTCACGAAACGCTCGTTTTTCATACTACGGAATTCCAGACAATGCTCATACCGCCACAACCTTGATTATGATGTTTCTCTAAACTCGCAAGACAACGGATAGAACCATCAATCATCTTCCGGAAAAAGAATCAGCAGCTAATGCAAACTCTTTTGCATAAATATCCGTACATTATTCAACGTCTTTTCTTCATTAAACACGATCCATTTCCCGTTTGCGAACGTCTTAATTAATTCTAAGTTGCCGCCGAGGTCGGTGCGCGGTCTTGTAATCATTTAGGACTGACGCACCGTGACCGCTAAATATTAAGTTTCGCCGAATATTTTATTATCCATTACTCGTTTACCTCAACAAAATATAAAAACACATTCTTATTATTGGCAGTGCCATTCAGTGTGGTAATCCAGGTTTATTAGCACATTTACGTCTGACAGTAATGTTAAATTGTGTCTCTTACAATACGGTAGTTGACTAAAAAAATATATTAGTCCGTCTGATAGATTTCCAAAAAATATTTGACACGTATTTTTTCTTTTTTAACGTAAACAATAAATGAAGACGATACAGTGCTTTGAAAACTCGCGCGACGTCACAGTTTGGTACATTTTTTACCAGAATCTGACGTCACCAGCCCTCACTCACGATCTTTGACACGTTTTATTTGCATAAAACACGTATCCAATATTTTTCGATAATCTAACAGACGGACTAAACAGAATCATATTTTTTTAAGTCAGTCAACTACCCTATTCTTCAACTATACATAATAAAGTTAGCTTAAAAACATGACCCAGACATGATGGGTCCTGTTTCTGTAGGAATGTATATAGTTAGTTTTTAATTTAATTTAGCAATGGCCAAATGGTGGGGCAGTGCTTATAGAGTTTTCCTTGTTGTGTCTGGATTTGTTTTCCGGATATAAAAACCTCTCTATTACCTAGAACATAAACCATCACCTAATAAGTTATGTGTACTATATACGAGCACTTCTTACTCCGCACGCATAAAACTGAGTATCATTAATGCATTACCTATAATAATTATACCATTATTTTACGGACATTTTTGTGGGTTTACACGTTTACCTACTTCATAGGATATTTTGTAACACTAAACGTAATGTGAAACTGTTTTATGTCCCAGTAAAGTAAAATAAAACAAAACTTGTAAAAAAAGCCAAGTCGCACAACTCGGTTCTTCTACCGTAAAAAGTAGTGAGATCCATGTAATACCAAGTCAGTTAATTTATTCAATCCCTAGTTAAGGGACCTGCTATCTTAATTTATTACGTAATAAACTAACCTAACTACATATTATAGTGACCATATGAATATTAAAAATATTTGATGTTTTAAATTAATAGATTGACTTGGCCACCGCATCACATTGGCCAATGTGATGGCGATTAGCCATTAGAATGTGGTATTTAATGTTGGCGAATGCGATATTAAAAACCACACTACCTACTAATTCAGGATTCTAGTTTTATCCACAACGAAGTTATAGGAGGTCGAAAATAGCCTGAACTGTTTCGTGAAAAGGATGGTACGGCCCCGTGCCGCTTTATTGCTCAACTTGGCGGGGGCACTGCCATGCCCCCAGATAAAATAAAATCACCGGTGAAATGTGAATGTACTACTAGGTACCACTTTCACCACCTATCCCTTTGGGGAATTACAGGTGCAATGTTAATAAAAATTCCCGCAATGTTTCTAATTCCCCTTTGCTTTGTTATCATCGCAACTATTGCATATTTTCCTCCTCATTTCACCTGTATTGTCTGCATGCCAATAATTCTTGCTCCGTTTATTATTACCCGCAGTTATGTCCGGCCACATCCGTCACAAATATGAGCTAGTGCTGCTAATGTAAACACTGGCGGGATGTGCAGACGTGCAGATGGTCCAACACTGAAGATATTTAGGTATAAGTACTAGACGATTTATCTATTGTTACTAAGCGCTGGTAAATTAGTGGTGAAGAACTTTCTAGACAAAATATTTAGCAAGTCTGTGTTCAATTGTTGACTGATAGAAGGTTACTGGATTTCAAATCTAATATTGTATAATCACACGCACTCATAAATCCTTCTTTTCGTATCGATGAACTCAAACTGTGCATTTGCTTCTAATAAATCCTGAAAGACGCAAGTGGGTTATAAGTCGGTCGCAAAAAAAACGAAATTCAACAAAAAAATGTCATCGACGTCAGAAGCTGATTTTTCTTCTGAAGTTTATTTTTCCCTTTTTTGTGTTTCGAAAAAGGTTTTTTTTGCAATAAGTTTTTTTTTTAAATAAAGGGACTGCCTATCTGATCTGCATAACCCAGTTAGTACTGGTTAATATGATACCCCTTGCAAAGAGTGGTTGTCAGACTTTCAGCCCACTGACTACTTCTTGTAACGGCTATCAATGGTCTTCAAATGACAGCAAAGACCAACGGGTTAATGTGCTTTCCGAGGCACGAAGGAAACTCGGCATGTAATGTGTTGTCACCCATCCACGGATCAACCTAGACAAGTGCGGCTTAACCTGAAGATCAACCCCGAGCGGGTGTTATTATCTAGCCACGAGCTCCACGGTATACAACACAGGAGATAGAAATCCTACCTGCACCACGATAAATATTAGTTATTTAGGAGCAAGCTATGATAAATTCTAGACATATTTCTTCTTTTAATCCCGGATTAGATGAAAGAGTTCAATGAAAGCATTTGCAGGTCATTTATCATAGCTATATGAGATTTATCATTTTAAATATCGTTCCTGTAGAGTTTTAGTTTCTAAATTAAACTTGTGAATTATGTCTTAAGAGTTCTTTATTTCTCAATATGAACAGTGATGGATTTGTAATAATAAAAAGTAAGAAAGATTCATCAGAACTGAATTAATTAAATAGGTACAATATTCATATTGGTTTAATAAGTTTAAGAAGCTCGTGGCTTAATTAGAACTGCCACTCGGGTCGATCTTTAGGTACAGCTGTGCTTGCCTAGGTTGGTCTGTTTATGGGTGACCGCCTGACATACAGAGTTTCCTCCGTGCCTCGGAAAGCACGTTAAGCTGTTGGTCCCGGCTGCTATATATAGATCTTTGGCAGTCGTTACAGGTAGTCAGTGACCTGAAATTCTGACATCCAGTCTAACCAAAGAGTATCGTATTACCTAGTATTAACTGGGTTGTGGAGGTCAGATAGGCAGTCGCTCCATGTAAAATACTGGTATTCAGCTGCATCTGGTTAGACTGGAAACCGACCCCAACATAGTTGGGAAAAGGCTAGGCAGATGATGAGTCATATTGGTTTAAAATTAGCATTTATTAATTGGGTCATTTTTAACCTGGACAGCTTTCAGCAGCTCTTTCTGATCGTGCTTTGTGTCACCATACTCAGATATTTGTTTTACCATGTTTTACCATAGGTACACTGGTATAGTATAACAAATAACTAACTGGGTTATGAAGGTCAGATAGGCAGTCACTCCATGTAAAATGGTGGTATTCAGCTGCATCCGGTAAGACTGGAAGCCGACCCCAACGTGGTTGAGAAAAGGCTAGCCTTTTTCTAACCTAACCTGACCACGCAGATGATGATTGATGGCTAGGATAGGATACGTACAATATCACGTTTCACATTTCCAAAAAAATACAAAGGTGTGTATATATGTTATATTTACCTCGCTTAACCCCTTCGTGCAATGTGAAGAACATTTGTTATAATTTTGTACACTAAGCCGACCCTTTTTTACATGCACGCCATCCCTCCTCAGTCTTAGCTCTACCTCCCTCCCTCGAGCCTCCCAGGTACCTCCCTACTCGTCAACCTCCATTATAATACCGTTACGACGTGCCAAATCACTTTATATGATAATCACTATCACGGTAAGTGTTATAAATTCAAATACGTCTGTTTTACCTACTTTTACGTAAAACTGTACTAATACATTATTAGAAGTGTAAAGATTGGTCAGTGGGTCGTCTTAGGGGATTGATAAATTTACTGTTAGCAAGATTTATGAGTACGTAAAACAGTTTTTAGAAAGTGCATGTAGGCACTTAGACATAGACCAGACGGGTTTTAAACAAACAAGGCATTAGAATATATTGCCTAACTACTTTACCGTTCTAAAACTCAAAATTTGTAATTGACTTGGCAACAGTTTTATGGCTTTACGTCGCGTTACTGTTCACTATTGTATTTTATTGTAACTATTCATTTAATTAGAATTAAGTGTTTAATAAACGTCTGCGATTATTACCAAGGTTATTGCTTTAGATAAGAAAATAACGCTCTTTTTATTTACCTTACTCGACTTCGTCATAAGGAACAACGCCCACATTTTTTTAATTTATATGACTTATATTATATCTTATATCTGAGTTACTGCCGCACTCAGAGAGCTTTAATGATTACTTAGGCCATCGCTTAGTAAAGGTTTTGACAGTTTTGTCATACATTATTATGTCAAACCTTTACTTAGTAACGGCTTAAGTAATCATTAAATATCTCTGAGTACCGCAGTTAGTATTATTTTTTTCTACTCATTTTCCAAAATCAAAAATTCAAAACTACTGATATCTGTCACTGTATCCATACTTAGTACCAAGTGTCAATAAAATAGACATCCCATATTATTATCTGTTGCGTTTGTTTTATATGTTGTTTTTGATCTTGTCCCAAACTTCAGCTATTTGGCTATCTGTCATCGTTAATCTGCCCCGTCGTAACAGTTCAATGTTATGAAAATATAAATGTTTATACAGCAGAGATACTGGTGCGCTGTTGAAGTATAGTGATGTTAATATAATGTGTATGTTAAGGAAATTGTATATTAATCATCGAACTAATATTGTGAACGGAGATGCGGGACTGTGTCGTGATTAGGGATGGGAGTTTCGAATATCGATAACTGTGTAAATTATTTTTTGTAGCAGCCACGGAGATTGGATTTGTGACCGGTAGACAACAATGGAAATGTCTTCTGGACTTAGATATTATAAGCGAAATGTCGAGATCTCGAGAATTATATAGGTCTTTCATGACACTTTACTACCACACTTATAATATGGTGTGGTGATGAAATAAATTACACAAAGCACGGTCTCTTTTAGTCCAGACATAATCTTGGTCATGATACATGAGAGCCACACAGATACAGGTCCCTAACAAGTATTAGTAACAACCAATTTTTCACAATCTATAATATAACAAAACTTTACGTTTGTAAAGTTCAAAATTCATTGGATGTCGAATCGACTAAGTTTCAGTGTCCAACAGCGGTAACGAATTTCCGTTTTGTGGTCTGTTTACCGAGTTATGACATAGGTGCTTACATCATTTTTAGGGTTCTGTACCTCATACGGAAAAAAACGGAACCCTTACAGGATCACTCGTGTGTCTGTCTGTCTATCCGACCATTCCCCACCATTATCTCCGAAACTACTGAGACTAAAATTTTAGAAAAAAAATACAGAAATTAGTTCAACACTTAGAGATTACAGAAAAACCTATAAGAAGTCTATGATGTTAAAATAACATGGAATCTCTCAATATCTACTACAATGGTACGGAACCCTCTATGTGCAAGTCCTTGTCCTTTTCTGTCCTTGTTACCTTCTCTCTGCTGATTGGATATGAAAGCCTCAGGTCTCTGTTTCGTAAGTAACAGTCACTTTATATTAGTGTCTTTAAAATTATACAAAGGTGACCTAGTAATTTATACAACAAAACAAGATGCCACGACAACAAGTTCAAAAACGTGTTAAATAGAAGTATAGCTCCTATAAATATGTGCGATAGCTCATTCGATTCGGAATGACGCCTAGAAAAATGTGTTTTAAGGGTTTTTTAGCACATAAATAATTGCGATTGTTATTAACGGACAATTGTCGTAATGTACTATTTTACGTACGTATGTTTATGTACCCACACATCTAATTCTGCAATATTTTCCAGTCCATCGCGCTCGGCTGCCTGCAGCGTATTGAGCGATGAGGTGCATGGATTCATAATTCATAATAGTGCGTTTAGAAGTTGAAAGTGTGCGAAACAGGTTTGTTTCAATGCGTCCGTTTCATTTATTTGGATGCCTTAGTTTTTCTATTTGTTCTATTTTACATTTTTTATATCATATTTTATCTTTATTACTGAGTATTTTTATTAGTATTATTATACACCTATTTCACATTATATAAGTACTTACTCATACACACACATAATATAAACTCAAAGTAAAAAACTTCACCACTGCTCGGCATTTTGCTGAACTGGTCCTATTTGGCGCAGCCGTGAGATGCACACACTGTTTCAGTTTAGTTTTTTACTTTATTTTGATATTTTTTGTTGTTTGTTGTGTGCACTTGTGGCATGTGCCAAATAAATACGTTTTCTTTCTTTATTTAAAAAAATAAGAAAAAAATAAGGGTATATAGTTTTTTTTTAATAATTTATAAAATAATGATTTATAAGAAATTTTTAAAAAAGATCCTGAAAGAGGGGGAAATTTCCAATAAAAAATAACGCTGAAAATAGGGCTCCGCGAGGTCGCTACCGCAAAGGCGCGACGCGCGACGTCTAAAAAGCCGGAATATCACTTGAATTTTTTTTTTTATAGTATTAAATAACAATTTAAAAATTTGGATAACTTATTGTATAATCTAGACTTTTGAACAAAAAAAACCTCGGTGAAAAAAATTTTTGTATGTCGGTTTCAAATTAATTAAAATTTACGAAAATAAAACGTGTCGTGATCGTGAGTGGGGGGCTGGTGACGTCACTTTCTGGTAAAAAATATACCAAACTGTGACGTCGCGCGACTTTTCGAATCACTGTATAGTCTTCATTTATTGTTTACGTGAAAAAAGCAAAGAATCGTGTCCAATATTTTTTGGAAATCTGTCTGACGGACAAATTTTTTTTTTTGTCAACTACCCTTCTTGAAGAGTTAGACAAAGGTATATCTAAAAGTAGACCTCCTTTTTACCCGACTGCAAGGAAAGAGTAATGTTTGCCAGTTATGTTTTAAGTCCCATAATAGGGAGCGAGTCTATTGCGATTAATTTGGCCTTAAATCGAGGCTCTGAGTAATTCCTGATGGAAAACGCTAATAACGCTTTGTCTGGCCTGGGAATCGAACCGAATACCCCATCATCATCACATGCCTAGCCTTTTCCCAATTATCTTGGGGTTGGCTTACAGTCTAACCGGATGCAGCTGAAAACCAGTATTTTACATGGATCTACTTCCTATCTGACTCCAACCCAGACAGTACTTGATAAAACTGGTTGTCAGACTTTATGGCCACTGATTATATTATACGTAACGATTGTCAAAGATCTACAATTGATATAGAAATGGTACCAGACCTGGCGAGTCTCGGATACCGAATACCTCATCATGAACACTCATGACTAATACCCATTGATATAAAAACTAAAGATACGGTCGTCCGAACATTTGCTCGACGCGTCCGCCATACAGAGATCAGTGTAGTCCGCTCGTTAACGTAACCTTGTATAAGCGGCGTGGTTTTTTCGAGGTATAAAGAACATAAATAAAGCTTTTAACAAAATTTACGACCGCACCCGAAGAGAGCCGATCGTGGACTAGTTCACTTCGGCTTAGGAAAGACCGACCGACCGACCGACCATACCGACCGTTTTAGGACCAAGTTCGAGGCGTCATTTTAACATGCGGTCCGCCCAGTCCTTACGCAGTAATATAAGTCAATGCTAATACCACTACAAAAACGAGACAGTAGCAAATAAAATATTACTAAATAGTTTTTGTGACAATATGTAAACGAGAACAATGTGGTTTACTAGCAATTTATCATCGTGGATTTACACAAGCTAACTGGCCGGAATAAAATAGTGCTATTTTTCACAATGGCCTTTTAAATTGTAAAAGTGTGGTTAAACTGAATTGTGTCGCAGCCATTGTGGAGGAGCGGTTTGATGTTCATTTCGACTATTCATCATTTCGCAAGTTATTTATTTTACAGTAAAATGCAGTTAAAATTACTACATATGTAGTGGGAACGGGTTTCCTTTCGGTCAGGATTCGGTTCGGATGAAGTTGTTTGGGCTCTCTGACTTCTTTGGAAAACACGTCAATCACTATACACTTACACACGTGTCACTAAAAATCTTCCATGATCTTCTTTTTGTCTTCAGCTTTATATCGGTGCTACTACTTCCCTGTGTAAGAAAAGGTGGACCCGTGGACCTAATTCTTAATCCACCACATATCGGATTCACGTGCGTATTGTGAAATTATCACTAGCTTCGGTGAAGGAAGAAATCGTGGGGACATCAGCATGTCCGAGTTGACAAAAAAAAAATAATTTGTCCGTCAGATAGATTTCCAAAAAAATATTTGACACGTATTTTTTCTTTTATCACGTAAACTAAAATGAAGACGATATAGTGCCTCGAAAACTCGTGTGACGTCACAGCGCAGTACATTTTTTACCACGTAGTGACGTCAAATGCCCCTCACTCATGATCTTTGACGCGTTTTATCTTCGTCAATTTGTATTAATTTGATAAAGCAAAAAACACATATCCAATATTTTTGGATAATCTAACTGACGAACTAAACAGAATAATATTTCTTTTACTCAGGAAATATCCCATTCTCGACAGCTTGTAAAGCTAATTCAAAGATCCATCGGCGTGGCAGGGGAATAATAACTATGATACTAGGTTAGGCAATAGGCACTAACACGAAAAATAATGCAATACTGATACAGTCCTATATGCAGTGACATCAAAAAAGTGTGCGAGGCTTTTTGCGCTTGGTAGAAACTAACCGTAAAGTATCTGCCTGAGTTCAACCTATTTTTCTACAGATAATGTTCGTGTCTGTTCGTTGTTTGACGCACACGAATATATTATACTTCTTTAATACAAAACACGAGTATCGATAACCTATAATATCGATGGACTCTGCCCATCCCTATTCCTAATCGAAGTTTCTTATTTACCCGCAGAGTATACTCGCATATCGTATTGAGTCAGTATTGACTCGGTGTTAAGGTAACGATTGAATAGGTAATCCTAAATAGGTGGTAAAGTCCATTTCACGAAAGAAGTCCCGCAGACGCAGCGCTGTATGTCGCGCGACATAATGTTGTTTCACAACTTTTGGCATCGTAAATAAACCTTATAACGCACTAATCCAATAATAAACTCACAAAATATCTACTACAACAAACACACCTTGATAACATCGACAAACGACAACATGGCCGATCTGTTAAATTTAGTTCCACAATTGTCCGCGGGACTTCTTTCGTGAAATGGACTTTATATTGGTACAGCCGAACTCAACCCGCTGCGCGCTGGTAAGACGTTGATACAGTTATGTCGTACCCGTAAAAGTGATTTGTGAAGCTTCCACTGAGTGATTACTGTACTAGAGAAGGAAGGATATTTAGTAAGCTCATGTTTTGGTTTCATCAGCGAATATGATATTCTATTGCTTTGACAACTGTTACATGATAAGGTACTCGTTTGACTCAAGTAATGTTAAGGAGGTATCTGGTCCTCATTTTGTTTTTTGATATTGCTTTCTGAGCTTTGAGTGTTTTAAATTCATTTTATTGGAGCGGAGACTGGGAAATCGGTTGTCGTGGTATGGGCATGTGATGCGGAGGAATGAGGATAATGTGAGGAAAGTTTCGGTCGAGAGTAGAGTAGAGGAAGACCAAAGAAACGATGGATGGACTGTGTTAAGAAATGATATGGCAAGAAAAGAGGTATCTCATGAGATGACGAGA
Organism: Diarsia brunnea; assembly: GCA_949774965.1. NCBI lineage: Eukaryota > Metazoa > Arthropoda > Insecta > Lepidoptera > Noctuidae > Diarsia > Diarsia brunnea. The sequence goes on along the minus strand of OX459016.1, from coordinate 762,318 downwards.
AACAGAGAAGTATGGTAGAAGAAGACATGCTGCACTGACCCTTAACCTCTTGAACGTCCGCTAACATTGCTTGAATGTCTTATGATCCACCGGGTGCTCATAAGGACGCTCGAGGACTTAATGAATTTGGATAAGGGCAAGATAATGATGATGATGGAGCGGAGTCTGGGTATCGGATCGTTCAACGTGAGTTGTTGGTCGCCTGTTCCGAGCCAAGTTGAAGAACAACTTAAAAGCGCCTAGGACAGACTGGATGCGGAACAGCGCAAGACTAGGTGTTGTGGCTTGGCTTGACAGAAGTTTAATTCCTGCAGTAAAATGCTTATTTGATAAAAATCTGAATCAGAACTTTATTTGCCAAGAGTCTAGGTACAGGGATAAGATCCCAAGTCTACCTTATTTTGTGCAAATTATTACATACGACGAGTACTGTCCATTTGCATACTTTGCTAAAATGCATACATTCTATTGGTTTAATTTAAATTTCAAATCGCTTAGTTGACGCTTCTCGTGACCCAAGGGCTGGCTTTTATCTTGGCTAAGTGTTGCCATACAACGTGGCAATGCCGCCAGTCTTTTGGGCGCATTACCGGCAGCGTTAAGGAGCAGTTTTTTTATGCCTTTTTATAGTTTCTTGTTAGTTTATTAAATAGTTTTTAATTAATGTACATAGTTTACTCTTATAATCAATAAATATTCTTTACGACATTGGTTTAATTATAAATTAAAACGAATTAGGTATTTTATTGACCACTTAAATCTAAAGTTGGTCCTTTCTTTCGTTTTGTATCCGTTGCTAAAATACGATTTTCATTGAGAAACATTAAATAAAAACCATAACATACATTTTAAATTGATGTATTATTAAACATCACTGATTTATTTCAAATGCAGCTGATTCAGTCCATCATTGCGCGGAAGCAAATGTCAGCAAGCTCCATAAATAAATACGAGTGCAAAACTGACATATTTATATATCCTTTTATAATAAAGGTGTGATTTGTGACCGGCCGCCATTTTGATTTGTGTGCTGCCTGTCAAATATTGCGTTTGTCGTTTTGTGTGTAACTAGTGTTTTTATGGGTGAGATGTAGGCGGGCAGGACGATAAATTAGTTTGCTTTTATTATCCACTTTCCATCCATCCGCGCAACTTCGTCTCTGTCACGTTATATAGCTTATAACCTTTCTCAATAAATGGACTATCCAACGCATAAATATTTTTTCAATTCCAACCCGTAGTTACTGAGATTAGCGCGTTCAACCAAACAAACAAGTTCTTCGGCTTTATAATATTAGAATAGATATAAATATATTAATATTGTGAATGTGAAAGTAACTGTTTTGACTGTTAGTCCGTCTGTTAGTTTTACACGCCATAGCCGTAATCCACCTACCCTCGAGAATAAGTCGTAACCGTAGTCACCTGGAGCTGCACGCGCGCGAAAGCTGCTCTTTAATGTTATGTGTAATAAACTGTGTGTTTGGTCATCATTTTTAGTTAGAATGCTCATTTCTTTGTACAATTGTTATAATAAATGTATATGTATTATATAATTCCTGGATAAAGGTAGAGTTTGTCGGAAATGTTTGGACAAAAATCACAGAGTAATATTTGCAACTCGTAGCTAGCGCTTTTGCGTCGTTCGTTAGAGTTTTTCTAGTATTTTATTAGTGAAGAGAAGTGGGCTAATATCCTCAAGGTGTTACGAGGATTGAAAGACGGTGGCTTCAATAAGTGTGGACTGTATATTAAGAGGTTACAGGAAGGTAAAACAAACGGTTTTCTAAACTTGAGTAGGCGAGAATTGAAGATGCGCTCGGTGGTAAGGACGTTGACGCAGTGGCGAGCCGACCGGTGCGCGCTCGCACCTGGAGTGCCCGCTCCGCGCCTCAGCTCCCGCCCGCGGTCGCCCGGCACGGCTGATATTCTCGACATGCTCCCGGCGTTGAAGACTGGTCTTCAATGGTTAGACTGGAAGAGGACAGATGGTGTTGAAAGCACGTCGGACTATGCCCCTTTTCGTCCGTACGTCTGCGACTCTGCTTATCCCGTCTCTCCCAGTTATGAGACGCACGATGCGACCGAGTGGCCACATCAGTGGTGGTGATTGTTGCTCTTTGAGCACCACCAAGGCTCCCTCTTCAAGCACCCCATCGGAGTCCGTCCATTTGGTTCTCTGTTGGAGGTAAAAGATATACTCGTTAGAGAATCTATTCCAGAACTGTTGCTTCAGGTGCTCAATCCGCTGGAAACGTTTCAGGCTGGATATGTTCTGGTTGATGACTTGTGGATGCGGCAGGGATGTGAGAGATCTCCCAATAAGGAAGTGGGCAGGAGTTAACGGGTATAGGTCTGATGGATCAGTGGAAAGTGGAGTGAGGGGACGAGAGTTTAGAATTGCCTCGACCTGAATCAGACACGTAGACATGTCTTCGTAAGTGAGATGTGCGAGGCCTAATATACGTCTGAGGTGATGTTTGGTGGATTTTACGGCAGACTCCCATAAGCCACCGAAGTGCGGGGTGTAAGCCGGAATAAAATTAAAATTGATACCTGTTTCTGACATTTCTGAAGAAAAGTCCTGTTTTAGTATGCCAGCTATTTCGTTACAGGTGCCAATAAAGGTTGTACCATTGTCTGAGTAAATGGTATTTGGTTTACCACGACGAGCAATAAACCTATTCAGTGCTGCAATAAAGGCATGTTTTGTTAGATCTGAGACAAGCTCCAGATGAACCGCCTTCGTGGCTAGACAAACAAAAACACATATGTATGATTTTACTAATCTACATCCTCTACCTTTGCGGTCAGCTAGGAGGATGGATCCGGCTCGAAGGACCATGAAGAGAAGTGGGCTAATATCCTCAAGGTGTTACGAGGATTGAAAGACGGTGGCTTCAATAAGTGTGGACTGTATATTAAGAGGTTACAGGAAGGTAAAACAAACGGTTTTCTAAACTTGAGTAGGCGAGAATTGAAGATGCGCTCGGTGGTAAGGACGTTGACGCAGTGGCGAGCCGACCGGTGCGCGCTCGCAGCTGGAGTGCCCGCTCCGCGCCTCAGCTCCCGCCCGCGGTCGCCCGGCACGGCTGATATTCTCGACAATTAGTTATAAGTAAATTACATATTTACTTATTACAAGGTAAATACGCTGTTGGAAATACAGTATAGTAGAGACAATACAATATATAATAAAATAATATAAATTTGAAAATAGCTGCCTATCGGCTCTCAAAAATATTTTCAATTCGTCATTGACTCATAATTTATTAATGGAGCCGCTTTGATCTAATCAAAACAGTAAAACCTAATTGAATGTGTCATGCAATTTGGTTCTGATCGAAGAAAACGAGAGAAGCTCGTGCGTGTTGATGCAAGTCGTGTGTCAAGTTTCATCAGACGAGACTGAACGGAGTCTTACGCTTCCCACTGGTCGGTCCCACAGCTGGGCAAAACGCCTCCCTTATGGCTATCCAGTTTTCTCTACCTTTAACTTTATAATAGTAGCACCTAAAGAACCTTCTCAATTCCAGACGCATAGATGCCATAAAGCCGCTCCAATGAGCAGCTTGAGAGGCGATGGGGCGGGGCCTCGCGATGCGCGGTGAGCCATGCCGCGGCGCCGGCGCAGGCTCGCGTCCCGCATCTGCGACTACGTGCGCGGGCTGCTCGCGTTCCTCTTCAGCAATGTGGGCGTCATCGTGCTGGTTGTCGCTTATACTATTGCAGGTAAGAAGGAAGAAAAAAAAAGGGGTGGTCATATTTCAGGGAAAAATGAAAGCGTAGGTAATCTTCTTCCAGAGAGTGAAAAAGATTACTTAAAGGAAACAGACGATATATAATCGTCTCTTTCCCACACTCTGCTTTAAGACCTCATGGTCATTAACTAGAGTTGTATTTTACCCGTCTCATAACAATGTTTTATGACAAAAGTAGTATCTCTATGCTACCTATTCAAAACTAGCCAATTTTCATGTGATGTGGTGTTATGTGTGTTGATGATGTGATGTGAGTGCTAGTGTCTCAAAACTTACTTAGTCAACATGAAAACTATTAACACAAAACAATAGTACTAGTACTGTACTATAGAGTAGTACCTACATACAAACACTATTCGTTTTGATATTCGCAGAAACAGCGCCTGACTGAACTTCTATATTTAAGTTAAAACCTTTGTCCGCCAAAAATGAAAAATTCCAGCCATTTTTTACAAAGAAAACAACACGCTTGTTCAACAACGAATTCCAATTTCACGCCAACTTTTATTGGCCAAATATTTGGTGCAAAGTTGGTTGTCCATAACAAGTTAATGTAGCCCATTATTTGATTTCTGATTAGAAAATAATAATCCATGAGTTAAAAATGCTATTTCTGAACGTTAGAGAAGCGTGTATTCACAAGAGTATAATAATATACGCATTAGTACATTCATATTCCTGATACATCTTAATTACCATGTAATGTAACGATACCGACATCGTTTTCGATGTAATGTTGCGTGTTACCAGTACTGTAAAATCCCTTGTTGTAATGTGTTTATGATTTTCTTGATCAGTTGTTTAAAAAATCACTGCCTGAACTTGAACTAGTAACAACCGCATTGCACGTTTTGTCCACGCTCGTGTCTTTGATGAAACGTGTCGGAAATCCGCTCGACTGTTATGTTTTGATACAAAAGCTATTGCTCTTGTTTAGTTTAGTAGTAATGAACCAACTCGCACACTACACGGATCGACCGTGTGGTCAGTCCTAGGTGGTGAAGCAAATGTAAACAAGGGCGGATCCAAGGGGGGGGGCACGGGGGCACGTGCCCCTCCCGGACGGTTATGGACTTTCCATCACAGTACATACTTATAGCCAAATCGAATTATCAGAGCAACATAACAGAAAGAACATGAGTGAAACTTGCGCGTTTCTGGTTGGAATAGGATTTTTTCTAAGGGGGGGGGCACATGCAGTCTTGTCAACAAGTGCTTATGGTTAAAGAAAAAAATTCTCCGCCTCCGAAAAATATGAACAAAAAAAATAACCAAAAAAAGTTCTTGTTGACTAGACTTAATGTGCCCCGCACAGAAAGAAATCCTGGATACGCCCCTGAATGTAAAGGTGGTGCGCCGCGTAGAGACTTGGAGAGGCGGTAAACACTGCTCATCAGCGCGGTCGTGCGACGTATGTGTGATAAGTATCAGTGGATTGAATGCAAGCCAATGCGACGTGAAATCCGCTTCATTGCACAATTGTGTGTTAGTCAGCTTAGAAAACCAGCGTCACTGTTAAGTACAGCTGGAGGCTTCGGAATGAGAACACGTTTGATTCATCATCTTTCAAACGGCTAATAAGTGACTGTTATTGATTGGTTAAATATGTTGGGCTGGGTTTTCTTTGATTCTTTGTAGATCAGTCTCACTTCATTGAAGGGTAACTTGTGCACGTGTGCATGTAATTTTAAGTGGGGTAACAAGTTTACCCTTTCGTACAACACAATCAGGACTTTTTGGTCTAGCTAACTACACTGCTGTCACAGTTATTGGTATATATCTCTGATGTTTCATCTCCGTCAGTTACACTGCTATGGCTACCGACTTTTCGACAAAAGTACATCAAACGGAGCCTAAATAATAACAGCCGCTCGGGTCGATCTCGTTTGCCTAGGTTAATCCAACGTTACAGGTAGTCAGTGGCCCGACAACCAGTCTAACCAAGGGATACGTATAATTCAGTTCTAACTGGGTTGTGGAGGTCAGATAACCAGTCGTTCAATGTAAAATACAAGTGTTCAATAGGGGCGCGGACAAAAAAAAACTAATTAGCCCGTCAGATAGATTTCCAAAAAATATTGAACACATGTATTTTCTTCTTTTTCCACATAAACTAAAAATTAAGACGATACTGTGCTTCGAAAACTCATGAACTCCTCGAAAACGTCACATGTCAGTACATTTTTAACCTACAAATGACGTCACAACTCCCCACTCATGATCTTTGACGCGTTTTATCTTCGTCATTTTTTATTAATTTGATAAAACAAAAAACACGTATCCAATATTTTTCAATAATCTACCTGACGGACTAATTAGAATCATATTTTTTTGACTCAGTCCGATCCCCTATTGGATGCGGTCAAACTGACCGTAGTTGGGGAAACGCTGGGCAGATAATGATGAAAATTACTTAAATCTGATAGTTTTATTTTGTAATAACCGAGGTATTCTATCGAACATACACGCGAGTGGAATTGTTGTTAAAGTTAGCCTTTTCACAAGTTCAAACTCATTTTTACACGACTGCCCCAAAAAAAAGAGTGTTATGTTTTTTCTCACTTTCCTCTTTGATAATCATTTTAAGAAGACCCGTAAATGTCTTAAACGATAGCTTACGTCATCAGTTCCGTTCCCAACATGCAATCAAAGAGGTAATGTCGCAGTCAAAGGATCTATATTCTATAGGAGGACGGAGGGACATCAAAGGCAGTAATCAGTTTCAGACGGACCAGGGACTCGTATACAGAGGACTGCAATCACTCCAAAGGCTGTCTATTGATACCTGTGTGTTTATGTCACTTTACAATGGTATGGAAGGTTGTTTGTGAAGCGTTTCGTGGAATTTGAAAGCAATAAGTCAACGAGAAACTTCTGTGATAATTATGATGTTGATCGAAACTTGATGAATGTGAAAGGTAGATTAATTGCGACAAAAAATCTGATTTTATTTAGTTCTATTAGAAAAGCTGGTTGCCAAGCTACATAGCCTGGCCCGCAAAAGTCGCATGTCTGTCGGTCTTCTACAGACTGTACTTCGGAGAGTGTGCGCAGGAGCTCCACGGGCTGAGTCCACCATCTCCCTTCTTCCATCGACAGACTAGGCGTACTGCAGGTTATCACCCATACCTAGTTGATGTTCCACACATTCGAACGAAGCGCTTTGCTAAGTCCTTTATTATGCGCACAGCCAAGGAGTGGAACTCCCTGCCTGCGTCGGTTTTCCCGTGTTCATATTATTATAACCCTAATCTATTTAAGTCGTGAGTAAATAGGCTTCTTTTGGGTAAGCTCGTTCCATCTTCGACCTCATCTCTGCCCTTAGGGCAAGATTGAGGTCAAGAGCAAGCCCATTCCAAATAAAAAAAAGTTCATAGGTTGCAAGCAACTGAGGAGTTTTGTTAGCTCTTTTAATTTCAACTAGTATGTTTTTTTGTCACGCTAAAGTCTAGTTGTCTTCTAAGTACTGGTTTTGTCTACTACTGGACGTACTTCTCTTATTTAAGGCAAAAATAAATATCTTCCTGGTCCTTATTTCGATTCTTAGGTCAGACAAAGCGTCTCGTCGGGGCTGCGGGTTGTTCGAAAGAGATGCCGCGGCCTGGGCACAAAGGGATACGGAACATGGGTGGTTTTTAATCAGTAGAAGTCTGACACTCCCTACCGTTCTGCCCAGTACAGTGTACCGCTCTGCACAGCGGGAGGAGTAATTTGATAATTTCCCATCCCCTCCAAAAAAAAAACTGCATTAAAAAGCGTAAAATGGACCATTCATAATAGTAACTGCGTCTGTCACCATTTTACGAATTTTAACGCAATTCATATAATGATCTACTAAAGTGGCCATTTTAGACGGCCAGTACTAACAAACACCCACAATATTCCTAGCTAACAATCCCCCATCGCCATTCAGGCCGCCTAATTCCTATTTAAAGCTCCATAAATATAATATGGCGACCACACAAAGGCAATGAATGGAATCAAACCGCAGCAGTTGTGAGAAAGTGTTTGCCAATCGATTGTTCACTGGCTACCTTTTAGTACACCACAAACGATTGTACGGCGGTGTTGCCAAATGCAATAAAACATGATGAATCGGCGGGAGTTGTGTACCTCTGATGTTGTTATGGCAGCCAGGTACATTTTTATTGGTTGTTTTTTTTTAGGGGCCGATTGTGGTGCCTTTTGGTGTTTTGTCATGAATATTGTTATACGAATTTAATAAATCCTTTTTTTCCTGTTAATTTTAATGTCTTCGACTCAGCCTAGACTTGTCACATGGTACATAGTGTACTACTACCTATTCAGACAGGTAGTTCATACTGGCTGGTGGTATACTGTATTATTAGTATGTATATTTAGGTTAAGTTATTTTTCTATGGGTCTTTGTTACCTGAAAATAAATATATTCTATTCTATTCTATAACCCATTTCGTACTGGGTAATACGATACCGTTTGGTAAGACTGTCAGACTTTTAGGTTACTGACTACCTTTTTTTTTATGGTGGGTGGAAAATCATCAAATAACCTCCCGCTCTTGGGCAGAGCGAAAGGGAGTGTCAGACTTCTACTGACTAAAAACCGCCCATGTTCCTTCTTAGCCCTTCATGCCGTTGTCGCGGTATCTCTTGCGAACCCGCAGCCCCGACGGGATTGCTTACTAACCTGAACTTTCTAAATTGAAGAACATCACCAAAACGATCAGTATTAACTTAAATTCTTCTAGTGCGTCTCTCTTGCTTTTCCACTAATAATGGAAATACCTGGTCTATTAATTATTACTTTTAATTTGGATTTTACCTTATTAGTTTTAATTTGGAGTCCTCAACTAACGGTCGAATGATCAAGGATAGCCAACGATTTGGGATCTTTGCCGTAAAGTTTCTGCTTCCTACCTAATATTGAAGCTGTCTTGGCTTTCGTGCGTTTTTTCACGGCAACTATATTTATATTATCCCTGCTTTTTGTATTTTTTAATATCTGTTATGCGTTGTGTGTGTATCTTTTGTTGTATGTCTCTTTGTATGCTCGTTATGTTTCTGCGTCAAATATTTTTTTTTTCTTTCTTTCTTTTCTTTCTTTCTTCCATACTTCTCTACACTCTTCATCTTAGCAGTCTCCTCCTGATCCTCTGCCGAATATTCACGCGCAAATATCAATAATTACTGCCGTTCCGAACCTTAACGCTTTTCTCTTCCAAATCAAAGGGTATATATTGATTGTTCCACAATAATAGAATTGTGCTTGTCGCTCCGCGTCATTAGATGGCTTGAAAGCCTGAACTTTACACTTGGCTGAGCACTTTTAACTTTTACAACAACTGACTGGATATTTCCTTTTGTCATTTTGATGAAGAATGAGGGGTTGGGAGGCTGCGTTATCGCGTTAGTCCCTGCACACCAGCAAGGAATATTGGAAATTGATGCTAATGAAAATCGGAGGTCCATTGTGCCATCAGCGATATTTTTTTTCATTTCGGTTTTGAGTTTAGGACTGCCATTGATTTGTATACATTTTTGGTTATATCCATATTGTTTTGTCTATCAGGAATTCAACAACTGCAACTGGTGGATTGATTCACCTCCTAAGTTCTAATGAACTTAGACATAACTGACGACCATTGGGTGATCTATAATGAATTACACCTCTACCGAACCTTTCGAAAATATCAGTAGTGATGTTATGTTGTGTTATGTTTTTTTCTACCGAGATTTACTCAGGTAACGCTAGTAAGACGTAAATTATGCCAAAGGATTAATTCTAGATTTTAAATTAGTTTCTACCCGCCGTAGTTAATTGAACCTTTGTGCACGAGATACTATTGATCAAACATAATACCGGTTAGGTATTTAATCATAACTTGTATTTACCGAGCTATTCAAAAGGCCTCGCATTGAAAGGAGGTTCGATGCTCCCACAGATATCCCTTAAGGTGAAACCTTCAAGGTAGCCCGCGAAATTCGATTTTACTTACGTTTTTTGCAATGTTTAATAAAATAAAATTCGCAACCGTAACAAATGTGACTTTACTGAGTAATAATGATTAAAATTACCTATCACAACCCCTCAGTTCATATAATTTCGTAAAGTTGCTCCACGCTAGGAATTTATTCTGTATCGTGTGTGGCGTTTACAAACATTTAAACACAGACAGACCCGAAATCGCTGCGATCCCCGCAATGGGGGATCGAACTCGCGACACACAGCGCAGCAGTCCAATCGCTCAGCCACTGCGCCAACCGTGACGTCGATCCTTGAGTGACTATTTGATGAAAAAGGCATTCAAGGAAGTTATCTATGTGAACTGAGAGGAAAAACGTAAAAAAAATGAATTTCGCGGGCTTCTCAGAAAGATTCACCTTAAATAGATTCTGAATTATGCGAGAATTTTAGACAAAGATGTCTAGAATCTGTAAACTGAACGGGATTCCTGGAAACCTTTATACAAATGTTGTTTAATTGTGCTTGTTAAGCGAATTATACGAAGTTTGTTACGTAATGAGAGGCCTCATTACGTAAGCTTTGAAGAAGGCTGATACATTTTCATAACATGTACTTTTCTGTTTAAATATTTACGAAATACCTGTGCCTATAATAATTGGGTTTTACTCGAGAATGTTTCCAACTACGATAAAGAATACTTTGATTGTTAAGAAATCAACCCCTTTTTCACCCTCCCCCGGGTAAAGGGGAGTGACTCATGAGATGACAACTGAGAAGTGTGGAAAAAGAAGATATTATGTTGCATGGATCTTAAATAAATTGGGCCAAAGTATGGATAATAATGGTGGTGATGATAAGAAATATTCTATGATTTAGTTATTTATTTATCTATTCATTAACACATACATTTGTTTTAACAGGTAAGACCCAAGCTAACATAAGTAGTCATAAATTACTAATAGTCCAGTCCCAAGTAACTGGTCTGGGCAGAAATACAAGTTACACAGTGGACAACATACTAAGAGTCACCCTCTGGAATTCCGCCAAAGGACAAGAAAATACGTCCAAACACCGAGACATCCTATTCAGTGTTAGTGTTAGTTATTTAGTTGTGCATTATGATGACTCTAGTTCATTGATAGTAGCACAAAAACATGCTAGTTTCAATTAGCTGTCAATTAGTACCATAATTATAAGTAGCAGGTGTATACGATAAGTAATAATGCTACTTAATTGCAAGCCGGTCTATGTTTCGTGCTAACTAGCACACGGTGTGTTGACGACGCATAAAACCTCTTTAATGTAACTCTTTGGTTTTACAATTTTTATGTTTTTTATCGTGTAATGTCAGGTATGTGCAAACTGCAAATGTACACACTCAGAAAGCAAACTCTGTAGCCAACAAGCATGCTTTTTAATATCATGTGTATTCCAGGCGCTAGAGATACCTACCTACTATCAATCAAGTAGAACCATCAAATAAACTTTTGAAGCTGCTTTTAATCCCATCCAGCTATTCTCTCCGACAGTGTACATGCTATCTACGAGTTCAAAGAGAAACTCTACAACATGATTCTCGTGTTTTTCTTGACGACATTATGATGCTCCCTAATTTATGTCCGCCGTCGGTAAATTAAAAGAAATCTGTCTTCGTTGCTTATGACCGTGATAAATTAATATTATAATATGGCAGTGTTTGGCAACAGATAAAAGTGATGAAGTAGCCATAAAAGTAAAAAACGAAGATGTCATGTATTAAAAAGACATCATTATGATCGGTATGAAAGTCCTTTCATGTGTATTTGATGGAATGATCATTGATCATCAAAGTGTTACGGAATTTGCTTTTGATACAGATTTCGTAACGATGGATATTAGGAGATGAGGTCAACTAAGAACTAGGTATAAATAAATATTATCTTTGTCTGTTTATATGCTACCCGTATCAACCGGTAGGGCAAATACAACATATTGTGTGTGTTACAAATTAGTTGACACAAGAAATCAGGGCTCGGGGGACTGTTTAGTACGTATGGTACTAACAGTCGCCTGGGGCGATCAGAGATGAAGCTACCGGTACAACTCTGCCGAGGTAGGCCCGTGGGTAGGAAACAGTTTCCTTTTGTTTCTTTAAAAAAAAAAAAACGTTGCCCCACACTAGGAATTTCTCCTGTATCGTGGGTGCATTTAAACTCACATACACAAATATACCCACACCCGAAACAACTATTTGTAAGTCATACAAATGTTTGATCCGTGCGGGGATCGAACCCGCGACACGTAGCGCAGCAGTCACCTGCTTGAGCCATTGCGCCAACCGTGCCGTCAAACACCATACGCCAAACAGTCAATTATGTATCGACACTCCTCGTCTACATCGGAAAGTACGCTGTCATTAATCTTTTACCGTTGGCGGTGGCCCAGTGGTGGAGTCCCCGACTTACGAACAGTGAGAGATAAAAGATATTATCCGGCTCGAAGGACCAACATTTTAGAACGACTATTCAAATAATGCTCTCTTTCTACAGGTGCATTCATGTTCCAAGCTATAGAAGGCGGGAGCGAGATGAAGATAGACCACCAAATGACGCGCGAACGGGCCAACCTGACGCAGTTCCTGTGGCAGAACGTCACTCTAGACCTGAACCTGTTCAATGAGACGGCTCTGAGAGAGAAGTGCGTATCACATAACCAGCAGGGCTATTGCGTATCTTTTTAAATGTCAGTGGCTATTATAGTGTCCATCGATTAACTGTCAAATGTTTATGGTTTGGTACAAAATGGAACCATTTGACAGTTATTCGAGAGACACTATGATAGCCACTGACATTTAAAAAGATACGTAATAGCCCTGCTGAACATAACAAGGTTTTACTAAGAGAAATGCCTAAACGATGACTAGTTTTTAAGTTCCTTGTCCTAACAGTTCATGATAATATTACAGTATGTAGAGATCTATTAGGGTCGCAAGCGCGACTACTGCGCATGAGGTTCCGGGTTCGAATCCCGGGTCGGACAAAGTGTTATTGGGTTTTTCCATAAGGAATTTCTCAGTAGCATTCTGCAGACGGAGTCTGCATGTGGCACTTGTTGATGGCAATAGGCTCGCCCCTTATTACACGGGACTTAAAAATCACTGGCGAAACGTGGGTGTACTTTAGGTACATCTTTACCTAACCCTTCGGCGCGTAGACACGTGATGTTATTCATAGAGAACATGAGAAGAACAATATACAAGGCCCATCGATTCTTGGAAACCGTTCGGCATTGCTCTTGTTCCTTATACTGACATGGCAGTCCCTTTGTAAATCCCGATGTTTCATATTTATTAACGTTTGCGTATTTACATGATCATATTACTTTTTTATGGTTTCTGCCTAACTTGACGCGTTTTATCTTCGTAAATTTTTGTTGATTTGATAAAACAAAAAATACGTAACCAATACTTTTCGATCATCTAACAGACGGACTAAATATAATCATATTTTTTTTGGTGGAAACATTTTTATTGGTGAAATGTGGGAGTGCTATTAGGTACACCTTATCCTAACCGTTTGTGGATTACAGACGTGTTGTTATGTTTATTCTACATCCGTCTACTTTTCATCCATGATCAGACTGACCAAAGCAGGCCTTACTAAAATCTAACAATGGTATGGTTTCCTCACAGGATTGGTGCTGAACTGCACAACTACCAAAGTAAGATAGTGAGAGCGGTGCACAAGGGCTGGGACGGAGGCCGCTCCTCACGACAGTGGAGCTTCTCATCTGCCTTCTTGTACTCCCTCACCGTCATCACCACTATAGGTGAGGAACCAGTATTACTAGGTTCTATAAGTATTTTAATTTGACATTTGGGTGTCAAAACACCAAGCTGCGCTCCAAAACGGGCATAGTCGACGTTGGCAAGAAGGCTGCTAGGCTAAAATGGGATTGGGCGGGTCACGTCAGCCGCATGCATGATGACCGCTGGGCAAAAGTCTCCACACTATGGGTGCTGGAAGACGGACGGCGCCGCCGAGGCCGGCACAGAAAGTGGTGGCGGGACGATCTGGACGCGCACCGCGAGGGCTGGTTCGAGGTGACTCGGGGAAAGAGAACGTGGAAGGAATTGGGGGAGGCCTTTCCCGAGCAGTGGGACAGTACAGGCTAGAGAAAAAAAAATGTTGTTTACTTTTTGTTTCGAGCTCCCGAAAAGTAAACATGGTAAATATTCCGTTTTCAGTGTTTACCACGTTGTGTTAGCAAAGAGTACATTTACGTCATTATGTAACGAAAAGTTGACCAAATTGCGAGCTTTGTTGTTTCAATGGTTGCAAGTACGTAACATAATTATGCCGTTATTTCAGATGGACATATCGTTTTGGTTTACTTTGATAAAGTCATAGCGAGACTTTTGAGCACTTAGGGTTTCATAAAAGTTCAATTTAAATACAATTACAAGATCCTAAGACTTGAAGATACACTTAACCCACATAGAAAATGGATACTCTAAATAGTGTATCCATTTTCGATGTGTCATAATATTTTGTGTTACATTTCACTACAAAGATAGATGTTTTGTTCTGCTGTTATGAACCAGAACAAAACTCGAAGTGGAAATTGTGTTTTTTCCTACTCCTCCGCTATTCTTTTCTGATTAAATTCGTTGCGGGGTCCAAGACAGTTAAATTATTTCTCTGTGACATCGTCAAGCTTCATTGTCTCAGCGCTGCACCACGGTGGTCCCCACTGTTAATTCTGGCGCACAGAAGATACAGTGGTTTGGGTATAGTGTGGCGGGATTGTTCTATGAAAGAGATCTCCTTATCAATATAGAATATTTAATCACCAGGTTACGGGCACCTGTCTCCGAAGACTCACTGGGGCAAGGTGGTGACCATACTGTACGCGCTGTTGGGGATGCCGCTGTTCCTGCTATATCTTACTAATGTTGGTAAGATTTGATCATCCGATTTCTGTGTTACTTCATCCCATCTATACATATTATGGTAAGAAAATCTCATTGGTTCAGTTGTCCCAAACGCTACAGCTGAACTAGATATCCTGGATTCGATGTCCTGGTTGATGGCAATATGGAATTTTTATTCACTAAAGATAATTCTTAATCAATCGTCTTGGACCGTATGGAGTCAAGATACCATAAAAAGGTTGATTGTAACTGGTCAATTTCAACTATAGGTGTACCTATATCGTATATGAAACGGAAAAGTGATGACCTTAAACACCTCATCGAATTTGCTGAAGTGTGCAATTGTAATTAACCATTGAGCTGAACTAATTTAAAAGAAAAAGGGTCCTTATTATTCAATCTTTTTTAAATGCTCAAATGGATTTCTGCAAAGTAGGACGGTTCATTAAGACAAAAAGTAAGAATGATTTGCAAATTCTCGATTGGATGAAAACATTAATTAAATAATTTAATAGTAGCTCTGTATTATTATGATATCACTCGTGTGATGAGACTTGTAGTGAAATTAGGACAAGGCCTGGGAAATGATGATTATGATTTATCTGTAGATGGTTTACGGCTTGATCAACCTGTATCGCACTGCTGTACTGCTGACACACAGGCGTTCTTTCTGTGCGTCGTGGTGAAAAAAGGTTAAATGTTTCACTACATATTATACCATTTTCTTATTAAGGGAGTGAATTGAAAATAAATTACTTCCATGACCCGTTTACTATTCAAAGCTTCCATTAGCACAATATTTTGAGTGTGTTGAATACTTTGACTTTTATCGTAAAACGTGAATTTACGCTCAAAAAAGCCGTTTCTTAGCAATGAAGTTTGCGTACCCTACGCACTACTATCTCTTAGTTTGATGTACAGAATGCTTGACGGCTTCGTGACGGGTTCCTTTAAACCCTGCATGTAATCATACCTGACAGTTTCGATACCTACCACTTAAATGTTAATTTATTTAATCAAAATGTTTTGATATCGAAAGTTTTTTATTTTTTTTTAATTTGGAATGGGCTTGCTTTTGACCTCAATCTTGCCCTAGGGGCAGAGATGAGCCCGTCGGGGCTGCAGGTTGTTCGCAAGAGATACCGCGGCCTCGACATGAAGGGCTAAGAAGAAACACGGGTGGTTTTTAGTCAGTAGAAGTCTGACACTCCCTTTCACTCTGCCCAAGAGCGGGAGGGGTTATTTGATGATTTTCCACACGCCAAAAAAAAAAAAAAATTGCGTAGATGAGGTCGACGATAGAACGAGCTAACCCAGAAGAAAGCCTATTTACTCTCGACTTAAATAGATTGGGGTTATATGAACTCGGGAAAACCGCATAATAAAGGACTTAGCAAAGCGCTTCGTTCGAATGTGTGGAACATCGACTAGGTATGGGTGATAACCTGCAGTACGCCTAGTCTCCCGATAGAAGAAGGGAGATGGTGGAATCAGCCCGTGGAGCTCCTGCGTTATATTCGAACGTTAAACTAAACAGTCGACGGCTTTTAAAATAAGCCCGCCTTTCACCGCTTGTTAGTGTTTAAGCCTTAGCTAGGACGATGATACGGCGCGGCACGGTGGCGGCGCTACTCTCTAACACATTTCCCATCACCATGTCTTTATGTTTTAGTATTAAAATGTTACCAACCTATGTATATGAGATTTTACATGAAATATCATGTATTAGGCTTTCTTTAACTAGGTGTACCGATGATCTGGTGAAGGTTACCGGGATCCGCTGGATGTGAGACGCACGGCACCGGTCAATGTGGCGACACTTGGCGCGGTCTATGATCAGCAGTGGACGTCTTTCGACTGAAATTATAATGAGGACAGTAATGTTCCCACAGCTGGGAAATAGGCCTCTTAGCTGATCCATAAGGCTGATTGTATGTCACATAGGCTCTTTGGCTTATTGAACAGAAAGAGATGTTACAGGTCTTCAAACTGTTAGTTCTAAAACATACCGGTTTTCTTTACACTGGTGATGAATCCAATGAAACACGACACTTAAGTAACAGTATCTATGATACGAACCCCCCCCACAGTTCCTAAATGTCATACGCTACGCTAAAGCTTTTTTTTTTCGTGACTAATTGTTATGATTTAATTTAATTGACCTTTCTAGTCCCGGGTGTACCGAAAACAGTGCGGTGGGTGCAGGGCCTTATTATTACAACGTAAGGTTTAGGCTAGCTTGTGCTCGCTGTGCCAAATAAAATTTTTATTGAATTGAATTGAATTGAATGTTGTGTACGTAATGTGACTGTGTGAATTTATTATTATTTCTCTGAGTCAGTGATACTTTAATTAAATGATTTTATTTATTTATTATATTATAAAGTATTTTGTAGACGCAATGGAAAAAGCTTTTTATACCTTATTAAGAAAATAATGAGTGAGTTTAATGAAGAAAACACAGAACATTGGCGTGTTCTGTTTACTGTTCGTTCGGAAGGAAGTTGTCATTTTTATAAACACGTCCAACGAACGGATCTGTTTATAAACAAGGTCTTCGTGTTCACATTCGTGTTTCTAGCTGTGTTTTAGTTGTATCAACACTGTTAACTCAGAGTTTTTATTTGCATCATTATGATGAACCTAATATTTGAAACTGGTCTGTGTGCTCTTGGATTAATAAATAGTAACAGAATCACGGTTTGATCTTCAGAGTCAAACAACGATTGGTGAAGTCGATCCGTAGATTTTATTATTATTTTTTTATTTACTATCACAATATGTTTTCTTTGCCGTTACAGATAAAATGCGACAAAGAAACTTAAATTAAAATAAACTTATCTATATAATACCTTACATGCTACACAGTATGTGGCCCTTGTGAACTCACTCAGTGTACAAGTGAATAATTATATGAATAGTATCAGCCACCGTGTTGAGTGCGCAGCGCACGGGCAGCGGTGCGCGCCAGCAGGTAAGTGCGCGCACTCGGCACCACTAGCTGTTGCGGTTTGCGCCGCCGCTCCACGTACCTATCCGGTAAATTGAACCCTATTTCTAATTGTACTGGGTTCTGTATACTACCTCTTAAAACTTTGAAAATATATGTTACTAGTGTCACTTCATGCCTAATTTCTGTGATCAACCATTGCATACTGAGCATTTCTCCATGTCTCGGAAAGCTATTGCTAGGCTATTGGTCTCGGCTGACATTTGTAGATCTTTGACAATCGTAACGAGTAGTCTAAAGCCTCTTTTTTATTTTTTTGGGGGGGTGGGAAATCATCAAACAACCCCTCCCGCTCTTGGGCAGAGTGAAAGGGAGTGTCAGATTTCTACTGACTGAAAACCACCCATGTTCCTTCTTAGCCCTTGCGCCGAGGCCGCGGTATCTCTTTCGAACAACCCGTAGCCCCGACGGGGTAGTCTAAAGCCTGAAAGTTCGACAACCAGTCGTGCCATGAGGAAACGTATTACCCAGTAACTCGTTTGTGGAGGTCAGGTGCATGTAATATACTGGTATTCAGCTGCACACATCGACAGGATCCCCATATATTTGAGTAAGGGCTAAGCTGATGATGTTTGCGGGTGCTCCTTTTTTCTCAGGACTCTCCTCTCAGGTATGTACAAGCGCGCAAATATTTTTTTGAGGCTACGTTTTTCTACTTTTTTTCCACCTGGAGAAAAAAGATAATTGTTTGTCGTTTAACAACTAAAGAAATATTGTGATCGACTTTATTCTTATGAAATGTCTCCTCCGGTTTTTTTGAGGTGATACATCCTGCTATGCTATTTTATATTTATTCGATTTTATATAATAATAACTCATTTGCACCACACAATCATGTTGTTTCTTAATATTTAACTGTCAGTAAGGGTGTTTATAAGTTTTCGGATCAAACAGAAAATTAAGCGCAAGAATTTCTGTTTTACATACTTCATTCGCGTCACCTTCCTGTTCACATTCGCACTCACATAAATTCATTCAGTTCAAACATTCTAAAACTTCTTCTTGGAAAATTCTCGAGAGCACAGTGCTAAGACATTATATAAATTTGTAAAAGCCCAATTAAAGCTATTTGACATTCAAGAAATACTGTGTTTAATTTGGCACGAACACGTTCATACTTTACAAATGTATGTAGACAACCCGCTTTTTAATTATGATCTTTCATAAGACACCTGGTCTACTCTTTAAGTTAATAACACAATAATTCTTACTTTTCTTTTACTTTTTACTTTACTTTTCTTTTGTTAATTAAGTATAGGTGGATACAAAGTTCTTTAAGTTAATTTTTAAAACTGGAAATATATGGCTTATTTATTTATTTAATTCTTGTACCACGCTAGGTAGACTGGTAGAAAATGCTCAAAATATGACCGCCTATGTACAATTTTTACTTGTGCATAAAGTTTTAATGAATTTTAAAAATAACCCTCTTTTCGTGTGGCTAGTTATTCTGTCAGTTAGTGCTTGTATACTTTTTATGCCAGCTATGCGCCCTTTTTTTTTTTTTTTTGCTGGGTGGAAAATCAACAAATAACCTAAACTCCCGCTCTTGGGCAGAGCGAATGGGAGTGTCAGACTTCTACTGACTAAAAACTACCCATGTTCCTTCTTAGCCCTTCATGTCGAGGCCGCGGCCCCGCAGCCCCGACGGGTTGCCACTTATGCGCCTTTGACTTGGCTAGTTTGATTTGTCCTATGTGACAACATCGTGAGGAGATCACAATAAATTGTGAACCGTTGTTAGTGATAATTATTACACAATACGTACATAATTCCGTAAAATCCGAGGTGCGTGTCTTGGGTACGAACTCAAGGTGTACTTGGCACCCGTCGGGGCTGCGGGTTGTTCGCAAGAGATACCGCGGCCTCGACATGAAGAGCTAAGAAGGAACATGGGTGGTTTTTAGTCAGTAGAAGTCTGACACTCCCTTTCGCTCTGCCCAAGAGCGGCCCCTCCCGCTCTTGGGCATTATTTGATGATTTCCCACCCCAAAAAAAAAGAAAAAAAAAAGGTGTACTTGGCAGTACGTCACTCGGTCACACCGCTATACTATTATCACCGCTTTTATGAATCCCTAATAAACCTTTTTTTCAGAACCACCCTTTTTCCATTTATCAACATTTTTGCGTACTTTAATTGAAAATCTGAGAATAACAGAAATAACTTGATTTGCTTAGTTCGTTAGAACAATTAATTAGTTTTTTCTGGTAAACCGCTCAGAGATTGACTCGGCGTTTGTTCGCAAAACTCGAAAAACAATTGGACTGGATAAATAACCTAATTAATAGAAAACAAAGAAGCAGATACTTGCAGATGATTGGATTTTTAGTTTTTTGTACCGTGGAGGGTAGTCTATTTGAACAAACTTTTTAGGTTATCCTTCGTTTAAAAAGGGTTTTATTTTTCTAAGGAAAGTCGTTTAGGTTGAAGTTTGAATGCCCTGATTTCCTAAGCCCACACTTGTTCAAATTACTCCCGTCTGAACCGAAAACCATAATAAACTTTTCCAAATTAAACAAAAATGACAGATGTAGGTACTACAGTTCTAAATCATCGTGCAGAAAGCACCGGCCTGTTCTATTATCAAGACTTTTTAATTAATTCGAAAACCTTGTAATAATAATAATAATTCCTTTATTTCAACTAACAAGTGGACGATAATAATAATTATTATGATAGCATTAGGTACATTACATAAAAATATTAGACTAAATGGGTTGTGGAAGTGAAATAGGCATTCGCGTCATGCAAAGCGCTGGTGTTCAGTTGCTGCACCCAAGCCCAAAAGGCAAAAGGCGGTGGATGACTGACTCTATGACTACGCCAACACGAGTTCACCCCACTTCCTCACATACAGGGTGTAAAAGAACCCTTCAAAAAGCCGTCAACCAACCATTATCTACATCAAAGTAAGTTCCCGTACGCAAAAATTATTGCTGTGAAACGACTTTTTTTTGAGGTGAAAAATCACATTTTAGGGTAAAACTCAATGTAGCACTCTTAAAACATTGTGCTAGTGTATGCTTTGAATAGTTAACGGGTCATGCAGATAATTTAAGTAAAGTTATAACCTGAAAAACTAGTAAATATAAAAAAAAACAGCTATGAAAAATTTCTCTTTCCCAGGTATTGTCTAGAACAAAAAAATTATCGCAGTGGCGGGAAGAACAAGTGCCTGGCTTCCTTAAGGGTACTTTGACACCCTATATAAGGCATGTTCCCAACAGTGGGACATTATAGGTTGAATATGTTATGGTTAATGAAGTAGTACAAATTCCAGGAGAGTTGCTGGCGCGCTGGTTCAAGTGTATCTACGCACTCGTCTGCCTCTGCAGGGGATGTCCAGGGTTCAACAGGAGAAGAGCTGTCAGATTACGGCTACAGGTGAACATTAATACTGAATAATAGTAATACAACCGTGAGCGTGGTCATCAGGTTAAATGCATCATAATATATGCGTATAGTTTGCGTGTTTGAAACCTCAGAAATATAATTATTTCCTGCCACATATACCGACTTACACACTTTTACTATGGGAGAAATGTGATAAAGATGATATGACTATTATGATAGTACTGGCATTTTTTTTATTATTTGTTTATTTCGACTTTTTGTGAAAAAAATTGTTACGAGGAAATCCAGAATTCAATTAGTTGAGCAAGCAAATGACCTATCAGACAACATATATGCGGTTTTCTAACGCGATGCACTAACGATAAGGACAAACACACAAATTGCACGTACAAACCAATTCAAACCAGACATTGAACTGACCCTCAAATCACGAGTACTCCTAAACAAACAGTCACGGCACACCATCAATTACCGGTTAAAACTGATGGACAGGATCACGTCGTGCTGAGTGGGAGGAATATTTACTGTGAGTTACTGCTTGACCACAAACTACATGCACAAGCGACACACGCCTTGCGACAGCGACTGCCGATATTGAAAAAAGTTTCACAAATAAATGAAACAGGTTATTTGTGAAACTTGTTTCATTTTTCGAGTAGGCCCGAAAAGACCTAGACGGAGGTAAGTGGAGTGGAGCAGAATGTGATAGATTCAACCAATTATAGAAGAAACGGAAGACGCGATATCCGCGTATGCAGAATCCAACCCTTAAGCCAGACTCACCGCTTGGTCACCAGTTGCACCAGGTGCAATTGATAGAAGTGGTAGAAACTATGCCACGTGTCATTGCAGACGCATGCACTAAACCGAAAAGGACCCATTCACGACCTTGGACACACCGACTTAGAACGCGGCTATCTTCAAGCGATTTTTGCATCTGATTGTATCCTTCACGTATGAACACTTGCGTCTTTCATTGATTTTCTCGCCAGCCGCTGTCGCAAGACGCGCGTAGTCCGTGGCTGGGCAGTAAACGGGGCCTTTTTTTTTTTTTTTTTTTTTGGGGGGTGGGAAATCATCAAATAACCCCTTCCGCTCTTGGGCAGAGCGAAAGGGAGTGTCAGACTTCTACTGACTAAAAACCACCCATGTTCCTTCTTCGCCCTTCATGTCGAGGCCTCGGTATCCCTTGCGGACATCCCGCAGCCTCGACAGGCGTCGGCCCTTGCGGGCCCCTTCCATGTTGCTGACATCTCTTTGAGGCGCGCGTGGAACACGAACGCGCCGTCGACACGGCCTGTCGTCGTCATTAGACGGACGGACGGCGAGCTTACCCATCACTCACCGTCCACAGGCCCGCGTCTACGGTGGCCGGAAGCCATCACGTGGCCCCCGACGCCCGGATCGCCTACCGCGGCGGCTGGGACGAGAGGTTCTCTCCCTCTCACGTTCCGCCACCTCCTTCGCTAGCATCACTGCTTCGCAGAAGGAGGCGACGGCGTCCCATTCCTCCTCGCCCCGGACCATGGCTTGCACCAGGGCCGGACGCGAGAGGTCGCCGCCGCCGATCGCCGCTACGAGAACACGGCGGGGCTCTGCCCAAGCGGGACACACCTCCACGGTGTGCTCCACCGTGTCCTCCGGCCGATCCTCACAATGGTGACAACCGGGCGTTTCCTCCCGCCTGATTCGGTGCAGGTACCTCCCGAAACAACCGTGTCCGGTGAGTACCTGCGTCAGACGGAAGGTGAGGGCGCCGTGGCGCCTCTCCAGCCACTCCTCAAAGAGGGGACTTACCGCCACTATCGTGGCGTGCCCTAGTAAACGGGGCCTTAAACTCACTGTTTGACTACCCTCCGACGGACAGAGATATTCCGTCCCGCTCCCGAACCGGCGCGAACGAAAGTGTTGATCGACGTGTGTGGACGAATGTAAATATTTATCAATAGATCTGCTGAAGCAACCGCACATGTTAGTAATTAATTGTCAGTGCAACATTATATGCATATGTTAATATGCTCTGGAAAATCTGTTGGGTTAATATTGGCTTGTAGATGGCCAGACAGTAAAATAACTGAATGTCTCGTAATGGGTTAGTCGCAAGTTTATCATGAAAGGTTATTGTGCACAGAAAAGGAAGATGTAGCTATTTAACTTGAATACGTCAGAATGTTCAAATTGGTTTACGCGTTTTGCAGTTTATACTAATCTTTTTTTGGGCCTGCCCCCATGGGAAAAGGTGTCATGTTTCGCAGCAGAACCACTTAGTATGTAAAAATAACAGGATAAAATGAAGATAATGTCTATATTTTTGTAGCTTAATATCAATAATTGTATATTGTTAGTTTCTTGGAAAAAATCAATTCAAAGTGGTCATGCATACTCCCCAGCAGAACCACTTTAAAATAACAGTTATTTCACGGTGAGCTGTGCATAATCATATGCACAGGTGATAATATAAACAAATGTATATTTATTGTATATTAAGATAACATTTACAATTAATTTATAATTATAAATAAATTGTTAATTTCTACACTTCTACATGCTTGCACACAGAATTGAATACAGCGCCATCTAGTATTTTATTGCGTTATAATGGATTTTATAATTTATTACCCGGAACTAAACATGTGCGTGTGAACTGAGGGACCAAACTGGGAATACGCGAAATGAAAATCCTAAGATTTAGTAGAAGACTTAAAACATTTGTAGAACAAATCCGGGGAATTTGTAATCAAATATATTAAAAACTACGACCCATAACGTGTGGTTCCTCAGTTCTCACAGACGGTTAGCCAGATCTCGGAAAGTATAGTAACGGGTAGTGGTGGTCAGGCAGGCATTCCATCCAAGTAAAATACTGGCATTCAGCTGCATCTGGTAAGACTAGAAGCCAACCCTAACATAATTGGGATAACGCAGATGAAGATATTTTTTTGTTCGAAATCGATGCTCTCGTGTTTTAATTGAAATGCGTCAACTATAATATCTGGCCTGTACTAGTAAGTTTCATTCATCTCTTTTTAAAAAAATCGGTTCTAGTGATGGGATTCCCACATGATTTGTTTCACTTCCAGTATGACTTGAGCGAAGCGGAAAGTATAGAACGGCCTCAGGCGTGGAGGGGCCGGTACCCAGAGTCTGACGTCACTCCAGAGTTCGTCGCACCTCCTGTGGAGAGGTATCCACCTCCTCGAGGGTATCCTAGGTAAGCTTTAATCGTTTTTACTGTACGACGGACGTTATAGTTTTCTTTTTTACAGTCTTCATAAAAAGAGGAGGTTCTCAATTTAGTGCACATATTTTTGTCCAATCATTTCTGCCTTTTGTCAAAATCTTATGTTTTATCTAATTATACGAGATCTTTTTAAAGTAAGGTCTCACTATAAAAGTTCCCATTTTTTTTTAAATAATTCAGACCACCTAAATATTAATTTCATTTCATTTTATGATGCGTATTGAAAGCTGTGTTAAAAATTGCTCATCTATTTTAATGATACCTATTTTAAATGGATGATAACAATAAAGTTAATTGTTCTTGTCTAATCACTTATTTCATCATCACTGCTTCTAGACCAAAAACACTAGACGTATATCTCAGCTGTTGCCACGCAATCTATAGATCGAAAGCACATTAACGTCTACAAATTGAATAGCTTCACAATCTCGTATTGGCATCGGGACCTGATCCAGCAAATGCGTTTAATCTGCAATAGTAACGCAGTACATGCACACGTCAGTAACTGTATAGTCAGCCATGTTTACGATATCGGTGTATTTAGAGCCGTCACTGACCATTCGCGGTTGAGGTTCACGATATGTGCCAATGTTCAGGGGATTAGTTGTACATACTAATGTCGGTCAAGATCTGGGGTGCTGTTATTTCTAGCTAGGTAATATTGTTGGTTCCGGGAAAGCTGCCTTATGAAAGACTAAAAAGTATTTTTTCGTGCCCGGTAAATGACAATAGGGAGTCATCACCTGGCTACTATTAATAAATCCCTGATGAAAAAACCCAACGGCACTTTGCCCGACCCGGGATCGAACCCAGTTCCTCGTGCTCAGCAGACCAACGAGGCAATAGTAGTAGTGAACAGCTTAAGTATGTATGGCAATGTAATAAGATTTGCAAATCAACAAATGAAAGTCAATGAACCCCAATCCACAATGCTCTATACTACTGCTTTGCAAGTCCTAATTCTACAACGCGATTTGATTAGGAATCTAGAACAGGATTGCACCGAGATTCAGCAATCTGAAAGCTCATTACGAGTGAAATTCCTGCTTCCCTAACTATGTTATTTCTTGCCGTTTGGCAGCACTCAAAACTATGCAAAGTTAGATTAGGAAAGCAAGTTCTCTTAAGAGTTTGTGTTTGTTCGGAATAAGACTTGTGGCAATCAAACTAAACTTGTGTAGTGGTAGCGTGCAAGTCGGATTGTTGTAATTAGTGTTCTTTTGCATTAAGAATGACGTAGCCTGCATTTACTTCGAGTATGAATCAAAATCCAATAACTCGACTTAATGCACTGGAATACAGAGTTAGTTTTCAATGACCGGCCTTTTGCAGAGATGGTTCAGAATCGATAATATAATATATCCAATAAATCTATGACTAGCTGTTGCCCGCGGCTTCGACCGCGTGGATGTCAGTCAAATTATATACTAAAACCTTCCTGGAGAGCCACTCTATCCGCTGGTGAAAACAGCATGAAAATCGGTGCAGTAGTTTTTGAGTTTATCGCGAACAGACTGAGACAGGATCGGTGGAGGACTACGTTTTATAATATGTAGTGATTGTTAAACGTCGACAAAACCGGGGACCATGGAACTATTTTCCCATCTGCCCCATCGATGAGACAGGGGCAGATGGGGCCAAGTCCCAATGATGTTTATGTTGAATCGCTCTCAATGGCTTTGTAATTTAGCGCCCGGAACACTCCAATATAAACCCGGAAGCCCAATATCCTGTGTATATCAGATTGCAATTACATTAAGTAATTAATTTGTGCTAACGTCAACACAGACTTACGGTAATTATCGTTCTGCATCTGATTATACAGCGCTTTATCTTGTTTAAATTAGCACAATATTACCAAAGGAGGTATGGAATTAATAATACATCAGGATATCAATTC
The DNA here is from genome assembly GCA_949774965.1 of Diarsia brunnea. Taxonomy (NCBI): domain Eukaryota; kingdom Metazoa; phylum Arthropoda; class Insecta; order Lepidoptera; family Noctuidae; genus Diarsia; species Diarsia brunnea. Next base: position 736,195 of record OX459016.1, on the reverse strand, counting down.
TGTAGTAATTACATAGCAATTATTCTAGGTTTCTAATGACGTCTATTAAGTTTATACACTATTGCTCGCATGGGGTATATTATACTACCTACTCCAATATACCCCGGGGCAATATTTAGTTTTTCATCAATTAAAATAAATTACATAGCTGTTAGTTACAAGATTGGATTATAATATAATTTGGGAGAAGCAGCTTTAATATGAGACTTACAGTTAAGTACACAACTAATTAAGGTTTAGTTTCTTGCTCATTCTTCTCCGTGAGAAACTTGCGGGTGAGCAATAGAATCATCTTCATCTAATTTTATATTCTTTGTTTATTTATGTACACACAAAATATAATACAGGACATAACATTAAAACAGTGCAGCTGCTTTGTTTTAAACTTTCTGTTAAAGTTTTTTTTTTTAAAAACATTGGCCCACACTTGGAACTTCTCCTGTATCGTGGGTGCGTTTACAAACATTTAAAACAACTATCTGTAGGCCATACAAATATTTGTTTCGTGCGGGGATCGAACCCGCGACACGCAGCGCAGCAGTCCAATCGCTAACCGTGCCGAGTTAGACGTTCAAAGTAACATATTAATTGTCTGATTGGAATAAATAGTTAGACTTCAACTTTATAGGTTGTCACGGGTCAATACTAAAAAATAATGGAAGTCTTAGGGTCACTAACAATTACAAAAGTACAGAAACACAAGAAGCCTAAGAAGCTCCTAAGGAGCTAAGTACCTACTAATTATCTTCATAACCTAAGGCGATCTTCACACTGCCCCGCATCATGCTGCATATTGCGTGTCGACGCACCTGCGCGCGTTCCTGCGGGAGTGCAGATCTGCATCATCGTGCGGGTTTTTTGCGCACTCACGCGCGTAGGTGCGTTTTGTAGATTTACGCACGGCGGCTCTCATTTATTCGCCGTTCTCTGTGGTGGTCGTGCAGTACTGAGCATCACGATAGTTTTCCATTCAAAATCACGCGCGGCACTGCGGGATTCGGTGTGCCATACCTTGCGTCTCGCCCCGCACCTACGCGCGGGGGTGCATGTTTCTCCGCGTGTATGCGCGTGATCCGCATGAACGCGCGTGGATGCATTTTCTGTGTGTTAGACTGTGCGTGTTTTCCATACAAACGGAGATACTTACAAGCAACGGTAGAACACGCATCCACGCGCTACGCTGCATCATGCGGGGCAGTGTGAGAATCGCCTAAAACATGTTTACCAAGTCACCATTTATTTAACACCAAACTAAGTGTGAAACCAGACAGCACTCACGTTTACGTAGCAGACAAATAAAACTCATTTACAAAAAGCCCGCGGCGTTTTCTCAGAGAATTTCTTTAGACGGTTTAATTAGATAGTCATTAGACATCTTTAATTAATTATATATCCCGTCCCTAATAAAGTTGTACAGCTGTGTGAAAGACACTTCATTTTACACGTTTTACGATGCTTTTTCATTAAAAAATATTTAATAATGTTGAAATTAAAAAGCGGCGATAGAGATTTTGTGATTTGCGTGAGCAAGTTGGTACCAAGTATTCAATCATTGGTACCTTCTCGCTTAATAATGTTTACAAGGTTTTAGGTAGTTTCTTAGGTGTAAATGTTAGTGTTTTTCACCTTTTTCTGAATTACCACCGACTGGTACGCTAACAGGAAGACCAGTTTAGGGAAAACTAGTTCTCGAACCCGGTTTCGAGAGGAACGAGTATTCTCATCTAACGGCCGTAGCTCGTACATAGATCCGATTTTCTTTGGTTTTTGAAAACCGAAGAAAATCGGTTCTCTATAAAACTACAATCGCTAGACCATCAGTTTAGCCAGGAAAACGTAGAAGAAGCAGCAGAGTTTAAAATAATATGAAACATGTTTGTCCCCAAGTACCAGGCGCCCAGAATACATGAGAAGCATATCGATGCCACAACCGCAGTACGCGCGCCCCCCCCGCCCCGCGCGGCGCGGAGTGTCGGAGCCGGTGCAGGCTGCAGACAGCATTGCCTCCAGTGACTTCAGCCACGTCACCTTCGACGCGCAGACTATCACTGTGCCGATCAGCGTCTGTGTCACTATTTTGGTTGGGTATGTAGAAACTAGCATTATCTGCAACTATTGAAAATATTTCCATTAAAGAAAAAGAAAATATCAATATTGTCATACCCTTTTTTTTTTGTTTTTTTGTGGTGTGGGAAATCATCAAATAACCCCTCCCGCTCTTGGGCAGAGCGAAAGGGAGTGACAGACTTCTACTGAATAAAAAGCACCCATGTTCCTTCTTCATGCATCCATGTTCGTGACTGATTGGCCAGAGAAGGCACAGCACCAGGAGAGCTGGAAAGAAATGGGGGAGGCCTTTGCCCAGCAGTGGGACACAATAGGCTAATTAAAAAAAAAAAAATGTTCCTTCTTGGCCCTTCATGTCGAGGCCGCGATATCTGCGAACAACCCGCAGCCCTGAAGGGCGTCGGCCCTTGCGGGCCCCTTCCATGTTGCTGCCATCTCTTTGAGGCGCGCGTGGAACACGAACGCGCCGTCGACACGGCCTGTCGTCGTCATAAGACGGACGGACGGCGAGCTTACCCATCACTCACCGTCCACAGGCCCGCGTCTACGGTGGCCGGAAGCCATCACGTGGCCCCCGACGCCCAGAACGCCTCCCGCGGCGGATATTGTCACACTCTTGACCCAATTTATTTATACTCTGCCCAGTATGTCTTCCTGTTCTCCTTATGTTCTTGTACTTCTGTAATAGTCGTCATTCAAACCAAGCCGTTTCTAGCCATCTGTATCATCACACAGTCTATCCATCCCTACCTTAGTCTTTCAGTATTGTTATAGCCACTCACATTTACAGTCAAAACTTAAATGTACCTTTAGCACAAGTTACTAAATCACAAGGCGCCATTCACTATCAAAGCGTTTAAAATTCCTACATCCCTACGACGACTTATAGAACTAGCGGACGTCACGCGGTTTCACCCGCGTAGTTCCCTTTCCCGTAGGAATACAGGGATAAAAAGTAGCCTATGTCACCCGCGAATAGTGTAGCTTCCCAACGGTAAAAAGAATTTTTGAAATCGGTCCAATAGTTTCGGAGCCTATTCGTTACAAACAAACAAATAAATCTTTCCTCTTTATAATATTACTAGCTGATGCCCGCGGCTTCGCCCGCGTGGATGTCGGTCAAATTATATACTAAAACCTTCCTCTTGAATCACTCTATCTATTAAAAAAAACCGCTTCAAAATCCGTTGCGTAGTTTTAAAGATTCTAGACGGACAGACAGCGACAGCGACTTTGTTTTATACTATGTAGTGATTAACATAATGGTTTTCGAGCTATCTACGGCTTATGCTGGCTTGCTCAGCCATTGTTATTTTTTAGCAATTTTCTGACTTTTTCACCACAGTATTCGCATATGGTCAGAAGTCACTTAAATGATAAAATGACTAAAAAGTCTCATTAATATCAGTTTAGCAAAATACTGATAATAAAAACCAGCACTCTGACTGGTCTAAAAAGTATAGGTAAGGCTGACGGAGTTAGTTGCATAGTGACCAAAAATACGTCAAACCCACCGTAAAATAAGGCGAGCAGGAAACCCTAACATCATGTAGAAGACCAGCCAAGCTTTCAGGCTTGTATGAAAGTGCTGACACTAGGTTGGTACTACATTAAGGCAGGGACTGAATCACCCAAAAATTACGGTACCTTTAAATTTCGGTATGACGTAAAACCGTTAAATAAGGGTTACCGAAATATTTCGACACCGTTATTTTTTTCGGTAGCGGAATTTTGAGGTTGGAAATGCATACCGGTATATTTCGGTAAAAGTACCATAACCGTTATAAATGTATCGGTAGCGGTACCTAAACCTTAATAAATAGGGGTTTTCTTTGACGCACCGCCTTGCCACTCACTCACACAACAAAGAGATAAGTAAAAGAGTAGCAAACAAAATGTACAAAATACACAAGTTTAGTATCCAACGTATTCCCGTATGCCCCGTCTCGTATGCATTTCGGTACCGAAATCGTGTAAGGGTTAAATAACGGTTTAGCCCAACCTTTATTTATAAAGGTACCGGTACAGCTCAACCTTCATTTTAAACCGGTACCGGTATAGTTTTGAGGTATCGTAACCTTTAACCGTAACCGCTTTCAGTCTCTGCATTAAGGCATGCATAAGTTGAAATCCTTGTATACATACTTTTTACGCTTGTTGCTCGCTACTTTATTCAGCATGTGTCTTATATTTCACAGGTTCCAGGCTAGTCCTCTAACATACGATAAGCTTAGTATTTCATTTGTGATGAGGGTGACGTTACAGACATATAGTTTCGAATTAATCCTATCAGTGACATAATAAGCCGAAAATCCTATCGAATAACAGTCAGGCTTCCAGTGATTTCACTTAGATTACTTTTCAAAAGAATGTATTACTATTGTTCAGTAAATAAATCAGAAAATAATTTATAGAACTTTGATTGCTTTTATATAAAGTACAAGTTACCGATATATTTTGAGGACGGTATAAGATTTCTGACGGATATTACATATCAATTTTATTTCTATTTCAAGAATTTATTTGGAAATGTTTTGATGGCCAAGCTTGCTCTAAAGATTACGTTTGTAAATAAATTTTGTTATTTTCCCTTAAGCAACGTTTGGGATTTTATAAACACAATTAAATTGGCTATTTTGGTGTTAGTCGGACAGGTTATAAACCTTATTTAAACGTTTTGGTATTTAATAAAGTGTAAATCTTTAGGTAACAGTGATGTTAATGGATGACAGTTTGTTAATTAGTTCTTTGATCTAAAATATTTAATGAAAAGGAAATATGGCAGTTTTCGCATAACACAGAATAATTAAAATAATTTTAAAGCTTAAGACACATTCAGAGAGCAGCACCTTGCTACATGGCTAAATACTGTTGTAAATTTAAAGGGGATAGAACCTATGTGGCATATCAACCTGTCCCCATTTTGATTTTTTTTCGAAATTGCGGCCCACAATGATAGTGGTATGTATGGATAGACGACATTTAAACGAATAAAAAATGTCCAGTAACACGGTACCCTAAAGTGTCACGTTACCGAAATATTTGAAGGTAAAGATCGATAAATGAGTACAACGACAATCATTAAAAATATACTAATTATGTGTATAAGCGCTATATTGTAGCCAAATAATCGTTCCCAGGTTGAATATTATTATACGCACGAGAAAATCGCTTCGCATCGCATGGAACGTTATGTTATATCAAATAATAGTTTTCTCGTGCTCCTAGTAGTATGAAATGTACCTACTCTCTTTCAATAAACAGTAATAATAATAATCAACGCCTATAGACATGTAAAAGGTCTATTTTTTATGTGGTCATTGTATTCATATGTCGATCTTTACCTTCAAGTATCTCGATAACGTGACACTTTTGGGTACTATGTCACATGACTTTTTTGTTCGTCTTGGTGTCCCCTACCCATACATACCAATTTCATCGTGGGCCGTGATTTCTTAAAAAAATCAAAATGGCGGCGGGTCGCTATGCCAGCTTCCATACAAAAAAATTCAAAGCCCTTTAGAGGCTGGGTGCTGAGTCCAACGTTGAAAATGTAGGCAGCTTTTGTTTGTTTAAAATCTTGTTCCCATTCAGCTGGTTTAACTACCATAAAAAAAAAACTAACATGTGCCTGATGTGCCGCGTTGGTGTAATGGTCGCAATTGCGACTGCTGAGCCCGAGGTCCTGGGTTCAATTCCCGGGTCGGGCAGTGTTATTGGGTTTTTTCATCGTCTGGATTCGTGCCCGGTTGATAGCAATAGTGTCGCGCCTTAAAGTATGGCACTGAAACTAAAACTGGCGAAATGTGGGTGTACTATAAAGTACACTGCCTAGCCCATCGGGGATTACACGGGTGAAGTTATGTAATGAAGCATGTAAAATTTTTCAACATTAGAATTCTGTTGAATTGTTCCTAATAGCCTGTATAATTCAAAGACTGGATCACACAGCTCTGTTACTTACGAAACATTAGTGATGTGTAACTGTACCAAATTACCAATATACATGGTACAGTCAGCATCAGAAGTAAATTAACACTACTCAAAGTTTCCAAGCAGGTTTTTTAAATAAAAATTTGTTAGATATTACTCGTTACTAACAAGTTAATGAAGAGTAAGGAATATTTTAAAGAATAATCTTCTGAAACATTAAAAATCATGTCCGGATAAAGTCCTGTAGGACAATTTTAAATATATCAAATAATTCCTATATAAAATAATTAAAATTCCGAAATGTTAAGCTGCTTCTGTTGCTGACCGTACCTATTGTTGTGTTCCAGGTACATAATGTTCGGCTCAATGATCTTCGGGATGTGGGAGAAGTGGGACCAGCTCGATGGAGCTTACTTCTGCTTTATATCGCTTAGCAGGTGCGTATAGCCCGCTAGGATTTATTTTGCCGATGTTACCCAGCGTAGTATTTTATATTATTATGACGAGAAATAGATAAGTATGGAAGAATAAGACATGTTGCGCCGACCCCAAATAAATTGGGATAAGGGCAGGAGTAGAGGAGAGGTATTTTCATTTTCGCTGTGTGGTGATAAAATGTAATCATAATCAGCGTAAATAATTGTTGAGGAGCTCGTGGCAAAATTTGGGGTCAAATAGGCAGTTGCTTCATGTAAAATGCTGGTATCTGTATACTGAAAAGGCTAGGCAGATGATGAATGGATGATCATGATGAATAAAACGAGCGAATAAAAAAAACTTTGCATAATGAGATACAGGTATAATAACTTGAGCGGTATGAATTTGAGTAAGCGAGAAATTAACTAAATCGAGTACGAATATTGATTAATAATAAAATTCAGAACGAGCTTACAATTTTTTTTTGTTTAGGTAGGTATTTATTTTAAACCACCCAGAAGTAGGAGCCCCGCGCATTTTTCGATTCGAAAGACAAAATGCCCCTCAGTTTAAATAAATAATTTGCCAAATATTGAAATAAATGCAGAACGTAACATTGACACTCAAACAAATATTAGGTCGCTCAAACATTATGAAGCAACTCGTTTTGTTTTTTAAGTAACTCAAATTAATGTTTGTAAGTTGCTGTTCTGTTGATTTCCCGTCACTCGCTCACTTAGAAATTCTATGACCTAAATTAAAAATATTTTTGTCACTTAAAACTTGTCTCGTTTAAATATTACCCTTTGTTTTATATGTAGAGATATTGTTTTTTATGTGTGGTGTGATGCGAATGTATAAAATAAGGAATGGGTACATAAGAGGAAGTCTGAAAGAGGCGCCGGTGAATGAAAAGTTGTGTGGTAATCGATTGTCGTGGATATGTGATGCGAAGGAATGAAGGAAATGTTGTGAGAAAAATATTGAGTATGAATTTAGATGGCTATAAGAGTAGAGGAAGACCAAAGAAACGATGGATGGACTGTGTGAAGGATGATATGGCTAGAAAGGAGGTGACTGCTGTAGTATGGAAGAAGAAGACATGTTGCGCCGACCCCAAATAAATTGGGATAAGGGCAGGAGAATGATTATGATTGGTATTTTTAACTTTCAGTATTGGTTTCGGCGACTTCGTGCCGGGCGAGCGCGTGTACACGCCGCGGATAGAAACCTCGTTCATCGTGTGCTCCATGTACCTCATGCTGGGCATGGCGCTAGTGGCTATGTGCTTCAATCTCATGCAGGTTTGTGGCACACTCTGATTTTATTTGTATTGAAATACTGCGGGTTTAAAATGCCCACTTTATCAGATCATGATATGAATTGCGTTAAAAAGCGTAAAATGAACTTTTCATAATACCATACACCCCCTCTCGCCTCTCCCTACACTGTACACGTGCAGCTTGTGGACTGACTATACGCAAAAGTAATACAGCGGCCTTCGTGTCCAGTTCAACAACGCGTTCAGTATGATGTAGGCGCTCCCCCGCTATAGCAGTGCACCGTGTGTGTGCACGCGCGGGGACTGTTAGCACGTCACTGTGCGCTGGCAGCACGGCGCGTGCGGCGCGTGCGGGGGCGGGGACTGTTAGCACGTCACTGTGCGCTGGCAGCACGGCGCGTGCGGCGCGTGCGGGGGCGGGGACTGTTAGCACGTCACTGTGCGCTGGCAGCACGGCGCGTGCGGCGCGTGCGGGGGCGGGGACTGTTAGCACGTCACTGTGCGCTGGCAGCACGGCGCGTGCGGCGCGTGCGGGGGCGGGGACTGTTAGCACGTCACTGTGCGCTGGCAGCACGGCGCGTGCGGCGCGTGCGGGGGCGGGGACTGTTAGCACGTCACTGTGCGCTGGCAGCACGGCGCGTGCGGCGCGTGCGGGGGCGGGGACTGTTAGCACGTCACTGTGCGCTGGCAGCACGGCGCGTGCGGCGCGTGCGGGGGCGGGGACTGTTAGCACGTCACTGTGCGCTGGCAGCACGGCGCGTGCGGCGCGTGCGGGGGCGGGGACTGTTAGCACGTCACTGTGCGCTGGCAGCACGGCGCGTGCGGCGCGTGCGGGGGCGGGGACTGTTAGCACGTCACTGTGCGCTGGCAGCACGGCGCGTGCGGCGCGTGCGGGGGCGGGGACTGTTAGCACGTCACTGTGCGCTGGCAGCACGGCGCGTGCGGCGCGTGCGGGGGCGGGGACTGTTAGCACGTCACTGTGCGCTGGCAGCACGGCGCGTGCGGCGCGTGCGGGGGCGGGGACTGTTAGCACGTCACTGTGCGCTGGCAGCACGGCGCGTGCGGCGCGTGCGGGGGCGGGGACTGTTAGCACGTCACTGTGCGCTGGCAGCACGGCGCGTGCGGCGCGTGCGGGGGCGGGGACTGTTAGCACGTCACTGTGCGCTGGCAGCACGGCGCGTGCGGCGCGTGCGGGGGCGGGGACTGTTAGCACGTCACTGTGCGCTGGCAGCACGGCGCGTGCGGCGCGTGCGGGGGCGGGGACTGTTAGCACGTCACTGTGCGCTGGCAGCACGGCGCGTGCGGCGCGTGCGGGGGCGGGGACTGTTAGCACGTCACTGTGCGCTGGCAGCACGGCGCGTGCGGCGCGTGCGGGGGCGGGGACTGTTAGCACGTCACTGTGCGCTGGCAGCACGGCGCGTGCGGCGCGTGCGGGGGCGGGGACTGTTAGCACGTCACTGTGCGCTGGCAGCACGGCGCGTGCGGCGCGTGCGGGGGCGGGGACTGTTAGCACGTCACTGTGCGCTGGCAGCACGGCGCGTGCGGCGCGTGCGGGGGCGGGGACTGTTAGCACGTCACTGTGCGCTGGCAGCACGGCGCGTGCGGCGCGTGCGGGGGCGGGGACTGTTAGCACGTCACTGTGCGCTGGCAGCACGGCGCGTGCGGCGCGTGCGGGGGCGGGGACTGTTAGCACGTCACTGTGCGCTGGCAGCACGGCGCGTGCGGCGCGTGCGGGGGCGGGGACTGTTAGCACGTCACTGTGCGCTGGCAGCACGGCGCGTGCGGCGCGTGCGGGGGCGGGGACTGTTAGCACGTCACTGTGCGCTGGCAGCACGGCGCGTGCGGCGCGTGCGGGGGCGGGGACTGTTAGCACGTCACTGTGCGCTGGCAGCACGGCGCGTGCGGCGCGTGCGGGGGCGGGGACTGTTAGCACGTCACTGTGCGCTGGCAGCACGGCGCGTGCGGCGCGTGCGGGGGCGGGGACTGTTAGCACGTCACTGTGCGCTGGCAGCACGGCGCGTGCGGCGCGTGCGGGGGCGGGGACTGTTAGCACGTCACTGTGCGCTGGCAGCACGGCGCGTGCGGCGCGTGCGGGGGCGGGGACTGTTAGCACGTCACTGTGCGCTGGCAGCACGGCGCGTGCGGCGCGTGCGGGGGCGGGGACTGTTAGCACGTCACTGTGCGCTGGCAGCACGGCGCGTGCGGCGCGTGCGGGGGCGGGGACTGTTAGCACGTCACTGTGCGCTGGCAGCACGGCGCGTGCGGCGCGTGCGGGGGCGGGGACTGTTAGCACGTCACTGTGCGCTGGCAGCACGGCGCGTGCGGCGCGTGCGGGGGCGGGGACTGTTAGCACGTCACTGTGCGCTGGCAGCACGGCGCGTGCGGCGCGTGCGGGGGCGGGGACTGTTAGCACGTCACTGTGCGCTGGCAGCACGGCGCGTGCGGCGCGTGCGGGGGCGGGGACTGTTAGCACGTCACTGTGCGCTGGCAGCACGGCGCGTGCGGCGCGTGCGGGGGCGGGGACTGTTAGCACGTCACTGTGCGCTGGCAGCACGGCGCGTGCGGCGCGTGCGGGGGCGGGGACTGTTAGCACGTCACTGTGCGCTGGCAGCACGGCGCGTGCGGCGCGTGCGGGGGCGGGGACTGTTAGCACGTCACTGTGCGCTGGCAGCACGGCGCGTGCGGCGCGTGCGGGGGCGGGGACTGTTAGCACGTCACTGTGCGCTGGCAGCACGGCGCGTGCGGCGCGTGCGGGGGCGGGGACTGTTAGCACGTCACTGTGCGCTGGCAGCACGGCGCGTGCGGCGCGTGCGGGGGCGGGGACTGTTAGCACGTCACTGTGCGCTGGCAGCACGGCGCGTGCGGCGCGTGCGGGGGCGGGGACTGTTAGCACGTCACTGTGCGCTGGCAGCACGGCGCGTGCGGCGCGTGCGGGGGCGGGGACTGTTAGCACGTCACTGTGCGCTGGCAGCACGGCGCGTGCGGCGCGTGCGGGGGCGGGGACTGTTAGCACGTCACTGTGCGCTGGCAGCACGGCGCGTGCGGCGCGTGCGGGGGCGGGGACTGTTAGCACGTCACTGTGCGCTGGCAGCACGGCGCGTGCGGCGCGTGCGGGGGCGGGGACTGTTAGCACGTCACTGTGCGCTGGCAGCACGGCGCGTGCGGCGCGTGCGGGGGCGGGGACTGTTAGCACGTCACTGTGCGCTGGCAGCACGGCGCGTGCGGCGCGTGCGGGGGCGGGGACTGTTAGCACGTCACTGTGCGCTGGCAGCACGGCGCGTGCGGCGCGTGCGGGGGCGGGGACTGTTAGCACGTCACTGTGCGCTGGCAGCACGGCGCGTGCGGCGCGTGCGGGGGCGGGGACTGTTAGCACGTCACTGTGCGCTGGCAGCACGGCGCGTGCGGCGCGTGCGGGGGCGGGGACTGTTAGCACGTCACTGTGCGCTGGCAGCACGGCGCGTGCGGCGCGTGCGGGGGCGGGGACTGTTAGCACGTCACTGTGCGCTGGCAGCACGGCGCGTGCGGCGCGTGCGGGGGCGGGGACTGTTAGCACGTCACTGTGCGCTGGCAGCACGGCGCGTGCGGCGCGTGCGGGGGCGGGGACTGTTAGCACGTCACTGTGCGCTGGCAGCACGGCGCGTGCGGCGCGTGCGGGGGCGGGGACTGTTAGCACGTCACTGTGCGCTGGCAGCACGGCGCGTGCGGCGCGTGCGGGGGCGGGGACTGTTAGCACGTCACTGTGCGCTGGCAGCACGGCGCGTGCGGCGCGTGCGGGGGCGGGGACTGTTAGCACGTCACTGTGCGCTGGCAGCACGGCGCGTGCGGCGCGTGCGGGGGCGGGGACTGTTAGCACGTCACTGTGCGCTGGCAGCACGGCGCGTGCGGCGCGTGCGGGGGCGGGGACTGTTAGCACGTCACTGTGCGCTGGCAGCACGGCGCGTGCGGCGCGTGCGGGGGCGGGGACTGTTAGCACGTCACTGTGCGCTGGCAGCACGGCGCGTGCGGCGCGTGCGGGGGCGGGGACTGTTAGCACGTCACTGTGCGCTGGCAGCACGGCGCGTGCGGCGCGTGCGGGGGCGGGGACTGTTAGCACGTCACTGTGCGCTGGCAGCACGGCGCGTGCGGCGCGTGCGGGGGCGGGGACTGTTAGCACGTCACTGTGCGCTGGCAGCACGGCGCGTGCGGCGCGTGCGGGCATTTTGATTTGCGTCTTTACAGCATAAATATTTTTGAATATTAAATTGTATTTGTAAGAAGAAAATGAACAAACATGATAATTTTAAACAATTATTTACTTTAATGAACAAGTAAACATGTATTAATTTTCTTAATTAAAAATATTTAAATTTTTCCTATGGCTGTTTAGCGGCTTCATACCTTTGCTTCTTCTTCAATCTGGCGAAATCAAACCGCAGAAAAAAAGCAAATGAAATCATAGTCTCCTAAAAATTGATGACAACAATACATAAGTATCGTTATTAGTTAATTTGTTTGAAAGTGTATTGAAAAACGTCGTTTGATACACGTGCGAATTTGTTATTGCATTTCTCGACCCAAATGTAATAACTAACTTTCCGCACTTGTATCAAAATGTACTAAACCTATCTATCTATGGAATTGAGTTCTAGTTTTGGTGATTAATTTTATTTTAAATAATGTTTTGTTAGATTTGGTCACAAATGAAATATTATTTGCTATCACACTGACTGCCTCTTTGTTGTAGTGATCGCAACCGCGATTGGTATGCCTAAGATCCTTGGTTCGATTCCTGGTTCGGGCAAACTGTTACCTCAGGAATTTCTCAGTAGCAACCACAGAGTCGGAGTTTGTGCCCGGTTAATTGCAATAGGCTTACTCCCCTATTACACGGAACTAAAACATAGCTTTTTTTGTTTTGAAACTTTGCCCCACTCTAGGAATTTCTCCTGTATCGTGAGTGCGTTTAAATGTTTGTAACATTTAAACTCGCATACACAAACACACCTAGACCCGGAACAACTATGTGTAGGCCATACAAATATTTGTTCCGGGCGGGGATCTAACCCGCAACATTCAACGCAGCAGTCCAATCGCTCCGCCACTGCGCCAACCGTGCCGTCTTTGGCAAAATGTGGCTGCACTGATGGGTGCATCTCTGACTTACCCTTCGGGAATTACAGGCGTGATGTTATTTTATGACTTATTATCTGTTATAGCCACCTTTATACTCAGAACTCAAATAACTATAACATTTGTTCCAGGAGCAAGTGATGCATTACTTCGCGGGTCTGAAGCGCGCCGTGAAGCGTCTCGGCCGCTGCAAGAGATGACAGCACCTGTATATTCTACATAGACTAGTATACGAGCAATTATCTATTATATGTTACACTTAATAAAGACTTATTTGCCATGTTGTTTCATGTTTTATTTTTCACTCATACGATGCACTGTCATTTAGGTCGATCTTTAGGTTAAGCCGCGCTTGCCTAGGTTAGTCTGTGGATGGGTGACCGCCCATTACATACCGAGTTTCCTCCGTGCCTCGGAAAGCACGTTTAGCTGTTGTTGATATATATTATAGATCTTTGGCAGTCGTTACAGGTAGTCAGTGATCTGAAATTCTGACAACCAGTCTTACCAATGGGCATCGTATTACCTAGTATTACCTGGGTTGTGGAGGTCAGATAGGCAGTCGCTCCATGTAAATTACTAATATTCAACTGCATCCGTATAGACTGGGAGCCGACCCCAACATAGTTGGGAAAAGGCTAAGCAGATGATGAACTTCAAGTTAAACGTTGGATCCAAGATTGCCTTTCTCCTTTAATTGTGGTGCTTATGTGAAATACCTTATCTTACATTCCAACTTTAAATAAATTAAATTACTTGACTAAAACAGATCTAGACTGGAAAGATTTTTAAACTAAACGAAACACGACACTACAAGACCGGGATTAGTTCAAGAAAACCTCAGGGACTCACAAAGAACCAGCAGTTTAAACAGAAACCCACCACTTACCAACATTAGGTGTTTAAGAATGCAGTGTATTCCTGCTCAGCAGTCCTTGGTTCCTTTCCAGGATTCAGTGAAACGTAAAACCATATGAATGGTGGCTTTTGTGCGAGGTTTATAGGGTTCCGCACCCAAAGGGTAAATAGGGGACCATAAACTTTAAGACTACACTGTCCGTACATCTGTCTGTCTGTCACCAGGGTGTAACTCATGAACCGTGATAGCGAGACATTTTCACAGATGATGTATTTCTGTCAGGGACTGAATTACCCAAAAATTACGGTACCTTTAAATTTCGGTATGAGGGCATAGGTACCGTTAAATAAGGGTTACCGAAATATTTCGATACCGTTTTTTTTTCTTTAGCGGTATTTTGAGGTTGGAAATGCATCCTACCGGTATATTTCGGTAGAAGTACCATAACCGCTATAAATGTATCGGTAGCGGTAGCTAAACCTAAATAAATAGGTGTTTTCTTTGACGCACCGCTTCGCCACTCTGTCTGTCGTTCACTTGCCAATTGTTGCATTTTATTATTTATAACTCAGTATTGGTTTTTATTTCCGATCGGAAGGACACGACTGCGCGCCGCGCCCCGTCTCGCATGCATTTCGGTACCGAAATCGTGTAAGGGTTAAATAACGGTTTAGCCCAACCTTTATTTATAAAGATACCGGTATAGCTTAACCTTTATTTTAAACCGGTACCGGTATGTTTTTGAGGTACCTTAACCTTTAACCGTAACCGCTTTCAGTCCCTGATTTCTGTTGCCGCTTTTACAAAAATGCTAAAAACAATCAAATAAATATTTAAAGTGTTGCATTTGTCCCATGCGACAAACGTGATTTTTTTGCCGTTTTGGCACGGAACCCTTCGTGTGCTAGTCCGACTCGCACTTGGCCAGTTTTATTTTTCTCGACATATGAAAGCGTTCAGAATGTAGGGGAGGGAGGTTATTATGAGAGTGCTTTGCTCTTTGTTAATAATTTTAACGCGTGTTGAGATTTCTTTAATTATTATAAGTGTGTATAAGAGCCGCTTGTGTTAAGGTGACGCCTTTGCTTTTATTATTTTCATTTACCACTAGAACCACCCGTAGCTATACTCAAGTTAAAGTAATAACTTGTGTAAACATTTCATGCAATAGACTAGAATTTAAATAAAGTAAGAATCGTCAAAGAAAGTAAAGCTCAGAATTCTAACTTTAAGCAAATACTAAACTTAAATATTATTACTTTTAAGCCAAGTCTCCACTTTGAATTGTTTATACATCTATACGGGTTTTATAATACGTTGAGAGAGTAGGTTTCATATTTATAACGACTTTTTAATATCTTTCAACGGATTTCGGTCTACCTAGCTTTAAATCGTCATTACAGAAGTGCTAAGATGTATAAATAGGTAATAGGTACTCCAGTTTTGTGAAAGGAAAATAACTATATTTCTAAAATTCTAACTCAAACAAAAAACTTTTGACTCAAAGGAACTACCGCTACAACAACAAAATATATTTTACTCTACTAACCAAATAAAAAAACTTAATACAAAAACTACACAATAATCTACTTTTTAACTTAAAGTCAACAGCCTCAAAGCTTCATGTAACTTAACTAAACAAGTTACTGACGAATTTCTACGACAGCATGTACCAAGTATTAATACGAGTACGGAGCCATTAGTATGGTCGTACGGTATAGTGCAAAGTTTATGTTCCGTGCTTTTTGCGAGGACTAGGTGCACTTGAATGCATTAGTTCGTTTGGGGCTATGAGATCAGCGAGATGGTGTAAGGCGTAGTGTGAGATCAGCGAGTCGAGGCGTAAGCGTCTTTAACGGCGAATAAGTTGAAATCAAGCCTAGAAAACGCATAAAGTATAAAATGAAAATAAATAATATGTCATTGCCTTATTGTTTGACGAATTAGCACTAGTTCTGCAGCACATTGTGTGTGAATACAAGGTTATCTTTGTAAGTTGAGACAATAATGCTATTTTTCGCCGTAGCGGTGAATGACAGCGGATAGCCTAGCCATCGAGCCACGTGATATAGTGCGGTTTTTCGGCACGGTTGACGCAATTGCTGAGCGATTGGACTGCTGCGCTGCTTCGATCCCCGCACGGAACAAATATTTGTATGGCCTACAGATAGTTGTTTCGGGCCTGGGTGTCTGTGTATGTGAGTTTAAATGTTTGTGAACGCACTCACGATACAGAACACTAAGGTGGAGCTAAGTTTATTATTAAAAAAATGTGCATTCTAACTTCCCTCACTCTAATAGTAATTCACACTCTAAAAGCATGTAAAAAGTAACTATAGTATGGCTGAAAATGACGAACAAGTAAAAAGAGAGAGCCACAAAAGGAATTAACTGTTTCATTGTCGGTATTTTATCTGTTCCATCTAGAATTACCAGACATACTTATTTTGAGCGACCTCAAAATTTTTGCCCTTCGTTTAATACTTTAAAGTAACCTTTAACCCTAATATAATTCAGTACTTTGGCCGGATTTTACAGTAGTTTTATTCGCCCCCCTATTTACGTTAACATAAACCAAATCCTTCGTGTCCAACAAAACGACATGTATAAAAAATACCTTTTATATGTAATTCTGTATGACGTTGTAAAATAAAATCGATTTTTATGTATGTCTGTGTAACAATGTGCTCATTTATGTTGATGGGTGGAGAGGAAGAGGATAGCCAAATAAAAGATAGATGGATTTTGACGGCGTGACATCTGACAGGGGAGAATGTATGAATATTGCGTGTTGCGACGATCCCAAATATATTGAAACAAGGGCTGGAAGATGATTTATTTTATGTATTTTTATTTAATTTTTTTGGCTCACCAACAATTACGAGTAAATACACTACACAAGGAAAATACCATTCCACTAAACTATGCTATGAGTGAATTTACTACTGAAGGATTATGTATACTCAAATAAATTAAATATTAATTATATTAAAGTTGCATATAAAGTTGCAGAAAAAAGTAATGTATCACAGCAGTAACAATACCGCAGATCGATATATCCTTACATAAATAAATGTAATTTAAATATTAGGTCATAAAATTGCACAAATCAAGGGCCTCAAACTAGTCCAAAATATAAAACACTATCATGAAATGTTTTAACGCTCGCTAGTTTTACGGCCTCACTACAAGAGGGTGTGCCATAAACTTTGGCGCTCAGTAGAATTGCTCGCACAAATTAAAGAGGTTAGCGGAGTAACTTGGCGATTACTCCGCCGTGCTACCATACGTTTTGGTCGGTTAAAACTTTCGACATTATAGGAATGGCTGGCTATTTATTTTATTTCAGGTTTTCTTTGCTGATTTTTCTGAAATGGTCGATGTTTGTATGAACGTCTGCTGTCTAGAACGATCAAGATTTTATTTTCGTGTAGTTTTGGTAGTAAATAAGTTTATGTCTGTCATAAGATTTATTTTGGGGTTGGTTTATTTGTTTATCTTGTCTGAAGTTAGAAGCCACTTGAGGATTCCACTTTTATTGCAAGCCATAACTAATAGATCTGCAAATGGTTGCAAAAATGACAATATGCCATTTCTCGTTGGAATGTCGAAAATTCGAAATGGACGTCTCTTGGCAGAAATTTGCCAAGATTATTTTTTTTTAAACATTGCCCCACACTAGGAATTTCTCCTGTATCGTGGGTGCGTTTACAAACATTTAAACTCACATACACAAACACACCGAGACCCGAAACAACTATCTGTAGGCCATACAAATATTTGTTCCGTGCGGGGATCTAACCTGCGACACGCAGCGCAACAGTCCAGTCGCTCAGCCACTGCACCAACCGTGCCGACTTGAACAGAATGAGGGCTATAAGTACGACTCGGGAGTGCATTCAACAAGACGACAATACAAGACTTGCATAACTACCACTACCATGCCTACTGACCGCATCATATTTCTATAACGGTATCGGTTATCATATCCATCATCCATAACAATACGCTTGGTATCCCCGCAGGGTTATGCAGAGGTGTACCTGGTACAACCACTTCTTGTCAGTTATGTTTAAAGGCCTCAGAAAATAGGGAGCGTCTATTGTGGCACAAATACGGACTGCGTGGCTGCTACTGAGCAATTTCTGATGGCATAAACTTATAACAGTATTCCAAGCATTATTTTTTTGGAGATTTGGGAAGTCATCAAATGACTCCTCCTCTGACCAAGAGCAGGAGGAGTCATTCCCTAGACACTCCCTAGAGTGTCAGACTTTTAATGTCCAAAAACCACCCATGTTCCTTCTTAGCCCTTTGAGTCGGTGCGGAATCTCTTTCGAACAACCCGGAGCAGTTTTCCAGGCCTGAGTATCAAACCGAGGACCGGGTACTCAGCGATCGCTCCTCAACCACTAGACCAACGCGGCAGTCATAATTTACGCTAATATCCTGTTCAAGCAAGTGAAGAAGACGAGAAAATAAACCACGAGGATTTATGGCTAGTACGCCAACTAATGGGTTTCCTTCATCATTTGAAAGTGGTCATAACTTTAAAAGAACTTGTTTTAAAATATTTTAAAACCGTACGGCGGAAGAACTAACTGCTTGGTATAAAATTACGAAGTTCTTCCGACACTTGGGATGAGTTTAAGTAGTTCTCAAATAATGTTGGATAGTGCCTGTTCAGATACTGCTAAGTAGTTACATAGCTTAAAGAACTTTGCACATTCAACACTGTGTCTTGGAAAAAGAAGGTGGTAGGCAGATATAGATGATTATGGATAGAAACATTGATAATTAAAAACTAAAGATACGGTCGTCCAAACATTTGCTCGACGCATTCGCCATACAGAGAATCGGTGTAGTCTGCTCGTTAACGTAACCTTGTATAAGCGGCGTGGTATTTTCGAGGTATAAAGAACATAAATAAAGCTTTTAATAAAATTTACGACCGCACCCGAAGAGAGCCGATCGTGGACTAGTTCACTTCGGCTTAGGAAAGACCGTTTTGGGACCACGTTCGAGGCGTCATTTTAACATGTCGTCCGCCCAGTCCTTACGCAGTAATATATAAGTCAATGGATAGAAAGGTAATTCAAGAATTGACGACTGATCTAGTAACTGACTAGAAAAGTATGAAGATAGATAACTTAATCCATGAAATTAGGACAAAAGAATGATGAGTAGGTATAAGACCTGTAATTCCTGTTCTTTAGTGTGAGTATTCATCAAAGGAACGTTCTGAACGGAGGCGAGTAGTTGAGGCTCAGCAGTTACTGCGATGACTTATACAGGGTGTAAATCAACCCATCACACACCCGGCAACCAAGCATTCTGTACGTCAAACTAAGTACCCCTACGCAAAAATTTTTGCTGGGAAACGACTTTTTTTTTGGGGTCAAAAATCACATTTTACGGTAAAACTCAATGTAGCACTGTTAAAACATTGTGCTAGTGGATGCTTTGAATAGTAAACGGGTCATGGAGGTAATTTAAGTAAAGTTATAACCTGAAAAACTAGGATTTACAAAAACAGTTGTGAAAAATTTGGAACTTTGACCCCCAATATCTCCGTAACTAGAGGGTTCCCAGGTATGGTCTAGAACAAAAAAATGATCGCAGTGGTGGGGAGAACAAGTGCCCATCGTTTGCGTTAAGGGTACTTTACACCCTATATGTTGTGTTGTAGGTTCTAACATAGCAGATACTTCTGTTTGTGTAATTTATTACATTATCACTAAATGAAAACTGTGATGAAAATCGGCATGTCCTAGAACCAAAACAAGTACGACATACAACAACTTGCACCGGATCCATGTGGACGCACTCCAGCCCACTATCTCGCAGCTAGAGGCGCCTGACGTTCCAGCAGTGGGAACGTTATACCTATGCTGAATTATTTATTAACCTTTCGTATGCATAACGTAGATCCACGCGAGACCCAATGGCTTTTTAATTGTGTCTAATTACACGACATACGAAAAGTTAATGGAGTGCATTTGAATCAAATAATTGACACAGCTCTGCATGTTTTGATACAATGTTAACGCTGTTTATCACAGGCTCATTCTACGTATGCTCTTAGTTATGCAGTGCTACGACGGATAGACCACACAAAAACCCCTTTAAATTCAAGAGAGCCCAAGAAAGTCGGTGCAGTGCGTAGATAGAACCTTGAATGTATTCTTAATAATATATTATAACTAGCTGACGCCCGTGGCTTCGCCCGCGTGGATGTCGGTCAAATTATATACTAAAACCTTCCTCTTGAATCACTCTATCTATTAAAAAAACCGCTTCAAAATCCGTTGCGTAGTTTTAAAGATTTAAGGATACATAGGGACGGACAGACAGCGACAGTGACTTTGTTTTATACTATGTAGTGATAGTGATGTTTGAATTTAAATAACCTCTATTAACAAACATTAACTTATTTTACAAAAGATATTTCGTACCCACCATATTAGCCCCAGTCATCAATAAGCGTGTCTTTGCAAACGTTTACTAAAAGGTACACAATCAATCTCCGAGACGGCTATAGTACATAATAGAGGTGGTTAGTTTATTGTGTGGTACCTTTAGTGGCACGTTATAGTCCATGTTTATGGTACTTTAGGTACCGGGCCACTTATTTTACGAGTTGTGTCGATTTGCTTGATGGAGCGTAGTTTAGTGGACTATTGTTTGTTTGTTTGTGAGGGTTATTGATAGTACGGTGATTAATGAATTTGGTTTTACTCGTTTCGGATTTATTATTTAGACGTTGTATAGCAACGGAAATTACGCGTGTTGATATTCTTCTTTAGTTAAGTTCATTTTGGTTGATTTTAAACGAATATGTTTTGTACCTGTGTGTGGTATGTGTCAGTATTTCATAGCGACCTATAACAAAAATATTTAATTGCGACATCAAACCATTAAAGGCTACATATACAGAGTTATATAGAGTGGCAGATAACTACTTTCCAAATCAAAATTCTTCACTTCTCTTTAGTTAACCATCATCTCCCTGACTGCGGCTTATATTTTGACTACAAACAAGGTTTGAGGTATTCTTACTCATTTATATTTCGTGACGAGAAAGAAAAATGAGGAGCTCGTGGCTTAATAAGAACTGCCACTCGGGTCGATCTTTAGGTAAAGCTGTGCTTGCCTAGGTCGGTCTGTGGATGGGTGACCGCCCGACATACCAGGTTTCCTCCGTGCATCGGAAAGCACGTTAAGCTGTTGGTCCCGGCTGCCATGTATAGATCTTTGGCAGTCGTTACAGGTAGTCAGTGACCTGAAATTCTGACATCCAGTCTTACCAAAGAGTATCGTATTACCTAGTATTAACTGGGTTGTGGAGGACAGATAGGCAGTCGCTCCATGTAAAATACTGGTATTCAGCTACATCCGGTTAGACTGGAAGCCGACCCCAACATAGTTGGGAAAAGGCTAGGCAGATGATGATGACGAGAAAGAAAATCTTATTTCATTCCACCACAACATAATACTTTAAATTCACAAACAAGAAACCTCGACAGTCAAAATGACGCACAAAAAATCTACACCTCTAACGTTATTCATATCAGAGGCAAACATACATCTTTCAGACCGCCACAGATACGGCCGACATTCTGTATTGTTAAAAACGTACCCTCTTTTACGAGCACAATCGGGTAAATGGCACATAACGGGGCGGACGCGGTCATATAAAATGTAAAACGTATCACTCATGCGGAGTCCGGGTTGATACGGCCGTGTTGGCGGGTTGGTGGTTGTTTTGTGCCCAATGCCGGCTGCATTCGTTTTCAATTGTATTATTGTCTTATCATACTTAGCTCACAACTTAGGACCCAGTAATATTAATGACAATAATATCCGTGGTGCTAGGCAACTGGGCTTATCCCAGTTGTATACGTCCCTGTGTGCCTATTGGCCTTGCTGTGTTCTGTCTCCTTCTGATATATTATGGAGGGAAGTGGAAATTATGTTTTTCCTACTCCTCCGCTATTCTTTTCTGATTAATTTCGTTGCGGGATCCAAGACAGTTAAATCGTTTCTCTGGGACTTCGTCGGGCTTCATTGTCTCGGTGCTTTTCTTGTGGTTTGGGAATAGTGTGGGCTTGTTCCATATAAAAAAATACTTTAACACGAAGTCTGACAATCCCTTCCGCTACCTTTCTCTATATCATCGTCATATCTTAACTAATATTATTATAAATAAAGAGGAAAGATTTGTTTGTTTGTTTCTACCGATTTAACTCAAAACTTTGCTTGATCGATTTAAAAAATTCTATCACCGTTAGAAAGCTACATCTTTGCCGGGTAACATAAGCTGGGTTACTATTGAAAACTATCATTAAACAGATTATAAAACTACAAAGTCTTCCGTCCGCGTCAGTATGTAACACCAATGGATAGAGTGGTTATCGAGTAAGGTTTTAACATAATATTATGAATACTTTTGGTCACGTTAACCGACAACTACGCGAGCGAAGCCGCGGGCGAAGTGCTAATCACAATGTATTTGTGGTCCTTCACACAGTCCATCCATCGTTTCTTTGGTCTTCCTCTATTCTTATCCATCCACATTCATACTCAACATTTTCCTCGTCATCATATTTCTCTAGATGAAGAGGAAAAAGAAAGAAAGAAAGAAAAAGTACTTACCTATTTAAAGAAAAGAAATTAATAAAAAAATTACACAAAAAAAAGAAAACAAGAGAAACACTTAAAAAATAATACATAATTAAAATAAGTCCCGTACGAGGCCAAAATGCCACTATCTCAACATGGTGCTGAAACATTACCGTGTCATACTTACAATTATTGCAAAGTTAATATCATTTGAATATCTTGAAAGATCGTGGCAGGTGACGCTCCATAATTCCTGCCAACCCGCGTGAGTTTGTGTACCTATCCAAATCTGGTGATAACGATGAATATTAATTCAATGTATTCTACGCACTAACCAACGTTGGCTCCAACAGCGAGTCTTAAATAACGCCAATATTAGGGTCGGGCCACACCTCACCGCGGCCGGGTAGGATAACAGACTGTGACATATTTCTTTCTTCATTTCCATAGCGAATGACACTTTGAAGTAAAATGGCGTCTCGAAAGGGTTTTCTTGTACCGTTATAGTGTCAACTTGTCATTTTGCACGGAAGCGAAAATGTCGGGGATCGTCTATTTTTTTTTGTTTGTTTCTTTATTCTGAATAATAATGTAGTTGGAAAACATAGCTGCCTGTCTCGGAGTGTATTTTATCCTGTCAGTGATTGTTTAGGTCTAGTGTAACGGTTGAATTTTAGTCAAGAAAAGGTCCTCTTGCTTACAGATGTTTTTCTTTTACCAAAATCTTGAAACCCCTTTGTGGGTCTATGGATTTCTGTTCTGCGAGCCATGTTATAAAAAGTGGGACGAGATTGATTTCGTATAGTATTCTTTATACCACAATATTAATAATACTAGGAGTGAGAGCAAAGACCATGAAACGATGAAATACCATACATATCCATTGAGAATGCCCAAATCGAAGGGTCGATCAAGCAATTAGTTGCTGTCGATGCAACATGTGTAGCGTGAAAAACTTACTTTTGCTTATGGCCAAATAACAACAGCCACACGGGTCGATCTTCAGGTTAAGCCGCATTTTTATAGACTGGTCTGTGGATGGGTAACCACCCTTTACATACCGAGTTTCCTCCGTTTCTCGGAAATTACGTTAAACCGTAGGTCCCGGGCTGTCAGTTGAAGATCATTAACTGTAGTTACAGATATTTAGTGGTCTGAAAGTCTGGCAACCAGTCTAACCAAAGGGTGCTGCGGGGCCCGTCGGGGCTGCGGGTTGTTCGCAAGAGATATCGCGGCCTCGATATGAAGGGCTAAGAAGGAACATGGGTGGTTTTTAGTCAGTATAAGTCTGACACTCCCTTTCGCTCTGCCCAAGAGCGGGAGGGGTTACTTGATGATTTTCCACCCACCATAAAAAAGGGGTGCTGCGGGTTGTTCGAAAGAGATACTACGGCCCGAACACAAAGAGTTAAAAAGGAACATGAGTAGTTTTTAGTCAGTCCCCTCAGCTCCGCCCAGAGCCGAGTTATTATTTTGTTGATTTCCCAGCCTTCAAAAAAACGGGTATCGTTTTACCTAATAACCTAATAGGGTGGTGTATTTTTTTCAAAATAGGTTAATTTAGTTTTTTGGAAAAGTTTATTTGTCTTGACTTTGAACAAAAAAAACTTTCAACCACTTAAAGACACCCAGGGTATATAATGTGTACTCTGGGAGATCTCATGGCATATCGTGACCACACCACCTAACAAATTTTATGAGCAAAGTAATGGTACCTACAGTAAAGTGGTGAGTTCCATAATACTCGTCTGGTTATATCATTTGGTGCTAACTGTCTGCGAGCACGGCAGGTCGCGACACTGAACATCATATTGGTATAGTTAAGTGTCCTACTTATTAAGTACTGGTCTTCGATGCAGAAAGTGTTGGAAAAATTATAGCTAGTAGCATAATCAGCCATTAATGTTCCCACTACTGGGACTCGTACCGTTAAGTGAGGAGTGGGCTTTAGCCACGCGAGTTGATGAGACGCGGGTGGCACGGTTGGTGCAGTGTCTCGGTTGTATTTTCGCACGGTACAAATATTTGTATGATATGGCGTTAAGGTAGGGCCGTCGGGGCTGCGGGTTGTTCGCAAGAGATACCGCGGCCTCGACATGAAGGGCTAAGAAGGAACATGGGTGGTTTTTAGTCAGTAGAAGTCTGTCACTCCCTTTCGCTCTGCCCAAGAGCGGGAGGGGTTATTTGATGATTTTCCACCGGCCAAAAAAAAAAGATAGTTGTTCCGGGTCTGATTGTTTGTGAATATAAGTTTAAATGTTGGTAAATGCAACCACAATATAGGAGAAATTTCTATTGTTGGACATTGTAAGTACTGTTTTTTTTTAATGTAGGTTCGGCACGATTGGCGCAGTGGTTCAAGCAGTCGACTGATGCACTATCGTGTCGCGGGTCCGATCCCCGCACGGAACAAATATTTGTATGGCCTACAGATAGTTGTTTCGGGTCTGGGTATTTGTGTATGTGAGTTTAAATGTTTGTGAACGCACCCACGATACAGGAGAAATTCCTAGTGTGGGGCAATGTTTTATAAAAAAAAAAATGTGCTAATATGTTCCAGGACTGCCAAGCCACGACTGTCTCTACTAGGCCAGCACTGGATTAGTTTGTAGTCATAAATTATAAACATATAAAACTTTCTCCTCATCTCTTAACTAACCAACCCTTTTCTTTCCAAACTACAATAAATATCAACACCAAAACATTAAGTAAAGTAAACAATATTACTAATACAAATAAAGTGCAAACGTCAGCTAGTTTCCTTCGCCATTCTTACCAATTTCTCTGAAAAAACTTCGCCGTGTACGCTCAACCAGATTTAAAAATACACATTTCCAGTATAAGTTGACGTGTACACTCGAGTGAACAGTTTACTCGGGAAACTAAATTCATATGCCTAGCCTTTTCCTAACTATGTTGGGGTCGGCATGCAGCTGAATACCAGTATTTTACATGGAGCGACTGCCTATCTGACCTCCACAACTTAGTTAATACGATACCCTTTGGTAAGACTGGTTGTCAGACTTTCAGGTCAGTGACTACCTGTAACGACTGCCAAAGATCTATATAATATGTCAGCAGGGACAAACAGCTTACCGTGCTTTCCGAGGCACGGAGGAAACCCATCCACAGACTGACCTAGGCAAGCGCGGCTTAACCTAAAGACCGACCCAAGTGGCAGTTATTATTAAGCCACGAGCTAATTATTGTTTCATTTCTTGTTTAGATGTCACCGAAAAAAAGAACATAAAAACCAATAAAGTTCATCTGCTCATTTCTTTCGCTCGGCGAGTGAAAAATGGTCATGTTCCGGAATCCAACATCGGTCAAAGTCAGGCTTAATTCAGCAGCTATTAACCCTTCATTTTGAGTTAAGACGATTGGCTTCGACTGACTTTGTGTGCTAATTTCCAGTCTTACCAAGATGTAGCTGGATACCACCAATTTTTCGTGTAGCGACTGAATACTCTTGGTAAGACAAGAAGATGAAAGATGCCTAATGAAAAGCAAAAATCACCGAAAAACTGAGCCTCTAATAACTGATAGACCACAATATGAGATCAGTTTATACTGAAACTGTTTAGTTTGGTAGTCGTATGTACGACAGTAATATATTTGTATTGACAGCGCAACGTAGTAGGTCGCTTCCTACTTGGCGGCGAATTTATGCTTTCCGCTCCACGGCGTGTGAGTGCGGCCTTAGGAGCAGCGATAACGTTGTAGCCGAGGGACAGGCTGGATCGGGTTGAGGAATATTGACTTTTGTGCACCATTACCTACTCTGTGTTCCATTGAATGCACGTAACTTTTATTGGTATACGTAGAAAAAGGCTGTATCTTTTGCACAAATGCAAGAAGTTATGCGGCTTTTTATATCCATATCAACTCGGAAAGCTCAATTTCAACTGAGTTCCTACATATAAAAAACAAAATTTATGTATGATTTCAAATGTTACAATAATTGACAATATTCAGAAGGATATCGATATGACAAAGAGTACCTATGCTAAGAACCTTTACTCAAAGCAGCATAGGCAGCTTTGAATATAGGTTGTGTAAAGTAGGTAAGTACCTACTTTACGTAAGTAGGTACCTACTTTAAGTAGGTACTTACTTTTAAACCACGTAGGTATAATTCCACCTTGCTTCATGGCCATACAATCAGAGTTAGCAAAAGATTCTTGTTTCCATATTATCAGCAGTTTTCTTTGTAAGTTATTTGATTATTGGGTTGTGTTTAACTCTCTTTAGCATTTATTGCTGTTGCTAGCGTATTAAGGTAATAATTTTACGCTATGTAATCGAAAGAGCACGGGCAGGAAGAAGGAATGTGGGAAAGCTGCTGTCAAGCTGACTACTGTCAGACGATCCAAATAAAGTGTCCGAAAGATATCCATGACACAAACTGCAAAAGATGGAGATACTTGGAAGAGACCCTCAGCATTGGGTGGCCAAAGGTTGAAGAAGAAAAGTCGAATGGGTTTTGGGAACTTGCGGGTAAACAATAAGAGCCGCATGGGTCGATGTCTTTGTCAAGCAGTTTGCGAATACATACCCAAATGGTAGTTGACAAAAAAAAATATAATTAGTCCGTCATATAGATTTCCAAAAAATATTGGACACATATTATTTTCCTTTTGCACGTAAATAAACAATGAAGACGATACAGGAAAACTCGTCTGACGTCATAATGTAAGACATTAGTATGACATTTTTCCGGCGGCGGCGAGTGACGTCGCAAGCCCCCATTCAAATCTTTGAAGCGTTTCATCTTCGTCAATTTTTATTGATTTGATAAAACAAAAAATACGTATCCATTATTTTTCGACAATCTTATAAGAGACGGATTAATCGGAATCACAATTTTTTAGTCAGGAAACATCCCTGTTCCATGCCGAGTTCTCTTCGTGCTTCGTGTCATTTGTAGATAGGTACACACAGTCGCTACAAGTAGTCAGAAGCTTGATAGACCATCAGTCTGACCAAAGGTAAGAAAGGTATTATCCAGTTACTTATAGAACTTCTTTTTAGTTGGAAAAGCTAGACCGATGATAGCATATAATAAGCATAATCATTTTGTAGTGGCGATCAGCGGCGGCGACCACTCGCGTCCGGCCCTGGTGCAACCCATGGTCCGGGGCGAGGAATAATGGGACGCCGTCGCCTCCTTCTGGGAAGCAGTGATGCTAGCGAAGGAGGTGGCGGAACGTGAGAGGGAGAGATCCTCTCGTCCCAGCCGCCGCGGGAGGCGCTCCGGGCGTCGGCGGCCACGTGATGGCTTCCGGCCACCGTAGACGCGGGCCTGTGGAAGGTGAGTGATGGGCTAGCTCGCCGTCCGTCCGTCTTATGACGACGGCAGGCCGTGTCGACGGCGCGTTCGTGTTTTACGCGCGCCTCAAAGAGATGTCAGCAACATGGAAGGCTAAGAAGGAACATGGGTAGTTTTCAGTCAGTAGAAGTCTAACACTCCCTTTTGCTCTGCCCAAGAGCGGGAAGGGTTATTTGATGATTTTCCATCCGCCAAAAAAAAAGCAAAATCAATTTGTAATTAAAGTCCTGCTCCGACACAAACCTCTGTCTGTGAATCCAAACGTAATTATTTTAAACTTTTTCCTCGTAAATATTTTTCTAAATAAAGTAAAGCTGATTTCATTAGAGTCTCAATGAGCTGAGTGAGCGCTAAATAATTGAGCGATGTCCTCCGCCGGGAGAATACACAGAGCTATTAGCTGCTTCAGGATAAATTACGGCGACACAAGAAATTGAAAAAATCCCAGTCTTTCCTGCTTAGGTTAAATATATGTATAAAGGTTTTTGAAGATTTACAACATAATTAGATTTGGAGATGTACCTACAGGAGCTAGGGTTTCTAGAAGATAATTGAATTGAATCTGTAGTCGAAATCTCATGTTACTGTTTGTGATTTAATTTGTTTGTTTTTTTCTGGTATTTCAGTCATAACTATACCTTAAACGAAGGCATTTAAATATAAACCAACGACGGGACGGGGAACAGTGACAAAATAGTTATCTACTTGCAATAACCAGCTTATGCTGTGGATGTACAAACTTGACAGTCATAATATAATTTTGACAGCGAACTTTGACAGTTAATTATTATCTGTCAAAGTCTGGTGTCCGCAGTCATTCCGCTGTCCAGTTCGCGTTTTTACATCACTGTAAAGTCCATTTCACGAAAGAAGTCCCGCAGACGCAGCGCTGTATGTCGCGCGACATAATACGCAGCACGCACGAAGCACGCACGCACGCACGCAGGCACGCAGGTTCTCTCGATGTACAGCCGCAGTTAAAATAGTACTTTTTAAGGCATATTGCACATCGCTGTACTCGGGAGCCCTGTGGTTCACATATACCCAAAAGGCTTATAATGCTCTGCGTATCCAATATAATAATGCGTTCAGGATATTGTTGCGATTGCCACGCTTCTGTAGTGCCTCACAAATGCTTGTCAACGCACGCACTGACAGCTTTGATGCGTTGTGGCGTAAGAAATCTGCCTCGCTACTCCGCAGGCTGCGTGGCAGTCGTAACACTATCCTGCAAGCAATAGCCGCCCGGGCAGACAGCCCGCTAGTGTGGGCGCTAACCTATCGAACTCGATCTGTTCTAGTTATTAAGTACTAACATAGGCTAAGTTTTAATATTGTTACTAACACAGTGAACCTCATTTTTGTCCTAGTTATTAAGTACTAACATAGACTAAGCTATATTTGTTACTAACACAGTGGACCTCTTTGTAGTCTGACTAATAAATGATTATTATTATTATTATTATTATGTTGTTTCACAACTTTTGGCATCGTAAATAAACCTTATAACGCACTAATCCAATAATAAACTCACAAAATATCTACCACAACAAACGCACCTTGATAACATCGACAAACGACGACATGGCCGATCTGTTAAATTTTGTTCCACAATTGTCCGCGGGACTTCTTTCGTGAAATGGACTTTACATCCGATCACTGTTTTGCTATGGGTGGGTTGGGTTACTCTTTCACTTTTTCAAATGAATGAGTCAATTGTCTGACTTTTTTTTTTCAATTCATTGCATTTGAAAAGGGTAATATTTCAATTTCAAATACGCAGTAAAAATGCTGAAACCAACAAAAAACAGAAAACCACAAAATTAATTTATAAAATCGCTGAGATGGATAAAAACATAACGTGGTGGCAATTTTAATTTCGAAATAGCAGACCCGAGCAAATTGGTTTACAAAAAAAACACTTGCATGAACATAAAATCAAAGTACATTTAATTTTATATCATTTAACTTGAAAGCTGTTTCAATCAAAATTAATATTCAGTTTTAAACCCTTCAGTTACAGTACTTGGAGATAAAGAAAATAATAATTGTTATCTGATCTTTATTTCATTCAATTTAATATAGACAGACATAAGTTTTTGATTTAAAGCAGGGTTGCCAGTTAAGGGTTATAGCATTTACTCAGTGACAGCTGTCATTTTTGACAACTAAATTACACTGCAGGATTTATAAAGTCATGGAGATATTGTTTTAAGTTCATAGATATTTTGTCTGTGAAGGTCTCTGACCGATTGTGTACCTCATCGAGCCGGCTCTTTTTCGGTTACATTCAACGGTTTTGATCAGAGCACAAACTACGTTTTAATTATTTTCTTGTTCACCATATTTAAAAACGATTTGAAGAAGTATAAAACAGATGTACCCTTGTCACACATTATTTAAAAAATCTATTTATAAAGCCTATGTATTATGATGTCAGGCAGGTATTATTTTAGGACTGCGTTACAAAGAAGTCAATTTTACACGAGGAAAAAAAATTATATAAAGCATAATTCAAATTATTTCCATGTTACCCGATTATAAAAGGTTTAAACCAGACAGTTGTAAATAAAAACCCTCATCAACCTTAATTAAATTAAATAAATAAGTACAAAAACATATTGTGCACAACCCTAACCAAAATGTGCCAGTCAGGAATAAATTTTAATAAAAAGAATTCCAATATAAAGGCTCACATTAGATTCGTATAACGTTTGGGTGTGAATGTACTCATAATAACACTCATGTGCGTGTATGTTCGAGACATTTAATTTTGTGCGTGCCTGTACTCTTTGTTCTTAAATTCTGTCTGACATTTACTCGCTGTTTTTTTTAATCTCTCGGTAAATATTCCTATAATAAATATGACGAGTAAATATTGAGTGAAGCTGATTTAAAAATAAAATGGAGGCTGCTTAATGTAATTCGTATAAATCTTTCCTTTGCCGAGAAATTATTTATTTAAACTCACGTTTCATAATTTAAACAAATAAATAATATGGAATCGTATATTGAGCGTGAATTATTTGTTTTATTTTACTTATTTAAATGTTACTGATATATTTTATTAATGGAGTGATACCTGATTACAAATGATATTATTATGATCTGTAATGTAACTTTGCAGTGTTTTAATTTAAAATAACTTTGTTTTATTATGTAAATTGGGATTGATCCCTATGAAAAAATAAATAGTAGTGGGAACTATCTCTGACTGAAATCAACATACTATTATGAGTTTTGTTCATTACTCAATCAAGCCAGAAAGACTGAACGGATCTAGATAAAATTTGGCATTTTTTTCTCAGTCACGCAGGTATAAGTGTGTTTAAAATTATACTTTTCTAACAACCTTATTTGTCTTTCTTTTTGCTAATTAGTGGAAGAAAAGATTAAGTAGGTTGTTGGTCCATTTGTCGCCAGCACTACTGATGAATCTTCATCAGTCCTTTTTTTTATTTTGGGGGGTGGAAAATCATCAAATAACCCCTCCCACTCTTGGGCAGAGCGAAAGGGAGTGTCAGACTTCTACTGACTAAAAGCCACCCATGTGCCTTCTTAGCTCTTCATGTCAACGCCACGGTATCTCTTGCGAACAACCCGCAGCCCCGACGGGCGTCGGCCCTTGCGGGCCCCTTCCATGTTGCTGACATCTCTTTGAGGCGCGCATGGAACACGAACGCGCCGTCGACACGGACTGTCTTCGTCACAAGACGGACGGACGGCTAGCTAGCCCATTACTTACCGTCCACAGGCCCGCGTCTGCGGTGGTGCGGCTTCCCAGATGCCCGGAGTGTCTCCCGCGGCGGCAGGGACGAGAGGTTCTCTCCCTCTCCCGTTCCACCACCTCTTTCGCTAGCTTCACTGCTTCGCAGAAGGAGGCGACGGCGTCCCATTCCTCCTCGCCCCGGACCATGGCTTGCACCAGGGCTGGACGCGAGAGGTCGCCGCCGCCGAGAGGGCGTCGCCATCTGCGAAATAAGTTGAAAAATAGCAATTCTACGAGTATCTTTTTATTGTACCTTCATATACAAGAGTACATAGGCGGACTTAATGCCACCAGGCCTTTTCCCCGCCAACCATTTGCCACCTTAATAGGAGTAAAAACGTTTACCTAACACAGCCAATGCTTTTAGCACGGTAACCGCTATAATTTAATTTCTCGGATCGACTCTTTCATCCCACGATAAGCGTGTAATATATCTCATTTCTGGGCCACCGTCCTAATTTAATAAATGTCCGTCTCGATTCGATTACCGAAGATATATTCAATCCCCGATCGTGAGGAATTGGATTAAAGATGAAAGAAGTGATATTTTTTCTATTAAATAAAATCTTTATGTGACTTTTGATGCAAGTATCTACTCGAATAACGTATAACCTGATATAGTTGAATACCAGTATATATAATTATCTCGTATATCAGCATCACCTGCCCAGCCTCTTAGCGTTTTGGATTCGGCTTTCAGTCTGACTGTATAGCTGAATACTAGTACGGTCAGCAGCAGAAGTAGCTTAACATTTCGGAATTTTAATTATTTGATGTACAGGACTCCAGTTATTATTTTTAATGTTTCAGAAGATTATTCTTTAAAATATTCCTTACTATTTAATAACTTGTTAGTAACGAGTAAAATCTAAAAAGATTTTATTAAAACACCTACTATGAAACTGTGTGTAGTGTCAATCTACTTCTGATGCTGACTGTACCTATCTATTTTATAAGGAGCTACTGCATCGGATGGTGCCGACAATACGACAATAAATGAAACCACTGGTAGTTCTAGTTCATAGGAACATTTTTAAATCCTAAGACCGAAAAAATATTGAAAAAAATAAAAAAAAACCTAAGTAGCATAAAACTGTAAACGAAATACCTACAACACGATTTACAAACAAATATTGGTTTACTAACCTTAGGAATAATTTGCACCAAAATTTAAGAAACTTGTCTGTTTTAAATACATAAATAAATAACGACAGCGATTACTATATTTTTCTCAATTACTTGTTCATATATTATCCATTTCCAGGAAACGACGCAAAAACGGTTCAATATCCCGATATTACGTATTATGTTTCGCGAATCCATTAAGAAACGCAATATATTCATGAAAGCATCGGTCTATTGGCTGTTCCGTTGCGATTATTTCAAAAAAGATTATTGTATTTGCATTCAACAAACACGAGCAGCTTTACTTTGTAGAAACTTATTGAGTTGTGGAGCTAGGCTATGTATAAAGCCCGTCGGGGCTGCGCGTTGTTCGCAAGAGACACCGCGGCCTCAACATGAAGAGCTAAGAAGGAACATGGGTGGTTTTTAGTCAGTAGAAGTCTGACACTCCCTTTCGCTCTGCCCAAGAACGGGAGGGGTTATTCGATGATTTTCCACCCGCCAAAAAAAAAACCCAAGCTATAAAGGACGGCGGCATGAACAGATTTTATATTCGTTGTAGCAGTTCTGTGGTTTCTACTGATTACTGTGGGAATAGGCATGAATATTAATTCGTCTTCGGTTTCGACATTGCGTTCATCATCTGCCTAGCCTTTTCCCAACTATGTTGGGGTCGGCTTCCAGTCTAACCGGATGCAGCTGAATACCAGTATTTTACAAGGAGCGACTGCCTATCTGACCTCCACAACCCAGTTAATACTAGGTAATACGATACTCTTTGGTAAGACTGGATGTCAGAATTTCAGGTCACTGACCACCTGTAACGACTGCCAAAGATCTATATATGGCAGCCGGGACCAACCGCTTAACGTGCTTTCCGAGGCACGGAGGAAACTCGGTATGTCGGGCGGTCACCCATCCACAGACCGACCTAGTCAAGCACAGCTTTACCTAAAGATCGACCCCGAGTGGCAGTTCTTATTAAGCCACGAGCTCCTCTTCGTTCGGTTCGGTTTCGACATTGCGTTATGGAAGTCAAATGCTGGGCAGGACACCTTGTAAGAAGTGGTGAAAACTGTGGAGTAAAGCTATGGCTGAGTGGCATCCAAAGACCTGGTTCGTCTTCCACCCGCGAGACAGACGCGACGTTAAATAGACGACATTGTTGCCTCCGCTAGTAAAACATGGGTGCGGGTGGTACAGGAACTCAGACATACCGGACACCAAAGACAAGTTTGTTGTCCGAAGGTGAGCTGCACTGGATGGATCGCAAACGTCACGCTTAGTATTCCTCGTGGCCCATCTGCCATGGCGACAGAAAGCTCACAGTGGTGTTTTTAGTCACATAATTTAGGAGGCCTAATCTAATACGTGAGTTCAGGCTGTGACAATGACAGAATGTTTTAAAAGGGTTTTAAACTCGATTAACCACCATCATCGAAAAGGTTTTAATAAATTACACATACAGAACTATTTCACGCCTGACTACAATTCAAACTAAAACAATATATCCCAGCGGACGACGTGAACCCTCCTTAAGGTACATTCACACAGACCGCTTCGGAAAGGAGAACAGATTTTTTATCACTTCTTTAGAGCAATTTGTTCTTTGGTTCTTGAGCATAGTGACATATAAAATAAATCTTATTACAATGATTCATAACTTTGTTTTAAGCGTGACAAAAATCTGCTCTCCTCTCTTAGCCGGTCTGTGTGAGCGGACCCTTACAGTACCAGTTATCTGGCATGCCTTTGATCGCAATAAAATGGCCAGCTATCGCAGCTATTTCATAGTCAACCTACTTTATAAGGAAATCTAAGTAATGTTTCTTTGACTGAAGGTATGTTACTTCTTTATCGAAGCTTTGCAAGGAAATTCTGATGTAGAAGTTGAATAGGACCCCGTCCTGGAAGGACATACCATTTTGCTGATGTCCTTCTGAAAACTATGATGCGTAGTACACGATACGTGCGTGTACTGATGTATGAATGTAGACGAAGCAAAAGGAGTCTCAAAGAATTGTAGCAGGTGTATTCTCGTATCTCCGTGAGTGTGTTGTGAGAACAGTTAAACGAATGTTTTTGAACATGATAGGTTTTTTTTTACTAAATCTTCGCGACATGGACCCGTCCTGTGAACTAAAAATAACATAGATCTTTTTAAACTACAGCGTTAACATCTGACGGCACGGTTGGTGCAGTGGCTCAAGCAATGCTGCTGCGCTGCGTGTCGCGGGTTCGATCCCCGCACGGAACAACTACAGATAGTTGTTCCGGGTCTGGGTATTTGTGTATGTAAGTTTAAGTGTTTGTGAACGCACCCACGATACACGAGAAATTCCTAGAAAAAATCTACCGGCACAAATCTGGACTCTGTGGCTGCGATACCTGGTAACTATACCAAGGTCCTAAATAATAAAGCGCTTCCAAAAACAAGCACCTGGCTGCAAACTTGTCCTATTTTCTGCCTAAGTCTCAACAAATGGTAGTTGATCAAGTACTAACTCGGTAAGTGCTTAGTTGGAGCTCTGTTGGTAACTTGTTATAATGAAGTCGATGAAACTCGATACCTATTTCTGGAGGCCAGTTAGAGGTAGCTGTGTAGTGGAAGCGTAGCTGAACATACTTAGAAGAAGTCCTGCTGAACTGACCCCAAATAAATTGGGGTATGGGCAATCGATATGCTAGGATTTGTAGAATCGATAGGTTGAAGAGACTTTTCGGCGAATTGTTTGTCGGTGAAGTAAAATATGGATGGAAGGAGCGACTTTCCTACCTCACCGTCCGTTCGTCCGTCCTATGACGATGCAAGGCAAAGTCGACGACGCGTTCGTGTTCCACGTGCGCCTCAAAGGGATTACATCAACATTGCAGGGGCTGGCAAGGACCGACGCCTGTCGGGGCTGCGGGTTGCTCGAGAGAGATACCGCGGCCTCGACACACAGGGCTAAAAAGGAACATGGGTCGTTTTTAGTCAGTAGTAGTCTGACACTCCCGAGCGGGAGGGGTTATTTCATGATTTCCCACCCCCCCAAAAAAAAGGCCTTTTCTACCCTTGATTACGTTTAAAGGCCAAAGTCTTTAAATTTTAGTAATGATTTCAGATTTTGTGATGCAAAACACATTACAAAATTACGTAAAATAAATCAACCTTTAATACCCGAAAGGTTTGGCAGAGGTGTACCTAATGGTAAGGCGTTAACCCCCATGTAATAAGTGCCGAGCATATTGTCAGACATAAATCTAAACTTATTGCTAATACAGACATCATGTCTGCTACAGAGAATTGACCTGGGAAAAAAACTCGGGACCTCATCTTCACCAGTAAAAAACAATTCACTATAACACAACATTAACAGGAGAGAATTGAATGAAAGCTGCTCCAATGGAGCGGTTGGTCGTGATTGTGGTAAAACAAATCATTGTCGTGATTATCGAGCTCTCAAATGTACCGCCAGACAGCCTGTGTACCCGGAGTTATAAGCGAGGGGTTCAATTGACAAGCGGTAGCGGATGCAGCTGCGGGTAAGTCCACTGTGTAATAATGACGTTTCGTTCAAATGTTTACTGTTTACAGCTTTTCTACCCTAGCGATGTAAGTAGATCTTTTTTTTTTTTGTGGTGGGAAATCAAAAAGGGACTGTCAGATTTCTACTGACTAAAAACCACCCATGTTCCTTCTTAGCCCTTCATGTCGAGGCCGGGGTATCTCTTGCGAACAACCCGCAGCATGTAAGTAGATCTTAGAACTTGATTTTTTATGGGAATCCCGCCACTCAAACCACTGTAATAAGTGCCCGAGTCTATGAAGCTCGACAAAGTAACAATAAGAAACAATTTAACTGTCTTGGATTCGGCAACAAAATCAATCAAAAATAATAACGGAGGAGTAGGATTAACCCCGTCGGGGCTGCGGGTTGTTCGCAAGAGATACCGCGGCCTCGATATGAAGGGCTAAGAAGGAGCATGGGTGGTTTTAGTCAGTAGAAGTCTGACACTCCCTTTCGCTCTGTCCAAGAGCGGGAGGGGTTATTTGATGATTTTCTAACCGCAAAAAAAAGGAGTAATATCAACCATAATTTCTACTAAGCGTATACGACTGCAAGTAAATCTTCTCTCTAATGATGAAGTATCGTGCCAATGTTCTGTGAAGGATTGTAGGTGGTGGGTACTGTCAGGAAGTGTTGCTACCCTAGCGTTTGGAGTCTTGTACATTCGTTGTTGCGGTGTGCGTCGCTGCGTTTTTTCGTGCTCGCAGTGTTCGTTGTTGCGGGCATTCGGCGGCGTGTGATTCGGCGTGGTGGCTTTCGGGATGACGTATTGCACTCGTTGTTTAGTTTTATAAATTGTTCTTCTGACATTCAAAAGTACCTGTAATGGTTTAATTGAAATAAATGCTTCGACTTGACTTTGACTTTGTTTGAAATAGACCTTGTGACTGAGCGGTTTTGCGTTCGGTTCACTCTAGGTAGAAATATGACGTGCACAAGTGTAAAATTAAAGTGTAATTAGTTAGGGTATTTCTCTTCCTAGCTGTATCCCACTTAAGGTTGGGTCCGGAGCCCTTTATTTTCTGGTGCGACGACAGTCTATCCTATGTTATGTAGAGTATGTTTGGTTATGTTGTTTTAGTGGAATAAAAATGCCTGTTTAATCTAGGCCTGCAGATCGCGTTCGCTACCTCCCATAACTCGTAGACAGCGCCAATCGTATCAACCGCTACAAACACGCATTGTTCGCGCTTCGCAAATATCACAAATTGACAACATTAATTAAGTAGGGAAGTAACGATTATCCCGCGGTTTGTGGCTGACAGTAATAATACGGATATGGTTACGTGGGAACTGGCTACCGTACCGTATGTTAACGTGAAAACCGTTGCTGAAATTTGTTAATTAATTTCGTATGTTTATTGTTACCTTAGTAGATGTGGAACGTTGTCTGCCAATTGGTTTTCATCACAGATATAAATAGATAAACCTAGATCTCGCAAGTGTCACGATCGGTATGAATAGCAAGCGTGCCATTTTTCAGGGTTCCGTAGTCAACATGAAACCCTTATAGTTTCACCATATCCGTCTGTCTGTCTGTCCGTCCGCACTATATCTCAAAGACTCTTAATACTAGAAACCTGTAATTTGCCATGAATATGATAAAATAAAATTTTAAAATTTTATTTTTAGGGTATCTCCAGTACACCTTAAAAAAGAGAGGAATTTTTTTCTCGCAAAATCCCTTGTGTGGAGTGACGTTGAATAGGTCTAAAAAAAATATTGCGAGTTTGCTCAAACGCTTTTTCGATTAAGGGATTCGTTTGTGAAATATTAAGCTTTAAAGTTAATCGGTAACTACGGAACCCTACAGTGTGCGTGATCCGACATGCACTTGGCCGGTTTTTTTCAATAAGCAAATAAAAAATGACGTTGGTACGTATGTGACGGACTTATTACTAGCGCAAAAGCTTATTAATTTGATATCTAAAATTAATATCGTCTTAAGTAGAAAATCGCTTTTAAGGATTAAGTAATTATAGCTTCAGAACTTTAAGCCTACATGATTCTAGAAAACTTGAAAATAACATCTTATATTTAAGGTGTAAAGCCTCATTCATCTAAGTTAAGAACTTTTAAACGAACTTTTCTTCACATTTTCTTTGAAAACCATGTCTGTGATAATTTTTCAAAGCTGACACATTCTTAATTGCTTGTCAACGATATAGGACGGTTAAGTGTCTATTACGTTGAAAATATCGCAGTGACCTTGTACAGGCGTTGTTATTGAGATGAGGACGTCGCCGCGTCGTTACAAAGTCACTTTGCGGTGTTATGAGATTAGAAAGTTTCTAGACGAAGCCGAATTTTGAAAAATATGTTTTTAAATGTGAAAATATGTCTTAAATTTAGTTTTTAATTTCGGTTCGGACTTGAAATGTTTTCAGTAAATTTTGACGTATTAGCAGAACGGGCGGTTTATTTTTCTTTAATTTCAGTGGTTGCCATATTTTACATAACTTCGTACACAAGTTATTCCCAAAAGGATTGGCCGAGATTTCGTTACTCTAAATTCTCTAATGGTAAAAAGTAAAAAACAATGAGATTTGTTTTCGTCTCGCTGGATTTTCAAGTACCCAATTCTTGGAATTCAATTTCTTCAGCCCTCAATCATCATGACAGGCATGCTTTTCTGTTGTTTTCGTGGAAATCCGATTTGGTTCATCGTACGTAAAATCTATATATTATTATTATTTTTCGTTATTTCAGATTCATAAATCCATAGCATAAAAAAATCACAATCAAAACAACACAAAATAAACAGAAAACAAAAATCGTAACACAATAATTACATAAAAAAAAAAAAAAAAAAAACAAAAAAAAATCGAACATTTATATCTGAATCAAAAATTTAAATTATATTGAGTCACCCATAGAAATAATTAAAAAAAAATAAAAATAAAAAAAAAAACACCATCAATCAGGGAGCCAGACACGTCACCATCATCCCTATTACGCACGCCAGACACCACCAAACTCCTGCGCTAGTTTGCCGATATCTAGCGTCCCAACATGACACTCATCCATCTCTGTTGGATTGGGCAATCAGCACGTGCAGCAACCATTTTCAAGATGCCGTTGCTGCTGTCTCTCACGCGTCTAAAAATAGACGCGGCTTTCTTGCGGAAAATCGCATGAAAGCCGTCTGTGCGTGCCTCCGCAAACATTGCAGATGCACTGCAGTAACGAGGCAGCCGCAACAACATCCTGAACATGTTGTTGTACTGAACTCTAAGGACATTGGCGGCCCGCCGGGTATGACTCACCCATAGGCTGCTCGAGTAGAAGGATTGGCAGTATGCCTTGAACAGGATGATTTTCACTTCTACCGAGCAACGCGCAAATCTACGAGCCAGCATATTTCCTCGCACCGCCAATGCCCTACGTTCCCGTTCCAAATCGGCGTCATCAGTCAAGTCTTCAGTAACAATGTGTCCCAAGTACTTGAAGCTAGCCACCACCTTTAAAGCCACTCCGTTTACCATAATAGGCGGAACATGGACTGGTGCGTTTTTGGTGCTTTTAAATATCAGAACTTCGCTCTTAGAGCAGTTATATTTCAGTCCATGCTCCGCTGCATACGCCTCACATATAGCCACTAATTTCCTGATCGATCCAACCGACGGCCCCAGCAATACCATATCGTCCGCGTAGCTTATATTGTTGACACAAACGTCATCTATGTGACACCCTGTATGCGTATTGCTGAGCTCGCCGATTAGGTCGTCTACGTACAGGTTAAACAATAGAGGAGAGGTCAGTCCGCCCTGCCGCACACCACACTCCATGCCATACGCGTCTGACAAGGTTCCCGCCCATCTCACCTGGTTTTTCTGACAACCATACCAGTTTCTCAGTAAGGCCGTAACCTCCGCCGGTACACCCGCCAACTTGCCCCAAAGCTTGTCATAACTCACTGAGTCAAAAGCTTTTGACAAATCCAGGAAGCACGCGTATACCGGCGTCCCCCTATCAGTATAGTACCTGACAGCCTGCTTAAGACAGACGATCGCACTCTCAGTGGAAAGCCCAGCTCTGAAACCGAACTGGGCGTCTTGCAGAGTTATATGCTTGTGTAGTATGTTATTAAGCAGACTGTCAAGCACCTTAGCAATTATGGTTGCCAGGGATATGGGCCGATAATTATCAATATCAGAGATATCCCCCGTTCTGTTCTTTACTATTGGAATGACAATAGTTTTTGTCAATTCCTCAGGCAAAAAACCATGACACAGGCACAAATTATAAAACATGGAGAGTATGCGCGGCAGATGAACCCCAGCATATTTAAGATGTTCGATACTGAGGTCGTCATACCCTGGAGACTTGCGTCTACTCATACCCCTGATAACTTGGCGTACTTCTTTAGCCGTAAAACGAATCGATCTCCGATGGTTGACAACCTCAGCACCTTCAGGTCGATGTGACTTCTCAATAATAGGTTGTGGCTCCCCCCTAAAGTGGTCGCTGAAGCGGTTGGCAATCATACTGTGATCACTAATGCCGTTTACACTCACAGGTAGGCCAAGCTTAC
This sequence comes from Diarsia brunnea, assembly GCA_949774965.1. NCBI lineage: Eukaryota > Metazoa > Arthropoda > Insecta > Lepidoptera > Noctuidae > Diarsia > Diarsia brunnea. Next base: position 695,598 of record OX459016.1, on the reverse strand, counting down.
TATTCATTTTTCCCGTTTGCTTCCAAAACTGCTTGAAATCACTTTTGGAATGATTCGCAGCAAGGATGTCCATTTTAATTTGCTCCTGCCTATTTTGACACCACTTGAGCTTATTTTTGAAGGATTTCCTACTCTCACACATCTCTTCATATATTGGGCTACTTTTCGGTTTCCCATGACTAACCCATGCGAAAAATTTCAGCCTGGCCTCCCTATGGTACCCCTCTACATGCTTGTTCCACCCAGCAACGTAACCACCTCTCCTCCGTTGCTTCACCTGTAGTGTGTAAGTACATGTGTATTGTCATATATATTTCATAACCTTTATTCATGTGTTAGTTCTAAGCATTAGTCGTATTAAACCACTCGTATCGTAAAGACGTGTTTCGTTTACCTTCCCGCAACCCACACACTTCATGGCGACCCTGCCATGCGCGAGCGCCGCGGTGTAGAGTTGCTACCTACGTCGCTGGGTGTCGCGTAGCGGGCGAATTGAGCGATGTCAGCGAATTCCTGTGTGCCTCGATGCACAGAACAAGAACGTTTGAATATCGACGACATATAAAATGATTATAACTACGGAAACACTGAGCACTGCAAGACTCGTATACCGACTCAAAAATGGGAAAGTCATATTCCAAAACCGAGGATAAGGAGGTGATAATATCACAGAATGCGTCGGGAGGAAGTAACACTGCTGTTGAATCTCACATCCAGATGAATAACATATTAATAACGTCTGCCTTGACAATTATCGCCGTTGCAGTGATCATATATACATGGAAGAAGCTGAAGAACAAACAGAAGAAGTGGATCGGAAGACAGATAGAATCAGAGTTTATAAGAAAAATGCGGTTGCGGCTGTCGGGAAGGCGAGAACGTGAAGAAGAAAATGGAAATGTGTAAACATAACATCAGTGAGTAGTGAATAGTGGAAACAGTGTACAACGTCATGTCTCGTGATTCACAAGTTTCGTAAAATAAACAAGTGAAAAAAAAAAAAAAAAAAAAAAAACATTTGTGTTGCAGCATCCAATACGGATTATACATAGAAACTTTAGTGGCTCCGACTCAAAACCGTTAATGAACAATTAAGTATAATATGTACCTACTATATTGTTACGTTTATTATAATTCTGTGTTACTTACAGCAACCAACAGCCTGATTATTATCAGAATGTCTCATGGACAAATATTGGGTTAAAACCATAAACTATTCGTAAGGATCAACCTACAAGTATCATGTGTAAAATTTTTAAAAATGGATATTTATATGTAAGTATATTTTAATTACACATTCTATGGAAAGGGATTTAGAAAGTATTTTAAGTGCATTAACAGATATCCAAGTCAATTTAAGGAAGTTAGGACCAAGTAAACGGTTACAATATAAAGACAAGGTTGAAGAAAAAATAAGAAAAGCTAAAGAGTTATATTCATTGTCTAAAACTATTATTAGGATTTCTGAGCAAAAAACCTCGTTAGAATTAGCAGTATATATTTACGAAGTACTAAAAGAGAGAATAGATTTAATTTACAATAAGATTTTGTCATATAATTTTCAAGGTGAAACAAAAACAAACTTATCAAACATGGAGAAGTTTGACATAAAAACTGCGACGTCCTTAATACCCGTTATGGATGGTTCAGAAAGTACAACTGAAAAAATCATAGATGCAGTAGAGTTATATAACAGCTGTATAAAGGACGCAGATCAAACAGAAATGCTTATTTCTTTTGTATTAAAAACAAGACTAACTAAAACAGCCAAGTTAAAATTAAAGAGTGAATATGACAACGTCGCGAGCCTTATACAGGATATGAAAACTTATTTACTCACGAAAAAATCAGCCAACTCTATACTTTGTCAATTAAATAATTTGAGTCAAAATAATATGTCCATCAACGAGTATGGAAATAAATTATCGGAATTATTTATAGACCTCACTATTGCGCAATCTGACGGTAACGAAAAAGCAAGCGAGATACTGAGACCAATAAATGAGAAACTCGCAATTAAAAGATTCTCAGACGGATTAAGACATAAACGTTTAAGCACTATCATTTCAGCACGGAATTATTCTGAGCTGAAAGATGCGGTGCGTGCAGCTGAAGACGAGGAGCTGGGTCAGCCCTCAACGTCCAACGGTATATTCAGCGCGAGGGGTAAGTCTAACAATTACAACAGGTTTAATAATAATCATTTCAATAGAGGAGGCCGAAATAACTATAATAATCAAGGTTCTCGTTATCGTGGAAATTATAGTACAGGTCAAAATTATAATAACAACAGTTATTATCGGCAAAGGTTTAATGGCAATCCCCGCGGTGGATATTATACACGCGGTAGAGGAAATCATTATTCAAATTCAGGAAATAACCATAATCCTTCTAGATATTACCGTGGTAGAGGTACCCGGGATCGAAATAGTCAACGGAAAATGTATCCAGCCCAAGTGAGTGGAGACCCCCAAACGGAGAACGAAAGAGCAGAGAACGAAAAACAAGAAAACAAAAATCAGTTTTTTCGTTCCTAAAGGTAACATTTTAACGTGTAACAAAAATGTTAGGTACGTACATCTTAACATTAACAATACCAAGCGTTCATGGTTACTTGACACCGGCGCGTCCATTTCCGCTGTTACTAAGAAGATGTTATCGGAACGCATTCCTTTGTATGAGGATAACATTGTAATAAATGGTATTGGTGGTAAAACTTATTCAGAAGGCTATGTTTACCTTACATTACGTACTCAAAATGGTAGTTTTAATCACAAATTTTATTTGTTCAATGATTTACCGTGTAAATCTGATGGAATTCTCGGATTAGATTTTTTATCAAAATTTAATTCACATATTAACTTGAAAAATGATACATTAATTCTATATAACGAATTCGAAAATATAATACCACTTTATGCGACACCAACTATATCACATAGTTACTTGACTATTCCTGCCCGAAGTGAGTCCATACATTACATACCACTAATAAATAATAAGGAAAATAATGATTGTGTTGTTTTACCGAAACAATTACAAGAAGAGTTATTTTTAGCAGCGTTAATAGTAAAGCCAGTAAATAACGTTATCCCAATTAAAATATTAAATACTAAAGAAGAATCAATTACTATACCTACCTTCCAACCAGAGATACATTCATTAAACGATTACCAAATTTGTCAGTTTAATAAAAGTAAGTCAAACTCAGAGAGAGCAGATACTTTGCTAACATTACTAAAATTAGATCACCTACATTCTGCTGAGCGTGAAACGATAGAAGCAATATGTACTAAATACAATGATATCTTTCACCTACCGGGTGACAAGCTCACAACTAATAAATCATATAAACATGATATTTATTTAAAACCGAATGCTAGTCCCGTATATACAAAACCATATAGGTTGCCACATAGTCAAAAACCAGAAATAAATAAGCAAATAAAACAAATGTTACAGGATGATATTATAGAACAAGCTCAAAGTGAGTGGTCTAGCCCTATTTTACTCGTGCCAAAAAAGACAAATGATGATAACAAAAAATGGAGATTAGTAATAGACTACCGTAAATTGAATGATGTCATACAGGATGACAAATTTCCCTTACCAAACATCGTTGATATTTTAGAGTCACTTTCAGGTGCCGTTTATTTTACCCATTTAGACCTTAGTCAATCATATTACCAAGTGACCTTAAACCCAGAGTCACGAAAACTTACTGCTTTTACAACTAATACTGGACAATACCAGATGAAACGGATGCCGATGGGTCTTAAAACTAGCCCAAGTTCTTTTTCAAGGGCAATGACTATTGCAATGTCAGGTTTAACATATGAGAAGTGTTTTGTATACCTCGATGACCTTGTAATTTTTGGACGAAATTTAGAAGGACACAATAAAAATTTAATATATGTTTTTGAGAGACTTAGAAAAGTAAACCTAAAATTAAATCCCAACAAATGTAATTTCATGAAAAAGGAATTATTATATTTAGGACACACAGTCTCCGCAGAAGGAATTAGTCCAGATAAAGCAAAAATAAAAGTAGTAGAAAATTACCCAACACCAAGGAGTACAGAAGAAGTAAAACGTTTTGTCGCATTTTGTAATTACTACAGAAAGTTTATAAAGAATTTCGCAGAAATAACTGTCCCTTTAAATGCTTTATGTCGTAAAGATGTCCCTTTTATATGGTCTGACCAATGCGAAAATTCGTTTAAAATAATGAAAAAAGCATTAATATCACCCCCCGTTTTACAGTACCCAGATTTTTCAGACGAAAACGAGTTCATTTTACAAACTGATGCTTCTGGTATAGCTGTAGGTGCAGTACTTTGTAATAAAGATATGCGACCAGTCGCATATGCAAGTCGACCTTTAAACAAAGCTGAAAAAAATTACCCAACTATACAGAAGGAGTTACTTGCGATAGTGTGGGGAGTAAAGTATTTTAGGCCATATCTTTTTGGAAAAAAGTTTACAATTATGACAGACCATAAACCATTGCTATATTTATTCGGAATGAAAGATCCATCAAGCAGATTATTAAAGTTTCGGTTAACATTAGAAGAATACGATTTTAACGTAGTATACATAAAAGGAAAAGAAAACGCCGTAGCAGACGCGTTGTCTAGAATTTCAATTAATTCCGAAGAATTAAAATGTATTAATGATAAAATACTTAATGTAATGACTAGAGCACAGAAAAAGAAATTAGAAGATTTAAACGATGACAACGACACCCCAATCACCAATAATAACACAGACGATCGGCCTGATCAACCGAGAATCGTGGAATTATTGCGGATGCCAGGTGATGCAGTAGAAATAATTTTAATAGAAGAACAAGAGTTAAAAAGGATTAGAAAACAAGGAAGCATAGATGTAGAAACCGAGTGTTTTGCATATTCCCAAAATAAGAAAATAATATACTTTAATCTAGATTTCAAAGCACAATACATGCGAGCCGTTTTTGTGGAGAAATTAGAGCAATTAAGTAAAAATATAAACGTCGACGAAATATGTATAATAAAAAGAGAAAATAACGCGTTATTCATTAAAGAACTAATAGAAGAGATAAAAAATAAGGAAATGTGGACCGGCCCACGGATATGTATTTTACGAGGAGTTGAAAGAATAAACAATGACAATGATAAGAAATTTATTATTAATGACTATCACCTACTACCCACCAGTGGTCACGCAGGCGTGCGTAGGATGTTAAACAATATTAAAAGGAAATATTACTGGCCAGAGATGGAAGCAGACGTCAAAAACTTTGTAAATAAATGCGAAAAATGTCAAAAATCAAAACATTCTCTAAAAACAAAGGAACCGATGGTGATAACCACCACAGCTTCATATGCTTTCGAGAAAGTGTTTCTAGATTTAGTAGGACCTTTGGATAAAGATATAGATGGTAATAATTATATACTTACATTACAGTGTGAATTAAGTAAATTCGTAGAGGCATATCCTCTTCAAAATAAGGAAACGGTCACCGTTGCTAGAACATTAGTTAATCAATTTATATTAAGATTCGGAATCCCAAAAACTATAGCCACAGATAGAGGCTCTGAATTTATGTCATCAACTATGACGGAGGTATGTTCACTTTTAGGAATTGAAAAATTGAACTCAACTTCATATCATCACGAGTCAATCGGATCGCTCGAAAACGCGCATAAACATTTGGGTTCATTCTTAAGAATACAATGCGATAATTTCCCTGATACATGGAGCCATTGGCTACCCTTTTGGTGTTTTACTTATAATAACACTATACATTCTTCTACAAAATATGCCCCGTATGAATTAGTTTTTGGAAAACCCAGTAACATTCCGAGTAGATTAAGTACTAGCATAGAACCTTTATATAACCCAGATAATTATAGTTTAGAATTAAGATATCGTTTACAAGTAGCACACAGAGATGCGCGAAATAATTTGATTAAAAGCAAACAGATGCGAAAAACTTTGTACGACAAAAACGTAAATCAAGTGCGATATGAGAAAGGTGATTTAATATTGTTAAAAAATGAAACTGCAAATAAATTGGATACTTTGTTTAATGGCCCATACATTGTAATTGAAGACATGGAACCAAATGTAAAAATAGTGAAAAACAATAAATCAGAAATTGTACACAAAAACCGAACAAAATTGTTTAGAAAATAGTGTAATTTTAAATAGTGTAGTGTAGTTTTAAGTACATATTATGTAACTGATTTTGTTAGATTAAAAAAAAAAAAAAAAAAAAAAAAATGTAATTTTGTAAACATTTTTTTTTTCTCTCGTACCCCCGTGGTGTAGTGTGTAAGTACATGTGTATTGTCATATATATTTCATAACCTTTATTCATGTGTTAGTTCTAAGCATTAGTCGTATTAAACCACTCGTATCGTAAAGACGTGTTTCGTTTACCTTCCCGCAACCCACACACTTCACACCCGAGTGTGTGTAGCCGCAGCAGCTTCAGACAAAATGGCAACCAACCTCAAATACAAGTTCCGAAGTAAATCTCTATGTTCTGTATCGGAACAAAGTCCATCACAACACAGAGAAAACCCGGCTGGAAAATCAACATTTTTAAGCTGTGCATGACATATTTCCTGATAACGTCGTATTTGGTCCGGCGTACGCTCACCCCACAACACAGTGTTAGGGCCTAGTGCACTTCTCACCCTCTCCTTACACACCACTTGCTGCCAATCACACTCCAGAACAAGTGGAAAGTGGTCGGACCACTGCACGTCATGTGCAATTATATGATATGAGCCTTGTATTTTGCACTCTATCCATTAACAATGGTAGTACTTAGCCTCTCATTAATAGACCCCAGATGAGATTGGGAAGCATGCCTGCGATCACTCAAGTTTATAAAACGCCTGAACGAAATACCCGTCGGCCACAATCTGTCATCTAGAAAAGTCTGAGCGTTGTGTTTGCTCACATAAAACTTGAAGGCGCTATAGTTCCTCTCTTTGGACATTTTAATTTTAATAGGCGTTACATTCTCGTTTGTTTTTGACTTGATGTACTCTGCAACATCCGCCTCACTTACTTCCTTATGTACATTGGTGATGAAGAGAGGGATTTTGATATCAGCGGCTTTAAACTTACTATTTTCATCCAAAACCGCTTTACCTTTGACAGCTGCAAACTTATTAGAATTTTGCAAGCGTGTTTTCTTTCTTCTCACCAGTACCCATTCACAGTCCCGCTGTGATTGAGACTGCAAATTACTCGTCCCTGCTACAACAGCAAAGGATCTGCTTTCATCACTTTCTTGCGATAACAAAACTTGATTTCGTGTAGACGGAGACATAACACATTTGTTTACATTCAAACATGTCAATTCATCCTCGTTTCTCACTCTTTCATATCTTGCCATCTCATTCACACTATCGGGCGCGTCACCGGTCGGTGATGTCGGCAAGGGCTCACGCGCATCAACTATTGGTTGGAGCGAGCGAGACGGGCTCCGACAGGCTACGTGTGATGCGAACTGTTGTTGAGATACCGACACAGCTGATTTTAGTTTTAGTGTCGATGACACGTTATCCACGGTGTAAACATTACTTTTGCTTGTGTTCCCGACTGAATGAGAATCATTTAATAGCGAGTCTAACTTCACATTCGACAATTTCATTTCAAGCTGCTCTTTTGTAACATAATTATTCTGTATGTCTTCTAATCGCGAACTTAACACAAGTAACTTTTTCAATAGTCCAGTGACATCAATGTGGTCGAACGTAACTGGCGGTAATTTTTGCAGATCCTTAGCGACGAAAACCGGCATTTTCTCTGGGTCAATCGATTTAATCACCGTCACAATGTCATCCAGGTCTTTTTGTATCTTGCCATCACCTTTCTTTTTCCTTTTAATGTTTCTTATTTCGGTAGTGATGGAGTCGAATAATAATTTCTTCGATTTCTCCACTTCATCAACACTAAAAGCCGTCGAGCATACACGTAAAAGACTTTCATGGTCCATCACGTCTATTTTGTTCACAATAAACGACAAAAGTTCATCTATCACCACATTACAATTTACACATTTGACAGAGTTCGAAGACATTTTCGCGAAACAGAGGTGAGTGACCTCCACACGTCCGCTCGTTGGAGATGCGTACGTGACACTATATATACATTTAAAAAAATGTAACATGTCGCTGTCTGTACATGGAAGATAATTAATTATGAGAAAAATTATTATGGGGACCTTTATCAACGCAAATAGCACCCAAAACAATGATTGTTAGAAATTTTGTATGTATGTCTGTTTATAAATCTGTTTGTCTGTGCGTTAGTGCGCGCTCATCTCAGGAACGGCTTATCCGATTTAGATGTGGTTTTCATTTATATACTGTTTAATGACTTTACCGTGTGTGTGTCTTGTGTGTGTTTACTTTACTTGTTTTTACTTTTGTTTGGTATTTGTGTATGTTAGTTTGTATGTTTATGAACGCACTCACGATACAGGAGAAATTCCTAGTGTGGGTCAATATTTATTTAAAAAAATAATAATAATAAGGATCTGAACTTGAATTCGGGATCTTGTTTTGTAAACTCAATGTGGTACTCGACAAAGTAGAAATTCCACTATAACTTAAATTTGAAAACCATTTAAATACTATTGATTACTCGAAAATCAACTTAGATAACATGACGCTAAAGTAGATAGTTTGTATATATGCCGTCGCAAGCGGTTTTAAAACGAAAACAAATTCTAATTATTACACACTTTCATCGTGGGCCGCAATTAAAAAAAATCAAAATGGCGGTGGGTCGATATGCCAGCTTCCATACAAAAAAGTTCAAACCTCTTTGTATTTTTTGTAATGTTTTTTAAAATGAAAACATCTCAATATTTAATAAAAGTAAATAAATAGACATAATTTAACCATCGTTTTGTTTAGCAAGTGAAGGCAACATTATTTTATTAGTTTGCGGACCGATATAATTTTGGTCATGTGTACCTTACACATGACTAAATGCTTCAACACATGACATGACATGACATGACATGTTTTGCTCTCAAAACGGTGAAGGAATACATCGTAAGGAAACACACATGCCTTAGAAACAAAAAAAAATCGAAGACATGTAACATCTACCAATCCGCACTGGGCCCGCGTTATGGATTATAAGCCCATCCCTCTCTTAGAGAGGAGGCCTGAGTCTCTGCAGTGGGAACATTATAGGCTGATGATGATGATGATGATGTACCTTTTTACTCAGTTCCCAACTCGTTTATTATATTATTTTCTGTTCCTTTACCACTCGGTAATAGTGTAGAATTCCGAGATTATAAGATATTTAAATCCTATGGTTAGTTATGGAGATAACCTTTTATAGTATCATTGTCTTGTACCTATCGACTAAGACCTAAGTAAATTTTATTTTTTTATTTTTACAGCCGAATCAAGTTGTAAACGATAAAAATGAAACAAGAAAGTATTAACTGGTGCAACTGTTTATTTGTGAATAATACAATGTTAGCCAAAGTCCAAGATGTATGTAACCGCCTTGTAGTTTATCTGGTAGAGTCTGGAAAGAAAATGAAAAATTATAGTATTTGTATAAAACGAATGTAACGATACTGAACTGGTGGTTAGAGTAATCGGCCAACATGGCTCACGCACAATGGTCCACTTCAAGGACTAAGTGCGGAAACCCAAACCCCCAATAATTAATGAACGATACTGAATTGAGAGGAGAAAAGTATGTAGGTATGTTTGGATTTCAATGATAATACTCAGAACTCCTGATCACGAATATTCTTTGACTATTATGGGAAGCCAAGATGGATAATATAAGTATTTCCAGGCGTCATAGACTATGCAAGGTTCAAAGAGATCCCGTCGGAGCTGCGGGTTGTTCGCAAGAGATACCACAGCCTCGACATGAAAGGCTAAGAAGGTACATGGGTGGTTTTTAGTCAGTAGAAGTCTGACACTCCCTTCCTGCCCTCCCTTTCTGCCCAAGAGCGGGAGGGGTTATTTGATGATTTAAGATATTTTAATGTCTTTGGCAGGGTTGAACGAACACCGGCGCTACAACGGTTACCAAGTATTTAGTATAATTATCATTCTGAACACACCCCTAAAACAAAATAAAAACAGCTGTTTCCTACAAAACTGCAATACTATGTCTACGGTCAAAATGTTGACAACATAATTATTATGTTTTTTTTTAATGAATAAAAAGTGTGTCACAAGGTTGGCACTAACTGGTTGGTGGTGGGCCGGGTGGCGCGCCGTCTGGCGGGGGACCGGGGGGAGGGTTGCCGTCGCAACCAGCCGCCTTAGGGAGGGTGCTCATGCCGCTCTGAAATTAAACCATGAGTCAGCTCATATACCTAAGAGAAAAGTGAAAAAAAACCCTCGCTAACTTATCATCATCATCTGCCTAACCTTTTCCCAACTATTTTGGGGTCGGCTTCCAGTCTAACCGAATGAAGCTGAATACTGGATGCCTATCTGACATCTATCTTCACAAACTTACTCGTACCAACGGGTAAAAGTCTTTAAATATTTTGGCCTGCTTACTCATCCGCCATTTTTTTCCTCATTTGCGGTCACGTCTCTATAATCTATTTCTGTTAATAGCTGGCAAGAATACAGACAGGATTTGTTGGTATAATTCTCCCAACTATTTTGGGGTCGGCTTCCGGTCTAACTGGATGCAGCAAGAATCCAAAGTTTAGAAGTCTACAAGAAAAAATATTTAAGTACACATAAACTTAATGTATATTAATAAGATTCGAAGTTGTACTTACCACTACCGCGAAGACAATAGCTATGATGGCCAAGAGTACTCCAAGGAACTTCATGTTTCAGCAGCTGATCACGAACTGATGAACTACTATGTACCCCCACTTTATATACCAGAGGAACACCATGAAATTGACCACTTGTGACAATTGTGCATCCGGTGAGCTATATAATAATAATTATTATGATAAAAATATAACCTCCGACAAAGTGTTATTCTGCCATTAGCGCGCGACGATGCGATAAAATTAACATTTTCATAGCAATGCTATAAAGATTGGATCTATTATTAGGTGTGTAAAACTGTAAATTAGTTTTCTAGAGACTTCTTCATAACATAAAATCATGCTTGTAATCACCGAAGGGTAAGGCAGAAGTGTACGTAAATACATTTCGCCAGTTATGTTTAAACCCCATGTAGTACAGGGCGAGCTACCGGGAACGAATTAAACCCCGTGACTAAAGTTATTGAATGTTTCCATTCCCTCAGTTATGAATTTCCAATAACGCCAGACCTGGAAATCGAACTCGGGACCTCATGCTCAGGTCGCTACGTACTAAACCAACGCGTAACGGTGCCGACTTCAAATTTGTTGATTTTTCGGACATTGTGCTGGGGCCGTATTTTTGAATCAATAGAATTCCAAATCGTGTACGAAATCGCAGAATTCGTATGAGAATAAGCGATTCGTAGAAGCGATTTTAGGGATTCTCATACGAATTGTGCGATTTCGTACACGATTTGGAATTCTATTGATTCAAAAATACGGCCCCTGGACTGTTGCCCAATCATCGGCCACTACTAACATACTCGTACGTCATCTGCTAATTACAATGACTATAATTATATCCTTTTTTTTTTGGTGGGTGGAAAATCATCAAATAACTCCCGCTCTTGGGAAGAGCGAAAGGGAGTGTCAGACTTCTACTGACTAAAAACCACCCATATTCCTTCTTACCCCTTCATGTCGAGGCCGCGGTATCTCTAGTGAACAACCTGCAGCCCCGACGGGCGTCGGCCCTTGCGGGCCCCTTCCATGTTGATGACATCTCTTTGAGGCGCGCGTGGAACACGAACGCGCCGTCGACACGGCCTATCGTCGTCATGAGACGGACGGACGGCGAGCTTACCCATCACTCACCGTCCACAGGCCCGCGTCTACGGTGGCCGGAATCCATCCCGTGGCCCGGATCGCCTCCCGCGGCGGCTGGGACGAGAGGTTCTCTCCCTCTCACAGGCTATATATAGCCTCAATTCTCTTTGGCTACTTGCAAGTAACACTCCCGGTCTCTAGAGTGAAAATCTTTAGCCAGTTTTTGTCACCTTTTCCTTATTCGACCATTTCACTAAGTATTATTTAAACCGCTTACTCTTTTCGCTGAGGTAGTGACTTTCAAAGTCAAACACATTTTAAGGTAGGTACCCCATGTAACAGGCGGCGGGCGTCTTACCACCAACCTTGTTACTGTGAAATTCCTGCTAGGCAGACCAAATTGCACTTAACCCGACCTGTGAATCGAACCCAGAACTTGGTGCACAGCAGCCATGCTTCCTACTACAAGAAAAACGAGGCAGTCCGTATTTGTATGTTCTTCAGAAAGGCCAGGTGCTTCATACCCTAGTGTATAAAGACGCAGTAAAAGGAGTATGACCATAGTAGCAGATGGATTTCTGAAGTTTCTGCCTACCCATGGGCATAAATGGGCCTTTTCTGATTAATTTCTAACAACATAATATAATATCACGTCTGTTTTCCGCGAACGATTAAGCAATCAGTACCTATTTTAATTTTTGTCAGTATTTTTTAAGTCCCATGTTAAAAGGGGTGAGCCTATTGCCATCAACCTGGCACAAATCTAGACTCCGCGGCTGTTGTTTTCCTGATGGAAAAACGCAATAATACTTAAACTATCTTAGGCCCACTTGTACCAAAACTTTGAGTTAAATAAATAACTCGAGGTTTACTAACTCAGTGTTAATGTTTTAAATTTTTAACACACAGTATGTATTGCACCAGTAAAAATTAACCCAGAGTCAACTAACCCGAGTCTTGTCATGTTCACTTGTCATGTTCATTCATTCTTTTTACATCCGGCAAAATATGGTGGATCGAATGCTGAATGAAATAAGTGTACTGCTCTCTTTCGCTCCACAGTACTTTGAATAAGTCTATTCCTTTATGTCAGATTAGAAATGACACGTAGTTCTTTGTCGCGTTATATTGACTGATGTGAGTTGTGCACGGACGGACTGTCACTGCACGGAGTACTTTTATACGTTAGCGTGTTGCATGTGCATTATTTTGTGAAAATAAATATCTTCAAAATGGAAAAGAAACTTCGGTTACGCGGCCCAAATTTCACAAATAGCGACAATTTGTTACTGTGCGATTTAGTAGAAAAATAGAAACATCCGTTCTGCAATTCTTCTGTTATAAAAGTCTGAATTAATGTATTCGATGATCTCTTCATCATCATCAGACAAGAACCATTCATTTATCATTTTACCACTGAATGCAACAAACACAACCAAATCGTATTATCGTATAACCTAAAATATCTCAATTTTGACATTACTAACCCAGAGTTAGTTGACTTTAACCCTCCCACATCAGTGGGTTAAAAATTTAAAAATTTTACTCATGGTTAACCCCTAACTCTTGATGGTGCAAGACATAATTAGAATTTAACTCCAAGTTAGCATTTAACTCTGAGTTAACCGTGTTAACCCAGCCTGGCACAAGTGGGCCTTAACTTATTATAAAAATACTACAAAAGTTACTATAATTTAATCATGATTCGGAATACAAGTGGCGCCATCTATAACCATAACAATGTTTTTGTTGTTTTCTTTGGGTACAGTACGTGTTTTCAGGATGTAGGTATGGTACCGTATTTCGTTTTAGTACACCTGACAACTTACATGCAGGTTGATCGGTTTAGTGGTTTAGGCGTGAAACACTAACAAACAAATTAAACAAACTTTCTTTCGCAATTATAAATTACAGGATGATACATTCATTATAGCAACTAAAAGTCACAAATTTTACCATTCTATTATTTCAGGAACTGTGCATCAACCATATTGATCCAGCGCTGCATGGTTCTATAGACGCGCGGCCATATCTGGAACTATCGCCGTCATCTTGGATTTTCAAGGTTGTTTCCAGTTTCTGAAAAATCATCAAATGAAATGTACAATATTAATCAAGCCCCAAAAGACCTAAGAAAGAATGTAACACATTTTCGTTTTAATTTTTAATTTAATAATAATTATGTATATTAATAAAATATTATGACTACCATTATTATTACATATACATATTTAATGAGTTAAGTTTTTGGTTATACAAGATCCAACTCAAAAAGGAGTTCGATCTTTTCAAAAATAGTTTTATCGAACTGGGTTAAGTTGTACTTACTTGCTAAAGTACAACCTAAATCATGATTTGAATTTGATACTCCGGGCCTTATGTATGTGGCGAGGTAACGTAACCATAGCGAGATCTAATTCGACGTCAACGCCATCTATCGAGCCATCGTACAACTCTGACCCGTGGCGGAACTTTCATAGTAGTGGGTAGAATTTATTGTACAAAAAAGATTAAGAAAGTTGCAGTATTACTTTCTTAATTGTTTTTAATGTTTTATTAGTTACACTTATGCAAATAAATAACATATTTTAGTTTTTTATTTGTTTTTGTGACAAGGTTTAAAAGAGGTACTGTTAGAAGAATTTAATATTTTGCTGATTAAGTGTGCTTTATTATGCACATATAAAATCAGCAGTCGTGAATAATTATTTATTTACGAATAAACAATGGACTTACTATCCTTCTATTAAATTACAATATTATAATAGGAAAGTTTAATAAAGTGTTTACTACTTACTACAAAAATAACATAAAGTGCAGTGATATGACTATTAATGATTTTATGCGCGACTGAAACTGAACTTTATTATTATCTGCGTTGTTGGATGAGTAGTTGCAAGTACTACTGCTGAGATTGTGGACCTGGCTTCGGTTTCCAGATCGTGTAATGGGATTTTTCCATCAGGAAGTTCTCAGTAGTAGCCACGTAATTTGGATTGATCCCGGTTGATGGCAATAGGCACGCCCCCTATTTATTTATTTATTTATATAAGCAGGTACTTGCTACACTTACAGTTTGTAACAACGCGTGCAGCAAGTCAATAATACACTTTAGCTTAAAAATCGTATGCAATAATTAAGCATAGCTTTATTGCTACTCATAAACAGATCTAGATCGGGTTCCTGAGCAATTAGGGCGTTTAGCAGATTCATCGCCTGGGTTGTGGGCGCATATCGAGCAGTTTGGGTACGCACAGTGGGAGCTGCGAACAAGCTACACATGCAGCTAGCTAAACATGGAACTAGCTAGCTATTACATGGAGTTTAAACATAACTACCAAATCGTGTAGTATGTACTCATAATAATAACGTGTACATGTACACCTCTGCTTAACCATTTGGAGATTAAAGGCATGATATTTTTAACCGACTTCCAAAAAGGAGGAGGTTTTCTATTCGTGTGGGTTTTTTTTTTAAATGTATTATAAACAAAGTGAGTGTGCGTTATTTTGTTTATTTATTGGTTCATCAACAATTCTTTACGCAGCCTAAATGTGTAAGGTTTTATAAATATGTCGCAGCGGGAGTCGTAGATTTAAGAAACTTGTAACATTTGTTACAAGATAGCGGTAGTGATGTCATTGTTGGCAAGTAAAAGTGGGGTGGGCGACAACGGTGCGGACAGTCTGCCTGAGAACGTGCGCGTGAGCGGACGACCTTACAACCTCCATCCATTTTCTATCGTGATTATTGATTATTGTGATTCTATAAAGTTTGTGAAATGATTAAAGAAGGTCTACGCTATTTGTTCGTGGTATTATTTCTTGTTTTCTGAAGATGTATGAGGAGGAAGGTTTGCCCAAAAGTAACATTCTTGTTACCTCTCCGTTAAATATATGTGAAATAACACTGTTTATTTGCCACTGGCCATACTGACGGCGATTAATTATGTAGTAATATTAGTGTGACACGTGACTAACTCGTCAGTAGAGTCAATATTTGAGAGGCTCCAAATTCATGATGTCTTTGAAAGTTTCTTGAGAACGTGTGTACGTATTTAAAAAAAAAGTGTTACTTTTAATAGTAAAAGAATCAACAAAAATGTTGCTCTAAAACACTCTAAATAAAAAAAAAATATTTAAAAAATCCCAATAAAATTGCCATTTTTTCACGTATCGCCTATTTTCTCGGGACATAAATAGATTGGGGTTATATGAATTCGCGAAAACCGACGCAGGCAGGGAATTCCACTCCTTGGCTGTGCGCATATTAAAAGATTTAGCAAAACGCTTCGTTCGAATGTGTGGAACATCGACTAGGTATGGGTGATAACCAGAGCTCGGAGTAGGTAGATTGATTTTATATACTTCCGTCAATATATTATGGACATGCCATTTTATCCATAATGTGCGGGAAGTACCAGAAAAAGTTCCGGGATTGGAATTATGGAATAAAATAAAATAAAAAACATACAGATAGGCTAACAAAATCGTTTATTATATGAATGATTGATACAGGATACTTGCTTCTGATTGGTCGTTGCGTGCGGTCAATGCGTTGTGAACATAGATGAACATGAGATAAAGAAACAAAAGGCCCTGTCTAAGTTTTGTCTCATACTGTCAAGCGTCATTTCTAATTCAACAGTAAGGGACAAAATACGGTGTAACTATTCCAAGGTATTTTTGTATAAAATAAAATACTGATTTCTTTCACCATTAGCTAACACTGGCAGCGTAGATTGATACTATTAATACGTTTTTCACCTTAAACCCAAATTCGTGCTAATTTCAAAATTCCGGAACAAATATCACAATAAATAAGAAGTTCCGGTATTTTGGAGGCATATCCATATTATCCTATACGTTTGACGTCAACGACCTTAAATCAATCTACCTACTCCGACCTCTGGTGATAACCTGCAGTACCTAGACGTAGGTACTGCAGGTTCCCGATGGAAGAAGGGAGATGGCAGAATCAGCCCGTGGAGCTCCTGCGCACACTCTCCGAAGTACAGTCTGTACAAGACCGACAGACATGCAACTTTGCGGCGGTGGACCAGGCTATGTGGCTAGGCAACCAGCTTAACGTCACCAATTAGTCTCCACCGAAGCTAACCCCACTTACTGCCGCACTCAGAGAGATTTAATGATTACTTAGGCCACGAAGTAAAGGTTTTGACAGTTTTGTCATACAAAAGTATGTCAAATCTTTACTAAGTGACGGCTTAAGTAATCATTAAATGTCTCTGAGTACCGCAGTTAAACCTCAAAAGCTACAATCAAAGTTCGAACAACAACAATAATATTGTAGTTTCGATATCAATGAACACACACATAACATTAAACAATTAACCACACGATTGAATAGCGGCAGTGTTTGCTGTTGTTTCAATACACGCTCTCACTGCAAGCGAACAATAAATTAGTCGGCGTGAATATGCATGAGAGGCTTCCTGATACGGGGGTAAGCAGTGTTGACGGTGGAGGGTTATATTGATTTGTGGGGAAATGGCATAAGTGGAGTAAGGAACAAAGCTAAAGGGCCTATTGAACTTCATTACCTTTTTGGTGGCCGTTGCTGTGGATTCTGGGTTTAAGGTCGTGAATAGTCCCGTCGGGGCTGCGGGTTGTTCGCAAGAGATACCGCGGCCTCGATATGTAGCTAAGAAGGAACATGGGTGGTTTTTAGTCAGTAGAAGTCTGACACTCCCTTTCGCTCTGCCCAAGAGCGAGAGGGGTTATTCGATGATTTTCCACCAGCCAAAAAAAAAAATAAAGGTCGTGAATAGTGTGGCGAGTTTGATCTAAGCATTACGTTCGATGGACGTCATCTTTTTTATTCTTAACTAGCTTTTGTCCGCGGCTTCCCCCGCGTGGATGTCGAAAAATATCCCAACAAACTTCCATCCCCTATTTAACTATTTTAGGGGTTGAATTTGAAAATGAAAAAAATATAGGTACACTAAAACCTTCCTCGAGAACCACTATCCATTTGTGAAAAACAGCATGCAAATTGGTGCAGGAGTTTTTGAGTTTATCGCGAATAGACAGACCGACAGACGGGCGCGGCGGGAACCTTGTTTTATAATAATAATGATATGTAGTGGAGATAGTGATAGTTGGTTACGATACGAGATCAAATTGTGCCTTTTTTTTTGGCGGGTGGAAAATTATAAAAAAAAAAAAAAAAAATTCAAATAACCACTCCCGCTCTTGGGCAGAGCAAAAGTGAGTGTCAGGCTTCTACTGACTAAAAACCACCCGTGTTCCTTCTTAGCCCTTTATGTGGAGGCCCCGGTATCTCTCCTTGTTGCTGACATCTCTTTTAGGCGCGCGTGGAACACGAACGCGCCGTCGACACGGCCTGTCTTCGTCATAAGACGGACGGACGGCGGGCTAGCCCATTACTCACCGTCCACAGGCCCGCGTCTACGGTGGCTGGAAGCCGTCACGTGGCCCCCGACGCCCGGAGCGTCTTCCGCGGCGGCTGGGACGAGAGGTTATCTCCCTCTCACGTTCCGCCACCTCCTTCGCTAGCATCAGTGCTTCGCAGAAGGAGGCGACGGCGTCCCATTCCATCTCAACCCGGACCATGGCTTGCATCAGGCCCGGACGCAAGAGGTCGCCGTCGCCACCAAAATGTGCCTCGGATCGTGCTACGATTACGATGCCTAAGATGGTAAGTGCCAGGGTAGTCAGCAAATTATAAATTTAGATATATAATTATTTAAAAGTATTATTTTTTTTGTAATTTACTAATGTCAATGTTAGACTTTATGCTGAACAAAATATTTATGATTCCATACCGATACCGATACCCATACCGATCTGCTCCAACTTCCGGTACCTCGGGTCGCTTGTCCAAGGGGATGGTGAAGTAGACCGGGACGTAACGCAACGGATCAACTCAGGATGGATGAAATGGCGACAGGTCACTGGAACAACTTGCGACCCACGGATGCCCCTCAAGTTAAAGGGGAAAATATCCAAGTCCGTGATTAGACCTGTCATACTGTATGGATCAGAGTGCTGGGCTTTGAA
Source organism: Diarsia brunnea (assembly GCA_949774965.1). NCBI lineage: Eukaryota > Metazoa > Arthropoda > Insecta > Lepidoptera > Noctuidae > Diarsia > Diarsia brunnea. The sequence goes on along the minus strand of OX459016.1, from coordinate 676,680 downwards.
AAAGATGGATGAAAAACGATTGCATGTAGCGGAGATGAGAATGTTGAGATGGATGTGCGGAGTGACAAGAATGGATAAAGTAAGGAATGAGTATATTAGAGGAAGTTTGAAAGTGGCACCTGTTACAGAAAAATTGAAAGGAAGTCGTTTATCTTGGTATGGTCATGTAAATAAGGAGGGATGAAACTTATGTGACTAAAAAAGTGATGGATATAAATATTGATGGATGGAGAGGGAGAGGAAGGCCAAAGAAAAGATGGATGGATTGTGTGAGGAATGATATGAATGAGAAAGGAATAAATGCCACCTTGACGTGTAACAGGGAAGAATGGAAGAAGAAAACGTGTTGCGCCGACCCCAAATAGAATGGGATAAGGGCAGGAAGATGATGATGAACAATTCGTTGTATTGTGGATTTTAAAAATGAAATTGTTAAAATCCACAATACAACGAATCGGGATGTTTCCTGAATAAAAAAAATATGATTCTAATTAGTACGTCTGTTAGATTATCGAAAAATATTGGATACGTATTTTTTGTTTTATCAAATCAATAAAAATCGACGGAGATAAAACGCGTCAAAGATTTGAGTGGGGGTTTGTGACGTCACTTACCGGTAAAAAATGTCATACCAATGTCTTAGAATATGACGTAACACAAATTTTCAAAGCAATGTATCGTCTTCATTGTTTGTTTTGGTGAAAAAGGAAAAAATATGAGTCCAAAATTTTTTGGAAATCTATCTGACGGACTAATTATATATTTTTTGTTACCTACCCTATTGAATGAGTTGTCATGAAATTTAATTATTTAAATAGTGGGGAAACCAGGCGCTTTCACGTTAAATGCTTTTACGATAATTATTTGTTATTGTATACATGGGGTATCATAAAAAGTGGTTGATGGCCTAAGTAAAGGAGATACTGATCCAGTAAAATGCTTGCACGTGTGCTTTGATCGTAACGGGTTTTGTGAAGTACAATAAATTAAATGTACTTCCGCTTGAATCAACACGGCAGCAGGAAATCCAACGAGAAAGTATTTATCTTGTAGAATTACAATCCCTCCATGTAATATTATCTTATAATTTTGTAAAGTAAAAGGAAACATTACTGAAACATTACATTAATAATAACTGTAATAATGTCGTTAATGAAACCAATAATCAGTAATTGTATCATGTGTACTTACGCGCTCGTTAATTGTAATCACTGCTGGATTGTGTTAATTGTCCTTAGTCTGCTGTTCAAACTTTTATTTGTAATGTGCATGTTTTTTTGTTTCCGTAATTGGTCTACCGTTCTTTACCTTGTTATATATTATAAAGTTCAAATCACACATCTATTAAATTCAACCTATTTGTTTATAATCTTCAAAATTAATTGTACTATAGCTATGATATATGTTGCTGTCGTTGTTTTCAGGTGTTGCGATCTATACTGCTTCCTGCTTCAACCAATTACACTGAGTTTTACATCATTTTCTGTCATTTCGTTTATAAGGTCCATTATATACTGGTTGCTTGAATACACTCTCATCATTTATACATGTTAATCTGAACAATGTCTATTAGAAATATCACCATGTACTACCAAAATTGCAGAGGCATTCGCACAAAATTACAGCAGTTACTCACGAATATCCTCATGAATACATACGATATCATTATCTTAACCGAAACCTGGCTAACACCTGACATTTATGATAGCGAGTTCATAGACCAGCGTTATATTGTGTACCGTTGTGATCGTGATCGCACGGCTACTAATAAACGAGACGGTGGTGGTGTACTGATTGCTGCTCTGCGCACTTTGAAACCTTCCGAATTAAGTCTTTTATCAACACAGTATAGTTACTTGTCGCACACTCACATTGAACACATCATGGTTGAGTTGCCCAGTTCGGTCAACAATAAAAGACACATTGTTAGTGCTGCCTACATACCACCTAAGACTCCTAATTTAGTGTATGACAGGCACTTTGAATTGCTACAAGAAGTGTTAAGCAACTCTAGTGTTGATACTTTCTTTGTTATAGGAGACTATAATCTCCCTGAAGCCAATTGGCTTGCATCCTCTACAACAGATATTGCGGAAACTGCTACATTACATCCTGGTGGACCTTCGGCCTGTGCAAATCTACATATCTTGATTTCCCTATTGGGTGCTTCTCAATTTAACAATATAGTGAATGACAAGGGTAAAATTCTTGATCTAGTCATTTCCAATAACACCTGTAATGTTTCTCATGTCTCAACGACATTACTTCCGATAGACCCATACCATCCTGTCCTGACGTGTGAGACCCGTCTAAACGTCAAAATCACCCCTTTGACTAAAACTCCTCTTCACAAATATTGTTTTCATAAGGCCAACTTTGACAATATTAACAGTAACATACAGCAACTGAACTGGCCTGAAATGCTATGCCCCATGAAATCTGAAGAGGCTTTGGATAGGTTCTACACTGAGATAGATAAAATTATTAAACTAGACACTCCATTGGCCCGACCTAGATCTGTTAGCTACCCCATATGGTTCTCTCGTACTCTCATAACTATTGCTAAAAAGAAACAAAAGGCGTGGATCAAGTGGAAGAAATATAATAACATTTCTGATCATGAACTGTTTTCTAACTATAGAAAACAGTTTAGTGATAGATGCCTTAAGTGCTTCCGTTCGTACATTGTTTCTGTGGAGGACAATTTAAGTAGAAACACAAAACACTTCTGGACCTATGTTTCTAATCGAAAAGACAAGCCCGGAATCCCATCTAAGCTTCAATATAAAGATGCTGAAACCAACGATCCTAACATGGCGTGTAATATGTTTTCGGACTTTTTTTACTCGGTATATGAACCGACATCTCCTTCGCTGCCTCAATGGAAGCCTCCACAGAATAATAACACACTGCACGATGTCTCTATTTGCGACCTCTCTTTCAGTGAAGAGATAATATTGAAGGAGCTTAAAACTCTGGACCCAGCGAAGGGTCCAGGTCCTGATGGGCTTTCACCTTACTTCCTTAAGAATACTGCGACTTCCATCTGCAAACCTCTATCTATTCTCTATAATAAATGCATATCTGAAGGAGTTGTACCTAAATTGTGGAAGCATGCGTATATTGTGCCCGTTCACAAGGGTGGATCCAAGCGTTACGTGGAACACTATCGTCCCATTTCTATCTTGTCTACGTTGTCGAAACTCTTTGAAAGATTAGTTCATAACGAAATTTATCCTGTACTCCACAACATCATAATTCAACAACAACATGGTTTTGTTAAACGTCGGTCTACGAATACAATTAATTTATTATTATTTTCTAGCTTTTTGTTTGATTGTGTTGACAGCCGTGTTCAAGTGGATGCAGTTTATACGGACTTCTGTAAGGCTTTCGACAAGGTAGACCATGAAATACTACTAAATAAAATAGCGTTCAACGGAATTCGTGGTAATCTTCTGAGGTGGTTCATCTCTTACATTACCAACCGCAGTCAGATGGTTGTAATCAATGGTCATAAATCTAATATCGCACAGGTTACCTCTGGTGTACCTCAGGGTTCTATACTTGGTCCCCTTTTGTTCATTTTATATATAAATGACCTCAGCAAATGCTTTATAAATACCAAATTTTTATTATATGCCGACGACCTAAAGGTATATAGAACCATACGACAATCAAGTGATGGCCTTCTGCTGCAACAAGATTTGGACCGACTATCCTGTTATTGTCAGGAAAATAAATTGCAACTAAGTTTACCCAAATGTAACTTCTTAAGCTTTACAAAAAATAAAAGTATAATAAACTACACATACACGTTGTGCAATGCCCCCCTACTTAAAGTGGATTCTATTCAAGACCTCGGTGTTATTCTTGATTCGAAGCTATGCTTAGACTTACACATAGGAAAAATTGTTAATAAAGCGTATCAACTATACGGATTTGTAATGCGTTCAACAGTTGATTTTAAAAAGCCATCTTCCTATATCTGCCTGTATAAGTCGCTCGTACGCTCTCAATTGGAGTATGCTGTGTCCGTCTGGAGTCCTTACTACAAAAAGTACGTTGAAATGATTGAGTGTGTTCAACACAAATTCTTGCGTACTATGCATTATAGATGCTGCGGACATTATTTACCATACCAAGATTTACTTGTGAAGTATAAGCTCGCAACACTTGAAAGTAGACGTAGGTATTTAGAAGCTATGAATCTATATAATATTGTGAGAAATAAATTTGACTGCATGGAACTATCCAATATGATATGTTATGCGGTTCCTAGGACGATCCACAAGCGAAAGGTGCGCGCTGGCAAATTATTTTCAGTTGGTATATGCAAAGCCAACTCTGGCTTGCGTTCGCCTGTTCGCAGAATGGTCGATTCCTATAACAGCACTTTTGAACACATCGATATATTTACATGTGCTCCCCATAAGTTTAAAAATCTAATACTAAATGAACTTTTGTGAATATTACATTTTTATACTATTTGTACTAAGTTTTTTGTTACCGTAGCGATGATTATTATTTTCACTGTTATATATTCTTTTAATCAATCTGTGAACAGCGTTGTGGGCTGCAATATTGTTAATACGTCTTGTTTATTTATTATGTCTATGTTTTATATTGTGGCTGTTTGTTGTTCCTTTTGAATAAAAATAAAAAATAAAAATAAAATTACCTACAAAGAAATATTGCGAAATAACGTTGTTTAAAACAACACAGTTCATTTATTCAATTTGCCTCCAAATGTACAGTTACATAAACTTAAATCATGCAATTAGGTAATCCAATTAGCATATTCAATTAAATCTCCAAAATTAATCAACCGGAAAAGGTTAGAAAGTTTAATTATTATGAAGAAAGAATCTTGAGGTCAGCTTGAGGTGGTTTTGAGTACAAACGAATTTCTTAAAGGTCACGAAATCATGAGTATTTGTCAGAGGGAAACTTTTTTTCGTGTCTTTTTGTTTGACCTCCGGCTGCGAGTGTTTTGTGTTGATTTACAATTGATTTCCGAAGGTTTTTGATGTGTCTCCTGGTGTTTGTAGTAAATGAGGCTAAAGTTCGAAGCTAGCTGAAAACAATATACCTACTTAATTAAAAAAAAAAAATAGTTTTAAAAAAAAATAACTTTGAACAGGTCAGTGCAGGTTTATATGAAGCCCTTGCCTATCTGACCCCCATACCCAATCGCCAGACGACTTTAGAGCTACAGTGCCTGGCTGCGGGTTGTTGTAAGAGATACCGTGGCCTCGACATAAAGGGCTAAGTAGGAACATGGGTGTTTTTTAGTCAGTAGAAGTCTGACACTCCCTTTCGCTCTGCCTGATAGCGGGAAGGGTTATTTGATGGTTTTCCAACCGCCACAAAAAAAAGGGCTACAGTGCCTAGTGATAACGGGTACCCGTAACCACAGACAAACGTCTACAAATGTCAGCCAACCGAACGGTTTAAGTTGCTCTCCCGGACACAGAGGGATTTTTTGTTATGTTGTTATAAAACCCATCCAGGGACCAATCTCGTTAAGCTGTGTGGGTGTTATTATTTTCGTCAAGAGAGCATTTTAATGAGCTTTGCAATTCTTATTCTACACAGATCACAGATACGCAGAACAAATTATTTGTGCACAAGAATAATATTTGAATAAATATTATTCTAAATAAGATGCCTATTCTTGTCGAATACAAATGATCTGTATTTTAATATTAAACCTATTGTTTGCAGTTCGTTCGCATTGTACTTATTATCTACAGGGCTGTAGGTACTCATATTACTTTCAAGATCAAAATGAAAATGATTTATCGTGTCCTAGCCAAAGCGACCTTTAGCATTTCATTTTTAGGCGAACCGATATTGTGACTTTATGAACAAACTAGTGACCCACCTTTTTTATTTCTGGGTGAAAAATCATCAAATAACCGCTCCCGCTCTTGGGCAGAGCGAAAGGGAGTGTCAGACTTCTACTGACTAAAAACCACCCATGTTCCTTCTTAGCCCTTCATGTCCAGGCCGCGGTATCTCTTGCGAACAACCCGCAGTAGTGACCCGCCCTGACTTCAACAATATACTACATAATTGTAAACCTTCCTCTTGAATTAGTCTATCTATTGTTGAAATCCGTTGCGTAGTTTAAACAAAGATAAAGTATGTAGATGGAATAGATACTAATCAAAGACAATAAAATACTAATTAAAGGTTTGCGACTTTGGTTAAATCACGCAGCTCGTATCCAGATAACAATCTAGAATCATCTCAGTCTCCCATTGAGAGAGATAGATTACCTAAGATAGACTTTCTCTTAAGAGACATCTTAACTTTTTAATTATAACTCAGTGTGAAAAGTAATAAGCTTTTACCCAAGAGGTTGGATTATAAAACTAATTTAAGAACAGTCAATTAAGATGTTGATGAAAGAAAACATTGTTCTTGAGAACGTTTATCTTTCAGTTCAAAAAATAAATAATAACTTGTTGAAACTGTCAAATACATGGGATTAGCGTGGTATGGAGGTATACTACAATAAATATAGTATGTTAGGTTAAAGGAGGCACATATTGAAGGATTCGATTCTCGTTCCAAATATGTAAAAAAACTATAACCTTAATTTGTGACGTAATTGTGCCATGGCCCCGCACGCTCTCCATATCTCACTTTATTAGACCTTTCTTTTTCGCCATTGTCCTACACCAGTTATAAAATATGAAGGAAAAATGGATTATACCTAAAAGTCATTGACTTACCAGTGATCTTATTGGTCGGCGGCAATAACGGCTTATTCAGAAAGGACAGGTGCGTAGTACTCGTAACCGGCGTGCGTGTATGACCAGATGTATGAATGTGGACGAGGCAAAAGGAGTATGTAAGGATCGTAGCAAGTGGCGTTCTGTGGTTTCTGCCTACCCCCATGGAAAAAGGGCGTGAGTTTATGTATGTATGTATGTATGTGTCATTGACTCGCGCAAATTTCAGTGACAAGTGCAACTTTCTCGAAGTATTTGGTATGGTTCTGTCTGTTATTTATCAGCGTTTTTTTATCATATTATTAGTATCATGAAAGCATGCCCTATTGCGGGTTTCAATATGTCTCTCGTATAAACTTACATATTGTTTGAAAGGTGTAAAAACACCCTTATCGAAGCAGAGAACCTTGCATTTACTCGATCAGTTTTTAAAGAGCGTCCGCACTGTTGTAGCACGTTCTCCTTTTTTTTTTTTTTGTTAGCCTGCGTTGTGTCCCACTGCTGAGCAAAGGCCTCCCCTTTCTCCTTCCATACCTTTCTGTCATGTGCGATCTCTGGCCATGTTAGCCCCGCAAACATGATCAGATCGTCACGCCACCTTCGCCGCGGTCTACCTCGACGGCGCTGTCCTGCCTCAGGCGTCCAGTGTGTGACGACCTTTGCCCACCTCTCCGGGTGCATCCGTGCTACGTGGCCTGCCCACTCCCACTTCAGCCTGGCTGTTTTTTCTCCAACATCAGCTATTTGAGTTCTCCTATATTATTATATTAAATGAAAGAGTGTAAACAAATGATTTTATTAGTTAGTCACATAAGAAACAAAAATATAAGTTAATCATATTATTAAGACATTTTAACCATTCGTAGTATTACTTTAACCTCACTTTTAAACACATTAGAATCTTTGAAAATTTCATGATATTCGATGAAGAAAAAGAAGTTTAAAACCTCTCTGGCGTAATGTTTGTGTGCAACTAAGTGTGCACAACTCTGCATAATACTTCGGGCTCATAGACGTGTTGTTACGCCTATCAGCATGAAGTTAACACCAGCCTGTCTTCTCAAACTTTCAATAAAAAGCCTCTCGCAAACTGACCAGACCACATTTTCAAGAAACGATCGATACATCAGTATCACTTAAATGAATCCATCGCTCTTGCCCGTCGGAACAGATAGCTTCTTTCAATCGCTCGAGCATATACACCTCGTAGTTATATTGTAGCTATACAGCGGGGTTTTAAACTGCGACAGTATGTATGGGGAAATTAGAAACTTTAAGATACAGGGATTTTTTTCTTGGGAAACAGCTCTTTTTTCATGAAAATGATTTTTAACCGACTTCAAAAAAGGAGGAGGTTCTCAATTCTTCGGATCTTTTTTTTTTACAAGTGACAAATGACAATGACAAATTGAGTTTTTTGTAGACGTCAAATCAAATTTCGTTGTATCGGAAGAAATACATCTTTGATATTCTTTTATGGACTACTCAGTCAGTCGCCTTTTTTATTTTTGGGGGGTGGGAAATCATCAAATAACCCCTCCCGCTCTTGGGCAGAGCAAAATGGAGTGTCAGACTTCTACTGACTAAAAACCACCCATGTTCCTTCTTAGCCCTTTACGTCGAGGTCGCGGTATCTCTTGTGAACAACCCGCAGTCCCGAAGGGTTATCTCTGTCCATAACATAAACATAACATAACATCACGCCTGTAATCCCCGAAGGGTTAGGTAGAGGTATACCTAATACTACACCCACATTTCGCCAGTTATGTTTAAGTCCCATGTAATAGGGGGCGAGCCTATTGCCATCTACCGGGCACAAATCGGTATTTGTTCGGTATCTCTGTGCCTGACTCAGGAATCGATCCCAGGAGCACTTGCTCAGCAGTCCCGTTTACAACCACTAGACCAACGAGGCAGTCTCCAAACTAAGTAAGTTATTTATTTTAACATTCTATATAGTATTATGAAGTGAAAATGTTGGAACATTGACCTCCCATAATCACCGTAACAAAATCAAAATCAAAACATTTATTTCAAGTAGGCCAGTTACAGGCACTTTTAAATAGTCGAACAAATACTAAATAAACTAAGCTACAGTCCCAGTCAGAAGGCATAATAACTGTGAGTGTACTGTAGTTGCCCATTACAAAGCGTTGGTGTCATGAGAAGAAGGGCAAGAAACTCCATGGACACTCTTTTAAATCATAATATTGTTACAAAACTTTGGTTACATCATTCATGTTGAGATGGTATATTATGTGAGAACGACGTAGCAAGATGTGCACGATAAGTGTCCAGAGTTAAAAACGACGATTCAAAGATAAAATAATAATTCAAACAAGCCGTGGCAGCTAAGAGGTGACCAGTCACAACTGACAGCACCCGTTCACGAGCATGACGCATGGATCAGCACCATTCCACTCAACCATTTTGAACTTTGCAGGAAAGCAATAATAATAAGGTTACAAGGGATGGTCTGGGCCTAAAAATAACGCATTGACGGGGAGAACAAGTAAAGGGTACAGGGGCAAAACAAGAAATGTCACAAAAACAAAAAGTTATGTAGGTAATTAACATTTTACTTTTCAAAGTTAAAAACTTTCTTAGGTGTCACTTAACTTTAGTTAACCTTATTAAGTCTTATTTTTAGGTACATAAAATATTGAAATTACTGTAAAAAGTACCTAATTCACTTTTGGAACATGCAAAAACTGGTAATGTCCACTGTGTCCCATACAAGTCCAACTTAATTTTTTTTACTAATTATACATGAGGAATGCCTTCAAAGTAGTATTGAGCCCCCTCAGAACAAAATCTTTTTAAATCCATTAGGTCCTAGTACCTTACAAAAAAATTGATAGGAAAGTTGCCATAAGTATTTTGACAGCTTGGACATTCCTTCTTACATTCCGTTACACTATGGACCTTCCCTGTTTTGTTCCTGTATACAGTTTTGAGACTTAAATAATACATCTGACTATATATGTTTTTACGCTTTTTGTGTAATGCCAAATAAAAATACGCGGGAAAATGAAAATATTGCCATAAAAAAAACTTTTTGAATTTTAGTGACATTCCTGTTTTAGCCCCCGAACCCTTAAAGTGGGAGTGTCCTCTTCGACAAAGGTCATCTTACGTACCTTAAATTCGGCTTTCCCCACACTCAGTCCCAGTTAAATAAAACACTCTTTATACAACTCGTATATAGTAGGTAGCAGGTTTGTATAAAAAGTAGCCGCGATTGAACTACCACTTGAGGTGGGCAGTTGGCCAGGCGAGGAGCTACGAACGTAAGTGTGCTTTTTTGATATGGCAAAATATTTGGTTTGGCTAGTGTTAGAACTGATCTTTGATTCCTTCCCAAGGAGAGAATAATGATAATGAGTGTCCTAAGTGTTTTCGGTTACAACGGCCAATCACAGCGAGGTTACCCATCTTCGCTTGAGATATTATAGCTAAATATATAGGACGGTGCACTCCCTCTTACCTCACTCTCATAGTCTGATAAGAATGCCATCCAACACGACCGTAGAGAGATCAGACGCAGGACCTATTGGATATTCAAACTTTCTGTATATGTGTTTATGGTGTAAATTTGAATTTAAAAAGTAGTACGTTCTAAGGTACTCGTACTTGTGTCACCTATGATTTTTCTTTGATACTTTTCGTGTGTGCTTTCATATAAAATAATCTCCTAATATATTTAATACAAGCGCGTGCGCGTGCGTTCTTGTTGTTTTTTTACAACAAGTTACTCCTTTTTCATTTCTTTTATCCTACAGGACCAATAACTTAACGTGGGCACCATACCACCAACTTCCAAACTCCGGGCCGCTAATGACAGACTTAATGGAAGACCTTATAACAATTTTTGCTTGACACAGAAATGCGAAAGTACGTTGTTTTATGCGGGCTGATATACTAATTTACTGTTTTCGTCGATGTTTGCATCTATCTTGATTTTAATAACTATCGTGACAATAATATACAAGGAGTATCCAAATAAGATTCCTACATGTATGTCCCCGTGCGGCGAGTAGCGACACTGATCGATGTTCCACCGCAATCTCTTCACTGATGGATCGCGCCGAATTCGCTGCTACGCCCTGCTACGCCCCGCTACGAGCGCTCGTAGCGCCACGAGCTACGACGTTGCAACGCCAGCTACGGCCAGGCTATTGGCAATTTGCTGACGTATTGATGATTTAGTTAACCCATCGATGTGAACGAGCACTGATTTACAGCAGTTAACAGTAAAATTAAGGTTTTGGTTAATAAATCGCTTGTGTCTGGCGATTTGAAGTTGATTATTTATCTTTTGAGGTTGATTTGATTTGAAACAAAAGTACCGTCTTCCTTGATACGGATTTGTGATGAGATGAGCTAAAACGCATGTGACTAAAAGAGATATAAACATTAAAGTCGATGGATGGAGAGGGAAAACAAGGTCGTAGAAGAGATGAATGCATTGTGTGAGGAATAATATAATAGAAAAATGAGTAAATGATGGCATAACGGTTGATGTTCAGTTCAAAATAGAACACTGGCAGGAACTCGTCTATCTGTATATATAAAAGGCAAAGGTGATTGTCTCAGGATCAACACATAAACACTTTTTTTTTTTGGGGGCTGGGAAATCATCAAATAACCCCCCCGCTCTGGGAAGAGTGAAAGGGAGTGTCAGACTTCTACTGACTAAAAACCACCCATGTTCCTTCTTAGCCCTTTCTTTTTCGAAAAACCCGCAGGCCCGACAGGCAAGGGGCCGGCGCCCATGTTGCTGATATCTCTTTGAGGCGCGCGTGGAACACGAACGCACCGTCGACACGGCCTGTCGTCGTCATAAGATGGAGGACGGCGAGCTAGCCCATTACTCACCGTCCACAGGCCACAGGCCAAACCCTTAAAGCTAGAAACTTAAAAATTCGCACACGTATTCCTCTTATGACGTAGGTATCCTTTTCCAAAATTCTACCCCCAAGAGGGTGAAGTAGGGGATGGAAGTTTGGATGGAAAATCGCACTTCACGAGTGTGAAGCCGCGGGCAAAAGCTGGTAACTCTATATACCTCTTCAGAATGCGGCGATTTATAGAAGTAGATTCATAAAAATATCTTCATGAACCTGATAAAGCAGTACATCTAGTAAGTTATAGCGTACAACCGAACGTGGCGCTGCTGCGACTGATATATTTCATGTTGATTTACAGTTAAACCACTGCAGTTAAGATAAAACTTCAAGAAGTACATTGAAATACTGAGACCGCAATTGTAAGAACATTCTGACTTTAATTTTATCAATTTATGAAGCTCAAATCACCAGAATTTCTATCTTTTTGACACTTGCAAAAAGAAGAAATTGTTGCCTGATATTATGAATGTACCCTAAAACTTATTGTTAAAATATGATTAAACTAAATTAAAAAACAATGTAAAGTGAACTTGACTATGTTTTCTAGTTGTTTTTGGTACTAGGTCATTCCAGATAAATTACAATTAGTGAGAATTTCATTTGAAAAATAAGACCAAACATAAACGTTGAAACCGATACCACTGAACCCACAGCTCCCTCAATAGTTAATATCACGGTTTAGCATGGTCAGCCTAGAATGTTCCCACTGCTGGGACACAGGCCTCCTCTCTATAAGAGGGACGCACAGCTTAGCTTCATCAAACTCTCGGTAGATAATCTAACGTTAGCGTGCAAAAAACTCAAGGTTGAATGCAAAACGATTCCATTTTGAGTTCCGCATCGTTCTAGCCGAGAATATATTCAGATAGAATGCTCTGTAGCAATAAAATCATTTCAGCTGACATCAGAATTCTTTGTCACTTAGCTTATATTTTCATACGGGCAAAAATGTTCCTTTCATGTCAGGGGTTGTGAACCTGAGGTAAGCAACCGGATCGGTATTGAGGTAAAGTTAAATACAAAATACCAGAATATTAATTTTCATTCAAAATTCAGAGTTTAACTTCGAAATTTATATTAAATATATCGATACAATATTAATACTGTTTGGGTCTTTATTAACATAATTTTATTTTACAACACCGAGATTAATAATAACGTTGTCTTTTCATTATCAATGAAATAATTTGTTTGAACGCACGTATAATAAATTGACGCGTGTTAAACTGTATTATTATTATCATTTTATTTCAGATCCATGGATTATTAGCATTGCTAACCTAACCTAACCTGACTGCCATTTCGCTCCAAGAAGTAAAACAACAAGACTCTTCCATTGGTGTGTGGTTACGAGTAAATATAAACGTGTATTTTCCGATAGAAATGAATAAGTTGATATTATAATATGAACTTAAAGTTTTAACTCAATAAATTGTGTAAACGACCTAAACACAAAATAACTGTAAAATGATATGTCTTAAAAATACACATCGCATAGGTAGACGTGTGAAGGTTTGCCTCCCCTGCTCAATCCTGCGAGACGAGACCAAAGCGAGCGCGAGTATTGACTCGCCGTGCATTTGACTTGCATCTGTAGAAGTTATGCAATCCCTAAAAATGCTATAGGGCTACTCACATTTGGTGAAGGCATTTTTATGTTTTATTTTCTATTGAATCTGAAATATTTTTTTAATCATACGAGTACAAGAAATTATCCTCTCCAAGCTGCGTCAGAATATTTAATTTTGAACCTCCGTTTCCTCCCCAGACTGTCCCAAGTTCCCTATTATGGCCTACTGTCAGAAAGGAGGTACATATCTCCTACCACCACCATCAAAACAGAGGTGCTGCCACTGATTGCTGTTTTTTATTTCTTTTCACTATACAATTGACGGCACGGTTAGCGCAGTGGCTCAAGCAATGGACTGCTACGCTGAGTGTCGCGGTTTCGATCCCCGCACGGAACAAATATTTGTATGACCTACAGATTTGATTATTGACGGTTTTGTGTTTATGAGTTTAAATGTTTGTGAACGCACCCACGATACAGAAGAAATTCCTAGTGTGTGGGGGCAAAGTTTAAAAAAAAAAAATATATTATGTTGATTATTTATTAATTTTAAATAGAAGTCGAATGTTAATAGCATTTTATTAATTCAGTAAGCACAGAATTATTAACTCCACCAACTCGAACAAACTGACATTTATAAAACGAAACAGAACTCAACAGTGTTCATTCATTTGTTTGGTTTGACAAGCAAAATGTCAAAAACAAAATATTAATTTATTTCATCAGTTTCGTTGAATATTATAGTATGTTAGTCAAATGGCACATAATTGAATATGCATTGGGATAATAAATCCCAGTTAACTATAGAATCGTTCAATGTAATTAATTTAAACTATTATCTACGTTATCGCAATGATTATAATATGCAAATTATGTTTCATAGAAGCCGTTAAATTAAACCGATTGGAACTGAAATGGTAATAGTTAATCTGAAATAGGTTATTAGGTTCTATTGTTTTTAGCTATAACTAATATTAACTGTTGAAATTATTGTAAACTTATTATACAAATGAATAACATCACGTATGTAATACCCGATGGGCTAGGCAGTGGTGTACATAACAATACACCTATATTTCGCAAATTCGCAAGTCCCACGTAATTATTACATGGGACTGTAGGGGGTGAGCTTCGGCGGCGACCTCTCGCGTCCGGCCCTAGTGTAAGCCATGGCCCGGGGCGACATGGAATGGGACGCCGTCACCTCCTTCTGCGAAGCAGTGATGCTAGCGAAGGAGGTGGCGGAACGTGAGAGGGAGAGAACCTCTCGTCCCAGCCGCCGCGGGAGACGCTCCGTCGTCGGCGTCGGGGGCCACGTGACGGCGTAATGGGCTAGCTCGCCGTCCGTCCGTCTTATGACGACGACAGGCCGTGTCAACGGCGCGTTCGTGTTACAAGCATGCCTCAAAGAGATGTCAGCAACATAGAAGGGCCAGGGCAAGGGCCGTCGGGGCTGCGGGTTGTTCGAAAGAGATACCGCGGCCTCGGCACAAGGGCTAAGAAGGAACATGGGTGGTTTTTAGTGAGTAGAAGTCTGATACTTCTTTCCACTCTGCCCAAGAGCGGGATCATCAAATAACCCCTGTTATTTGATGATTTTTTTTTTTTTTTTAAAAACGTTGCCCCCACACTAGGAATTTCTCCTGTATCGTGGGTGCGTTTACAAACACTTAAACTCACATACACAAATACACCCAGACCCGAAACAACTATCTGTAGGCCATACAAATATTTGTTCCGTGCGGGGATCGAACCCGCGACACGCAGCGCAGCAGTCCAATTGCTCAGCCACTGCGCCATCATGCCGATTTCCCACAACACAAAAAAAAGGGGGGAGTCTATTGCCATCAACCGGGCACAATTACAGACTCCGAGGCTGCTGCTAAAAAAGTCCTGATATTAATTGAAAAAACACATAAAAGATGGTACTCTTTGGCTAACGCTTTGGTCTCGATGGTGTATTGGTCACAAGCGCTGCCTTTTAGCATGATATTTTGGGTTTGATTACCATGACAGCTAAGGTTTTATCAGGTCTTTCCATCACGTCCATGATTTTTTTAGTAACTCCCCTTAGCCCGGATTTATGCCCGGTTTTAGGTCAATTTTCTTAATTCCTAGCTTCTTATTACATAGGATTTGAAGTTACAGATATTATTGGTGTTATTCATTAAACCAAAAGTTACAGTTTTACCATTTCTTCAGATTTCATAGATTACTAGCTGATGCCCGCGACTTCGTTCCCGGTAACTTTGATGGGTGACCAAAAAAATGTTTGGTGTGGACAACCCTTAATATTTAGGGGTATGAAAAATAGATGTTGGCCGATTCTCATAGATACCGGATAGGCACAAAAAATTTCATCAAAATCGGTCAAGCCGTTTCGGAGGAGTATGGCAACGAAAACTGTGACACGAGAATTTTATATATTAGATATACTTACGTTTTTTCTTCTCCTTTGAAATGCATCCGTAGTAGTACGAGTCGCCCCTAACATCCATGATCCGGGAAGCGAGCTCCAAAATGCAATAGATTTAGCTTTTGTGCGCGTATCGGGATATATAATCCAATCCAGACTACCGTCGCTGTCTTTATGCGACGTTTATTAAACTAGCAAGCACTGTTACGTACTGGGATTTCACTTGGTTTACTTCCATATCTGGTTTTGAAGATGGGATCAAATTCAGATACACATGGTCAATATGGGTTTCTGGGATGAAAATCAAGGGATATGTCCATATCCCGTCGGGGCTGCGGGTTGTTCGCAAGAGATACCGTGGCCTTGATATGAAGGGCTAAGAAGGAACATGGGTGGTTTTAGTCAGTAGAAGTCTGACACTCCCTTTCGCTCTGCCCAGGAGCGGGAGGGGTTATTTGATGATTTTCCACCGCAAGAAAAAAAAAGGGATATGTCCATATTCAACTCATGTCAATTGTTTCCATTGACTATTCATATCATAGGTTAAGTCAACCAATAACAGACTTTGGAATTCATACTTGAGTGCGAAACTCGTATCTATCATCGAATTTTGATTCCTCGAAAACTTTTGTTCGACATCTCCATACTGCGACGCCTTGTTAAATCGACGTCTAGTTACTGCGATAATATGTTACTTAGGAAAGTTCCGTTCATCAGCCAAACTGAGGAATGATGATGACCAGAATGATCTGTACTGATGTTATCGAAGTGGGCTGCCACTTCTGGTCTGGTCTCACTTCTTCCTGATTCATCAGTTTGGCTGACAAACGGAACTTTCCTAAGTAACATAATATTATCGCAGTAACAAGACGTCGATTTAACAAGGCGTCGCAGTATGGAGATGTCGAACAAAAGTTTTCGAGGAAACATAATTTGATGATATGGGTTTCATCCTGAAGTGGGAATTTCATGACCCCTAATAGTAACTAGTACAGTACCCGGCGATAAATATTGCACATCGACCTTTGGAAAAATCAATGCAATTTATTCGTTAATTAAGTTCTGATTTTGTATTTAGCTTGCCGTGAAACATTTTCGAACCGACTAAGCTTGCGGCAGTTATATATAAAAGCACAGCGGAAAAGAGATGTCTCGGACAGTAATTTTTTTTTTTTTTTTTATAAACGTTGCCCCACACTAGGAATTTCTCCTGTATCGTGGGTGCGTTCACAAACATATAAATTCACATACACAAATACCCAGACCCGAAACAACTATCTGCAGGCCATACAAATATTTGTTCCGTGCGGGGATCGAACCCGCGACACGCAGCGCAGCAGTCCAATCGCTTAGCCACTGCGCCAACCGTGCCGTCTGTAATTTCGTATATAGTTTCTCCAAAGGTCGATGTGCAATATTAAAATTTATCGCCGGGTACTGTAACTAGTAATAGCACCAATGTTTGTTTACGTAGTTTTATTTCCGTGTTCATTTTAGAGCCAAAAACAGGGTGCAAGTTTGTTTCCAGTTATCTAATAAGATACAGAACTAGAGCTCTGGCAGAATCTTCAACAGCTGATTGAGCTGTGCGTCTTTGTTTTAATTTCGAATAATAAAACAATCATCATCATCTGCCTAGCCTTTTCCCAACTATGTTAGGGTCAGCTTCCAGTCTAGCCGGATGCAGCTGAATACCAGTATTTTACATGGAGCGACTGCCTATCTGACCTCCACAACCCAGTTAATACTAGGTAATACGATACTCTTTGGTAAGACTGGATGTCAGAATTTCAGATCACTAACTACCTGTAACGACTGCCAAAGATCTATATATATGGCAGCCGGGACCAACAGCTTAACGTGCTTTCCGAGGCACGGAGGAAACTCGGTATGTGGGGCGGTCACCCATCCACAGTCGACCTAGGCAAGCACAGCTTTACCTAAAGATCGACGCGAGTGTTCTTATTAAGCCACGGGCTCCTCAATAAAACAATCAAATAAAGTAATTTATATCATTTATTTTACATTGTACTTCACATAATTGTATTATGTATTTGGCACCATACACAACAGAAGCATTAAATATTAATAATTATTACAATTTTAACATGATTCGTAGAATTTGAGTTACATTTGAACATTATTAAATATTTCTTACTTAATTAATATAATTTGAGCTTGGCTTGGCAACGAGAGTTTTATTATTAAAATATTCTACTCGTAATCATTATGAGATGAATGAGAATAGTTAAGGGAATGAGTTATTGAAAATTTTTTAGTTATTAAAATTTGATAAACACTTAAAGTATTCAAGAGAAAGTGGTCGATTGATGTGGCTTAGAAAACTATGTTAAGAATTTTATAGTAATCGTTGAGTAAAATTTAAAAGAGATTAAAACAATTATACATTTTAGCAAATATCAGAATTATAACGAAAAAGGTTTTGTTTTAGAAGTTAAAACAATCGAGCTATTTTTGTATTGCAATCTAAATCCTGTCAAAAGTTAAAGTTCAAAACACAAAAACGTGCTCAAAGGCTTGGACAGCAAAATTATTCGCAAAACTTTTCAACGGAAATAAGCTAACATGTAAAGCAAACAATGAAATTATATTACTTTTAAAATCAAAGCCATAATTCCGTCAAGACATCCTTAAACGTACCAGCACCCTCCTAAGCTAAGAGCGTCAGCACTCTAAGTTAAACCTGTTAAGAACACTTAAGCGCTTACTCTTCCCTTTGTGTAAGTTCTTATCGAGCAGTCCGTTGGCTTCTCATTGGACAATATAACGTTACGTTCTCAAGGGCTTCTGAACTTTACTACCGTGATCCCGGACTTCAACAAGTTTAGATGTCGAGTTAATTGAATTGTTTATAAATACGGCCTTCGTGGTCTAGTGGTTTAGGAGTTTGCCTAGTGATCCGGTGGCCGTGGGTTCGATTCCCACGGGAAACATACTTTGTAAAGTTGTTTCCAGTTTGGTTAGGACATTGCAGGCTTGAATCACCTGGTCGTCTGATAATTAATAGATGATTCCGTGCTTCGGAAGGCACGTATAAGCCGGTGGTCCCGGATGCCAAATGGCGGTCGTCAAACCATGTCAGAGGCTTTCGAGGCAGTTTAGAAACTTTGACTCTAGGGTGTGTGGGGTCTTTAGACCTTCCTGTCCACACGATAAGAAGAAGAAGAATTGTTTATTTAAAAGAGTTATCGACGTGGAATTGTCTTGAGCCAGCCAGAATGAGACTTTACACAAAATGTACGGAAATAACTGACTGGACTGCCTCGTTGGTTTAGTAGTCCCAAACGCCACTGCTGACCATGAGGTCCTCATCTTCATCATCATCCACAGCCCGAACTCACCCACTGCTGGGTACAGGCCTCTCTTTTCTTGTGCCAATCTCCACGGTCCTGTGCCAGCCTCATCCAGGTTTTGCCCCCGATGGCAACTATGTCGTCTGCCCATCTTGCCTCCGGACGACCCACACTTCTTTTGCCAGCTCTTGGACGCCATTCGGTGACAGCCTTAGTCCACCTGTCATCAGTGCGCCTTGCTAGGTGTCCTGCCCAACTCCATTTGAGTTCCGTAACGCGATTCCCAATATCGAAAACTTTTGTACGTCTTCGGATTTCAACGTTAGGAACTCGATCTATTAGTTTTATGCCGAGCATGGAACGCTCCATGGCTCTCTGTGCCACTCTCAATCTGTACACAGCCTCCTGCGTGAGCGTCCATGTTTCAGCACGTTTCAGTCCTGCTGGGTTAGATTCCTGGGTCGAGAAAAGTTTCGTTGAGTTTTTCTATTATGAATTCTCCTTTTAAATAAGCTTAAACATACCTGGCGAAATGTGGGTGTACACCTCTCGTGGTACACCTCTGCCTCACCTATCAGGGTAACAGGTGTGATATTATGTTATGTAAAAGCGAACAGTCAGACACAGTGTGTCGTGTCTTCCAAATCGAAACCAGGTGAATGATGGTTAATTTCCGCGCAAAAATAACAAACACGTGGACAAGTACCTACGATTGCTCTAGAAAGCTTAAATTATTTAATGTCCTATTTTGTCGCACTTTGACTTATATAAATTCACCTGTTGCTATGGCATAACAGGTGAATTTTGAAGAAGATCGATCAGGTTATGAGGTACCTTATGCTGACGATCTTTCACAAGATCAAAGAGCCAAACTCTGGATAAAGACTTGTATGCTTATGAATGGGAGTAGGGTTCGAAATTATCGAGATACTTATTTTCTTTAGTAATTATCATGATAATTATCGAAACATTTGCATTATCAATGATAAAATTTTCTCTTCGTACCCTGAAAGGAAGACATCGTACTTTGAAGTTAAAATGTTTGCGGTTCTGTGAGAAGCAAGACTGATATGATTATATCAATTAAGTTTGAAAAGCTAATTAAATAAATATTGATACCGCGTCGATAAACGCGGTAACTCCCGCAGTCGCAAAGAAGAAAGCTGTGTGTTATATTAAATCGTTTGTTAAAAGCCAAAAAATGAGTGCTTTTTTATAAAACGAGATTGTATAAAACTCTAGTTTTTCGATCGTTTTTATAACGACAAAGTGAGATTGTCAAAATATCTTTAAGATTGAAATCCAATTAATAAAATATTTCTAGGCAAATTATTAAACTCTTAGTTGAAATTTAAATTAAAACTTATTTACGTAATTAATTAATACTTCTTATAGTAAGTACCCAAAATGAAAATTATGAAATAATATCTTGAAGGTTTGATTAACAATTTTGGAATTTTCGAAGTATTGTAAAATCAGTAGCGTGAAATTAATTCTTTGAAATTATTTAGATGTTGGGTGGTGGTGGTGGTGGGTGTTCTGTGGTTCCTGCCTACTTCCATTGGAAAAATACGTGAGTTTTTGTATATTTGTAAATTATTTTGTAGAGTTATGAAGAACGAAGTGGAAAGTTCCATAACTTCAATTGTAGGTGTCGAATGGAATTGTTCCTTAAAAAATGTCGTAGATAATTTATTCTGCTAGCACCATATAAATTCTTTGTAAATTCAGCTATAGCGCGTAGTTTGTATGGGACGTTGTAGATACACCACAGAGCCAATGTTAGATATTGAATAGTTCATACATACATACACTCGTGCCTTTTTCCAACGGACCTTACAAACTCCTTTTGCTAGAAAATTACCCTATTGAATATTTCTTTAAAAAGTGTTTTGTTAGGTGGCAAATGTTATGTGAATATTTTTGTTTTTAACTAAGATATGATCAAAATCTTGTCAATGAAGAGTGTCTCCAAGATGTTCAGATCTGATACTCCTTGTAGTTCCAGTTCCAGGTCTTGTTGACGCTATTGTAGTCGTTGTTGGGACTCATCTGTAGTTTGATCGTGAGGTCCGTCTGTAACAACAGGTTGTTATCATTACGATTGTATAAAGGAGGGATAGGGCGGTGTTAATTGGTGTCTAGAATTTGCTAGTAACAGTTTTGTGTTTAATGGGGTCGAACATTTTGCTACTGAATGAAAATTGCACTAGATCGTCTATTTATTGCTTGTAGCAACCCAAAGCCCAACGACGCGACCAATCAGAGCGTCCCGCGGTCGCGTGCCTAAGCGATACACCGAATAAGGTGTATCACTCTCTCTCTTTCCCGCGTGGCCGTTGCGGGCGGCGCGACGCTCGCCAGTCCGCTGCTGCGCCTACGCACTAAGATATTCCCGCGCAAGTGTTTTGCGACGCCACGCGCCTAGCCCTGTCATCCACGAATAACATTTCGAACTCTTGTAATAATAATTGTGAACGTGTCAAGCTGTGAATAAACTTTTACACCCAATCTAAGACCGTTTTTCCGTTCCCTGAAACCTCTTCTCATTGCTTTAATTTCATACGTACTAATTTATTTAAGGTTACTCAACAACAAGATAAAAGGACTTTCTCAGTAGCAGCCACGTAGTCTGGACTTGTGTCCGGTTGCTGGCAATATGGTCGCCCCCTATTACATGGGTCTTAAACATAACTGGGAAATGTGGGTGTACTATTAGGTGTGTACGTTATAGTACACCCACATTTCAGTAAGCAGAGGTGTTCCTGCCTTACTGTACGAGGATTACAGATTACGCGATGTTAAGTTAACTAAGGGAATAAGTTTCGGAACAAACTCCTCAGCATTACATCTATCTTAAGTTAGAATTACTTCATTGTTTTCAACTTAGTATTTTAAAGTTATTAACATAAAAATCTAAAACTAAATGCTTTTCCGGACAAAACCATTGAACACGAGAATAGATCTCATGGATTCACCATCAGAAGGATTATTAGACCAATGTTACAGCCTAAAATAAAGCATTGTTAGATTTGTAAAGTACAAAACATTGTTTTAAACAAACTTGTTTCAACAATTTTCAACTAAAAGTAAAACAGTGCTTTGTTCTGTACGCTACAAGTTTTAATAATCCTGTTCTATCTGGATATTCCATTGTACAGTGAAAACATTTCCAGTTAAAACACCAGGAAGTACATCATACAAATTCCTGAACTGACAGCTCTTTTAAACCATGAAATTGAATATTTTTATTTGGTTTATATTAACACTGTTGTTAGTTTCTGGTTCGTTTTCATACATATAAAAGTTTACAGGTGTGTTTTCACAAACATAAAGGCTTTTGGGTGTGTTTTCGTACAAATGAAAGCTTACGGGTGTGTTTATATACACATGAAAGCTTACGGGTGTGTTTTCATACACAGAAAAGCTTACGGGTGTGTTTTCATACACATAAAAGCTTACGGGTGTGTTTTCATACACATAAAAGCTTACGGGTGTGTTTTCATACACATAAAAGCTTACGGGTGTGTTTATATACACATAAAAGCTTACGGGTGTGTTTTCGTACACATAAAAGCTTACGGGTGTGTTTATATACACATAAAAGCTTACGGGTGTGTTTTCATACACATAAATGCTTACGGGTGTGTTGGCCTGAAAGTAAGTAGGACCAAAACCGAATACCTATTCTGTGATGTCGGCGGTCTAGATCCTGTGTCCACAAAACCTTGCCGGAACACCCATACCGATCTGTTCCGATTTCTGATACCTCGGGTCGCTTGTCAAAGGGGATGGTGAAGTAGACCGAGACGTAAAGCACCGGATCAACTCAGGATGGATGAAATGGCGACAGGTCACTGGAACAGCTTATGATATACGGATGCCCCTCAAGTTAAAGGGGAAAATATACACGTCCATGATTAGACCTGTCGTACTGTATGGATTGGAATGCTGGGCTGTAAAAAAGATGGATGAAAAAAGATTGAATGTTGCGGAGATGAGACTGTTCAGGTGGGTGTGTGGTATGACAAGAATGGATAAGGTAAGAAACGAGAATATTAAAGGAAGTTTAAAAGTTGCGCCGGTTACAGAAAAGTTGGCTGGGAATCGAATGTCGTGGTATGGACATGTTATGAGGAGGGACAAAGTGATGAAAATAAATGTAGATGGATGGAGAGAGAGAGGAAAGCCAAATAAAAGATGGATGGATTGTGTGAGGAATGATATGAAAGAGAAAGGAGTAAATGCCACCTTGACGTACAATAGCTTACTGTTGTGTTTATGTGTTTACAACGCAAGACAATTAAAGATAAAACAATGCCTTAATATTTAAGCATTACAGTTAAGTGCTGGCTAGTGTTATCGAAAACAAAATTAGTCTTTACAATTACATACATTACAAACTCACGCCTTTTCCTATGGGGGTATACAGAACGACACCTACTGCTTCTGCTTCATGTTGCTGATTCCATAATCATTTATTTATATTTATTTTGACCAGGACTCGGCCACCTGCTAGTATCTTTACATTTATTTTGCCCCATCAACCTTCATACATAACTATTCTTTATAATTTACGTCCCAATTAATAGGACGCGATCCTATTGCCATCAATCTTCAAATTTTGTGACTGCTACTTAAAAATGTCTAAAGGTAAAACCCAATAGCACTTTAGCCTGACCTGGGAATCCAACCCAAGACTTTGGCCTCAGTAGTTTTAATTCTTTAAATTTACTTCTGTATATATGGTCTCAGCCTGCCCTCAGCGTTTGTGCTTTCAATATCTGGTATATGCGAGCAAGAAGGTGGATACAAGTTTTCATTTTGGCGCAAGCCCTAGCAAATAATCCAATTCGCAGCTTCAATTTGTTTTTCATGCGCACCTACGTCACCCTTTTTTCCGGTCTTCACAAAAAATATGTAGCCATTCTACTGTTCAATCCTTGTAACATATAGCCATCACCGTTCAAACAATCTGGCTAGCAACTCGACAAAAACGCGTACTCCATAAACAAAACACGACGTGATGTATGGCCATGCTGCACTCCAGCACAGCACACGTGACGTATCGCAGCGCAGCACGGCAGAGTAAAAACATCACATAAATCGTTACTCCAGTCAAGTTTGCTATGATTGTCCGAGCTACTGTGTTGATCAAAGCCACTTTTGTTTTTGAAAGGGACGATTTTATATGTGGTTATTACTTTTTTCACCAGTAAATTTAATATAACACAACATCACGCCTGTTATGCCGTAGAGTTAGACAGAGGTATATCCATTAGTGAACCAACTTTTCGCCAGGAGCGAGCTATCAACCGGGTACAAATCCTGACTTCGTGGTTGCTACTGAGAAATTCCTGATGTAAAACCTCAATAATACCTTGCCCAACCTGTGTATCGAATCCAAGACGGCATGCATTGCAGTCGTACTTGCAAACACTGGACCAGCAAGACAGTCAGAAGCTCACTTCTGACTCGGTTATTCAAAACCAAGTCTGTGAATAAAGCTGTTTTCACATGAAAGGTCTCAAAATTGGCCAATTACCTCACAATCATCGTCATGATTGAACTAATTGCGTTGATATCGAATCGTCGTTACCCAACTAGAACAGGTATTAGTCGATAGTTCTCTAAAGTTGTGTCATTAAAGCGACGCCGACGTCTGCCCGACATTATCCCTCCCAGTTTTACAAACGTTTGCAACAGGGTGACAACGTTTTATGTGGTAGAAGGAGTTTTTAGAATTTGTTTTGTGCAGCAATGCATTTTTAACAGAAAATATTGAGTGGGATGTTTTTCTTCTAACAGTGCCATTCTTTTTGTAATTTTAATCATGTGCTTTTTGCTTAATTTGTGTAATTTAAATCATCACCTCTGCTATCAACACGGTAAAGGAAAACTTCGTGAAGTAACCGGTATGTCCTAGAACCAATTATTCGAAAACAAGTAGCATCTACCAACCCGCACTGGTCCCACGTGGTGAATTATGGCCCATTCCCTCTCATAAAGAGGAGGCCTGTGTCCCAGCAGTGGGATTGGGCCGTTATAGGCTCGTAATGCTTATGCTATACGCATAATTGACCAAACACCTACGAAAACCATAAGTACGATTTATTAAAGCTGATAGAGTAAACAATAAATTAGTTAACTAAAACAATCTAATTAGTCCGTCAGATAGATTTCCAAAAAATATTGGACACATATTTTTTCTTTTTTCACGTAAACAAAAAATGAAGACGACACAGTGCTTTGAAAACTCGTGTGACGTCATATTCTAAGACATTAGTATGACATTTTTTACCGGTGAGTGACGTCACAATCCCCCACTCAAATCTTTGACGCGTTTTATCTTCGTCAATTTATATTGATTTGATAAAACAAAAAATACGTTTCCAATATTTTTCGATAATCTAACAGACGGACTAATTAGAATCATAATTTTTTTTTTCAGTCAGTAAACATCCCTATTGACCAAACACCTACGGAAACCATAAGTACAATTTATTAAAGCTGTTAAAGTAAATAATTTTTTAAATTACAGTGATCATCCTATAATTATAATTGTAATGCTTGTTGAAATGGATAATGATTTGTGTTCTTATTTTTTATTCAAAACCTGACATGTAATTTTTTATAATTATTAATAAATAAACTAAACTAAACTAATTAGTTTTTGTTTTAGATGCTTGTGCATGTCCATGTTGTTCTTTAACTAAAGAATATCACGCCATGCTCTATGTTCCTGGTTACCCTACCCACTCGGCTAATGCCGCAAGCTTCTTACCCCAGGACTAGTTCTTTCAGTGAATCTGAAATTTAAACTCCGACGGCCATTAGTAGTACGCCAAGTGTTATACCAAAGGATTATTTTAAATTGCCTCTCAGCCAGATTGACTTTAATTTTCAAACACTCACTGCAACCCCATTATTTTTTAAGGCTTTTTCATGTAAATTTCTTTAATGAACACCAGAGGTTATACGTAAGTGTGTAATGAAATAATAATATTTTGTCTCGTTACTGGAATTTGATTTATAATCCAGTTATGAAAAAAGGTAAATTCAGTGATTTTTAAGCTCTCTAAAAAGAGACACTTTCGGAATTAAAATTTGTTTAAAAAGTCCATTAACGAATTTGGGAGGCGAATTATTTTAATGGAATGGCTATAATTTGGAAAGGCTTTTCTTAATGCTAGCGGGGATTTTATAAGCTACTGGTTATTCTTATTTATGTTAAAGATTTACTTTGAGGGACAGTCAGTCGGGGGACTAGTCAGATAATCGTTTTCAAACCATTTCGATGTCTACAATAACTTTTAACCATATTGACTTCAGCTTTTCGGTAGCATGAGCCAAATCGACACATGCAGGGCTTCGGCCCTGGAGACTCCAGGAGGAGTATTACTGCTGCTGATGTCTCTCACCTGGGGCTCGCACACAATACCGGGTGGCATCTTGTCCTGCATCACGCGCGGCAGGTTGGGCTGCGGCCCAGGTGGCTCCAGGTTGAGAGGCTCGTACTCATCAGATAGCCCGCTGTCCGGAGACTCGGGTAGCTGCAGGTGGTTCTCGTACCCCTTGGGGCCAGCGCGGCTCTTGTGCACGCAGTAGTCGCCGGTGAACGGGTTCTGGTACGCTACTACTGTTCTGGAAATGTGGAAAAGTAATAAATTAATCATCTTAGTATGGGAATAAGTAAGTAAATGCAGCATATCAGTAAGACAAGGATGGCGATTGGAAAGGTGTACAACTAGCAATAGGCTGCTATAGATTTATGATGAGGATGGATGAAACTTTTTATGGAATAATAGGAAGAAACCATTAAAAAACACAGACACAGTTCTTGACAAAAAAATGGGATACTGCATTCTTGACAAATAAGTGACGTCTAACAGGGAAGATTGGAAAAAGGAAACGTGATGCGTCGATCCCAAATAGAATGGGATAACGGCAGGAAGATGATGACGCTCACTTGCATCTCTGATTTTTTGAATTCATGTCACACGAACATCCACACACAAACATACACATCCACACACGCACATACATACATTTACACACCGTCACCAATTTCGCACTATTTCCTTGTTGACAATAACTATTTATGATGTGATGGGGGGCCTGGACTTCTAAAATACAGGCCTAGGCTTAGTTTAGACTCCAGATCTCCCACAAATTACAACTTTCTGCCAAACTACCTGTAAACTTATAAATCAATCATAACAATGTAATTTGTGGAGATGAATAAACGTTTTTATTATTATTATTATATTATTATGTGCGTATAGTATAATTATGACTTGCTTCGGTGAAGGAAAACATCGTGAGGAAACCAGTAGCCTGAGAAATATTTCTCGACGGCATGAAGTCAAATCAGAGGCCCATCGGTGGCACAAGAACTCTGACACCAAGTTAGGTATTAACCACACGATGAAAAACGCTAAGAAGAAAGAAAGAAGGAAAGAAGAAGAGAAGAAGAAGAAGAGAATATGAAGAGAAGAAGAAGAGAAGAGGTAATATTCCTTCTCCAGTCATAAAATCTTTAATAAAATCGGTTTTTTACATTTACCTTAGTTCCTCGGTAGCTTCCCCTTCCTTTTTATGCGAAAACACAACCTTGGTCGGTCTCAGCAGTATCGCAATCTGAAACCAACAAGCGAATTTAAACTTCTTAATATTTTGATATCCCAATACAACTTGTGTAATTAATTCCGGAGACAAAGCAACGCGCGACCATTCGTGAAGATTTAGATTTGAGATTGATTCCAAATTAAATTACGGAAATAATTACAACTTGTAACTGTATTGGTAATTTGTTAGGTAATATGAAACTGGGGAATGAAGTGGCAAATTATGGCTTAATTTGTCGTTTTCATGTTGATTGTCACTGAGATATATTTAGGCGATACGTATCGCGAGCATTTGTTACGCGACAAATATTAATATTTGTTTAGAAGCTTACTATTCAGCAAATATTAATATTTGTTTAAAAGCTTATATTGAGTTCAACACAAGACAATGTTTGTTATTTATGTTCTTTCTCCAAAATTAGTTTACTGATATGTTATGTCTGTTTTATTATTATATACTTTTTATTATTGATTGTAGTCAATCGTAATATTAATTTACACCTTACTATTGTACCGAGTCTGGTTCTTTTAACCAAACAGACAGATGTCTTGCTGGGGAGTTTGTTCCGCCACTTCTTCTGTCCAGCAAAAACACTAGGAAGTGTCGAAGGGTGGGGCGTTTTGGGGGACTGTCTCTTGTAAATAAGTAAAGTAAATTTTGACGTTCGAAAAGTGCTGATTATCAGCCTAGTTTGAATAAAAGACTTTTGATTTTGATTGCGAAACTAATGATCGGGGTTTTGTTAAACTGTTTCATAATTATACCTAATTCTTGACGTTCAAGAAGAAGAAGACCGAAGCATATTTCTAATAAATGACTTTTAATTTGGCTTTGATTTTCGTGAATCCTACTAATATTATAAATGTGAAAGTTTGTGAAAAATGGATGTGTGGATGTTTGTTACTCTTTCACGCAAAAACTACTGAACGGATATGGATAATTTATTTATAAAATTTGGTGCACAGATAGTTTATAACCTGGATTAACACATAGGATAGTTTTTATCCCGATTTTATCATCCTGTGGGATAATTTTCGAGTTGTAGCGGGCGAAGCCGCTGGCATCAGCTAGTACTGAATAAAAATGTTCGTTTCGTGAATGAATGTCAAAAGCTCCATGACGAATGTTGACAAACAAATTCATGGTGCGAATGTTCTCGGTGATAACCGTTTTTGAGATAAAGTAAGTGAGATTCTGGCAATCTCACTTACTATCATCATCATCATCTCAGCCAAAATACGTCCACTGCTGGACACAGGCCTCCACCAGAAGGGAGGATTTGCCATAATCGCCACGCTTGACAGGCGGGTTGGCGATCGCAGTATGGTTGTTATGGAGGCACAGAGAACGCTGCTGCCCATTCTCTGGTAAGTCCCTTAGTCGCGTCTTACGACACCCAAGGGAACATATGGGATGGTGCTATACTTTACGTCCTCCTTTTCTCACTCACATACCTCACATTAAATAACTATTTAATCACGTAATACTAGGTGTATTAGGACATAAATGAGTTAGGTACTAATTTAAAGTACAAAAGCGTAGGCGTAGCGTGACATGGGCTCCAACATAATCCATAGTATATCTAGGAATACAAAATCCAGAAACAGCAGCATACCAAATCAGAAATATGCAAATATTCTGTTTATCATTGAAATATCCCGAGAGTCGGGATGGCATAATATTTGATATTTTTCCGATGCCGATTGGGCTTATGTGGGCGCTCAGCGGTTTGTGGGGCTCAACCGAAACCCGTGGCTTATACGGACTGTATTTTGTGCAGTAAATTGGCCATTAATTATTGTGTGGTGTGGAGATCGTGAATAAATGGTAGGTTATGGTTTTAATTGATTACGAAAGTTGTAATAAACTGTACAAGTATAAACTTTAAATAAATGTCAAGAAGAGTTAGTCTGTAATAAGTAAAATTATAAGGACGAAGAAATATAAGTATCCAATCAGCATCAATTATCTTCGTAGCATCTAATCTAATCAAATATTACAGTGAGGAAAACATACAACCTTGTTGGAGTCTGTTTTATTGATTTATTACATTGTACCTAGTTATTTTAAATGGTACTACTGCTCCTACTAAAAATTAGTCGCCTTCATTATAATTATGCACGTGTACTTGCCTCTCCATTTTGTCGCATCCTGTTAACTCGGTAGAAACAGTAGCCGCACATGAATAATGTCAGACATAACTGGAACAAAAAGTAATTATACCTAAGTCACTACACCTTTTGGTTGCAACGTCTATCAGTAAAACATATAGGTATACTAAACTCACAAGTCTAGACACTTTCGGTTTTCAAATCTTAGTTATTTTACTGTAATTTAAATCAGAACAGCAGGAAACTTCAAAACAACAAACAATCAAGAACCCTTTTTCTATCGTCATGTTCGTAAACAACTTATTCTTTATTTATCGTGTGGTTAGGGCCTACAAAGCCTCTAATAGGACAACGTTACGTCCTCAGACGATGCGAACTGCGTGAATTGTCACTGTCTTGTTTCCTTTGACTTGACTACCGAGGTTCTTCGCGGTGATATGAATCATGCTGTCAACCACTTCTTTCTTTGTTTTCGTTGCAGTCACAACGCGTGTAGCGTGGCTAAGGGGGATATGTCATTACAGAAATTGTTTATAGTCAATTTTCACCGTTTCCTTTGTACGTATTTTGCAGTCGACAGCAGGTGCTATCCGTATTTCTTTGTCGCCGATCTCGAGAATGGCACATTTAAATAAAGTAGCGAGTAGCCAGGTAAACAGGTGTCGGAAACGACAACACGTTTGTAAACAAGAAACAATGCGAATTGGATGGCAGGAAAATTGAATAGGAATTTACAGTATCGTGCTGTTGTAGGAATGCTTTTGCATTAGCTATTCTAATTGCCAAGTTGTTAGCAACAGTTGAGATAATGTGCAACCATTTGTACTGTGTCATTATCATCATTTCACCGAATGATGTCCACTGCTGGACATAGGCCTCCCTCAAGTGTCGCCACATTGACCAGTTCCATGAGTCTCGCATCAAGAGGATTCCTACATTCGTCACCAGGTCATTGGTTCATCTAGTGGGAGGTCATCCAACGCAATTAGGTTAGCGGTCGTCACTCCAGAACGTTCCGTAATTTTTTTTCGGTTCAAAAATAAGTGGTCCTACAGCAACCGCTAATGGTCCTTTCATACACTTGCGAGCAGGGACTGAAAGCGGTTACCTTTAAAGGTTAAGATACCTCAAAAATATACCGGTACCGGTTTAAAATAAAGGTTGATCTATACCGGTACCTTCATAAATAAAGGTTGGGCTAAACCGTTTTTAACCCTTACACGATTTCGGTACCGAAATACATGCGAGACGGGGCGCGGCGCGCGTGTGCGCGGTTGAACACGTTAGAACTTGTGTATTTTGTACATTTTGTTTGCTACTCTTTTACTTAACTCTTTGTGGTGTGTGTGAGTGGCGAGGCGGTGCGTCAAAGAAAACCCCTATTTATTAAGGTTTAGGTACCGCTACCGATACATTTATAACGGTTATGGTACTTCTACCGAAATATACCGGTATGCATTTCTAACCTCAAAATTCCGCTACCGAAAAAAATAACGGTATCGAAATATTTTGGTAACCCTTATTTAACGGTATGACGTCATATCGAAATTTAAAGGTACCGTAATTTTTGGGTAACTCAGTCCCTGCTTGCGAGTCCCAAAGTTGACTTTGGGTCCTCACACGCTTGCGTTAAAACTACTATTAGTTAATGACAAAGTATACTCAAATTAGAAAGTCTAATTTAACACTAGTAGGTAGTTTAAGTACTTAACACCACGCTAGGGTACTACCACAAATGTTTTCAATTCGTGACCCATTCTAAACTAACTCACTAAACCAATGTAAACTCGACTTAAAGTTGTAAGAACTTCATCCCAGTGTTTTCTAGTTCTAACGCTAGGGCTTAAGGAACTGGCCAAGCGCGCTGAGACTAGGATTTTAATTTTAAAGCTCTAAAAATACGAAGAGATTTTTGTGAGGTAGGTAAAGACTTATATTGGAATGAAAATAATTACCCTTACTTGAAGTAACATATTCTAAATTTCTAAGGAACCAGCAGGATTACCAGCTGTACAATATTATGTTATTATTGTCTGGAGAGTCAATTCCAGGTAGGGCAATACTGGGTCTTTCCATAAAGTATTTCTAAGTATAGTTCAAGGTCTGGATTTAAACCTAATTGGTTATAATACGTTTTCCCCTTAATTAACGGGACTTAAACATTACTGCGTGAATTGTGGGTCCCATTTTCGGCGAATATACGTGGATATTGTGTAGGTGCCTTTACAGCGAGACAATGCAGAAATTATTATCTTAACTCTAATACCTATAATTATGCCTTTATCAAAATGCTTTTAAAATTTTAAAGTTGTAACTAGATACGCCTTGATAAAAGTACCACTCAATCATAAGATCATCTACACTACGATGAAAAATGTTAATCACCAATGAACTGAACATGTCGGGCCATAAATAATAGCACAGCGCACTTATTATTCAAGACGTTTATGTGTTACTTAGCTTATTAATACAACACAACACCATATCTCATGGGGCAAGACAAGAAACAGACAAGAAACGATCGGATTAAAAACGTGTCGTATTTCTACCACGAACGACAAGACTAGTGACCAGGGGTCTCCATTGCCCTTCAATTGTAACAACTGTCATGGGGGTCTCTGCCCAGCAGTGGAATATGTATATAGTAATATTTCTGCCACGACTTCAACAGTATTGACATAATTCAGCTTTTGAGTAGCTGATATTGAAACCAACACATTTTCAACTTTCTCATCATAGTTACCGCTGATATAATGTAACTTTCTCTAGACCAAATGGAGTTTTCTTGACTTGTCAGTATCTACAACGTTATTTACAAATAGAGGACAGCAGTTGAAATTATGACAGGGCAAACTTACCAGTATGATTAACAACAATATATCAATGTAAATAATAATCATATTTCACTACAACACTTTACACCTTATAAACAATCACTTAAACATTATATTAATAGAAAAATAAACTATTTTGCTAAACAATACACTGACTGACTCAGAATATTCTGAGCTGATACTCTCTCGGACACCATTGGTTTATAAAAATATTGTTGGCATTTTTCTCGTTCATGATTGGTCAGAATAGTTTTTGGCTCTGTGCTCATTGGTTGAGTATCGATGTGAATCTGGGGATGCCAATGGGGTTGCTCTATAAACAAGGGATGATTCGTCTGCAGTGAGTTTGGTACGGAGCATTTGAAAACATTAGACAGTTTAATGCCTATTAAGTTGTATGCATCTCTGAGGCTAGCCATGGTGTCGATCTGTGTGTCTTAAAATAGCATCATCATCTTTCTGCCCTTCTCCTATTCTATTTGGGGTTGGCGTAACACGTTTTCTCCTTCCATTCTCCCCTGCCAGTCGTCATGACATCATTTAATCCTTTCTCTTTCATATCATTCCTCACACATGCCATCCATATTTTCTTTGGCTTCCCATTCCTCCATCCATCAATAATAATACGGCATCGCATTGTTTAAATGCTATTAATGGTTATCTTGAAGTAGGTCATGCTTCTCAGTCACAGTAATGTAACTGACGTTTTGAAAACCTCATCTACCTAGTGTGCATATCTTTGGCACGCTGTGGTGGGCCTTCTTCGCACAAACGATCCATTGGAACAACACACACGCACCAGATACGCATGTCATAATGTTCATACACACACGCACACTCATGCACGGTCGAAATAATAGTAATTACTTTTGCACCGCATCACACTTGTAATGGCTGCTTAAACTCGGTGGTAATGGAAGTAACTGGTACCTATAGCGCAAGAATTTCTTTGTAAAATTCTAGATTAAACCCAGTTGCACGTGTTTTTATCTCGCCACTAACTTATAAAGTCCAATTTTAGATACAATTATTCTAAAATAGGTGAAGCAGTAATTAATATTGTTCACTAACTGTCTTACAAGCGTGACACCGCTTATCATCTTCCCTCTTTCTACCTTCCTTCCCATCTGCACCACTATGCTAGTCTGTGGCACGCCAGTGGGTGCTGGCGCCAGCACTGTCGCGACGTCTGCCGCCTTCGCCGCGACCTAGTTACGTATTCGCCTGCTAACTGGCCTCTGCTCATACCTGTAGTGGCATAGCGCAATGATACCTAGATAAGGCCTTTTTAAAATTGAAATTGAAAGTGCAATGGACTTTAGTAGGGTTTTAATCGGGATAATGTTCTGTATTTAATGAAATGGAAACCTCAAACAGAATTCCAAGTCAAGAAATTCCAAGAAAGTCTCGAGGTTTTCTTAAGAGTTTATTGAAATATCAAAGGCAAAGGACTTTTGTAAAATAATAAATTCTGCTTCACTTATAAGTATTGTACATTGATACACAAAAAAAAACAATATGGTTGGTGGAGTGACAAACACGGTCTCACAATTTTACCTTTTGGTTCAAGTTAATAAATCCATTCAAACATATGATTCTAATTAGTTTGTCTGTTAGATTATCGAAAAATATTGGATACGTATTTTTTGTTTTATCAAATCAACAAAAAATTACAAAGATAAAACGCGTCAAAGATTTGAGTGGGGCTTGTGACATCACTCGCCGGTGAAAAAATGTCATACTAATGTCTTACAATTTGACGTCACACGAGTTTTCAAAGCACAGTATCGTCTTCATTGCTTGTTTACGAGATAAAAATATGTGTCCAATATTTTTTGAAAATCTATCTGACGGACTATTTAGATTTTTTTTTGTCAACTTACCTATTGAATCATCTATCCGTTGGTCTCCATTGCAATTTAGCAATTATATAATACATCAAAAGATTAACAGAAAAAGTTCTCCATTTAAAACTCCCTCTATAGTATTCCAATATCATAAAAAGCTATCGTAAAACCAAAAACATTTTAGGAAACCCACAACTTTCTGAACAGCCATAACACATGTCAACCCCTTAAAATATATCCCCAAAGGAAAAACTTTTGGGGCGAAAACCCCTTACCTTGAAAATAAGGCGATTGGGTCGAAAGTGTTAACTAAAACAAAACATTGTCGTCTTAAATGGCAGGCAAGAGGAGAGCAATCCGGTACCTTTGGCAGTAAACATGTTGGGACAGAAGTTCAGCTACATATTTAACTCCACTATACAGGGTGTAAATCAACCCATCACACTGCCGTCAACCAAGCATTCTGTACATCAAACTAAGTACCTCTACGCAGTAGCGGCGATCGGCGGCGGCGACCTCTCGCGTCCGGCCCTGGTGCAAGCCATGGTCCGGGGCGAGGAGGAATGGGACGCCGTCGCCTCCTTCTGCGAAGCAGTGATGCTAGCGAAGGAGGTGGTGGAACGTGAGAGGGAGAGAACCTCTCGTCCCAGCCGCCGCGTGAGGCGCTCCGGGCGTCGGGGGCCACGTGATGGTTTCTGGCCACCGTAGACGCGGGCCTGTGGACGGTGAGTGATGGGTAAGCTCGCCGTCCGTCCGTCTTATGACGACGACAGGCCGTGTCGACGGCGCGTTCGTGTTCCACGCGCGCCTCAAAGAGATGTCAGCAACATGGAAGGGGCCCGCAAGGGCCGACGCCTGTCGAGGCTGCGGGTTGTCCGCAAGGGATACCGCGGCCTCGACATTAAGGGCGAAGAAGGAACATGGGTGGTTTTTAGTCAGTAGAAGTCTGACACTCCCTTTCGCTCTGCCCAAGGTTATTTGGGTCATAAATCACATTTTACGGTAAAACTCAATGTAGCACTGTTAAAACATTGTGCTAGTGGGTGCTTTGAATAGTAAACGGATCATAGAGGTAATTTAAGTAAAGTTATAACCTGAAAAACTAGTATTTACAAAAACAGCTGTGAAAAATTTGAAAGTTTGACCCCCAATGTAACTAGGAGGTTCCCAGTCGGTCAAAACAAAAAAATTGATCGCAGTGGTGGGTAGAACTAGTGCCTTTCGTTTGCGTTAAGGGTACTTTTACACCCTATATAAATCAAATCTGCATAACTTTGATAAATTTAGTAGAAGAGCAATTATGTAACAAAAAACGCTCAGCAGCTCAGGTGATTTGAAGATATCATCATCATTTTCTTGCCCGTATCCCAATTCATTTGTGGTCGGCGCAACATGTCTTCTTCTTCCATACTGCTCTGTTACTCGTCATTTCATGCGACTCCTCCTTTCTTGCCATATCATTCTTAACACACACTCATTTCTTTAGTCTTTTTCTACTTTTATAACCATCATCATCATGGGGTTTGGGTTGCCGCACTTAGTCCTTGAAGTGGACCATTGTGCGTGAGCCATGTTGGCCGATTACTCCAACCAGCCCACCGCCCTCCAGAAGCAGATTAGACTTCCCGGTCTCCTCAGGGCATCCGCAAGGGATCTTGGTGTTCCTAGGTTCCTCACGAATCTTGGTAACGCCTGTGCACTTAAGGAGCACATGCGCCACCGTTTCCTCCGCCTCCATGCATGCTCTGCACAGGGGACTGTCAGTGACTTCTAGGGTGTGGAGGTGTTTATTCAGTGAACAATGTCCAGTGATGGTCCCCGCCATCAGACGCAGGCTATCTCTTTTATAACCATCTACATTCATACTCAAAACTTTTAAATGAGATTTTCCTCATTCCGCCGCATCACATGCCCGCCAGACATGCACCACGACAATCGATTACCACACAACTTTCACCACTTTCAGACTTCTTTTTGACGAGAGTGCAGCAATAAGCATCACATAAAGTAATTGTTGAGCTCAGTAGCACACTTGTTGGCTGTTCTATTGACGGCCTGTGGGCCAATAGTATTAGTTAAGCAGACGACCGGTTGCTACTGAGTTCGTCAATTAGTTCACTCAAGAAGATG
This sequence comes from Diarsia brunnea, assembly GCA_949774965.1. Taxonomy (NCBI): domain Eukaryota; kingdom Metazoa; phylum Arthropoda; class Insecta; order Lepidoptera; family Noctuidae; genus Diarsia; species Diarsia brunnea. The sequence continues at coordinate 640,177 of OX459016.1, read as the reverse complement.
TTGGAGGTCCGCGAGGCCTATGCAGAAGCGCACGGACAGGTATACCATCAATTCATCATTATCTGGCTAGCCTTTTCTGCCTCCTAGGAATTTTATTTATCAAAGATTTTGTACAGAGAAAAAGTGAATCGCGTCTGATAACCATCTTACCAGAAACATGGTTGCCCATAGTGCGGTTGATGGCAGAGCCCGCGCGCTTAACTTTTACACTAGACAAAAACCACAACCAATTTTGTAATTTGTCTTATTTTTACCAACGTTTGTGTTTTTACAAGTTTGTGTATTTCATGATTATTTTTGGGAGTCAGAACGAGTTTATCTACTCCGTCTTACTTGGCATTGATAAGACAAACAGCGTCCCGAATACCCGATGACTTTAAGTTGATACTCAGCTACCTGAGCTAAGGTACGAGCTTGCTCGGGGCGTGTACTTTTGAATTTGCTCAATAATACAACAGTCAACTATGTGCATAATATTTATTGTTTGCTGCCGGTTTGTAAGACGAATGAATTAATTATCTGTTTGAGTTTGTTCGTGAAAGTTGCTGTAATTAAGGAATGTGGTCCAGCGTGATGGTTACGGTGTGCTTAGCCGTTAGCTCCGGTTTTATTATTCGGGCAGAAAACTGACATAGTTTCCATAGCTGTTTATCGATCACTTGACCGCGAGATGGCAGTGAATGCTTTTTAGGACTCCATACCTCAAAAGGAAAATATGGAACCTACCTTTATAGGATCACTCGTGTGTCTGTCTGTCTGTCCGACCATTCCCCCCCCCCCCCTTATCTCCGAAACTACTGAGCCCAAAATTTTGAAAAAAAATACAGAAATTAGTTCAACACTTATAGATTACAGGAAAACCTATAAGAAGTCAATGGCGTTAAAATAACATGGAAAATCTCTCAATATCTACTACAATCAAATGGTACAGAATCCTCCCGTCGGGGCTGCGGGTTGTTCGCAAGAGATACCCCGGCCTCGACATGAAGGGCTAAGAAGGAACATGGGTATTTTTTAGTCAGTAGAAGTCTGACACTCCCTTTTGCTCTGCCCAAGAGCGGGAGGGGTTATTTGATGATTATCCACCCGCCAAAAAAAAACAAAATGGTACGGAACCCTGCATGTGCAAGTCCGACTTGCGCTTAGCCAGTTTTTAATCGATAATATTCTCTTCTAATTCAATGGTGACTTAGATAAGGGTTAATAATTCAGTACTCCAGCGGCAAGGCTTCCGGAAAACCACTTCTCATAGACTACATTCAACACATACATATTTATGCATGTGTTTTCTGAAGGGATGAGATGATTTAAACTGTTGTTAACTTGCACGTACTGATGAATTGGTGAAAAGGCTTTTACCCCGATAGTAGGGGGTGGATTACCTCCTCAGATGATTCTTTTAAGGGTCCTCTCTCGAAAAAGCTTAAAAACAGCGTGCAGATGAAGCGGTTTTTCACCGGCACTTACAGAGAAATTACATCTGAGAATTTTTTTTAGTAATCTACATAATATGACACGTAATTTGGTTTAGCCACAATTTTTGTATCGGTATCACATAATAAGAAAAAAAATCCACAAAATCACCTCCAAATCGTTGAATGGAACCATTTTACTCCTTCATTTTTTAACAAAATAATATAAAAAAAATATCTACTGCTTTGAAATACAAAGGAAAATAATTTGGTTTTGTTACTTTTTAAAAATATGTATTATTTTAATTATAATAAATGAAAAACGCGTCCGTTTAGAGTCCGTATCTACGACCGAGAGAGGTAGTTTGTATGCACAAGGTCATTGGCGTGAATACAAGCCTTAAATGCAGCCTACTTCTCTATAACGTTGCATATCAATTCTCAATCTCTTTATTCCCGTAAAGTAAAAACCGTGACTGATAAACCTTCATAATAAAAAGCTACCAACATCAGGTGTTGGTTAAATAAAGTTGTTAATTTCCTTCTGCCTCAAACGACGACGGTTAAATTAGACTTCATTAATAAACCGCTAAAAATAACGGTTATTTTTGGTCTGTTTACGTGCAAAAGTGGTTTTTATAACGGAGGGTCAAAGGATTGCTAGCAATAGAAATGAGGGTGAGTATTAGGTACGTAAATATGCGGCCTACTTCTAAATAAGTCAGACTTTTTTTTAAACTTATTATAACATAACATTTATTTATTTTCAGGCATTTTTGGCCCATAGACAAATACCTTACAGACTAACATACATATTACTATGATATAATACAGCTTGTGTTAGTATAATGAATATTTTTTTTTTTGGCGGGTGGAAAATCATTAAATGACCCTTACCGCTCTTGGGCAGAGCGAAAGGGAGTGTCAGACTTCTACTGGCTAAAAACCACCCACGTTCCTTTAAAGCCTTTGCGCCGAGGCCGCGGTATCTCTTTCGAACAACCCGCAGCTCCGACGGGGCCTTATTGAACCTTAAAACTATATTAGTGACACACAACACCAACAATAAGATATTTAGAAGGAAAAATAAAACTTAGCATAACACCTGTTTGGCCCCGAATAGTTAGACGAAACCTAACTCTAGCCTATTGCCATCAATCGGGCCCGAATTCAGACTCGGTGGCTACTGAGATATTCTTGATAAGATACCCCAAATATCATTTTGCGTGACCTGAGATTGGAGCCCAAGACCTCAGTAGCAGCTAGTGCAACCACTATCCTAACGAGGTCTTAAGATGATATTAATATATAACAAACAAATAGTAAGTAAATAGGGTAGTTAACTAAAAAAATAGATAATAGATTTCCAAATTTTTCTTTTTTCACGTAAACAAAGAATGAAGACGATACAGTGCTTTGAAAACTCGTGTGACGTCATATTCTAAGACATTAGTATAACATTTTTTACCGGTGAGTGACGTCACAACCCCCCACTCAAATCTTTGACGCGTTTTATCTTCGTCAATTTATATTGATTTGATAAAATAAAAAATACGTATCCAATATTTTTCGATAATCTAACAGACGGACTAATTAGAATCATAATTATCTTTTAGTCAGTCAACATCCCTATTGTGTGTAAAGTAAACGATTATCACCAAATCGAACAATGGCGAACAAACCAACTACTAAACAATAATCGACTAAAGATCGAAACTCGAAAACTATCGCTTTATATTCAGAATGAAGTTAGAATCACCTCACAATGACATAACAACACAACCAGTACTCAAATAGAACCTAGACCGAATTCTAATTAGATTTTAATCTATTTTATTGTTCTACTTCGCTCTTGTGCTACCAAGTTTTAATTGATCGTAGGAATTAATGGTGTAATAAGCCTAGAGGTAAGATTTATCGTAACCGGTTTAATGTTTACTACATTTACCGGTAGTAGCAGGAAGTATGAGGCGTTAGGACTTGGGTCTGTGATTTGTTGTGTTGTAAGTTAGTTCTAGGGACTTAGGTATGTGATTTGTTGTCTTCTTAGTTCTAGACTTATAGTAGTAAATAATAGAAGGTTAATGTCGGTATGATGTATGGGTTTGAGAAACAGGGACCTAATAGGGTAGTTAACAAAAAAACTCTAATTAGTCCGTCAGATAGATTTCCAAAAAATATTGGACACGTATTTTTTCTTTTTTCACGAAAACAAACAATAAAGACGATACAGGGCTTTGATAACTCGTGTGACGTCATTTTCTAAGACATAAGTATGACATTTTTTACCGGTGAGTGACGTCACAACCCCCCACTCAAATCTTTGACGCGTTTTATCTTCGTCAATTTATATTGATTTGATAAAATAAAAAATACGTATCCAATATTTTTCGATAGTCTAACAGACGGACTAATTAGAATTATATTTTTTAAGTCAGTAAACATCCTTATTGTCTTTGTCAGTATCTAAGTTGTGTACCTATCTGTTATACGATATTTACAATTACTGGTATGGTAAAATTAATATAATTAATAATTTTACTAGAAAAAGTCCTATACGATGCAGTTGTTTTAATTTTTAGGGTTACGTACCTCAAAAGGAAAAAACTAAACCGTTATAAGGTCACTCGTGTAATGTCTGTCCGTCTGTCTGTTTATTCGACCATTCCCCCCCCCCATTATCTCCGAAACTACTGAGCCTAAAATTCTGAAAAAGATTCAGAAATTAGTTCAACACTTATAGATTACAGAAAAATCTATAAGAAGTCTATGGTGCTAAAATAACATGGAAAATCTCTCAATATCTACTACAATGATACGGAACCCTTTATGTGTAAGTCCGACTTGCCAGCACTTGCACTTGGCCAGTTTTAAGAGCAAGAACACTATGAGAATCAACAATAGTCCATACTAAACCAAAATAGAGAATTTTAGGTAGAATATAGGCTTCCCTATGTTTCTTTAAAATTGTCTCTATTTCGCTCTATAGTGCCGTCACGTTACAGAGCTTATCACCATCAGCTTATTAATGTTCCCACTGGTGGGACGTGAGACACAGGCCTCTTCTTTTTGAGAGCGAATGGGCTTTATTTAACTACCACGCGGGCCCAGTGCGGATTGGTAGATGTCACAAGTCTTCGAATTTTTGGTTTTAAGACATTTCCTCACGATGTTTTCCTTCACCGTTTTTGAGAGCAGCGGTGATGAAATAAGTTACATGAAGTAAGGCCGCACGCCAGCCACCGCCGCTCTACAGAATTAGATTACGTCTAATAGGCTAAAATTTAATGACAAATCCAATTCAGAGAGTCCAACGCAGAGAGTCTAAGGCAGAGAGTTCAAGTCAGAGATTGCAAGGTAGACAGCAGGAAAAATCGTACATATCAGATCAGTTACATAATTTACAGAATAATGGCGTCAGCTTTAATTATAAATGACCCGCATTTACCTCAGCAGGTAAAAAAGTATCTTTTCTAAACAAAAAGGTTAAAATTTTAAGCATAAATTATACAGGCTATGAAATAATTAAGGGTAGCATTTTCCTGGATTAATTAAAGGGGATTTTTTAATTGCTATTTTTATAGGGGAGGGATTGCATTACAGATCTTTAATCACTTAATTTTTTACTAAAGAAAATGTGACTTATTGTAAAAGTAGTGGACTTTATAATAATTCATAAGTAACTGGTTATCAAATCTAAATATTCAACAGACTTGCATGTTGCGACAACAACTACAAAGAAAACGAGTTAAAGAAATATTGTTAAGGTGATGATATAAATGATGAGATGATACTAACGCGTACTCAACGCAAAGCAAGTCGTATAGCCTAAGGTCGTGGCACGGCCGCACGGGGTGTTAACATTTAATTTTATTTGAAATTACTTGTCCTTAAGATTTATTAATCTTCAGAACAGGCTTCCTATTCAATTTCTACCGATTAATCAATATAGACAAGTATCAACTTCCTACCCTCTAAAATACCTTTTATCTTTATTTACAAATATAAAGTGTTTAGCCAAGAGCAGCCCTTAACAGTTGGACCCGGAGAAACTCGATCAGCCCACTAACTACTACCCCTGGGACCTCGCAACACGATATTATTTGAAAAGTAATCCTTTTCATAACAGAGGGTGAAATTTAACGTTCCTTTAAGGGATGTTTGTAAAGGTATTTTTATAAGGGTTATTTTAGATGATTTTATTTGATTACGTTTTTAAAACTGATGTTGGGTAGTTGGAATCAATAATATTGTTTGAATACAATGATTTATTAAAATGAGAGCGTTTTAACATTAAGTGCAACATGTTTTGCGATTCTGCTGACCAATAAAATATGGTTACATTTCTTTTCATATCTCTTTTTTACGAGAACTCTAAGAATAAAACTCATATCCCCATAAAAAACGTGTAATTTAAGGAAATAAACCAGCGCCAGCGATAGGCGTAACATTTTTACGATAACCGATGATACCGCAAATGGAAACTTTTCCATTTCATGTACAATGTTGCCAACTCAAATAAACATCCAACTTTCAAAATTACGTTTTATCTGTCGTGCACTCAGCTTGCCAACTTTTACGACAAAATCTACCAAAAAAAAGAGCAAAATGTTTCACGTCGAAGTAAAGTTATACCCTTAATTATTTCCTCATTTCAGCACATTGGGGAAATTCGTGGAAAAATTTCAGTTGGAGAACAATTTTCTCCAAATATTCTTTTATAAGTTTATTTAATAAGGGCTCTTTTTGAGATTGAGTAATTGAAATGTAACAAGAAAGTGGGATATGAATAATTGTGCTTGAAAATTTTAAGGTCAAGGCATTTTCGATCAGTATCTAATGTTCAGACGCGATTCGTACATTATTAAACTGCGCATTGTAAGTAGTTTACAATGCGCAGTTTACTACCATTTTAGTTTCTGTGGCCTGAAAATATAAAATAAATAGTTGGCTTCTCTTGAATCAATTTATTTGGAGAAGAACTATAACAGGGTTTAATGGCAATCAGATTAAAAGCCTTTCCTTCTTCTCTCAGTCTGCATTCGCTTCAATAGGATGGAAGGCAATAGTCACTTATCATTAACCACTTTACTGAAACTTCATAACCGACATAAAAAAAAAGAGAAGGTTCTATGTTCCGGCGTACAATTATGAATCAATTTTGTTCTTTTTACCCGACTACGGCGAAGCCCAAAAGGAGGGTTATGTGTTTGACCTGTATTTATGTTTGTATGTATGTCCGTTTCTTTGTTTCCTCATAACTGACAAGAATAATATATACGTCGTTAGATTCGTCTTGGTGGCGCGAGTGTCACTGGCTACATTAAAATTAAAGAAAGAAAAATATCTGATTTTGGGGGCCATGTCGCAGAAATTAAAAAAAATTATGTTCTCCATTACCATCCAGTAGGGTATCAAAATGAAGGGTTTTAAAAGGAGATAATAATAAAATAACAATATGCAACTTATATTTTTAAAAGAAATTCAACAAATCGTATAAAAAAGTCAAATCGTCTGCAGAGTATTTTACGTAACCAACTAAACAGATGGAAATAAAAAGTAGTTAAAAAACTTAAAAACCCGACTGAAAAAACTGAAAAGCAAAAAACAACCACAATTTAAATTCAACAAAACTTGGAAGCAGGCGGGGTTCATTCTATTTGCTCTCTTTTTTTAATTTTAGATTTTAATTTTAAAGTTAATAACAACGTGTCCAGAAACACGACTGCGATATTCAAAATCAAAAATCAAAATCAAAACTCATTTATTCAAACTAGGCTGATAATCAGCACTTTTCGAACGTCAAAATTTACTTTACTTATTTACAAGTGACAGTCCCCCAAAACGCCCACCCTTCGACACTTCCTAGTGTTTTTGCTGGAAAGAAGAAGTGGCGGAACAAACTCTCCATTCAGACTCTCTATCTATTTTCCACTTTGATAAAACTGTAAGCCAACCCAAAAATATAATATACAAGACAACATTGCTTAACAAACTGTTATATCAATAAAATTGACTCGTTAAGGGGCGTGTCCTTTAAGAAGGGCTAAGAAAATTGATTACCGGCAGAATAAGATTTATAGGGCCAAGGATATTAGCAAATTATGATGGATGACTTGTAGGGACTTACTTATGAATGCTTTATGTGTCGGTTTAAGAGATTGATATGTTACGGGCTGGCCTTGAAGTTGTTATTATGTTATCATCAGCATTTATTGCGTAAGCGGTGCGCGTGTATGTCTTGATGAATGGACGGGGACAAACCTAAATGTGTTTCAATGTATTGTGGTAAGGGTTGTGGGGCATGACGGTTCACACAAAACATGCGTTAATGAACACACATAACATAACATCACGCCTGTAATCCCCGAAGGGTTAGGCAGAGGTGTACCTAATAGTACACCCACGTTTCGCCGGTTATGTTTAAGTCCCATGTAATAGGGGGCGAGCCTATCGCCATCAACCGGGCGCAAATCCAGACTCCGTGGCTGTTACTGATTGAGTGCCTGTGCCTCGAAAAGTACGTTAAGACGTTATTCTCGGCTGTAATTGACAGCCGAGAATAACGTCTTAACGTACTTTTCGTACGTATTTTACGTAGATCTCTGACAGTCGTTAAGTAGTCAGACCCGTCGTAAGAAGCCTTGTTGTTTACAAGTTTTACACAGAGTAGTTTCGTGTGCCTAAAACTAATTTACTTATGAATATTAACTAATAAAAACACATATTGATTATTAACTAGAGTTTAACTAATATAACATTAACAATTTTTAAATCTATAGATTATCGGCAAACGGTAGTTCGGTTACAACTTGTCTTCCGACAAAGGCCTCCTCTAAAGATCTCCAGTCTTTTCTTATTTTAGCAATGCGAGTCCATGTTGAACCCGCTATTTGCATGACGTCGTCCTCCCATCTCCTAATCTGTCTACCTCTATTTCTCTTTAAGGGTACCATTCTGGCCGCCGCGGGAGGCGTCCCGGGCGTCCGGGGCCACGTGATGGCTTCCGGCCACCGTAGACGCGGGCCTGTGGACGGTGAGTGATGGGTAAGCTCGCCGTCCGTCCGTCTTATGACGACGACAGGCCGTGTCGACGGCGCGTTCGTGTTCCATTCGCGCCTCAAAGAGATGTCAGCAACATGGAAGGGGCCCGCAAGGGCCGACGCCCGTCGGGGCCGCGGGTTGTTCGCAAGACATACCGCGGCCTCGACATGAAGGGCTAAGAAGGAACATGGGTGGTTTTTAGTCAGTAGAAGTCGGATACTCTCTTTCGCTCTGCCTAAGAGCGGAAGGGGTTATTTGATGATTTTCTACCCCCCCCCTAAAAAAAAAAAAGGGTACCATTCTGTAATTAGTTTTGTCCATTTTTGTTTCTTTCATCATATGCCCTGTCCATCTCCACTTCAGCTGTTTGTACGTTGTGTACGTATTCTTAAACTTGGTTTTACTTTTGATGTCTATTAATTTTTCACGGTCCTTTCTTCTGACGCCTATTGCACTTCTTTCTATGCTGTTTAGTCAAATTTTAATTTTATTTGCTAGATGTTCTGTCAATGCCCAAGTTTGACATCCGTAGAGTAGACATGGTAGAATACACATATTATATACCTTCCTCTTTTCATAGAATAGAATAGAATCTATATCTTCTGTATCTTTGTTCTGAAATCTATATCTTTGTTCTTCATCACTTCACTGACTGACCAATATCTTTACTCTTCTTTCAATTTCGTTTTCCATGCAGCCTTCAGTAGATATTAGCTGCCTTAAGTATATGTATTCCTGTACGTACTCTATTTGCTCATTCTTTACTTTTATCGTATCTTAGGTGTAATTACTAAATATTAATATATCTTGAAGCATCATGCAAATGTGTAACTACGCCGTATGTACCTTTTACAAACGCGAAACGCATTATAACTCCAAGTTTCTGCTCGTAATATGAAACGTTTTGTATCATTAAAAACCCTCATTATTTTCTACATTTAAAACCAAAAAGAGAAACCCAAAAACAGTAATCCTCTAAGCATGATGACTCAATACGAAGGGTCTCTAATTCATCCGACCACACATTGTCCTCTTTGGGGACAGCTTTATAAAAACGATATATCCACCGCAAATAATTACTGAACATATACTTCGACATTAGGAACCTGTCCGGAAACAGGGGTGTCCCGAAAAGGGTGTAAATATAAATGTATACAATACTGGACATAGGACACTTCCCTGAGGTATGAACGACGGATCGTAGAAAGAAGGTTTTGTAAGGATGTGGTGTCGCTTCAATATATGAACAAAATTGTGACAACGCCAATATCCTATAACCTTTTAATTTACAAATCGTATGAAGTTTTGTCTTTTTATCATTCTTCAATGCTACTCGTACTTCATGCATATTATCTCTAACAAAGATTTTATCAAACAATAAAAATATAAATATTTTGTGACTAGTTCATTTCTATAGTTTTTTGCTTTGACAGTATAGGCTCTCTGTTTTTGAGAAATCTCACAAAGCAAAACCTATAGTGACTAACCTCAGAATTTTGCTGGGAATATAACAAAACATAACATCACATATGTAATCCCCGATGGGTTAGGTCGGTCTACCTTATACCCACAGTTTGCTAGTCATGTTTAAGTCCCATGTATTACAGGGCGAGCCTATTAACATCAACCTGCCACAAAACAACTGAACTGGCTGCAACTGAGCAAATTCACAATGGAAAAACCCAACAAGACTTTGCCCGACATGAGAACCGAAACCAGGACATTCTGCTCAGCAGCCACGCTAACGACCACCACACAAACAAAGCATTGAAAAAGAGGAATGGAAAAAGAAATGCAACTATCATATCCCAGGGCGTTACAACTGTTTTTCTTAATTTCATGATAAGCTTTGTAGACCCTTCGTCTCTCTCGGGGCTGGCCACTATGTAATCGGAAAATGTGGCGCGTAATTAAATATTGGGACTTGTTTAGTGAATTAGATCCAAGGTTGTATCCCCAAGGGTAAGTGGGGTTCAGCTCTCAAGGTTATTATTGGGAAATGAGGAAAGAAATCAATTTTAGCGCGGTGCGTGTATCTGGTTAAAGTCGCCAGGATAGTGTCAACACCTTGCCCGTCGGGGCTGCGGGTTGTTCGCAAAGGATACCGCGGCCTCGACATGAAGGGCTATGAAGGAACATGGGTGGTTTTTAGTCAGTAGAAGTCTGACACTCCCTTTCGCTCTGCCCAAGAGCGGGATTATTTGATGATTTTCCACCCACCAAAAAAAAAAAAAGGGTTAACGCCTTTTCCCAACTATGTTAAGGTCGGCTTCCTGTCTTACCGGATTCAACTGAATACCAGTATTTAACCTGATGCCTATCTGACCTTCACATTGCGATCATCATTTCAGCCAAAAGACGTCCACTGCTGGTCATATGCCTCCCTGAGGTGACGCCACATTGACCGGTCCCGTGCGTCTCGCATCCCGCGGGTCCCGCAACCTTCACCAGGCCATTGGTCCACCTAGACCGCACATTGCGATACCCATTGGTAATACAGGTTGACAGAATTTCGGGCCACTGATTACCTGTTTATTACTAACAAAGATCTACAAAAGAAACTGAGAAATATTAACCGATAGGATTGCACATTGGAACAGAGGGTAAATATTTCTCCGTTTTTTCTTCGCAAAACATAACTGGCGAAATGTGGCTGTTCCTATGATTAGGTGCACCTCTGCCTAAGCCTCCGGGCATTATTGCCGCGATGTTTTGTTATGTTATGATACGTTTAATCAGTTACCCATGGGGTCACATTTCCCATAATTGGCTGTCAGTAGCGATGTTGTATCTCAGTGGAGATAATATCACGAAGTTTCCCTCTTCCGTCTGTCTCGTAACAGATGTGTCTTGTTATGTGCCGGACGTGACGTCATTTGACGTGGAATGTGGCGCTAGTGTGATTAGTTACAAACAAAGACATAATAGGGATGTTTCTTGACTGTTTCCCGTCTGCTAGATTATCGAAAAATATTGGATACTTACGTGTATTTTGTCTAATCAAATTAATAAAAATTGACGAAACTGAAACGTGTCAAAGATCATGAATGGGGGCTTTTGACGACACTGGCCGGTAAAAATTTAATCCAATGTGACGTCACACGAGTTTTCGAAACACTGACTCGTCTTAATCTTTTGTTTACGTGAAAAAAGAAAAAAATGTGTCCAATATTTTTTGGAAATCTTTTTGACGGACTAATTGAATTTTTTCGTCAACTACCCTATATTATTTTTGTGATATGAGTGAATGGAACTGCCGTGTAGGTCGAGTGGTCGCAAGTACTACTGCTGAACATGGGGATTTGTATTCGATTTCCAGGTCGAATAAAGAATATTGCTGACTAATATTGTCCAGAGTCTGGATTTGTGTAATGTAAATAGGTTGGCTCCCAAAACATGGTACTTAAGTATGACTGGCAAAATGTGGGTGTATTGTAGTTACACCTCTGCTAAACTCCTCGAGAGTAACTGGCGTAATTTTTGTTACACCGCTAACAGAAATAGTACAACACAGTGCAAAAGAACTCATCTGTGGAAGAATAATAATACTAAAAAACATAACACTCTTTTTTTGGAGCAGTCTTGTAATAAGGTACTATTGGCACTAAACGGCCTTCCAGCATACATAGGTATATTTCTGTTATAAGGAACATCAAAAACACACATACCTACAACGATTAACGCTACGCTGAAGGATTGGGAACTTTTTCACGCAAGAAAAAAATGCTAAGTCACTTTTACTTACAAGGAAAACCTGCCTTTCTACATATTCCCTACATTTTCTTCCGAGTACATACATAAGTATGGTCTTTGTTTTTGTGTTAGTTCTGCTATGTGTGTGGATATATCTTCTAGATTATGATGAGGAACAACATTGTGCTACCTTACTTAATAAAAATGTTCCGTATGGTGTCAGTTCCGTATGGTGTCAGACGTACAGAATAGCACCATCCCATATCTTCCCGTGGGTGTCGTAAGGGACTTACCAGAGAATGGGCAGCAGCGTTCTCTGTGGCTGCGTAACAACCATACTGCGGTCGCCAAACCGCCTACCAAGCGTGGCAATTATGGCAAATCCCCCCCCTTCTGGGGGAGGTCTATGTCCAGCAGTGGACGTCTTAAAGTTGAAATGATGACTTAATAAAAACACTTATGAAACAAATTATTCGGACTCAACGATTGTCCATGTCTTCCGTAAAAGAATATTACCTACTATAATCATCACGCATGGTCGTGATTGTAGTATAATATGTTGTATGTTGGTGTATATGTGTGTATTGTGGTATGTTGTTTTTGGACAGGAAGAAACTGATGCAGGGCTGGCACCAGTTTCTCTAACATTCCGTATGTTACCGCTACCAAAGCAGTACAAAAACTATTAACATGTTTATCGATGTCTATCACGTATGTGGGGTTCCACTAGCTAGTTAAATAAGACCTTGTACAGGTATTCCATTACTAAGGGTACACAAAGAATGACCAGAACCATTCACCCTGAAAAATATGGACCATTTCGACCACTTCGAATCGAACGTAACTCGCAACTTAAAACACGTAGGTGGACAAATAAATATACCCCTGAATCTAGCACTGTCGATCAACATAAGTGAACGGAGTTCCCAGCTGAACTTACATTTAGGGTTCAGCAAGATAAAGTGGCCAAAATAAAAATCTTTCGCAGTTGTCAAATGAGGGCAGTTTGTCAGCCGGCAGAAACACGGTTCTTTATATATCATTACGGGGACAACGAATTGGGAATATTATTAAAAGTCCCGACTAACAGCGACTACAATTTGTTACTTATTTTTAGAACCTTTTTTGTTGAGATTTCGTGTGTTTCTTTATTAAGAAATACTAGGTTTGTGCGCTTATCATCTTTTACTTTTATGTATTTGTGTAAAAACATGAAGGTAGGCCTTCATGTTTTTTATTCAACTTCAGCGACTTTGAATTTAAAAATGGCTGTTCCTAATTTCATTATGCTCAGTCTATTTAACCGACTTCAAAAAAGGAGGAGGTTCTAAGTTCGTGTGTAAGTATTTTTTTTTTTTTTTTGTGTATGTTACCTGATTTCTCCTCCATTTGTGAACCGATTCTCAAATTTTTTTTTTGTTTGAAAGAGTATACTCCTGAGGTGGTCCCATTTAAATTTGGTGAAGATCTGATCCTGATCTTCGGAGATATACAATAGAACTCTTCAAAAATAGACGGCAAATCTGTCGTGATTGCTGCAATCGCTTGGATGTTTATTGTTTACGCAACATCTTAACTTACCATCACGCCTGTATGCTCTGACGGTGTACGCAGATGTGTACAGGACGCCCAGATTTCGAGAGTTAGGTATGTTAAGTTCCATTTTATTGCGGATAAGCCTATTACCGTGACATGTATTGTTAACAACGTAAAATTAATGAATATCAAATATTTGTAAAGGATATTATACATATATATATATGTTACGGCGGGAAAACCACTTGAGGAACGCTGCTCCTAAATATCAATGGCCTCCGCCATATTGTCTTTGCCTTAGATTCCTCTTCGTGGCAGATGGGTAAATGGGTAGTTGAAATCACACACAATACTTGACTCAAACACCAAACGTTTATTTAGAATAGTCCATTTACAGGCACTTATAAACTTTTCAGAGGTTGAGACACATTCACATAAATCATTGTTACTATGGAGACGAATGGGTTTAAGAAACTCCATTTAAATCATGTTACAATTCTCGTTTGCAGATGTTCTGTGCTCACGCGTCTCTAGTCCGTCTAGCGGAAGTACAACGCACTCAGTATTGTTATTAATTACTTAATCAGTTAAAAGTAATAAACAATACTAAAATAATTCACAATTGATTGTAATAATTATTTAACAATAAAACAATACCAATATTAATGCGAAGGCGTTATTAAGTTAATGTCTAATTAATAGGTTCATTACTTTTTACAACAGAATGTTACTTACGCCATTTCCGGCTAATTAAAGGATTTAATACAAAGAACGGGTTTTCTACTAATAAATTGCTCTACAAAATAATCTTATGACTTTTTAGTTTATAATTACATAAAGAAACTGATTTAGTCGTGGTTTCAGATTATAAATTGAGTTATTGACTATTAAAATCGTATTCGCCGCCATCTTCACAACAATGTGCAATGACGTCTCTCATACAGCCTAATTTCAAGTGAGCAATCATTAAAATCCCAATATTCATAATCAATTAGCTTATCTTAATTTAAAAAACTAAGCTAAGCTATTATTATAAGCTGGTTATTAATTAGATTGACTAATGATCCCAGCAGATAGACACTCTCGCGGCGACACGGCCATTCTGATCGGCGGTGCGCGCTCTGCACTTGCCGTTGCCGTCCGCTCGTCCGTCCGTTGTCTTATGTGTAGTCTCGTGGTTGTTATCTGAAATAGTGGAGATAAATTTTGTCGGCAGATTATTGTTGCTTTTATTATCCTACAATGTTTATTCAATTGTAGGATTTAGTAACAGGAAGGTTCATTCAACATAGAAACCTTGTAATAGATCTGACATTCAATGCATTTTTGTATCACCTTGCTAGACACACATGCACAGTTACAGACATATAAAGCTGTTTGGAATTTTTATTCAAGTTATTGGATGCTAAGCTGTTAGCTTAATAAAACAATTGTTGCCTGAATGACTCAATTACATTAATTGAATTGAGTTTATTGATATTGTTTGATCAACTTCTAGCTCACAAGAATTTTGTTGGCAAAATTATTCAACAGCATTAATTGAATTCATTGATAGTTTGATCAGCTACTAGCTGAATAGAATATTGTTTGATTAGCTACTAGCTAAATAGAATATTGTTGGAAAAATTATTCAACAACATTAATTGAATTATTTGATATTGTTTGATCAGCTACTAGCTGAATAGAATATTGTTTGATTAGCTACTAGCTTAATAGAATATTGTTGGCAAAATTATTCAACAACATTAATTGAATTTATTGATGTTGTTTGATCAGCTACTAGCTGAATAGAATATTGTTTGAATAGCTACTAGCTACATAGAATATTGTTGGCAAAATTATCAACAACATTAATTGAATTTATTGATATTGTTTGATCAGCTACTAGTTGAATAACATATTGTTTGATTAGCTACTAGCTAAATAGAATATTGTTTGATTAGCTACTAGCTAAATAGAATATTGTTGGCAACATTATTCAACAACATTAATTGAATTTATTGATGTTGTTTGATCAGCTACTAGCTGAATAGAATATTGTTTGATTAGCTACTGGCTAAATAGAATATTGTTGGCAAAATTATCAACAACATTAGTTGAATTTATTGATATTGTTTGATCAGCTACTAGTTGAATAAAATATTGTTTGATCAGCTACTAGTTGAATAAAATATTGTTTGATTAGCTACTAGCTAAATAGAATATTTTTGTCAAAATTATCGAACAACATTGATTTTATTGATATTGTTTGATCAGCTGTTTGCTTTTTCAGCAAACAGATAATATTGTTGCTTACTATGACTTTGCAACCTTGTATAGGTCTACTGTCTACTAGATTCGTTTTAAATAAAATTATTGATAGCTTTAGACATTGTGATTTGTATTTGGTAAATGTAGTGTGAGTAGTATGTTTTTATTTGTTCATTCTCACGGGAAGGTAATGCTCTGTGATAGACACAAAGTCTTGGATTTGACAGGATAAAAGGATAGGATCAGGAACACCGCTCTGTGATAGACACAAAGTCTTTGATTTGACAGGATTAAAGGATAAGGAGTTTAGGACCATTGCTCCGTGACAGGCACGAAGTCTTTGATTTGACAGGATATAAGGAACCAGGCTCTGGGCGTTTAATACGCCGTGGACCCAGCAGGATAACATGAGAGTATTATTTTATCAGTTCCCTCCACGGCTGCTGATAGATCATTTGTTGTGTTTGTTCATTATCAGTCACCTCCACGGCTTCTGATAGATCATTTGTTGTGTGGGTTCATTATCAAGTGCCTACACGGCTGTTGATAGATAATTTGTTGTGTTGGTTCTTTACCAGCTGCCTCCACGGCTGCTGATAGATTATTTGTGTGATTCATTGTGAGTATTACTTATTGCGCTAGTTGTTTCCTCCACGGATACCATTAGCTTTTTGTGAGTATTATTATTTTATACTTCATTAGTTACTGTTAGTACTAATACTTTGTTTTTGTTAATAGTTGTTGCTTACAACTGGCAGGATTGCAAAAACATTAAAATAATGAAATCGGAATACCTGATACTCATCACACATGAGCATCATGTAGGTAGGTAGGTTGATTGGCGATTGTATTGAGCCTTTTAATGCAACACTGTTTGATATCAGTAGTGAAGTGTTTGAAGTAGTTTGAAAACTTCTCACCTTTTATGTTAACTTATGGTGTGTAAACACTGAAACAGTCATTCTGGGTTGGCTGTCCTCATGCTGTTTCTCATTTGTTAGCTTCATAGCCGGCGACACGGTCATTTGTTCACCAGGCTGTAGTACTTGATGTTGTTTGTATTTGTAGTGAATTTGCTCTACTATCATTTCCTCTTTTATAACATAATTGCCTCGAATCTGGAATGTAAAAGTCATGCAGGTAAATAATAGAACAATAAAAGATGTTATGTAAACATCACACCTGCTATCCCAGAAGGGTTAGGCAGAGGTGTACATCATCACTTTGCCAGTAATGCCTAAGCCTCTTGTTAAAGGGCAAGACTATATGCCATTAATATTATTGTCTGGACTGCTACTGAGAACTTCCTGATGAAAAAACCCAACGACACTTTGCTAGACTTGGGAATCGAATCCAGGCCCACATGCTTTAATTGTATGTTCCATGACTACTAGGCCCACAAAGCAGTCTGACTAAATGTTTAAATTAGTAATGAAAATATAGTAATCAATTGTTTTTAAATAGTTATCATACTTAGATGGTAATCAAACTAAGATGGGAAAGTTAATCTGATTAAAACTACTTTAAAAACACTATTGGTTGTGTTACTGTACTAGTGAAACATTCACATTTTATTAACATATTTAAAGCTTTGCTTTCTGTTGAATTATCGCACTGAATTTCATTGTCACAATTTGTTGAACAACGTTGATGTTTTGTTAATTGTGTTTTATGAATCAGTTACATAACAAAGCATTACTTATGTGAAACATGTGCACCCTGGCTTTGAATCCAACTCGTATGCTATAATGGGAAATAGTATGATGCTATTATTGCGTTTCGCCATTAAAATAATGTTTAATGTGGATCAATTATTTTTTTTAACTTCAAGCTAATCAATTAGTGATGTAGTAAGGTCAGATACAGATTCGATTGATAGATATTGAATAAATAAATAATTATTGTAATATTAAACATAACATAACATCACGCCTGTAATACCCAAAGGGTTAGGCAGAGGTGTACCTAATAGTACACCCACATTTCGCCAGTTATGTTGTTAAGTCCCATGTAATAAGGGGCGAGCCTATTGCCATCAACCGGGCACAAATCCAGACTCCGTGGCTGTTACTGATAAATTCCTGATGGGAAAAGCCAATAACACTTTGCCTGACCCGGGAATCGAACCCAAGACCTCATGCTCAACAGTTGCGGTTGCGACCACTAGACCAAGGAGGCAGTTAAGTATTGTAATATTTATCATGACATATTGTGTCATTACAATACAAAGATTCACATCTGGCGGGTTAGTTAGGGTGCTGGCGAACCAAAAATCTATATGATTTGCTCGTGTGGCAGACTTTATTAATAGCGTTAATTATACAATAAGAAATATTAAGAGCCGCGTCTGCCACCATGGTAGCGTTGTCAATTGACAGCCCTTTAAAAATGTTAAAAAAAATAGGTATACTATATCATTTGCTCGTGTCTGCCTCTAAGGCTGATGTTTAGGAACCTTGTCAAAATGAAAAAAATCGAAAAGGCAGACATCTAGGACTCTGACTTTTGAAGTTATGAATTTTTAAAGATTTTTTTATGATTTAAAAAAAATATATGATTTGCTCGCGTGGCAGACTTGCAGTGTTCGTTTAAAAACCCTGTGAACAACCGCAGAAAAATAGTCTGCCACCATCGTAGCGCTGCGTTTTCAATTAACAGCGCTTCAGAAATGTCGTCAATAAAAACTGTGCTATATCATTTGCTCGTGTCTGCCTCTTTGACCGTTGTTCATATTGCTTATAAAAAAGAGAACATAAATGAGGCAGACATCCAGGCCACTGATATTCCGAAGGCAGACCATTTGAATTATATTTTCATTTAAATCTTTTTTTAATGATTTCAGTGTGTAAGCGCTGGTATAATACCTTGAAAAGCGAAATGCGCGTTAGCAAAACGTGCGATTCAAAGTACCCTGTATGTACTACGCCCAAGGCTTTGAAACTACGGGTATTTTGTACGTTCGCACACAGTAACTAAAGATGACACTACCATCGAAACTTAAGACGCTAGTGTATGGCGGTCGGTCTCGTCGCAGCTGCACACATGCATACATACGTATTTGTATCATGTACACAGATTTGTAAAGATGTTTGGGAACACCTCTTAGCTGCCTCGGCTTGTTTGAATTATTTTGTTTTTGAATCGTCGTTTTTGACGTTACTGTGGACACTTTTATTGTGCACATCTTGCTACATCGTTCTCACATAATATACCATCTCCACATGAATAATGTAACCAAGGTTTTGTAACAATATTCTGATTTAAAAGAGTGTCCATGGAGTTTCTTGCCCGTTCTTCTCCATAGAGATCTCCGCTAGGGAATGGGCAACTACAGTACATTCTAGTGGTGGGTCGTTGTCGAATTTTTGACGGACGAAACCCAAGTGTTTTCCCGACGACGAAAACGGTTGCAGAAAACGGTCGTCGTTGCAACTGGTGTCATTCGTCAAACGACAGCATTGACAACTGGTAATACAGTCGCTATTGTACCTACACGACGAACGCGCAACCGACTACAACTTAGCGCGGAATTGATAAGGACAACGCACGACGACGCGACGACGACGTGTGACTTTATCAAGAGAGATAGTTGAATCATTGCGTTGTCGACTTTATTTTCATAGTCGTATAATAAAAAATCGTCAGTGACATTTGTTTGTTTGTTTCGTTTTTTTTGCTACCGACTTCAGAAGTTGATTTTTCATCTGAAGTTTATTTTTCACTTTTTTGTGTTTTTGAAGTCGGTTTTTTTTTGAAAAAAGGTTTTTTTATTTTTCATTTTAAGTTGTATAGGTATCCTATACAAATATTTACTATGCATTTAACATTCAACCAAGAACCCAAACCCTCAACCTTCAAGATTCCCTTATTATTGCTTTTAACTCCTAACTATTGAGGAGTACTTGTACCTTCCATCATGAGCGCATCCACATGAGATTTTGATTTTCAGACGCAAATAAATGAACAGCTTTGAAAAATACATATATGGA
This sequence comes from Diarsia brunnea, assembly GCA_949774965.1. NCBI lineage: Eukaryota > Metazoa > Arthropoda > Insecta > Lepidoptera > Noctuidae > Diarsia > Diarsia brunnea. The sequence goes on along the minus strand of OX459016.1, from coordinate 620,253 downwards.
AAACGTAAAAAGTGCCTATAAAATTTGAGGGTTGCCCTAGATTTCTATGGGATGCCATCGTCATCAGGTACAATTGCCTGAAAGAATATAACTATCGATCCATAAGTACGTATAATTTTGAAAGAATTTTCTTTCAACTCCTAAACGTTGAGGTGTACCTTCCGTCATCAGCGCATCCACATGAGATTTTTGATTATCAGACGCAAACAGCTTTGGAAAATATATGGAAAACGTAACAAGTGCCTATAAAATTCGAGAGTTGTCCTCGATTTCCCTGGGATTCCATCATCAGATCCTGACTTGGTGACAATGGGATCATTTCGGGAGTATACTCTTTTGAATACAAAAAAAAAATGAAAATCGGTTCATTAATGACGGAGATATCTGCATTAATTAGTCGTAATACCCGCTTTTCTTCAAATTCGCAGACTTCAACGAGCTGTAATGGTTAAAGTCAGTAAGTAAAATGTCTGCCAATTTTTTATTGTATTCAGGGGGTTCTAATGAATCGATTTGACTTAATTAAAGCTACGAGCAAATGATTTAGTAGAGCTTTTTTATTTTACATTTTTATATCTACCTCCTGTGATAATGCAGAGCCCTGGATGTCTGCCTCACAGATTTTCTTCGTTATCAAAATGGTATTGACCACTAACCCCAGAGGCAGACACGAGCAAATGATTTAGTACAGATTTTTTTTTTGACAGATTCAAAGCCCTGTAGCTAAAAAACGCAGCAACATAGGACCTTAATTCCTTAAGAAAATTTGGTCGTATTAATCCGAACTTTAATGCCTATCAATACGAAGTACGAGCAAATCATATACTTAAATGCTCGCCAGCTCCCTAGCTAGGTGTCCAGTGACGGACAACTTTGTTTGTTTTTATTGAATCTTGAAACATGTTGTCCAATACAAATGTTTACAAGTTTGTACAAAGTACTTAATTGCAATTCCTCACTTGAATATCAAGTATGAGGGATTTCTAATAAGAATTATTTCTATTGCATGTTTTACTCTGAATGACATAATATTAAAACATAACAAGATTTAATACTTAGTTAATTAATTAATGTGTGAATGCAAGTAACTATCATTTGATTCATGTGTTCAGTTTGTGACACATTAAGTACCCTGGTTTAAATTTTAATAAAAACATTGAACGGGTAATGACCTTATCACTCCTTGAGTGATTAAAGATGTCTTAATATTTAAATTCCACAGGTGTCAATTTAAGGTGGCAATTAACCTAGCCAGTGTGTAATGTGATAAGTTAAAATATTGTTAACTGCACTACAGTTACTAAAATGAATAAAATAAAATACTTCCCGGGTTTGATGTTCCATCCCGTAGGTTAATTTATTGATATGCTTTCCCAGTGTTCATGTTTCTTTTATTTTGCTGCTTCGGTCATTCTGTGCTGTACTGTATGTTTGTCACTTTGATTGGACTATGAAGTTTTCTGGCACATAAAACTTCATTGTTTGTTTTCCCATGTAAAAAGTATTTTCATGTGAACTTATTGTCTTACTGGGTCATGTGTGTTCAAGTTGAATTATGCCATAATTATCATGTTGGTATCTGTCAACCACTATGATGAAAATACAGCCAAATTTTAGACGATCAGTCTTCAGTTCAATATTTTCTTGTATGTCATCATTTGGATGTTCCGGCGCATATTCATGAGCAAAGCGCAGATAAAATCCCACTTCTGATGTTACGGCGGGAAAACCACTTGAGGAACGCTGCTCCTAAATATCAATGGCCTCCGCCATATTGTCTTTGCCTTAGATTCCTCTTCGTGGCAGATGGGTAAATGGGTAGTTGAAATCACACACAATACTTGACTCAAACACCAAACGTTTATTTAGAATAGTCCATTTACAGGCACTTATAAACTTTTCAGAGGTTGAGACACATTCACATAAATCATTGTTACTATGGAGACGAATGGGTTTAAGAAACTCCATTTAAATCATGTTACAATTCTCGTTTGCAGATGTTCTGTGCTCACGCGTCTCTAGTCCGTCTAGCGGAAGTACAACGCACTCAGTATTGTTATTAATTACTTAATCAGTTAAAAGTAATAAACAATACTAAAATAATTCACAATTGATTGTAATAATTATTTAACAATAAAACAATACCAATATTAATGCGAAGGCGTTATTAAGTTAATGTCTAATTAATAGGTTCATTACTTTTTACAACAGAATGTTACTTACGCCATTTCCGGCTAATTAAAGGATTTAATACAAAGAACGGGTTTTCTACTAATAAATTGCTCTACAAAATAATCTTATGACTTTTTAGTTTATAATTACATAAAGAAACTGATTTAGTCGTGGTTTCAGATTATAAATTGAGTTATTGACTATTAAAATCGTATTCGCCGCCATCTTCACAACAATGTGCAATGACGTCTCTCATACAGCCTAATTTCAAGTGAGCAATCATTAAAATCCCAATATTCATAATCAATTAGCTTATCTTAATTTAAAAAACTAAGCTAAGCTATTATTATAAGCTGGTTATTAATTAGATTGACTAATGATCCCAGCAGATAGACACTCTCGCGGCGACATATATAACACTAAAAATATATACAACTAAAAATTGAAAAATAAAAAAACTTTTTTGCAAAAAATAAAACCGACTTCAAAAACACAAAAAAGTGAAAAATAACTTTAGCTTCTGAAGTCGGGGACAAAAAAACTGAATAAAACAAACAAAAGTCACCGACTTCAGAAGCTAAAGTTATTTTTCACTTTTTTGTGTTTTTGAAGTCGGTTTTATTTTTTGCAAAAAAGTTTTTTTATTTCATATTATTTTAACGCGCATAATTGTTATGACAAGCAGTCTTACCAAGTATCATATTACCCAGTACTAACCGACTTGTGGAGGTCAGATAGGCAGTCGCTCCATGACTGAAATACTGGTATTCAGCTGCATCTGGTGAGACTGGAAGCCGACCCCAATATAGTTGGGGTTAGGCAGCTCATGAAGTGTTTCGACATACCCACAGCTAGTAATCACAAATTGCTACCGTAAACGTGCTGTAAACTGTACTGTAAGTTAACCTATAACAGTTTTTCGAATAATAAGGCTACAATAGTTATAAATAACTGTAAAAATACTCACTTCACTTAGTTCAGATTCCACAAGAATATGTTTTAAACCCAGTGACCGTTGTGCATGTAGTGGCGGTGAAAGCGCTCTGATTAAAGGGCTTGCTCCGGGACAGTTCGCATGGCGACCGCACTCCGACGAGTCATCATATTTGATACTACGATGGTAGACATGTGGAATGGTAACTGAAATACTATTTTTTTACACGACTGCCCCAAAAAAAGAGTGTTATGTTTTTAGCGTTCATATTGTATGTATGTATGTATGTATGTATGTATGTATGTTTGTTTGTGAGTTTCTTTATTCCACCATAACTTCTAAACGCCTGAACCGATTTTGATGTATGTGGTATCGTTAGATTCATTGCGTCACCCCGGGTAACATAGGCTAGAGAAAATATCAAAAAACATAATAGGGTGGCCATGGTTTAGAAATAAAGAGAAATTTTAATTTGTTTTTATTGAAATTTCAATAAAAAATATTATCATCGTCTAGAACTTAAGTAGATTACAAAAATATACCACAGTAGTGTTCAATATCTATTGTTTACTAGTAATACTACTCAACAAATGATATGGTGACATTTTAAACCCGGGATTCTATACGAATAAGCTACATATCAATAAATTCTCTGTAATGAATAAAATAAAAACTTTTTTGCAAAAAATAAAACCGACTTCAAAAACACAAAAAAGTGAATCACAAAAAAGTGAAAAATAAACTTCACAAGAAAAAGCAGCTTCTGAAGTCGGTGACATTTTGTTTGTTTGATTTCGTTTTCTTTGCCACCTGTTAACGGAGAAGATAATATCAAGCGGCACTAGCTACCACTCATATTATGTTGACCTGTGACAGTGCACACAGTACACACAACATTGGACAGAAGCGATAAATCAAGACACATGACACAGTTAAGAAGTTTCCTAATTTACCTGTCACTACAAGAACTAAATCACCTCAGATCTCAAAGTTAGTATCCATAAAAAATTATCGATTTAGTATCGCATTATCCTTAGCGCGACATTGCTTTCCTGAAAAATAAACTAATATATCGTGCCATATTGGTTAAAGGTCAAAATACCGATATATCACTAAAAGATATGAAATAAAAAACAAATAATTAAAAATATTAAAAAACACGCCTGCCATGACAAAAAGTAAACTAAAAAATAAAAAACAAGTCAAAGGAATTCAGCGATGAATGGGAGCAAGGTTCCGTAAATGTATTCGAAAATGGAAGAATTGTTCCACCGAACTGTTCCCCGACTGCAATAAAAGTTTTAGTTTTCAGTTTTCCATTTTCGAATACATTTACTGGACCTTGCTCCCATTCATCGCTGAATTCCTTTGACTTGTTTTTTATTTTTTAGTTTACTTTTTGTCATGGCAGGCGTGTTTTTTAATTTTTTTAATTATTTGTTTTTTTCGTTTGTGATATCTCAGTCAGTCAGGAAGGTCATATTACTAAGAGAAAACCAAAAACTTTCAATGGTTGTAGAACATCACGCCTGTGATCAAGGAGTACGCCGTAGTACTTTACTAATTTACCACTTTGCCAGTTAAATTTTTAAGGCCAATGTTACAGAGGGCCAGCTTTTTGTCAGCAACTGAATACAATAATCCAGCTGCTTCAGATCTGCCATACGCTACTGCTGGTCACATGGTCGTGTTGCTGATTCCCGGCTCGAGTAAAGAGCTGTTGAGTTTTCCTATAACAATTTCTATGCGTGCTAACTAAAATATATTTTATCGTTTATCGCGGTAATAACGTTAACCCCAGCCCCACTCCCTCTGAAAAACTGATTACATCGTCATTTCGCTACCGGTATAATCAAATCTGCAATTTAAAGGTCCTATGGTGCGTAACAGACGATCCTAAGGGAGTCATAATTTACCGCTGGTGGCATTTTTAGGGCACGTTGGAATAATGTGCTCACCCGCAAACGAAAACGACGTAAAAAAGATGAAACCTTCTGATCTTTTCCTTAAGATTTGATATAAATCTCTGGATGATTCTTTGCGGGACTTATCGCATAAACGGGTTTGAAACATTGTTGGTTTTGCTGTATTATATTTGTGGTCGTGGTTTTATTTGACGATAGGTAAGCCCTAGTTTCATATTAGTAACCGTCAAAAATGTTTTCTTTTATTCCTGGCATAAGCCTTAATACAAACCGGTTAAGAATATTTGACGTTGTTATAAAATTAAATCATAAAATGATCTATTGTGTATGTTCTGGTTTTACGATGGTCATAAGTTCTTGTCCAGTTTCGGTTAATCCAAGTAGATGGTATCGAAACAATAGCGGTGCAATCAGTGTTGTGGTGAGCACTTACTGTGCTGACTGTTTGTGCATTTATTATATAATATCACAATATCGGTTCGAAATGTATTTTTTATAAAATACTTCATTATTGGGAAACACAAGCTCTGCTTTTATCCGCGAAAATTGTTCGTAATGTTCAAGTATAATATAAAACGTAATACCACTGAGATTACAATGAATAATTACAGATAGGTATTTGGGACCTGGAATCAAAAATGTTAAAGTTCACGCGCAACACTCACAAAGGAACCACAGTAGAGTTGCGATGCTGTAAGTGCTCGTATCAAGAAACAGTTACCATTTAAACGTTTAAGTTTGTCACTTGGCAAGATGTACCCCACCACTTTTCCTGTCAACCACATGTACCCCTCAGAACGAAATTGAAGCCAATGTTAGATCGTTTAGATTGCCACATACTGATCAGATATAATTTGAGTGTAACCGACATGTAAAGAAGAAAAAGAGGAGGAATATAATAGTCTCCCTTAAAACAATCAGGCATAACTTATACAATATGTTTATAAAACTCTATCCGATCCATGTGGATATTATTATGTTTATATCGTGCCCCTAGCGAAAACCAACTAAAGTCACTTATGGGCAAAAATGAGTTACAGATACCGTTAGAATCTCCTTTTCAAGATCTACATCTGGTAATACCCGTTTTCCCAGATGACACTCCGTTCTGGATTTAACTTTTAGCTAAAGTTGTTACTTTACATAACATAATTAACATAACAGGAGAATTTTTGAATAAAAAACAGACAAAACCCAATAAGTGTCAGTTAAAGCAATGTTTTTGCACTGTAAGGAATGTTTCTCGCCGGGAAAAACATTTAATCGCCGTTAAAGTGGTTATGACATGATTCAAGTTAGATGAACAATAACAATTTGATAACTGAGTTAAGAGACCAAACATTTCTACTTAGTTTTAGCAATTACCCATTAAGTGAACATACAAATTTTGTTTAAAAAAAAATTGCTGTACAAACTCATTTCTTCAAAAGATAAGAAATCATTGCGTTAACAGGAAAAAACACTAATCTGCAGCACTTATCAAGCTAATCCTTAATTTTTCCTACATGTTTGAAGTTCTATTTTCTCTTTCACCCAAATAATAAATACAATAAGAAATCAAAAATACACGTAATCTCCTCATTATCAGGTGTTTTAATAGAAATTTTACGATTCCAACCTTTAATCACGATTTTCTCGAAACTATAAATTGTGCAGTTAGTTGGTTTTTGCTTTAAGGGCACGATATTAAGATAAGATTATTTATTTATGTAATCCTTTTTAGATAACAAAGAAAAAAGAAGAACCCCGGTACCCCGCAGAAGGCGAGACTACGGTCGCTTCGTGGGCAGTGTCGTCAAAAGCAAACAATAATAATTGACGATTGAAAATATGAATACAAAAAATTGTTAGAGTTTAGGAAAATGGAGCTCATTTGGGCAAAAAAATTATGCATTATAAAAGCCATTAAACATGTTTACTTCTACGAATATTTCATATGTATATTTTGAATTTATTTTGGTAATGTCATATAAATGCCTATTTCGTATCGGACAGGGGTTTTTTTAACATGTTGTTTGAACTACAATAATAAATAAAAAACTGCATCCCCTTTTAAGTTAATGAACTTGGATCACCGGACTGCCATCGCTATAAACATAAAAGGCCGTTAACTGACAGAATGTTCGTTATAAAAACATTCATTCAAACAAGTCACCACACAATACAGTTCACTAGTACCACTCATTTCAATGCATACAATAGTCGAACACAAAAGTTTATAATGTTTGCACTTTTGAGAAAAAGGCAAAACAAGTCTTTCTCTCAGATCCAGCCTATCCCTTAGCTGCACGCGTAGTATGGCGATTCTATCTCTATTCTACCAAGAATAGACAAAGCTTTTTCCATACAATTTGACATGAAATTTTGCGACAATCTGTCATTTTGTCGATTCTTCCGTCGACAAAACCCGTTTCTTCCGTGGTCATGCTAAGCCGGCTGCCCTCCTCAGTGACGCTTTAATAGGCCTACCACACGCACAAGCTTCACCACACTATTTGGTGCACACGGTACATCACGCGGGTTGTTAGTAAAACTGTATTACCATTACCAACCACACGCGCGATGTCCGCAATTACACGGTGCACACAGCGTGTGCACTGTGTAATTGCGGAGGCAAGACTGTGGTGAAGCCTGTGCGTGTGGTAGGCCTATCAGACGAGGTTCGTACAACGTTCACACCCGGGCTTTTAGTGCGCTGACTCTTAGTCTTCATGTGTTCTAATAGGGATGTTGCCTGACTAAAAAAAACATGATTCTAATTAGTCCGTCTGTTAGATTATCGAAAAATATTGGATACGTATTTTTTGTTTTATCAAATCAATAAAAAATGGCAAATATAAAACGTGTCAAAGATTTGACCGGTAAAAAATGTCATACTAATGTCTTAGAATATGACGTCACACGAGTTTTCAAAGCACTGTATCGTCTACATTGTTTGTTTACGTGAAAAAAGAAAAAACATGTGTCCAATATTTTTTGGTAATTTATCTGACGGACTAATTAGATTTTTTTTGTTAACTACCCTATTGTGCTCCTTAACCACCTCGCACTTCTTCTGCTATGGGTCTTCTGTACATGTCTGCTTTATACGACCAACCCCGTTTCCTGGCTCAATGCCAAGCTGTAACCGAATGAGGCACGCAAAAGACACGCTACATATAAATATATCTCTACTAATAAAGCCAGTAATCATAATAATAGTATTTTCACAATAGCTACAATAGAGGAATACCATAATTAATGTTATTTAGGGGCTTAATATGTTTGTGTAATTGTGAATTTTATGATAACATCGCGTTGTTTTGGAGAGTTTTGTAATCGAGTTTCTTACATAGCAACCATCACCATCTGCCTAGCCTTTTACCAACTACGTTGGGGTCGGCTTCCAGTCTAACCGGATGCTGCTAAATACCAGTATTTTACTTGGAGTGACCTTCATAACCTAGATACTGGGTAATATGAAACCTAGTTGGTAAGACTGGTTGTCAGACTTTTGCGCCAATGACAGCTTGGACAAGTGGCTTAACGTGGTTTCGGCACGGAGGAAACTGTCTGTAATCGGTGGTCACCCATCCACAGACCAATCTAGGCAAGCGCGGCTTAACCTGATGATTGATCTGAGTACTTGTTATTATCTAGCCACGAGCGCCTCTTCTTACAACTTAGCAACTAAAATAATTTATTATTTTCATCATGTTCCTATCAATTTCTCAATTAAATTGTAGTCATTTTTCTATGCCATACTTTTCTACTAATCATCATCATTGGTTTATCATCGTCTCCAGATATTGTAGGCAATAGGAGAATCGAACTTAGGACCTCTTGTTCGCCAGTAAACTAAATTGTTGGGCTTTTCTACAAGTTAACCCCCATAACTTAAAAATCAAAACCATACACCCAAAACATTACGAGGATAAAATGTAGGACCTTTACATAGGGTGACATAACAGCCGATCTTAAATAGAATATCAATAATACCATAGCCTTGGATCAGATCCACACGCGTTTGAGGAAAAGCCGAAAGAAAATAATAATCTGCCATCGAACAAAATATTGGTTTACGAAATTGACTTTGTCGGATGTCAAATAAGTGGCTAAAACGAATCAAAGTTCGCGGATTGATGAGACGATGCGAATAACACCGTAATGATGCTTTATAACTTTCTTCTTCACGTCTATGGTGCTTATATAAATTTATTATTTCGTGCTCAAAAGAAAAATGCACCCTAAAACCATTCCTTTGTGGTTGAGTTTCAGGAATCCTCGTCAGAAAACGCTGTAAGATTAGTTTGCAGGCTTTATATCTTTGTAAAATATTCGCGGGCAGCAGAAAATTGCATGAATCTGTTGATGCCAACACATAAAAATATAATGTCTGTAATAAACGAAGATTTTTGTGGTTCCTCGTATTTTTAATGCTATGGTTATGGTTCCGTACTTATTTTTTGCGGAATTACTTTCTATTATATTGGTAAGTCAATAATATTGTTATTGGTAGTAGTTCATTAGATTTATGATGTTTTGTTTTTCTATTTGTCAGCTGTGTTAATTATAATTGTTTTACAACTCTTGTAACGGGATATTTACCATGATTACTATTTATTTCGGGGTTCCGAATAATAAACCGTGTGTGTGGTGGGTGTTTATCCGTGATCATGGTAAATATCCCTAGATGTAAGTGACCAGGTCAGTTTAAAAACTTATTAATCCAACAGTTCATTGATTGTATTGTGTAAAGCATAGCACATTCGGTCCATAACATTCTCACCGGCATTCTATGACAGAGCGTGGGCCAGTATTTACTACGTGAATCTAGAATGACAGGCAGACACGTACATTGACAGATACTTCAGTAGGTACATTATCTATAAGAGTCCGGTGTCCAGAGCTGTGTCCGCAATATGTCCGACATTTAACAAACCTTTATCACTACATAGTATAAAACAAAGTCGCTTTCTCTGTCCCTATATCCCGATGTATGCTTAAATCTTTAAAACTACGCAACGGATTTTAAAACGTTTTTTTTTTAATAGATAGAGTGATTGATTCAAGAGGAAGGTTTTAGTATATAACTTGACCGACATCCACGCGGGTGCAGCCGCGGGCATCAGCTAGTAAATATATATAAAAATATATTTTAAGAAAGTGACTTCGCAAAGCTTGCAGCCCTCGAGCTTCATTGTCTCGGCGCTTTTTATGTGGTCGCCACTGTTGATTCTGGCTAACAGGAGTTACAGTGGTTTGGGAATAGTGTGGCGGGCTTGTCCCATTTAAAAAAACTTTGTAGAAGATAATAATATTAGGGACGTGCTGGACCCAACGACCACTTGTCCATATTAAATCTGGATTGGAAAAACTATAAGACGTGGGGTGAGGCCTTTACCCAGCTGTGGGGCAATATAGGCTAGCAATGACAGTATCTTTTCATTAGTAGAAACGAACTAACCTTGTTGGTATTAGTGGTTGGAAAACGCGACTTCTTGGTATATGGTCCTGAGATTGATTTCCTGGTCGAGCAGAGTGTAATTAAGTTTTTTCATCAAGAATTTCTCAGTAGCAAGAAAATGTGCTCGGTTGATGGCAATAAGCTGGCTCCCTATTGCATTGAACTTAAACATAATGAAATGTTGGTGTACTAATTGGGTTCACCTCTGCCCAACCCTTCGGGGATTACAGGCGTGATGATGTTACGTGACAGAAGAACATAATCAAAACAAACACAACAGCATATTATTATATTCTTAATACCATAATTATTGTTGGGCGTTTGTCCCCCCCCCCCCCCCATTTCGTCGCATACACAAGATTCTATGAACCGTACATTTGGTAGGCTCAGCCATTACTGACACAAATCACATACAAACATCCTGTTATGAATATTAATCGTAGGAAAGTCTATTAGCCTCAACTGTAGTGCCGGGTTGTGTTAGATATAATAGTTAGAAGATACAGCCTGTTTATACTGTGTAGTGTCTTGTTTCAAAGGGCTCAGATGTGGGGTAGGGAAATTATGAACATACTATCAAATGGCCGTCTTTGTCTGTTGGTAAAAACTATAGTGAGTAAAATGTGGGAAGATGTTATTGTTTTTCTGTTATTCTTGTGGCTACAGCGACTTTTATCGCAACACATGCGAACTAATTTGGCAAATCCTACATCGCGCTATCAACTTTATCCGCGACTTTAGCCTATATAGAAAATCCCGACTTACATAAATATCGGGCAGTTAGCCCACCAGACACAACACCCGTCTGGTCTCAACCCCTTTTCTATGGGGGATGAGGAACTTTACACCCTGTTCCTCATAACCCCAAACTGGTGACCACGAGCATGAACGTCAGCGCAGCCTTCGTGCAGCTACTTCACACATCATCACTTTCTCAAGCTTTCGAGCAGTGAGTCATACCGCCAGCCAGCAACCACGGCTTCATCGGGTATCCTGACCACCAGCATGCAGCGGAAGCGCATACCTGGTCATCACCCTCAGCCTCATCAGCGACCTTGGCACAGCACACTGCACTTCGGCCGGTCAGCAAGCAGAGACACACTTCTCTCCAGGTCGACGCAGCAGCCAGCCACTACACAGCACTGCAACACTCCGACTCATTGAACTTCTTATAACCACGTAATTCTTTTCTTCTTTTCTCAAGTATGGTGTGTCGTTTTTCAGTCTAACCTGATGTAGCTATATTCCATTATTTTACTTGAAGCGTCACTCTGGTAGTTCTGGGAAATACGATTCCTTTAAGTAAGATTAGTTGGAAACTTTCGTTCATTTAGTAATTGAACAAAATAATATATTATTTAGGTGAACTAAGGCTGTCACCGAATGACGTCCAAGAACTGGACAAAGAAATGTGTGTCACCCGGAGGTAAGATGGGCACTAATGGGCAGTCAACAACAGTGTTGGCTTATCCCAGTTGTATACGTCCCTGTGTGCCTATTGCCCTTGTTCTGTTCTGGCTCCTGCTGATATGGAGGGAAGTGGAAATTATGTTTTTCCTACTCCTCCGCTATTATTTTCTGATTAATTTCATTGCGGGATCCAAGACAGTTAAATCGTTTCTCTGGGACTTCGTCGAGCTTCATTGCCTCGGCGCTTTTCTTGTGGTCGCCACTGTTGATTCTGGCTTACAGGAGTTACAGTGGTTTGGGAATAGTGTGGCGGGTTTGTCCCAATAAAAAAACAACAGAGTTACCATAGGAGCAAAAACCTGGATGAGTTATTTACGCTGTGGGTGGTGATGATTATTCATACAATAATTCTGAAGCTATAAAATTGAATTTAATAAATAAAATATGTAATCTCAAACGTCGTAGTTTACGCAATAGCCTTTAAACATTAACTGCACCTTATTGGAAGCACATTATGTGTGCTGTGCACGTTCCTAGACTGCTGTATAGTCCATATTTATACATACTGTTACCGAGTGGAGCATTTAAACGTAGCAAAGTACTTTGAAACGTAAAAACCCAGCAACTATTCCAAGTAAAACCGCAGGGAAACCTGTTGTATCAATAAATTAGCGTGAAACGGATCGCCGGGACGAGGGAGGAGGTACGCGCGGGGGGAGGGTTAGCAACGAACAAAGCGACCAAATAACTCAGCGACGACGTCTGAAATGTGAAAAATTTAAATATTTTACAAAGAAAACTAGCGTTTTACGGTTTTTTTCGCGAAATGGGTTACTTTTGTTCGGATTGTATTTGTTATTTATAGCGAGAAAGATGCGGCTGAATGTTAACGTTACTCTTTGTGGACCAAAGTAGTTTAGTCAAGGCGGAGACGGAGAGAGAAGAATAGTTATTGGGGTTTTGTTTACAATTAATATACAGAAAGTATAAAATGGGTAAGTGCGCTTTACTGTATATTGTTTGGTCGAAAACAATAGAGACTGTTTTCCCCCTCCCCCTTGTGTCACCACATTGCCCGGTCCCGTGCTTCTTGCATCCAGCGGATAACCGCAACTAGCACCAAGTCATAGGTCCACCGAGTGGGAAGAACTCCAACGCAACGTCTTCCGGATCGCAGTCGCCACTTCAGAACAATTTGGCCAAACTTATAACTTAATAAATGCGAAAGTAACTCTATCTGTCAGTCCCGCTTATACATGCCAAAACTACAGAACCGATTTAAATGAAATTTGGTACACACATAGTCTAGAGCCTGAGAAAAGACAGAAATGTGATTAAAGGGATGTAGGAGGTTCTGTCGAGGCTGCGGGTTGTTCGCAAGGGATACCGCGGCCTCGACATGAAGGGCTAAAAAGGAACATGGGTGGTTTTTAGTCAGTAGAAGTCTGACACTCCCTTTCGCTCTGCCCAAGAGCGGGAGGGGTTATTTGATGATTTCCTATCCCCCCAAAAAAAAAGGGATGTAGGAGGTTGAAGGGGGGGATGAAAAGATTACTATTGGTCGCGATTACCGACATCAATGCAGACGAAGCCGCGGGGATCAGCTAGCTAAACTAAACAGTCACGCTTGAGGAGGAAGTATACGATGAGATATTTCTGCTCGTGTAAGCTGTGTTATCTGTTTAACGACAGTCAACCTCGACTTGCTACTTCAGTATATATGCTCGTGTAGGCAGGCTCTTATATCGCAATGATATGGCTTAGTAATTGAACGTAAGTTCACTGTACAGAGATAATTTTCCTCAAATATTAATACGATCTGTGATTTCTCATTAAGAAATTATTGCTAAGACGAATGCCAGTGTAGGTCTAATGCTGGCATTAAAACAGAGATTTTATTTTACTCTTTCGGATGATGAAATGTTCCTAGATCCTATCGAGTAAGCGGGTGAGATGTTATGTTATATAGAAACTACAGTAACTATTATACCATGATCTGCCTATTTCCAACTATGTTGGGATCGGCTTCCAGTCTCTCGATGTTTTCCTTCACCGTTTTTGAGAGCAGTGGTGTTGAAATAAATTATACAAAGTAATACGCCTGCTTGGGTACGAACCCACGACTAACGCTTCGTAAGTCGGGGCCGCCACCACTGGATATATGGATGAGAAATAAAGGAGTATTAGCTGAAAACTTTAAATGTTCTGAAAGAAAAGGAGTAAATACCACTGTGACGTCTAACAGGGAAGATTGGAAAGAGAAAATAAAAAATTAATGATTATTTAAATGATAAATGTAATTAATTTCAAGACTCATAATATTATGTACCTATATGACATTTGTTTATAATTATTGAATATCTAATTAACCGTGTTTTGTCTTCAATTTTAATTATAATGTATTTGCACGCTCCTTAGAGTAGGATATGGTCTAAAGCTCTTTTGTTTGTATTTTTTCATCTTTATGTGTACCCATATTTCAAGCAAATAAATGATTTGATTTGATTGAAAATGTGTTGCGCCGACCACAAATATAATGAGATAAGGGCAGGAAGATGATGATGATGAAGCTTAAAATCAAGTTACGTTTAAATTCAAAATCAAAATTTAGCACAATCAAGAGTTAAACATAAACCATGATATTGAGTTTCATCTCTCAAACAGACCTCAAAGTAATTCAATTATAGAACTTCAAACAATTTACGATTATCAATGTGGTTGATGTGTACAATAACACAGTCTCCTAAACTACAGTAATGTAGCCCTACAACTATGTACCATCGCAAACTTTGGTCAAACGTTTAGGTCAAGATAGTCCGTTTGAGAGGGTAAATTGACCCGTTTTGACTCGTTATGGGGTGCGGTCAGATATGGCAGCTATGGGTTAAATGATTTTGGGGACTGTTTATAGGCTGTTTGAGTTATAGTTTGTGGGTAACTGTGATTGTGGCATTGTGGCTGGACGAATGGTGGCTGTGAATGGGATGACCCTTTCTCTAGCCGTCTGTGACAGGACAGACGGTTATGAGGTAAGGAAAAGATGGTTTATATCCTGCTGTTTGCTGTTGACAATAAATAATTACTACCAATTCGTTTGGTAAGCTGGTGAACATAGCTTTATTTGTTTAGAGGTTAAAGTGAACTTATTTTTCTTCGTTAATAAGATGGAGTCATCAACCGAGTGATGGATAATAATATTATTATGATGAAAAGTTGGTCAACATTTCAGCCACAAGACGTCCACTGCTGGACATAGGCCTTCCCCAGAAGGGAGGGATTTGCCATAATCGCCACGCTTGGCAGGCGGGTTGGCGATCGCAGTGTGGTTGTTAGAAAAGTTGGTACCAAGTGAAAAAATAAGAAGGAATGAAAATATGAAGTCAAGCGACACGAAGCAACACGCCCAGGGCCACCGTGGTTGAGGACCTACTCCCTCTCACAATAAGGAACCCTGTGTCACACTAGTGGTAACGTTATAACAGGAACCTATTAGAAACCGAGTTGTGACCGAGTGGCGTCCAAGAACTGAAAATATAAGTGGTCTTCCGGCGCACATTGGGGACAGAGCCAATTTTTTGTTCAAAACCACCTAGAGATCGCAAAAATAAACCAAATGAGACAATTTTTGGACAGAAATGTTCGTAATTAAATTCTAAAGAGACTGACGAAGCCGGATTTCTAATATTCCTTAAATCTAAAACTTCATAACCTACTAAAACCAAGGTAAAGCGAGTTTTACCCTGTTCTAAAACCCTTTCAGTCACGCATTTCAACTAGCACTTGTATGGAAGTGGAAATATACGCTTTTTTTTCGCAAATCGGGCTTCGCGAGTGTCTTTGGAATTTAATTTCAAATATTTCTGTGCAAAAATGGTTTTATTTGGTTAATATTTGAGGTCTCTAGGTAATTTTGAACATTCTGTCCCCAATGTGCGGCGGCGCGGTAGGTAGACGATATTTTTGCTATCGCGAAAATGTCCTGGTTGAGGCTGACACTAGAACGAGTAGCTTGGCAGTAGCAAGTAGCAGTGGGTGAAGTCAGGTTGTGGCTGATGATGATTAAAAGACGAAATACAGTATCTTTTCAGACAGTCAAAACTAATATCTTACTTCTTTTGAAAATTTCAGCGCAAATATCTTTTCAAATCGTAATTAAAAACGCGTTCGATCACAAACCAAGCTTCATCACAGACTTTTTAAAAAGTTATCCTTTAGAGCCATTTGCAATAATACAGCAATCAATGGGAAAAGCTCGCTTCTGTATTGCAGTCGAGAGGAAGGGTCAAACATTTCGAGAGCAAAATCGTCGACTTTCGCTCAAGTTTGAAGTTAGACGAAGCGATTTGAATGGCGTAAGTCAGGCGAGGTAGCGTTTCTGAAAAATAACTGCTACAGTGATAGATATCGTAGGAGAATACGCACAGTAGTGTGTTTATGTAGATATTACACATAACATAACATAACATCACGCCTGTAATCCCCGAAGGGTTAGGCAGAGGTTTACCTAATAATACACCCACATTTCGCCAGTTATGTTTAAGTCCCATGTAATAGGGGGCCAGCCTATTGCCATCAACCGGGCACAAATCCAGACTCCGTAGCTGTTACTGATAAATTTCTGATGGAAAAAGCCAATAACACTTTGCCCGACCCGGGAATCGAACCCAGGACCTCATGCTCAGCTGTCGCGCTTGCGTCCACTAGACCAACGAGGCAGTATGTTGATACACACATCAACACTGTCTAGGGATATTTTGGATTTACTCAATTTACTCAAAATGTATTAAAAATAGCATACAACATGTATATATTTTTATAAAGCCCATTTATCAGACTACACTCCAGAATAAAAGAAAACAATGTTTTTTTTGCGTAAACAAATTTTTATTCAAATAAAGAAAAAACATGAATTAATGGTAAAACTAACAACGAATGTGTTTCTCAAGAAAAATTTACAAATAAGGAAAAGATAATTTGTTTTTAACAGTACTGTGAAAAATCAGTAGTCAGTAAAACCACCCATGACGTTAATAACGGTCCTGCAACGGTTTTTCATGCTTTGGATTAAGTTATTCAAGTCTTGCTGCGGTATATTGTCCCAGGTCCGGCTAAGATGCAAAAAAAGTTGCTCTTCCGTCGCAACGTTTGCAGGGAAATTCCTCAAAGCCCTTCTTTCGAGCATGTCCCACGCGTGTTCTATGGGGTTTAGCTCAGGCGATTGAGCGGGCCAGCCTAAGACCGATACGTCGTGCTCCTGCAACCAGCTCATCACCACTCTCGCTGTGTGCGGACGGGCGTTATCGTGCATGAGCGTGAATTCTTGGCCCATTTGTTTATGGGGGTAGATTATTGGTACTAGCACCTCGTTACGGTATTTTTCAGCCGTCATGGTGTTTCTGATCCAAACGAGGTCTGTTCTTCCACCAACACGAATTCCCGCCCAAACCATAATTGTCCCGCCGTGGTATGAATGGACTTCCTGAGGATGTTGCAGACGGCTCTCACGACCAGGAAGTCGCCAAACACGCACTCTACGTGTATCGGGATGGAAACCGAACCGGGACTCATCGGTAAACAGCACTACAGACCACTGGTTTTCTTCCCAGAGCAAATGTTCACGAGCCCACTCTAGTCGTCGTCCACGATTTCCTCGGCGTAGTGCTGGAGTACGAAGCGGTCTGCGAGCATGACGGTTAGCTTCATGCAGCCTTCTCCTCACAGTTTGGTCACTCACAAGCAACTGGTGCTCTGACTGGAGCCTCTGAACCAACTGCATGGCCGTAACATTTGGTTGTCTTCTCGCGGCAACTTGCAAAAATCGGTCTTGTCGTTGAGTGGTTATGCGCTTCCCGCCTGGGTGTCTTTCAGCCACTTCACCAGTAGCACGATAACGTGACCATAACCTTGATATCACGTTTTGTCTTGTTCCAAACTCCTCAGCGATACTCCGTTGAGTAGCCCCAGCTTGGAGCATGCCTACTGCCCTTAACATTTCTTCTCTAGTTAAATGGCGCCGCTGCATGATGCACACAATAACATTAATTCGGAATTAACCGATAACTTGTTATAAAACTTAAATTGGACACAAAAAAATAGCCACAAACTACTGTAGGTAAGTGAAACCTTCGGACTTCGCTACCATTATGCCGCGTAAATCTTTTGTTTTTAATGTATTTTTTCAAATTCAAATTTAGAATCGTTCAAAAAGGCTTACAAAATAAACTTTCTTCAAAAGAATTTAAAAGTGGCCAGTATTTTTTGAGTTTAAGAACTGTATACAAAATATCCCTAGACGGTGTTGATGTGTGTATTATTTTTGCGTAAATGGGTAATTATTCTAAGCCGTAATAATTTTATAAACAACATACCCGTAGACTCTACACCTGTGGTCTAGTGGTCACGATCGCGACTGCTGAGCATGAGTCAATGGGTTCCCGGGTTCAATTCCCGGGTCAGGCAAAGTGTTATTGGGTTTTCTATCAACTAGATTTGTGCCCGCTTGATTGCAAAAAGGCTTGCCCCCTATTACATTGAACTTAAACATAACTGGCGAAATGTGGGTGTACTATTAGGTACATCTCTGCCTGACCCTGCGGGAATCACAGGCATTAATGTTATGTTATTAAAATTATCACATTTTATTATATCCCGTTTCGTTCCAACCGAAAATTTCGCCCTGCCGTGTTCTCTATTAAATTATAATCCAGCTTGACTTATAAAATATTCTCACACGTGGGTCGCAAACATAGATAAACAACAAACATAACAAAAAATGTGTCTCCCAAAATTGTTACCTACAAACTTGTTGTCGAGACTTCCTGACTTACAGACGTCCATTACTCCAATCTATTTGACTCCTCAGTTCGCAGTTTCATTTATTTCACTGTCGAAAGCTAATTTATTATGTCTTAAACACTGCGAGCGGTACTTGATTGAGAACAAATGGCTAGAAGACGAGTATTTCGACTTCTTCTACTTTTTCAGGTTATAACTATACTAAAATTATCTCCATGACCCGTTTACTATTCAAAGCATCCACTAGCACAATGTTTTAAGAGTGCTTCATTGAGTTTTACCGTAAATTGTGATTTATTACCCCAAAAATAAAATCGTTTCCCAGCAAAACAAATTGCGTAGGGGTACTTAGTTTGATGTACAGAATGCTTGGTTAACGTCTGTGTGATGGGTTGATTTACAGCCTGTATACAAGCAGGAAAAATTATAATTCTAGTACACTGACAATATTGGTTGCTATTTTGTTTTATAAAGCGATTAATGTCAAACGGAATACCGTTTGACATCGGTCTCTATTTACTTTAAGGATTACACAGATACTTGTACATTGAGATTGATGTTCCAGGGTTTTTTTGCAATTTGCTGATCAGTGTCTTGAATGCCTTTATCATCAAATAGTCACTTATGGAAGTTATATGAACTGAGAGGGTTGTATTGGTGACTTTAATCATTATAACTCTGTAAAGTCACATTTGTTACGGTCGCGAATAGGGGATCGGACAAAAAAAAAACTAATTAGTCCGTCAGATAGATTTCCAAAAAATATTGAACACATATTTGTTGTTTTTTCACATAAACAAAAAATGAAAACGATACAGTGTTTCGAAAACTCGTGAACTCCTCGAAAACGTCACATGCCAGTACATTTTTTACCTACAAATGACGTGTTTTTGACGCGTTTTTTCTTCGTAAATTTTTATTAATTATTATAATATTTTTAAAACGCAAAAAAACGTAAGTAAATTCGAATTTCGCCGGCTACCCTAGAGCATCTGTGTAATCTCAAAAGTGAATGAGAGTCAGCTGCCTTTTTACTAAATACCTTGTTCGACCGTGCTATGTAAGCATCACAAAATACGGAGATATCCGCGCCTTTTACCGCGTCCCCATAGCATAGGCGTTAGTTTGGAAAATATGTATGTAGAACGTTTTCACCAAATAATCGCGTTGTATCCACTCCAGCCGTCTTATCTAAACTGTTTTGTTTAACCCAATTCAATTGGAGGAGGCTCAGACAGTTCTAGACGATATTTGGTTTACCAAAAATCACGAATTCACGAGTCTACTTCCATTCAATTGTTCTATTTAGATGTTGGTCCAAACAATACTTCATGATTCAAGTAAATTAATTGTTATTCCGTTTTGGTTGCGGAAGTGATGCTTGTTAATAGTGCGCTTTCAAATATATTGTTACGGTACGATATATTTGAAAGGTACACATTGATTATTGTGAAATATTTTATTATCTCAATTAATGCTAAGCCGGCTATGACAAAGTATTGGTTTTGAGGTTCAATCCCTTTTTTTTTTTGGCGGGTGGAAAATCATCAAATAACCCCTCCCGCTCTTGGGCAGAGCGGAAGGGAGTGTCAGACTTCTACTGATTAAAAACCACCCATGTTCCTTCTTAGCCCTTGCGCCGAGGCCGCGGTATCTCTTCCGAACAACTCGCACCCCCGACGGGTTGAGGTTCAAGCCTCCGGTCGCAGTCGGGGTTACTCTAAATTTAGAACTCGCTAGTAAGCATGAAGTCGCCAGTTAATCTGCAGAAAAGATTAATATTATTGCTAGCCTTCCAACGGTCGCGATTCGGTGCAACTTCTTTCCAATTTTCAAAGAAGACCCCCAGTTCGTCTCCCATGCGCCATCTCCTGCGTGGTCTACCACAACTTAATACTTACCAGTCCCGGCCAATCTATAGGACATCATAAATACCCACTGTTTTTCAAAACGCTGTCGCTTATAGATTGCACAGCTTCCAATCGAGTAATGTTCAGCCGCGGCCCACTGAGTCATGAAACGGATATTTTGTTTGAGGCAACTCTCCGTACACTCAACATTGTGAATTTTGTTGATGGCAACTTTCCAATATTTTCTCTTTAGCTGTCTTTAATGGCGGCGAGTTATCGGCTTTTAAATTCGATGGGACAATGTGTTTAGTGAACTAAGTTTCTTGGTAGTTGAAATGAGTTGTTTTTTGGACAAGATTATGTTTATTAGTAGGAAGTTATATCTATATTTTAACAGGTGTTACGTTCAGTGTAATGAAACATGCCAACTATTATGCATACTACGGTTATTGATGGATGATAGTGGTAGCGCTCACTAGCTAGCGTCCATAGCTTGGTTTTGACTAATTTAGAAAAAATAACATCAACACGCTCAGAAGAAGATAAAATAAAATAAGATTGTTGCCTGAAAAATAATGATTTTTTTTCGCATCAAAAAATAATACAAACCATTTCATGCATGGCATACCTAAAAGTAATCAAATTTATATTAAAATTTAATTAAAAAAGAACGTAAATAATCCTCCTAATTAAACCGGTTTCTTTTTAAAAGCATTATTCGCCTCTAAAAATCTACATTGCCTTCTAAATTACTAAGTCAGCCACAATTACCGAGCGTCTACATATACTATCTTAGCCACTAGTTATCTTCTTTCTGAGCCACTCTAAATATAACAAAAAGAAAGAAAAATAAAAAGAAGAAGAAAGAAAGAAAGAAAAGAAAGAAAAAACAAAGAAGAAGAAAAAAAAGAAAGAAAAGAAAGAAGAGAAATAAAACAAATTATTATTATTATTATTATTAACTCAGCATGGTGGTTATTTTTTAGCATCTAAATTTGTAACATGCATTCAAACAGTAAACTTCAAAAATATTGAAATTTATCATCAGAAAATATATTCTATGGCTTCTAATTTTTTTACTCAGTGTGTTTAAATTGTAACTCATCATGTTGACGCTATAAAACGTAAAATGGTGATAAGATATGAATTCCGTGACTGAGTTAGTAAATGAGGTGGCTATGTCATTTTCTCGTGGCTTAGTTATAAAATTAGAAGTTTGATCATGTGGCCAATAAAAAAATCTGTGGCTCGACTTATTATTTCCCAGTAATAAATAGTGCGTGAAACAACATCAATTTAACAACTATATACTTCATATTACCATAACAAATAAAGGGCACCAAATAATAAAAAAAAACACAACCAATATTTTTTTGTTACATTTTTCGAATACCATTTCCCTAAAATAAATATCACCAAACATTGTACACAAAAAAAACTTATGCGGACTTTCGGCACCAAATAGGGTCGCCCCGCAAATAAAATTGAAGTTTTATAACAAAATAAGAATATCGAAGAGAAAGGTTGTATCTGTACCCCTATGTATCTTGTGTGATATTTAGCCTGACCGGGCGGAAGGGACGAAGACTACTAAATAATCAAGGGGAGGCCGTTGTAGCTGTGGACAGCCCTAACCGGACAATGGCTCGGTAGGGTTGCCCGTTGTACCGCACTTTTAGGGTTGCCCCTGCCTATAAGATAAGTTGGATGCGTGCAGTAACTCGGCACGTAATGCTCTTCGGCGTTTAGTCTTGATTGGAATTCGGCGATTTGTGTGTTCCGAGTTGTCCTGACAATTGCTTCAGATTTGTTTTTTCGATCGACGGGTTTTTATTCTATCAACATTGTCTTTGTTTTATGTGGGAAACAAAGTAGGAGTTGAAGTCAGGAATAGTGCCTAGATAATTTAATATTTTTCTATCTCTTTTTGTAAGTGAAAACTTCTTTAGTGACGTTGTGGACTTTTTATGGGTAAAAAATGTTAAACTCGCGTCAGGAGGACACATGACCTGATCGAAAATTCGTAAGACGGCGCAGGGCGTTTGCGCGAATGTGCGGGTGTGTCACGTGTCAAATAAATTATTGTCATGTTTATGTACGATAGCGCAATAAATGAATATTGTATTAAGCCACATGATGATTTTTTTTTTTTTTTTATTTCAGAAAAAGAGCTTTGTCGCACATGCGATTATGCCGCCCTGGTTGGTTTTACAATTTTTAACAAATAGTACTAAAACTAATTACAATCTATTATTTAACTAAATCTTAGCATAGCTAGTCTGTAAAGTGCTCTGGCTGCGTCAGACAGTGGCGCAGCCAGAACACTGTTGCAGTAACCTATTTCCCTAAGTCTATAATCTAATCTAAATCTAAATTCTTCGTTGCGGACACACTCAGTCAATATGTGATGAACATCATCAACGGAATTATTACAAAAATCACACCTATCTGTTATTGATTTTGCCATAAGGAATAAGAACTTATTACACGGTATGTGTCCGGAACGAAGTCTTAAGGCAATAACAGTGTCACGTCTATTCAACAACTGGTTATCTATCCACGGTGAGTTCAAGGGATGCGGCTGGATCGTTTTGTACCAGATTCCTTTATCTCGAGATCTTTTATTAAAATATTCCTTCCAAAGTAAATGACAATCCTGTTTAATTTTAGGTATAAAGTTTGAAAAGTAAGGAGAAAAGCTAACAGGAATTCCATCACATATGGCTTGCTTGGCTAGTAGATCAACAGTTTCATTACCTTTTATTGCCACATGATGATGTGTGATAGTACTTTTATGATGATTAATAAAGCAATTTTTACAAAATTATTCCCTAACCATTCCAAAACATTAAAAAATGCACAACGTTAATGTTCAAGTTTTCATTTCTGCCGGCACTCCCGTGCAAACCGTTGTTTTTTTTTCTCATAGTGGGCTATACATTGATATAAAACCGGCCAAGAGCGTGTCGGGCCACGCTCAGTGTAGGGTTCCGTAGATAATAAAATATTATGTAAACGAAGTTAAATAAAAAATACGGGCAAATGAAACTTGACCTCTGGATTGTATAGGCGCTCATACGATTCAGGGACCAAATTATATTGGTTAACTGCAGTTTCCATCTGTTGTTTCCATCCAAGTTCAAAATAATTTTCCTAGAAAGTCCTTATAAAGTTCTACTTTTCAGATTTTTTTCGTATTTTCTAAACTTATGGTTCAAAAGTTAGAGGGGGGGGGACGCTTTGTTTTTTACTTTTGGAGCGATTATTTCCGAAATTATTGACATTATCAAAAAATGATTTTAGTAAACCCCTATTCATTTTTAAATACCTTTCCAACAATATATCACACATTAGGGTTAAAATTAAAAAAAAAAACACTTCCCACTTTACATATAGGGGGGCTACCCTAATAAAACATTTTTTTCCAATTTTTATTTTAGCACTTTGTCGGCGTGATTGATACACATATTGGTCCCAAATTTCAGCTTTCTAGTGCTAACGGTCACAGAGATTAAGCGAGGACGGACAGACAGACAGACATGGCGAAACTATAAGGGTTCCTAGTTGACTACGGAACCCTAAAAACTAAAGATACGGTCGTCCGAACATTTACTCGACGCGTTCGCCATACAGAGAATCGGTGTAGTCTGCTCGTTAACGTAACCTTGTATAAGCGGCGTGGTATTTTCGAGGTATAAAAAACATAAATAAAGCTTTTAATAAAATTTACGACCGCACCCGAAGAGAGCCGATCGTGGACTAGTTCACTTCGGCCTAGGAAAGACCTTTTTAGGACCAAGTTTGAGGCGTCACTGTAACATGCGGTCCGCCCAGTCTTTACGCAGTAATATATTAGTCAATGGGGCTATAGAGAGAAAAAAAAGGTAGAATTTTGTCTTTGCTCTCCTACTGCTGGGCAAGGGTGTCCCGTGCTACCTCGAATTAACCCCTGTGGTATGCACCCAGATCGTCACGCAATCTCTTATGGGTGCTAGCTTCTGCAGTGCCGTACATCTGTAGGTATCCATTGATTGGAAACTCTTGGCCAGCGATCATTGTACCGGCTGACGCGACGTTGCTAGCCTAATCCCATTTCAACCAGTCAAACTTCTTGTCGACGCGCGACGTCTCCATAATCCCCGTTTTAGAACGCAGCGTGGTGTTATGAACTCGGTCTTGTCTTCTAACGTTCAGAGTGTTGAGTTCCATGACTCTTCGGCTGCCCCTAAGGTTCTTCAGCGATTCAGTGAGCGACCAGGTCTGAGCACAGTAGGTTAGGACGGCCAGAATCATGGCAGAATGCACATGTGAATGAGTTTGTGCTTCAGGGAAATCGGATGTCCCGTCGGGGTTGCGGGTTGTTCGCAAGAGATACCGCAGCCTCGACATGAAGGGCCAAGAAGGATCATGGGTGGTTTTTAGTCAGTAGAAGTCTGACACTCCTTTACGCTCTGCCCAAGAGCGGGAGGGGTTATTTGATAATTTTCCACTCGCCAAAAAAAAAAAAGGAAATCGGATGTCATTAGCGTCGTCATAGACTAGTTGCTTTTCTAAGCATTTTCGACTCGGCGATCCATTTTTCTTTCTTGTTTGTATTTATGTTCCTACCTTTATTTATGAAATATCTTTTAATAAGGTGCTTAAGCCGACCCCAACATAGTTGGGAAAAGGCTAGGCAGATGATGATGATGAAGGTGCTTAATGCAATATTTCTAAAAGGCTGTCAGATCTTCACCTTAATTTTTTTTAGGAAAATCACAAGATGCTTTTTTGAATACTGTCCGTTTTAGGCTTTGCGAAACATCAAGTAGACACTTCAGATCTGGCAGCAGTCAAGTAAATCTTGATTGTTATTAATATAACCTTCGTGCCTCTCCTACCGAAGAAGAAGGAAATAAAGTCCAAAAATATATTTTCTACTATCTAGAAAAAGTCTTACACCTCATGAATCACCTCTTTCTATATAATATCCATGTCTCTCTTTTAATCTCTCTTATGAACGTAAGTGAATTTGCTGGTCATTTTCAGGTTTAATGTTGATTCAATTATGATTCGCGACCGTAACAAATATGACTTTTCAGAGTTATAACCATTAAAGTCATCGATCATTTGCAATGGGATTAAATGAACTAAGAATAGTTCATTTATTCCCATTGCCATTACGATGACAGCGCCACACATTATGTAGTTGTCGGGAAGGAAGGTTTTAAAAAATATTTCATAAGAAAACACATCATAATAAATTAATTATGTTTTCCAATACCGCATCTCA
This sequence comes from Diarsia brunnea, assembly GCA_949774965.1. Lineage (NCBI taxonomy): Eukaryota > Metazoa > Arthropoda > Insecta > Lepidoptera > Noctuidae > Diarsia > Diarsia brunnea. The sequence goes on along the minus strand of OX459016.1, from coordinate 594,449 downwards.
TTCGATGCAAATCTTATCTCAAATTCCCAAAAAGTTTCAGAAAGTCTCCTAAGACCCTTTTCGTAGGTATTGCTAGACCACTTAAGGCATCTCCGTTTCATTCTCATTCATCTCATTCTTGCTGCTCTATCTCAAAATAAATTCCACTATATTGTTCTGAACTAAACATGTACTCCCTAACACAATAAGCTAACAGACAATCCACTCGAATCTACATGTAGTAAATCCATAAAACCACTCCACAATACATTTCCAGCATAACTTTGTTCACTTTATTCCGACTACCCGCAATTTGCAAGACAAATTACACAAAGGCTATCTCGCTGAGAGCCAGGTGAACTTTAGCTTTTAAATAAATAAAACTGCTGGCCCGACCATGTACTGTTGGTGTACCTATACAACAATGGCTATTTTTTGTTGCGGTCGAGACTTCGAGACGCGCGGTCCAACCGCCTAGTATAAATCAGGCTAAATTAATTTCAAAATATCTAGTCTGTGTTTTGCGAAATCTGATTTTTGGAACGAAGTTCTCTATCGCGCGTTGTGAAAGGGGGCTAGACGGAAAAAATTCTTACGAAAAGTTGTCACGACACTTCTTGCTATAGTAAGCTATTGTAAGCTGTGCGGCGTCGCATGTTTTTCTGTCTGTCTCTCTCTCTCTTATAGAAAGCAAGCCAGATATTTTCATTTCTACATTTCTTTTTTTTATTTTTTTTTACATAATAAAAAATAATAACAATAACTTCGTTCCATCCGGGTGTTCCTTGACACCTCTCAAGTTTTTTTAATCATGTTTCGTTTTATATTTAAACGTATGGTTTCGAATAATGATACCTTTGCAGCTTTGTTATGAGAGATAAAGGCTCTTTTTACCTCTTTTCGTAGAAATATTTCATAATAATATGTTGGAACGTTTTATTTTCTTATATATGAAAACTCGCAATTTAATTTATCGCGTATCAAAGCGCGTATACAAACATGAATGTCAAATGCAGTAACACCGTCGACATTTAAACATATTATTGCGAGATATGATAAGATAAAATATATTATGTAAAGGATTATTTATTTCCAGGTATAACCAGTAGTATTTAAGATTCTGTGATAAGCAAATAAATGTGTTATTATGTGATGATGATTAACGATAAGTAAATAGAGTTAGCAACTAGAAATGAATTGGTGAGTGACAGCAGTGAGTTTGTGCGAGTTTCTCGCCGGGTCAGGAGCGAGTAAGCGATGGCGATGGGCGAGTTTTAAGCATCGCTGAACGTATCTGTGTGGTAGCTCTTGATGTTGCGTCAAACAAGCTTGATTGCCTAAATGTGAAAAACATGATCAACTATTATACAGTTTCTTTTACTTACAAAGAACGTACAATACCAAGAAGTTTTTTTTTGTTTTTAGTAACTAATGCCCGCGGTTTCACTCGTGTGGATTTCTTTACAAGAACCTTCTTTAAGAACCACTCCATGCATTGGTGAAAATAAAATTAAAATCGATGCACTAGTTTTTGAGTTAACCGTGAACAGACAGACGCGGTGGAGGACTTTGTTATATAATATGCGGTGATTACTGGTGATAGTGATTGTGTACCCTATCATAACGTTTTCCTATGTAACCCAAAGGTTGACTGGTACAGAATGGCTTGTGGCATTAAATTCACCTATTTACCACTATTATATAATAATATGAAGTTTAAACAAAAATCATAATTATACTCTTTTAAACGTTTTTTGAGCGGCAAAATAGTCGATAGAAAGTCGCTTACATGAGTAAGCGACTTGCTATCGACTGCTTGCGACTGAGTACTACATGTACCATCCATGATGACATGGATGGTACATGTAGTACTCAACTCAACTCAACTCAAAGCATTTATTTCAATAAAACCATTACAAATCTGAATGTCAGAAGAACAATTCATAAAACAAAACTACGACTGCAATACGTCATCCCGAAAGCCACCACACCGAAAGCCCGCAACAACGAACACTGCGACCATGAAAGCACGCAGCGACGCACACCGCAACAACGCATGCACGAGACTCCAAATCACGGAACAACGAATGCACGCCGCAACGCGCAATCGCCGCCCCGCGACCCGGAGAATAGATCTCTATGGAGAAGAACGGGCAAGAAACTCCATGGACACCGGAAAATTTAAATCAGAATATTCTTACAAAAACTTGGTACATTACATAATTCATGTTGAGATGTTATATTATGTGAGAAGCAAGACGTGCAAGTTAAAAGCGTCCGGAGTAAAAAGATCACCATCATTTCAGCCATAAGACGTCCACTGCTGGACATAGGCCTCCCCCAGAAGGGGGATTTGCCATAATAACCACGCTTGGCAGGCAGGTCCGCAGTATAGTTGTTACGAAGGCACAGAGAACGCTGCTGCCCATTCTCTGGTAAGTCCCTTAGTCGCCTCTTACGACACCCACAGGAAGATATGGAATGGTGCTATTCTTTACGTCCAACATCATACGGATCCACGAGTAAAAAGATATTCGAAAACTTGTAATTGGCCATACTGTTTTTGCAAACTTAACTGTTGCGTCTACCTAGCTGTAAGTTTACCTTAAATAATAAAATAAATAATAAACAAATCAAAAAAAAAAAATATATATATAAACCATGGCAACTAAGAGATGACCAGTCTCAGTAGGTACCTGCAATAAGAATAACCTGTTCAATTTCATAGTAAACAACCATACCTAATTTGGTCTTGTCTTTACATCATTTTATGTCTCAAACTTGGCCTTTTAGAGAGTTCACCCATATAGCGGGTGTGCACAAAACAGTTACTGCCAAAGTTGAGGCACGCCGTACATAACATGACAGCGTTGGCAGATAATTGACGCGAAACTTTACACTTCGTTGAAAGCCAAGTTAGTGTTATTTTAGAATTACTTATTTGTGGAAAGTAATGTGAGTATACTGACAGGGATATACTTAGTATTTGGTGCTACATGGTTGAAACACAAAATAGGTAAATTAACGAGTTTACAAATACTTAATATTTGTAAAATAACTCGTCCATGCAACGATGATTGTACATGTTTTGAAACTATAATCGCCCACACAAATGATCAAAAATTTACACAAAAGGTTTTTTGAATAAATCTTTGTGAACGCAAAACATGTAATAAAATCAAAATTTCAACGGATCCATTACCAAAGTGCAAAAGAACATGATTAAAGCAAATAAAACATTGAAAAGGAAAATAAATTAACTGTAATGAAGTGGTGCCCGGTCACTCGCAGGCATAATTACTTGCAGGCGTTTCGAATAACTGGCATAATGTTCGAATAACTCGAATAATTGGTGTCACTTCATCGCCAGTGCTGTTCCCAGCATTTATTGCGTAATGAGGTTAAAGGCTTTTTGGTTGTGTGTGTATATTTTTGTCGAGCAGCTGGGAACTTTGGTGTGGCTTTTGAGAATATCATTATTATTTTCTTTATCCATTTTATATGTACAAGGTGTATAGAAACCGTCAACCAAGCATTCTGAATATCAAACTAAGTAGCTGTGCGCAAAAAATATTGCTGTGAAACGACTTTTTCTTTGGGGTGTAAAATTACATTTTATGGTGGCGGTTTTTAATATGACGCACGAGAAACATTGAATGCTTCCGAATAATACAGTAATCATGGAAGTATTTAAATAAAAGTTATAAGATAATATTATAAACTAAAATTAAAAAAAGTGTTTGGGCAATGAACTCTCATACAAACCAAAAAATAGTGCCAAGTGGCTTCACTCGTATCTTACCACATTTGCATCGCTGATTGGTTGTTTGCTATGCGGGTTTATTTATATCTTGCTATATCTTGACTAGGATTAGAAAAATAGCATCATAATACCAAAAAGGAACTTTTTTACATTAATATCGCCGGAAAACGCGTCATGTTTTTGACGTCGCTTTTTGCATCGTTCAACATGGCAAGAGGGTAATTGTTTCCGAAGCCTTTTGCATTACCACAATAACATTCAACGGAATTGGCAGAAGCTTTCAGATAGCTTTCAAACCAATCTATTACTTAAGTTTTCCATCAATGATATCACGGTGATAGAATACGAATTTTCATAAGGCCATATTTGCCATAATCACCACGTTCGGCAGGTGGTTTGGCAATCGTCGTATGGTTGTTATGAAGACGCTGAGAACGCTGCTGGTCATTCTCTGGTAACCCTTAGTCGCCTCTTACGACACTCACGGGAAGATATGGAATGGTGCTACCGATATGAAATGGTGCCGACACCATTTGGAACCTGGTGACCTGGTGAAGGTTCCGAGGATCCACTGGATGCAAGACGCATGGGACCGGTCAATGTGACGATACTTGGGAGAGGCCAATATGGACGTCTTCGGCTTAAATGATGATGAATTTAACGAAAATCGCTCATAGGTACCAGTCAGAACACATCCAATCATAAACAATTTGACCTTCGCAATCAAAATTCATTAAAAAGTTAGTACACCTCGGTGAAATGAAATCAATCAAAGTGCGAGCGAGCGGTGCGCGGTGTAATGAGAGTTTTGAACTAACGACCGATGTGAGCGGCCTTAATTAATGGATCCTGTGTTAAGTTGCCGATAATGATGGATGGGTGCACGCTGGCAGGTCAGGGGATGTGCTGTGTTATAGATGTTAAGTGAAATTTACAGTTTCTAAGATTAGCATTTGGTTGGCAAAATCTCTTTCCCATCGACTAACAAAAATTTCGCTAAATCTCGATTCACGACTCTAAAGGGGTGGGTAGGTAGGAGAATCTTATCAAGAAATGGTGATGACAGGTGGAGAGACCTCACTTTATGCTACGTGTTGGCCAACCAACAGTTAGATAGATGAATGACATTCAGTAGATCGAGGGTAAGACCTGGTTGAGATTCGCGCCGATCAGGGAAGAATGTCACAAAGGAGGCTTGGATAATATTGTCATACTAATAATATTGGTATTATTTAGAGTTTCCAAAAACTGGAACGGTAAGATATTTAGCCAAACTTCTCTCAAAATAATGATGTACCAAATTAATATATCCAATACGAGCTATTTTCGCTCCTACCAATAAAATAATATTATTTTTACCTGCACAAGGTAATCCTAAAAGCTGGAATGTAGGCTAAAAACTTTTATTATCCTGTCCTACCTTTTTCAGGCAAATCTCCGAAATTTCAGCAGTTATAAATCTCAGCCTAATTTAAAATCCGCTCGCCGAATAACTTTCAAACTTGCCTAAAATAATTATAATTTAGTATTTAATACTAAAATATCTTTACTTGAAGGCCCAAAAGGTTTTTAACTTAGTTAGGAATCTCGGAAGCAAAGAGAATTAAACCGGAGTTTAGTTTACAAATGCCATTAATGTGAGAGCACTTTGTGTTTGGACGAACGCTTTCATTTTGATAAATTGATGCCTTTAAAGTCCGGAGATTAATACCAATGAGTCTCTTAAATTATTATGTTTATTTCAATTATGTATTACGCGTGAATTTTCAGCCTCAATGGAGAGTTCAAAATGGGCGAGATTGATTCGATAAGCAACTAACTGGAAATTGCTATTTATCATAGTCGCGGATATTGAGAGAAAAGTATTATAATTATAAAGATTCACCACTTCAACATTATAGTTGCAATGGTACCATGTGACTTTGTTTTTTTTTGGGGGGGTGGGAAATCATCAAATAACCCCTCCCGCTCTGGGCAGAGCGAAAGGGAGTGCCAGACTTCTACTGACTAAAAACCACCCATGTTCCTTCTTAGCCCTTCATGTCGAGGCCGCGATATCTCTTGCGAACAACCATATGACTTCATATGCGTAACGACTTATGGGCTTACCACACGCTCATGTTTCACCACAGTCCCGACCTGCGCGAGCTTCTCGCACGAACACACTGAACACGGTCGGCGCTACCATACGCTCAGTTAAGTACGCGCAGGCCTCATTTTTTGTCGAAATCGTCGACGTGTAAACTATGTATGTTTCCTAGTGAAGAACTATTTCTTTAATCCCTCGATATAATTTTCCAAATTGCAGGCAGAGATTTATAATAGATTTAAAAATTCAGTTAAAAAGTCGCGATCTTATATACGTAAGTCTGCAATTTTTAATGACATTTTTGATGTACAACAAAACGTACCTCATCGACCGACGACTAGCCTCGACTGCGGTGTGAACGCCCAACCACACGCACAGACAAGTACGCGCAGGCCGGGCTTGCGCAGGTAAAATTTCTAGCAAGTCGAATAATGCGCAGGCCGCGCCATGGAGTTTACGCGTGATATAGTTTTACCAACCACACGCACGGTGTTTCGTGTTCAAGCCAGTTTGCGCAGGCTTCACCACAGTCCCGGCGGCTCATGCGTGTGGTAGGCGCATTAGAGTCAGATTCCCAGACTGCGCTTTGGCTTTACGAAATACAATAATATTTTAATACGAAAGTAAACTTTATTCTTGTACTTATTCTGTTTTCATATAAGTGATTTCGTGGAAATAAAAAATGTTTTAGATTCTAAATAATGGATCATTATTCTAGCTATTTCGGCTTCCAGTCTAACCGGTATTAAACCACCAGTATTTTACATGGAACGTGTACCGATATACCGGTTACGACTAGGTAACATGGTAAGACAGTTGGTCAGACTTTCTGGCCACTGACTACCTGTAACGACTGTCAAATACCTTGAACTGACAGCCAGGGCCGACGGCTTTTATTACATGCTTTCCGAGGCAAGAAGGAAACTCGGCATGTCATATGTGGTCACTCATCCACGGATGTACCTAATTATTATTAGTCTCATATAATTCATATTGGTATTTCAATCATTTCCGAAATCACCCGCGGTAACCACAATTTTATCAGTGTTTTTTCCACAATATCAAGATACGCGGTGGCTTAAGATACTGATAACTGATTGGATATCAACAACCAGTTTATAGCAGGAAGTCATTAGTTCGTGGTGATGGAGACGAGGCACTTGGTACTCCTGTGTGCGGCTGTGGTGGGGCTGGTGGAGGCTGGGAAACATGACATCTACTCCAAGTAAATATTTTTATTAAAAGTTTTGGTGGTCTAGTAGGTTCCAATCAAATAACCCAAGCCGGTACTTTAGTTTGCGCAATTTGTTTAATGAATGCAGTGCTGGGTTCGATACCCATAGATTGATTGTTGTGTTAGTCCAGGTGATAAAATGTTTATTTTCATGAAAATCCGTTCAGTAGTTTTTGTGTGAAAGACTCTCAAACATTCATCTATCCTGACAAACTTTCGCATTTACATATATACTATTAGTATGAAAAGTATGACAATTATGAAGTATGATGATTCTTTCCGACTTGTCAAAATGTGATAACTTAGCATTAAACACTGTTCACCAATATAACCTCTGCTACTTCCACAGTCATTCAGTCTACAATGTCCAAGTCCGCGACAGATCCGACCAGAAGCTACTCCATGACCTGGAACACCAGTTGGACCTGGACATCTGGCAGCACGGCGTGGCCGGCATCAGGGAGGCACAGGTCATGGTCAAGCCGGAGAAGAAGGCGGAGTTCCTGATGGCCTTGCATGTCCATGGAGTCGATAACTCTTTGCATCTAGAAGATGTTGCTGAGTAAGTACACATTTTTCTTTCTTTTCTATCGTTCTTTAAGACAAAATAATTCATAGACCTAACAGAAAGAGAACTACTCTTTCTGTGAGGTCTATGAATTATTATGTCTGAGCACTTGGTTCAGTGAAATGCTCGGATTTGCAGTAAAGTTTTGTTCAGTGTTCTAAGTCTTAAAAAAGTTCAGCAGTACTCACAACCTGCAAAAGGCTATGTAAGGATCGTGTCAGGTCCCGTCGGGGCTACGGGTTGTTCGAAAGATATACCGCGGCCCCGGACACAAAGGGCTAAGAAGGAACATGGGTGGTTTTTAGTCAGTAGAAGTCTGACACACCCTTCCACTCCACCCAGAGCGGGAGAAGTCATTTGGTGATTTTTTACCCTCCAAACAAGTATCGTAGCAGGAAGCGTTTTGTATTTACTGCCCTTTTCAGAAAAAGTGGTGATTTTATGCGCAATGTTCAGTCCATGTTACTGTTAATAAGGACAATTTTGGATGCATCTGAAATATTCAAAACATTTTCTAAGTTATTATTTCCAAATTATTTTGTAGAGCCTTCGAGGATCACGATCGCCAGATGGCCACGTGGAGGTCCACGAGGACCAACAGAATGATATTCCAAGACTACCCGCGATATGCTGAGGTAAGCAATACAAGTTACTATTTTCAGCTTTTAGTTCTTTTCTTCAATTTGATTAAACTTCTCTGTTGGAACAAAGCCGATGTTGTTTAAACATCATGAGTTTGTTGTGTGACTTGTGTCCGACTACAGGTCTAACATTTCTTTCCATTTTTTTTCTATTGGTACAGTCAGCAACTGAAGTAGCACTACTCTAAGTGTGAAGAGTTAGGAATATTTTAAAGACGACACGGTTGGCGCAGTGTCTGAGCAATTGAACTGCTGCGCTGTGTGTCGCAGGTTCGATCCCCGCACGGAACAAATATTTGTATGATCTACAGATAATTGTTTCGGGTCTGGGTGTATGGTTGTGTATGTGAGTTTAAATGTTTGTGAACGCACCCACGATACAGGAGAAATTCCTAGTGTGGAGAACGTTTTTTTATAAAAAGAAAAAAGAAAGAAAGAAAGAATAATCTTCTAAACCATTAAAAATAATAGTTGGAGTCCTGTAAATCAAATAATTAAAATTCCGAAATGTAAAGCTACTTCTGTTACTGACTGTACAATTATTCCGAAGCATGCTCCATTGTGTATTTTATTGTTCTATTAAAGTAAATTACACTAATCAACTAAATTGTTCTCAGTGGCCTAATAAGACAGCTTTCAGTAATATGTTCATAATAAAATTTCTACAGTAATAAATCACAAACAAACTAAATTCACTAATACTCTCCTAATCCGATGTTTGCGTGATTTAACCGCAAAACATAATAAATTCTAGTTCACTACTGAACATTATCTATTAATTTGTTCGTTAAAAGCTTTGCGGGTTATTCTGAACTAATTTGTAATACGATTCCAATGCCGGGTATCGAATACATTATGAATGTGTTTCTGTTATTTTGTTTTAGATACACGTTGCGCGTTGGTTTAGTTAAAGCTCGTTTCAGTGAACACGCTTTGATGTTTTGGACATTTCTATAAGAAGCCTATTACGTACTGTTAATTTATTTTAATGGTTAATCGTTCATCATTATGAGCTAAAAGACGTTCAATGCAGAACATAGCGTTGCCACAGACCCTGGCTCTGAGCTCTTTGCATCCAACAGATTTCCGCATTCTTGACCAGGTGACTGAACTTACGAGGATGTACCTTCTAGTAGCACGATCGCCCTTCGAGAACCTTCTTTTCTTTCCTCATAGGTCATATGTTGTGCGAGCAATGTGTCCACTTAGTGATTGCTTTCATGAATTAATATTATTGTAATTTCACAGATTGATGCGTACTTGGACAGAATTGCCGCTCAGTATCCTAACTTGGTGACTCTAGTGAACGCTGAACCAAGTTTCGAACAGCGTAACATCAAGTATTTGAAGGTTTGTAATGAGTTTTTATGGGTGTCTATTTTTCTGAACAATAATTTCGCTTAAAACTTTGGCCAGTCAAAAAAATTAAGAAACTGCCAATCGTTGCAAATAAAATGATTCTAGAAGTCCTTTATTTATACTTCACTAAATAAACTACATATTTTGACACCCAAAAACTTTTGCCAACGTCCACAGATTTCAACCACCAACTTCGAAGACAAAAGTAAGCCTATCTATGTGATGACCACGATGATCCACGCGCGGGAGTGGGTGACCACTCCATTTGCTCTCTACTCTATATATAGGCTGGTGGAGAACCTGAGGGCCGAAGACAGAGATGTGCTGAACGATGTGGACTGGATTATCTTGCCATTGCTTAACCCTGACGGCTATGAGTACTCGCATACTGTAAGTATTCCTCTCCATCTCTTTGGTCTGGTGGAAGCACTACCAAAAAATGGGAGTATAAACAACAGGTTCTCTTCTTGCCAACCTTTCCGAAATTTTTAATTGAATGATTGCATCAAAACGAAAAAAAAGACTAAATGAAAAAGTATGTGAGCAAGGTCCAAAATATTAATTTGTCGAATTATCACTTTTTCTAGGTTCGTCTTTGGCGCAAAACCAGATCATTGAATACTACCAGCCACGCGACTTGCCGCGGAGTAGACGGCAACAGAAACTTTGGCAAGGACTGGGGCACCATCGGAGTCGACAGACATCCTTGCTCGGACATCTATCCTGGACCCTTTAAATTCTCCGAAGTGGAGGTCAGGAATGTGAAGGACATCATGGAGAAGTACTTCAGCAGGATTCAGTTGTTCATGGACATCCACAGTTTTGGAGAGTACGTGACGTATGGTTATGGGGACGAGACCCTGCCACCCAACGCTGCTCAGCTGCATCATGTTGGATCAGCCCTGGGCGCAGTCATCGATACGAGGAAGCTGCCTCAAGCTAACTACTATTTGGTGGGGAACAGTGCCACCTTGATGTACAACACATCTGGGTGTGCTCAGGATTATGGACAGGTTAGTTGCTTATCTTGTCATCATCACCATCCATAGCCTGACTTCACCCAGTGCTGGGCTTAGGCATCTTGTTATAATAGCTGTTAATTATTGTGAACACAGAAAAACATCATCATGGGCATATTTTCACTTAAAGCGGAAAAGGTCTCATTGCACAAAATAAGGGGCTATGCAAAATACGTGACCACGATCTGACTTTTGGCCGCAGTAGCTTCGGAAAACTTTTGTCCGCACAATTGGACGTCTGACCAATTTTATTCTAGGACTGGTCATGCGATAAGTCGTGGTCGTAAAGAACTAGCGGTCAATCTATGTTGATAAATAACGATGTTATTAAAATCTTTTTTTTTTTTGGGGTTGGAAAACCTGCCCTTATCCCAATCTATTTGGGGTCGGCGTAACACGTTTTCTTCTATTCTCCTCTGTCAACCATCACACCATCATTTACTTCTTTTTTTTTCATATCATTCCTCATCAACGTTTCGTTGGTCTTCCTCACTCTCTCCATCCACCAACATTATTCATATCCATCATTCTTTTAGTCACACCAATAATATTGTTGTCAGTATCCTAGTTAATTATATTATTTGCATTTAAAATATTCAACTGACATTGTATCAGACATTTTTAATCTTTTCACAATCATAAAATTACGTCAAGTGTTCAGATTCAAATTATGATTAATACTAGTCTAACAAACTTACCGTCGTGTATTTCATGTCTCTGATAATGTATTATTAATAATAAGATAATAATAATTTATCAGGCCTCACCCATCTTTTACGTCTGTCGTTAAGATATCTTAACGAATTGTACCTGTAGATTATTGCAGCGAACATAGTTAACAAAATGGTAGATTATAGACTAGTCCAACACTCCATGTCAGTGAGGTGATATGACCCTCTTACTAGAGTAATGTGACCAACAGTAACTAGGCGGGCTTTATCGATCTTAACACTTAGAACTACAGAGAAGAGCTCTTCTCCGTAGTTCTAAGTACATGTTCGACCTGTATGTAGGTGACTGCGCGAAGCCTTAAAATTAGTGCAATGTACATATTTGACCTAACCATGTCGTTTCTTCATGAGGACGTTTAAACCCTGGTCCTTATACCACTACAACTTCAACTATTTCATGCTAACCATCATTTCTCCTCCAGTACATAGGCCTTCCGTTCTCCTATACCCTGGAGCTGCCAAGCTACGGTCACGACTTCAGGGTGCCGCCGCAGTACATGGACCAGATCAACGAGGAGACCTGGCCAGGTATTGCCGAAAGCGCCAGACTGGCCAAGGTCTACTACAAGGCTCGGTACAACGCTGCCACCACCACTGATAATCCTACCACTGCTGCTGTTACTGTGGATCCTGCTCCTGCTCCACCTGCTCCTACTGCCCCGCCTGCCCCTGAACTTTAGGTTGTAGACACCACATCAACATGGAGACGTGGCAGGTCATGAATAGCAGGCTGACCTGAATCTGCTACAACGCTGCTACTACATAAAGGTTCTGTGAAAGCCTGGCATGCACGAGTGAGAATGTATGAATGAATGGAGATTGACCAAAAGCGTCGTATAAAATGATTTCGTGATATTATTGTATCAAGATTCCCCGGAGTGTTACGCGGCAGTTTTGTGAATTAAGTTATGGCGATACGAATGTTTTTTTATTAAATTATATCTGTATTTGTTAATTTAAGACTGCTACACACGTTACGAAAAATCGTTACGATTGGTATAGTTCAAACTGCAACGATAAATCTACATGAAAAACTGTACAGTTTGTCCGATTTTTAGCACTACGAAAACTGTGTGTTTAAAGTGTACCGTCCGATCTTTATGATTTTTCGTAACGTGTGTAGCAGCCATTAGTGTTTCTTTCATTCTTTTTGGAAACTTATTTGGAACATAGAATTCTTCTTAGTTCCAAATAAGTTTTTGCCAAACTACTGTCCCTCCAACTCTTTCATTTGAATATTTTTACATTTAAAACTTGTTTAACGTGTCAAACTGTGACAGCTTGACAACCCATTTCATTTTATTTTACTTTAAGCCTTTGTATAACTTGCTATGTTAGTTTGTCAAGGTTAAATCTTGAGATACCGCGGCCCCAACACAAAGGGGTAAGAAGGATCATGGGTGGTTTTTAGTCAGTGGAAGTCTGACATTCCCTATCGCTCCGCCCATAAAAATTAAAGGTTAAATCTTGCAAGTTGAATTAGAACTACTTCCTCTTATCCTACGCGGTTCAGTTTCATTGAGAACACATTTGACCTGAAGACCTGATTCTAAACCCAGGATAAGCTCCAGATAAAGGAACTACAGCCTCGTTGGTCGAGTGAACTCAAACGCGACTGCTGGGCATACGGTCCTGGGTTCGATTTCCTGGTCGTGCAGTCTTATTGAGTTTTTCCATCAGAAGTTTGTCTATATTTGTGCCCGGTTGATGGCTATTGCCATAAGCTCACTCCCTATTACATCTCTGCATAGCCCTTTGGAGATTACAGGCGTGATGTTATGATTAAACTGTAAATTAGGATCCATCATCATCAGCCTATAATGTTCCCACTGCAGGGACTCAGGCCTCCTCTCTCGGAGAGGGATGGGCTATAATCCACCACGCGGGCCCAGTGCGGGTTGGTAAATGTCACATCCCTTCGAATTTGTTGGTTCTAAGACATGCCGGTTTCCTCACGATGTTTTCCTTCAACGTTTTGAGAGCAGTGGTTACAAAGTAATGCGCCTGACTGGGTTCGAACTCACGACTCACTGTTCGTAAGTCGGGGCCGCCCCCACTGGGCCACCACTGCTCTCAAATTAGGTTTACAAATGCCAAATGGCCTACCAAATAACAAAAGAATTAACTTTGACGGATTAATAGATACGATAGTTAATAAAATGTTCCAATCTATACTAATATTATAAAGCTGAAGAGTTTGTTTGTTTGTTTGTTTGTTTGAACGCGGTAAACTCTGGGACTACTGGTTGGAATAGAAAAACTCTTTTTGTGTCGGATAGTCCATTTATCGAGGAAGGCTTTAGGCTATGTAACATCACGCTACGACCAATAGGAGCGGAGCATAAATGAAAAATGTTGTAAAAACGGGAAAAGATATTCCTTTTTGAGAGCTTCCGTTGCGTGCGCTGCGAAAACGGTTTAAGTTACACAAATACTATGTATGAAAGAATTGTTCCTCTTTAAAAGTTCTAAAAAAAAGTCCGCGACAGCATATGTCTATCTTTTAAGATTGACTCACTGTAACCATTTTTTACTATTAAAATGTTAGGTTAAAAAGAATGATATTTTGCGAAGCTTATTTAACCCATATGGTATTAATCTATATCTAAATAAATGTGTTTGCTAGCACGGAAATTTAATATAGAATATTTGTGCCCTTTACTCTATACAGTTTAAACAAATATCTTAGAAGATATCGCAATGTAAAAATATACGGGCGACAAAATAATTAGCGCGTGGCAGTCATTCGGTCCGGTGCGGTAGGTATGTACGTGGGGATTCTGGCCTCTGGGGGCTCCGGAGAAATTCAAATTAAAAAAAATTACTGCACCATAATGTTTACAAGTACAAGGTGTTAATAATATATAATAATAATAATAAAAGCCTTTATTAACAATCTTATAAATGTTACATTTCATCTTATATACTACTAACTAATATTAAACATGGTTGTTTATGAAAGTAACTTAATTAAATGCTATTATTTGTATTAGACACCGGTTTCGTGATTGTCTTGCTCTTTAGCATAGGCCTCCCCAAATATTCTCCACAACGGTCTATCCCTTGCTATCCTCATCCAGTATGGTCCTGCTACCTCCTTGATATCATCCTCCCATCTTCGATGCTGCCTGCCTTTGCTTCTCTTTTTATATCGAGGGCACCATTCCGTCACTTCATTCGTCCACTTTTCTGTGTTACTTCTTGTTAGGTGTCCTGCCCATTTTCATTTTAGTTGTTTGATTTGGTATTTGATATCTATAATCTTGGTTTGTTTTCTTATTGTTTTTAACCTAATTTTGTCTTTTAATTTTATGTTGAGTATGCTTCTTTCCATTCGGTGTTGACAAGTTTCTAGTGATTTGATATTCTTCTTTGTACAACTCCACGTCTGACATCCGTAGGTCATGCTTGGTAGAATGCATGTATTAAATATTTTCTTCTTTCCTTCTATTGGTATATCCGAGTTTTTCATCACGTCTTTTAGAGCCCAGTATCTCTTCCATCCTAGGTTTATTCTATTTTGAATTTCTTTTGTTGTGATGTCTGTTGGAGATATTATTTGGCCCAAGTATGTATATTCATTTACATATTCCAGTTCAGCAGCATTTTTAGGTATAATTGGAATTTTAACGTAATTTGTCATTAACTTTGTTTTACTGGTATTTATTGATAGTCCTACCTTTTCGCTTTCGTTTATCAGTTGTTCAATCATAACCTTGAGAGTGTTTGGATCACCACATATTAATATAAGATCGTCTGCGAATCTAAGATGGTTTAGTAATACTCCATTTACATTTATACCATATTTCTTCCATTCCAGTTGTCGAAATATATGTTCTAGGGTTGCCAAAAACAGTTTGGGTGATAAGGGATCTCCCTGTCTAACTCCCTTTCTAATGGGGAAACATTTTCCTAGCTTTTCTGTGCGTATTTTAGCTGTCATATTTATGTATATATTCTTTATTATGTCAGTGTATTTCCTGTGGACCCGTTGTGTGGTGAGAGCCTCCCATATTTTCTCATGTTTTAGCGAATCAAATGCTTTATTGTAATCTATAAATGCTAAGTAGTAGTTTATTCCATATTCATTGCATTTCTGGATCAATTGTTTGATGGTATGGATGTGGTCGATGGTTGAAAAGCCACTTCGAAAGCCTGCCTGTTCTTTCGGCTGATTCTCGTCTATGATCTTTGTTATCCGGTCCAGTATTATCTTGGAAAATATTTTGTATACGTTTGACATTAGCGAAATGGGTCTGTAGTTCGATATATCATCTGTTCTCCCTTTCTTGTGAAGTAAGATTATTGTAGATGTAGTCCATTGAAGAGGTATATATTCGGTTCTTAAAATTTCGTTAAAAAGGTTTGTCAGTGTGTCCACGACAGTCTCTGATACTCCTTTTAAAAGTTCATTAGAGATGTTATCTTCGCCAGGTGCTTTTCCTCCTTTCTGTGATTTGATGGCTTTAATAACTTCATCTTTCAATATATTAGGAACTGGTTCTTCTTCGGTACTCATAACTGTTTCGCTACTGGTAACTGATGTACTTGGTTCGTCATGATAAAGTTCTCGATAGAAATCAGTTGCTGTATTTAATATTTCGCTTCTTTTAGATTTATGTTTTTGAGATTGATGATGTGTTACGTTTGTAATCCAGTTTGTGTGGTCTTGAAGTTCCTTCCACGCGCTCTTGATTCCACCAAATTTTGTTATGTTTAGTTGTACCAACTTCGTTTTTTGTGTATTTCTGTATTTCCTTATTTCGGTGTATATTTCTTTACTTATTTCGTTTATGTTTTGTCTATTATTTTTCCTGTTCTTAAATAAAAGTGCTCTTTGTTTTATTAATTTTCTTGCTTCAGATCCTATTCTATCTTTAGATGGTTTGTCTTTTTCTAGGATTTTATTAGTTCTTTTTATTTCTTCTTCAAAAGTATCATATTTTTCCTGGACTGTTCTTAGTTCACTTATAGGTATTAATTTAGTTTTTAGGGATTCTAGAACTTGGCTTGGTAATGGTAGTGTGATTGGTTGTTTAGTATTTTTTATATGTTTCCTAGAATTTTTAGGTTCATTTAGGTGTAATTGCCCTCGGAGTAATCTGTGATCAGTAAAATAGTCAAAATTGTTGAGGACTTCTACGTTTAAGAAAAGCTTCGGTTTATTTGTAGTTATGAAATCTATCTCATTTCTTATTTTTCCGTTGGGAGATTCCCACGTCCATTTTCTTTTTTGTTTTCTTTTATAAAAAGTATTCATTACATGTATATTATTTTCTAACGCGTAGTTTATCAATCTTTGTCCATTATCGTTTCGCTTGCCTGTTGTATAAGGCCCGAGTATTTTGTCTTCATTCTTTCTTCGTTGGCCAATTTGGCTATTAAAATCTCCCATCACAATAAAGGTGTTATGCAAGGTCTCCATTGTCTCATTTAGGTTTTCGTAAAAGCTATTTTTAATTTCATTTTTCGCTACCTCAGTAGGAGCATATACTTGGACTATTGATGTCGGGTGTTTGTGGCCGGGAAGATTAATATTTAAGACAGCTATCCTGTCTGAAACTCCTTTAAATTCTATAATGTTATTTTTCAGATATTTTTTCACTAAGAATCCTACGCCGTAAATTCCTGGTATTTCATTTTTATAGTATAATATGTATTCTTTATGCTCTTCAATATTTTCTTTCGATCTTCGTACATCACTTATACCAAGAATATCCCAATTAATGTTGTATAACGCTTGTTCTAGTTCTGTTAAACATTCTTTTGATTTTAATGATCTTGTATTCAATGTTGCTATGTGGAGTTTCCTTTTCTTGTTGTTCATTTTTATTTTATTTTCCATTTCTAGTGTAGTATTTTGGGGGGTTTGGTCGGTAACCCCGCGGTGACCAACCGTATTGGGGTTTTTCTTGATTTTTCCTTTGCTCTTGTTTATATAGTTTGTTTTGATTTCGTTACCGGTGTCTGACATTTCCTATGCGTTATGATGTTGGGGTGGTTTTTCAGTCAAAGACGTAGATCTTGCCCTCATGTACTCAAATGCATTTGTTTTAAGCAGTTTAGAGGGTGCAATAATATTTTTCGAACCACTAGAGGGTGGTGTGTTTATGTTGATAGGTGATATCGAAGCCTCCCTCTTTCTTTTTTCTGCATCTAGTGTTGGTTTTATAACTATTTTATTGTTTCGAATGAATGCGTCCTTTCCATTTTGTTTTTCTTGTTTGAGCTTTTCCTGTAGGTTCTTTCGCATTTCCATTGTTTCTTTTGAAAAATCCTCAGTAATGTAAGTTTGTATCGGCATTTTCTTTTTATTTTTCAGTATTATTAATTTCTTTTGGAATGATATGAAAGATATAAGTATTGGTCTTACTTTACCCTCTTCTTGTTTCTTTCCTAATCTATAATAGTTATTTATTTCGCATATATTTATGTCGGTGTCTAGGTTTTTCAGTGTTTCTTTTATTAGATTAAATAATTCTTGGTGATTCTTTTCTGTTTCTTTTATACCGTGTAGTAACAAATTATTCTTCCTATTTTTTTCTTCTAAATATTTTACTTTTTCCTCTAATCTTTGCACCTCGTTTTTCAAATATTTGTTTTCTTCCAGAAATGGTTATAGTTTCTCATCTATATTTTGCATGATGGTTTCATATAGGCTCTTTGTAATAGCTGCGGTTTGTTGGTCAAGTTCAGTTTTCATCAACTTAAATAGCTGTACCATCTCTAGTGGCATTTCCATAGAACTCATGTTGCAAAAACAAAACGTTATATCCTGCGTGTATTGGAACGTATTTTACTCGTTGAGCTATCAACTCTGGGTGACGTTTGCCACTGACAGATGTCACTGTCAGATGTCACTGTCAGATGTCGCTGTCAGATGTCACTATCAAGTTACGTTTTCTGATTCAATTGATGATGAAATATTTCTAACCTCAATTCTTGGTATTTTACTTGTGGCTTTATTTTATCGGGTTTTTCGCGTACCTTTTTATATGTCCGCGTAGGTCTCTTCTTCTTGTTGAATAATTGTGTAGTGAGCGGCCGGTATTGGTTAATTTTCACTGTGATTTCAATTAAAAACTGGGAGCACCTTTTGTACACTGTTGTCGCTTTGACAGCCGGATATTTAGTGTACCAAGGTACAAGGTGTTACTGTATATTAAACAGTAAGAGATACCTATAGTAATTGTTACTTTAATAATATAATCGAAGTCAATCTAAACTAATAGGTATTTTATAGAGGAAAGGTAAGATTTTTTGTTTGTTACGAGTACGATATAGCTCAATTTAATAAGTTGGATAGTCGATTTATCTAGAAAGGTTATAAGCTATAATAATATTATGTGTTGCAGACGAAGTTGCGTGGGTCAGCTAGTGTCAGTATAAAACAATTTAGCACATTTTTATTGAATCAAATAGCAATCAAGTTGTATCAATCATGTTAGTGGACCCAGGGACCTTCATCTATCAATTAGCTGTCAATTTGTGACAGTTGTAGCGATCTCAAGAGATTGGTTCACTTGCAGACTTATCTTTTGAAAAGATATATAAACACACTGCTTCTCATCTGAAAACTAACTGATATAATAATATTTATTTTAATATTGCTTCGTTGTACGACACAAAACCATGTTTACGACAAAATTGCGTTTAATTAATCTAACTTACACTTATACTAACTTTTTCAAAACCAGACTTATTTCATCATCATCAGCCTATAATGTTCCCACTACAAGAATAATTAGAGAAATATAATAATTTTTTGAGGTAAATTACGCTGCCTGTGACGAAAAATGTAAAGAAAATCATCATTTTTGCGTAGCTTTTTACGAACCAGTCTTACTGGAAATAACCGGATCAGCTCAATACCAGTATTTTGAATAAATTAAATAATAATAAATAAAAGTTTTTATTGATTTTCAAACAATTATATAACAGCACAAAATTGAGGCAAACCAAGGTAAGTTAAGTTATAAATATACTTGTGATGGGGTTACCTCGCAACTTCCCATGGATTACTTTCTCTCTACATTGTTGAGACATAGTTGAAAAGAAAAGAAAAGTTAACAAACTATATAGGTTAATACAATATTACTTTAGCATGTTCAAGTATTTGTAGTGTTTGTGTGTGTGTGAGTGTGTGTGGAGGTGGTGGATATGCGATGTGTATCGGTGTGATTAGGTGTATGTGTATTAATGATTGCGTGATTAATGTAAGTTATGATTAGGTACAGGTTCTTCTTTAACATATTCTGGTTAATAAAAGTTCGATTCCGTCAAACGTTTGTGATTTAACCACTCTGTTAGAATATTTTTACAATCATACCGCAACATGGGATAAATATTCAATATCAGATTCAATTTATTGTAAATGTAACTTGATTGTTTATTATATTGGCAAAAATGGAGAGACTGTCTCCGCGACCTCAATTTACTAGAATATTAGATTTAAATAACATATTTTTTACATCACTACTGGACTATTGTTTCCAAAAAACATAGTCATTTGAGTTGCCAATCAGTTTGTGGAACAAATCCATGATTTTTTTTACTTTCTCAAACGCAGAGGTTTCCAAAGATTATTAGGTTCTATTAGAAGCGAGAATTAATAAGGACATAAATGACACTACCGGCGATAAGCACTATTTATTGTGATAACACTATCAATATGTACCTAGTTACAAACGAACCTGAATGAAAAAAACTGATAAGGGTGATACGGTAGTAGATATTACGTGTATTTAAAATGTTTATCTTAATCTACGAATAGCCAAAATAGTGATTATGTAGATTATTACAAACGTTAGTAGATGATTAAGGCATAGCAGCATAGTAATTAGCAAGTACACATGATGCCAAACATTTATAATGACGTATGATATCTGTCTACCAAAACGAAAAAATAATGAGTTATTTTATTGAGATTGTGCATTTTGTATGCCAGTTTCTTGGTTCAACTAGATCTTTCAAGCGGACTATGTTATCATTGCATTCGGTTTGACTGGACCAACCCCACTAATTTTGGGAAAAGGCTATAAGGTACAAATGATTACATTTTTCAAGATATAGATTTTCATTTATTAAAAAATAGAGGTCTGATAATATTAAGAAAGTAGGTCACAGTTATTATGCCACAATAACACTCTTTATCCAATCAAGGTATTCGTAAACATTGGTGTAAACTCTAGGAGTGTCCTTCTCAACACAAGGGTCTGGTCCGAAGCTGCCGATGCCGATGACTTTGAATATATCTTTATCGTCATACACTAGGGCTCCTCCGGAGTCACCTCTGCAGGTCTGGACGCCTTCAACGCCACCTGCACAAAGTTGTCCTCTCCACAAAGTGATGTTGCGATCAGTCTTGTTATACGCTGGTTGGCATTTCTGTGAAATATTAAACTACAGTCAGTTCAATCATTACATTGGAACCTGTATAAAGGAGAATGCTTGGTATTCATTCTAGATAATTATCTGTTCGACAATTCTCCGGTTAACAGAAAGACTGAACAGTCAGAGGTTCAGTGAATGTGTGGTTGGGTTTAAAAGTTGCGCCAAATAAAGGAAATCGACTGTCATGGCATGGGCATGTGATGAGGAGGGATGAATCACATCACACATGTGACTTAAAAAGTTATGTATATAAACGTGGATGGATGGAGAGGGTGAGGAAGACCAAATAAAAGATGGATGGAGTGTATGAGTAGTGATATGAAGGAAAAAGGAATAAATGATAGCGTGACGACTGGCAGGGCAGAATGGAAGAAAAACACGTGTTGCGCCGAACACAAATGACATGGGATAAGGGCAGGAAGATGGTGAATGTGTGGTTGGGTATATTGACAAGAATTACTCAATAGCAGTCGGGATTGTGGATCTGTGCCCGGTTGATGATAATTTGTTCGCCCCTTTTTTAGAAAGTATTCAAACAAAAGTTGTCAAATTTCAGTGGTAAACATTCACTTTTGCCAGACCAATTCAAGAGATACATAATAAGCAAGCGCTTTTGAAGAAAATCTTAAAGTGATTACTTACTTCATAACTTACGAAGGGTACTTCAACATATTGCTTGACGTTACTCTCTGGTCTTATTTCCGTTGCACTGCTAGCACCCCAACCAACGACAACCATCGAGAACTTCGTGTTCTCTGGTCGCTTCAGAATTGAGGTTGGTAGGCAGACGGGGTGGATGAAATCTAGAAAGTTAACCATTTAATAGTAACTTAGTACAGTTGGTCATCATCATCATCAGCCTATATAATCTTCAGAGGCCTCCTCTCTATAAGAAGGAAAGGGCTTCCTACAATCCACGAGGCCGCGACGCGGGCCCAGTGCGGGATGGCAGATGTCACATATCTTCGAATTTTTGGCTCTAGGACACGCCGATTTCCTCACAATGTTTTCCTTCACCGTTGTTGAGAGTAGTGGTGACAAAATAAATTACGCATAGTAATGCGTCTGCCTTAGTTCAAAACCACGAGTGACTGCTTGTAAATCGGGGCCGTCACCACTGGGCCGCCGTTGCTCTCAATTAGTACCCGGCATTAATTAGTTTCTTTCTAAAGAAGAATAGAAAAACTGAGAGGGTAAGCCAGTCAAGTAGGGGTAGGGCACTGACTGACAAACAGAAAAATAAGTTTAAAAAACTAAAACCCGACCACGAATAAAATCGCAGACTAATAAAACCGCGGTCTTAAAAGTAGAAAACAAGAAAATAATTCTTATCTGATATTCTTTTCTACAAAATTATTAGAGAGGACAGCCGTAGTCACATGCCACTGATACCTGATGCTCCTTCATGGCGTTCTCATTGATATAAGAAGCTAGCTATTAGCTGCCATTATGACTGCCAAGCAAACATGCTATGATTATCTCAATTTACATTTTTTTCGAGGTTAGAATCTGACATATAAATTTCGTCATAAATTTATACCTATAGCCTATGTCACCCAGGCTATTTTGAAGAATCTATTGACACCTCATTTATTAAAATCTGTTAAGGCGCTATGGTGGAACATACATACATAGACTGCCAAAATCATTACCCTTCCTTTTGACTTCGCCGTAGTCAGAAAGAAGACAAAGCGATCGAAGTATAAAACATAGCTTATGATGGCTTTACTCGTGTCGAAATCGATAATTGATCCACGGAATTGTACTATCTGTGTGCTAAA
Organism: Diarsia brunnea; assembly: GCA_949774965.1. Lineage (NCBI taxonomy): Eukaryota > Metazoa > Arthropoda > Insecta > Lepidoptera > Noctuidae > Diarsia > Diarsia brunnea. The sequence continues at coordinate 571,892 of OX459016.1, read as the reverse complement.
TTTCATTTAAAGTCCATTTCACGAAAGAAGTCCCGCAGACGCAGCGCTGTATGTCGCGCGACATAATGTTGTTTCACAACTTTTGGCATCGTAAATAAACCTTATAACGCACTAATCCAATAATAAACTCACAAAATATCTACCACAACAAACGCACCTTGATAACATCGACAAACGACAACATGGCCGATCTGTTAAATTTAGTTCCACAATTGTCCGCGGGACTTCTTTCGTGAAATGGACTTTAAATCTGTTAAGTAGATTTTTCAGGGCAGAGTCACAAACATCCACCCATCATCACAAGTTTTTCTATTATAATAGTAAATTAAGATTAAATTTTGGTGGATGGCCTGATTACTTGACAATAACGTAAATCAAATAAGGTTTATTCCCAAAGACCGAGCTACAAACCTGTGTACGGAGCCATCTCTTTCAACCTGACTAGACCGATGTCATTTCTCTTCGATTTCGCAGGGTCGAACTCGGGGTGAGGTATAGTCCTCTCGATCGCGATCCTGGTTGCTCCTTCAGTGCAGTCCAAAGTGCCAAACCAAGACACTTTTACGCAATCCATTCCTTCATTCGTAATGTCGTATTCTCCGAGACGAACCACCTGCCTGGGAAGTACGTTAAATAAAGACTGTATAAAACTGACACAAACAATAAAATAGTGGCAAATAATAACCTGCAAATGGCCCTATAATAATATGATGAGATTCTACAAAGATCTACACCTTTTTTTTTCGGGTGGGTAATCATCAAATAACCCCTCCCGCTCTTGGGCAGAGCGAAAGGGAGTGTCAGACTTCTACTGACTAAAAACCACCCATGTTCCTTCTTAGCCCTTCATGTCGAGGCCGCGGTATCTCTTGCGAACAACCCGCAGCCCCGACGGGAAGATCTACACCAAAAAGCAAAATCTACACATACTTGAAAAGTTCAATGTTTCACCTCCATAGGTACTTTAGTACGTAAATGCTCATATCCCAAATTAATCTTAATCTTATGCACATGATGTTGACATTCGAATAACCGAATGTGAGAAAACATTTTATTTTGGATATGAACATTAATGCTATACAAAACGTGTTCCCTTCACACGTGACTCTTAATTTATCAAATGCATCTGGAAGCTAAGAAAGAAATGTGCATCTTACGGTGTAGCCGAGTCCAATATTTGTCCAGCGATGCAATGGGCAGCAGTGAGAACATATTTGCCGCTGATTAAAGCACCGCCACAGGACATACTTGTATGTCTAGTCTCTTTGTGCGTGTACTCTATAATGACTGACCATGGATGAGCATATAAATCCGTCTTCAAAGCTGGAACATAAGGAGGATTCTAACAACTTATTATGTTAGTTTAAACAAATGAATAAAAACCATAATCCACTAACGTTTCACTCAATTCAAAAAAATGTTTCGCCCATAGAAAACATTTTTCAATAATGGCGATCAATTATTAAACTAAACCAGAATAAATATAAGTGAGTTTATCCTTCATCATTCACAGTGTAGACAGCCAAGCGTCATTTGGTCAGAAAAGTGTGATGATAATAATAATATTATAAGGGTATCACAGTCCCCGTTGGGCCTGCTGGTTGTTCGAAAGAGATACCGCGGCCTTGACACAAATTCAATTCAATTCATTTATTTGATTCAGACACAAAATATCCATAACTTTGTTAGTAATTACATTTAAAATTATGTTAGTAAACAGATAAATTCATAAAGGACACATACAGATAAATACACACTCAAAATACAATATATAAATGAAATGATACAAATGAAAACAAGTCTTTTAAATGTCAACTACAATGTAAAATGTCCGCAATTCAAAATAAAAAAAATGAAATAAAAAATAAAAAAGAAAACAAACTGACACGTTATTTTCATTTTTCTTTCGAAATCACGGCCCACGATGAAAGTGGTATGTATGGATAGAGGACATATAGACGAACAAAAAATGTCACGTAACATGGTACCCCAAAGTGACACGTTATCGAGATATTCTAAGGTTGTAAAAGTACTTTTAGCGAAACCGAGAGGTAAAGTCCATTTCACGAAAGAAGTCCCGCGGACAATAAAATTGTGGAACTAAATTTAACAGATCGGCCATGTTGTCGTTTGTCGATGTTATCAAGGTGCGTTTGTTGTGGTAGATATTTTGTGAGTTTATTATTGGATTAGTGCGTTATAAGGTTTATTTACGATGCCAAAAGTTGTGAAACAACATTTTGTCGCGCGACATACAGCGCTGCGTCTGCGGGACTTCTTTCGTGAAATGGACTTTACTTGTACTCCCCGTCTTTGCCACCATTTATTTGTTCTGGACCATACCTGGGAAGTTTTTTGTTAGGCAGATATTGGAGGTCAAAGTTAAGGTTATTTTTAAACATCAGTTTTTAATGTATATTTTACTTTAATTGCCTCCATGACCCGTTTACTATTTAAAACAATCATGAGCGCAATGTTTTGAGTGTGCTACATAGAGTTTTAACATAAAACGTGATTGTTCACCAAAAAAAAAAGTTGTTTCCCAGCAATAATTTCTGCGTAGGGTTGCTATGTTTGATGTACGTAATGCTTGGTTGACGGGTTTGTGAAAAGTACGTTTACACCCTGTATTTTGTACTAACCGTGCGTTAGAAGTTTATCTAACAGAGCGTTATGTTCGCCACAGCATCGTGAGCTAGGATCGGGAGGAAACGTAGTAATATTCGTAGCTGGACAAACGTACGTCACGAAACTAAAGTCATCTTCTTCTGAAGCTTCAAGCGAAGCAGGTGCTGTAATCAGACAATATAATGGTAGTCTAAATAAGTGAAAATGTAGTGTTGCCCCACAAACTGTGGGACACTTCATATCGTGTCCAGCCTGTCGTGTTACTTGCACATCACAGGAGTTGATGGAGGCTACTGAAAGTACCAAACTCGTCGCCAAATGGGCGATTCAATTTGAATTATCATCGACATGCTAAGAAGAAAAATGGTAGCCAAGAGGATTTGTCAGTAAACTTATTCAGCATGAAAACTTGATAGCTGAGGTTTTAAAATTTAAGGGAAGGCCACAATATTTTCGAGAGGTGTTGCCTGTTTAACTAGTTTGGTTGCTGAAAGACCTTCCGGCCTCCCCAGGCATAACATAATCGATCCTAAAGAGTAGAATACTTATACCAAACGTGTACCGATGCTTAACACATGATTACTGACAGAACACTTGATAGCATATTAGTCTAAATATTATCATGAGCTCAGCAATCATTTTAAGCGAACGAAGTTCAAGTGGCAGAATTTTGAGGCGGATAGTATCAGGCCCTTTTTTTTTTGGGGGGGGTGGGAAATCATCAAATAACCCCTCCCGCTCTTGGGAAGAGCGAAAGGGAGTGTCAGACTTCTACTGACTAAAACCACCCATGTTCCTTCTTAGCCCTTTATGTCGAGGCCGCGGTATCTGCGAACAACCCGCAGCCCATAGTATCAGGCCTTCAATCTGATTCAATTTAAATGTATTTTGGAATGAGATGGCGTGGTGTATTAGGAGTGCATTAAAATATATTTTGGGAAAAACAAAAGCAAGGGGCAAGATAATCGTGGATACATGGTGGTGGTCGACAGAGATACAGAATGTGCTGAAGGAAATAAAAAAGTAAGTTTAAAAAACTAAAATCGCAGACTGTATTCTATTTTACAAATTTGGCATGTTCTATTTTTAATTGAATAAGGCGTTGACCTAAGAGTTTCAGATAAGAATTACTTTTTGTTTTCTACTTTTAAGAACGTGTTTATTAGTCTGCGATTTCATTCGTAGTCGGGTTTTAGTTTTTTAAACTTACTTATTTTTAACAGAAGTCAAATACCTTTTTGTCAGCGTGCATGGCACAAGATGGTACTGGTAGGTGACGGAACGGTCTAACTCTAGACCGTGCATCGTCTTATGCTTTTCAGTAGAGAATATATTTTATTTTCTGACACTTTCCTAACACAGTCATGACATGTCACGATGTTGTGGGCAAACACCTTTCAATTGTACTTACATAATGCAAGCAAACATAACTAAGTTTTATCGGCATAAAATGATGAACGGTATTTTAATATTATGTCAGATATATTATCTGTCTGTGTATCTCATTAAATAAATAATAATAAAAGCAGTCTTACTTCCATAACCAAGTCCTGCGCACACATTTATGATAACAATAACTGATATTAAATTCATTTTGTGAGAGTGACGTTTGTAGACTAAGTTACACTTTACACTGGACCTCTCAGAGTCAGACCTCTGTCACATCAACTCGATCCAACGATCAGAGGTAAACTAACGAGTTCTCAAGGAATGTAAAATTAAATGTAGTTTATTATAAGGAAAACTTTGTTTATTTTGCAAACTGGTATTTCAAAGCTTTGCTAGTAATTTTCAACGCTCTATTATAATAGAAATCAAACCTCTATGAGAAAATCTAGTATAGGTATTTTTGTAAAAAATGTCTAATGGATTGTTGGATTGTGGGACTAGAAACATGATTTCTGCTGTTGAATATACTTGACAAGGTAAAGGGGTTGGAACTTTTTTGTAGCCGGCTGGCATATCGACCCACCGCCATTTTGATTTTTTTAGAAATCACGGCCCACGATGAAATTGGTATGTATGGGTAGGGGACTCTCAGACGAACAAAAAATGTCATGAAACATGGTACCCCAAATATCACGTTGACGAGATATTTGAAGGTAAAGATCGACATGTGAGTACAATGACCACATGAAAATAGACCTTTTACGTGTCTATAGGCGTTGATTATTATTATTACTGTTTATTGAAAGAGAGTAGGTACATTACATACTACTAGGAGCACGAGAAAACTATTCTTTGACATAAAACAGCGTTTGACTGCGATGCGAAGCGATTTTCTCGTGAGCATAATAATAATCAATCTGGGAACGATAATTTGAATACAATTTAGTGGCGACACGTAAGAAGTCTGTTTTTAATGATTGTCGTTGTACTCATTTGTCGATCTTTACCTCCAAATATTTCGGTAACGTGACACTTTGGGGTACCGTGTTACTGGACATGTTTTGTTCGTATATATGTCCTCTATCCTTATATACCACTTTCATCGTAGGCCGCGATTTGGAAAAAAAATCTATATGGCAGGCAGGTTGATATGCCACATCGGTTCTATCCCCTTTTAACATAACATCACGTCTGTAATCCCCGCAGGGTTAGGTAGAGGTGTGGCCTAATAGTATACCCACATTTCGATAGTTATGTTTAAGTCAGTAGTATATTATTGGGCGTTCTACTCCACCTTCCGTTCCATCGGCTCACTCCGTTCGCCTCACTCTCGGTGGAGTAGAACGCCCAATAATATAAATGAAATTCTAAATACTGGTTCAGCGCCTATTCCACCCGATTGTTCTCGTTCCTATTCCCTATTCGCGTTTTAAAACTAGTCATACCTGCCGTTCCTTCGTTCACCTCAGTCAATTTCAGCGTGAACGTTCATACTATTAAATGAGACTAAATATAGGAGGGTACGTTAACTACATGTCCTCACAGTTGTATGACTAATTTACGTTACTTACGTCTAATTAAATTATAGTGATTGAAAATCGCTCCTGTCAAATTGCAATTTTATCGTGAGAAATGAAATATAAACCAGCTTTTTACCCTCGCCGACAAAGGTGCAGCCGATACATGTTACTTATGATTAATACATTATGTAATATAATAAAGTATGTATGTTTGTTTAATAAACTCCACATGACATCACACATGTGAAATAAAAAATAAAAACATTTTTTCAAAGATGCAAGTTAGGACGAGCTGAAAGAAAAATATCCTAAAAACATTTTTTGTGCAGAATAATCAATGTAAACGAACTCGCGTTAAAAAGTTAGTTCGCTAATATGTTGCAGTAAAACTTGAAATTAGTTTAAGTAATATCATCTAACGACTAAAACGAACCTTTTATATTCATTTCATGCAAAAGTTCGGTAGGTACTGATATTAAGATTCATCTTTCAAACAATTCCTAGATTGAAAGATCTAACAATTTACGAGTATTATGAAACATTATAAAATAAATCAAATCAAATCGTTTTTTGCGATACATGGGTTAAACAAGGACATTTCAAAAGTATATAAAGATGATAATAATATGGTAAGTATTTTAAATTTTTGAATAATACGCAAAGTTATCAAAACTGGTGGACATCCTCTATTTAAATTAATTCCATTGGATAGGAAATCTTATAAAAGACCAATTTTAATCAGACACTGCAACTTGCACGGCGATCATCTTACAGTGTAATTGTTGAATATGTGGAAATTACTCATACATACACCTCGTGTAACAAAGTTCGAACACTGCAAATTTGCACAATGTAATTTTGCAATCTTTGAGATTCTAAAGAACCACTTACACCTATACCGTAAAAGCTTAACACGATCGTTTCCGACGTCGTTGTCAGGCGGTTTACAAAGAGTACAATAGTTGACCACGGGACGATGCATAAACCGTTTCGAAGGCGATTGTATGAGTGTGAAAGCATCTTTTAATCAAGCGCAACGCAGAGTACTCGTAACAGCAGAGCAAGTGAGCCACTGCAGTAGTTGTTTGTTAACGTGTAAGGTAGTGTTAGCTGTATGAATTAATTAAATTAACATTTGGATGTCCTTGGTGCCCAATCTGGGGTCACAGAAATAGAATGTACGTGTGCCTGTAGGTGCATGTTATTTCTTGCTTTATGAAGAGACATGAGACAATCTGTCCTGAATTTTAGGATATCGGTTCGTATAGTGACTGCCCTTGTTCGTTAAATTAAAATTTGGATGTCCTCGAGCCAATCTGGTCACTTAAGAGGAGTAAGTGTGTTTCCTATGTGGTTATGCGCTATCTCTAATTTTGTGGAGAGACATGAGACAATCTGTTCCAAATTTTAGTTTAATGTTTACGGTATCCTAAAGTTCAGATGTCCTTGGTGCCCAATCTGGGGTCATAGAAATAGAATGTACGTGTGCCTGTGGGTGCATGTTATTTCTTGCTTTGTGAAGAGACATGAGACAATCTGCCCTGAATTTTAGGGTAGCGGTTCATAAAGTGACTGCCCTTGTTCGTTCAGACATCAAGCGTCTAACGTGCTCACAAAAGGTTCTTTTCAGGACCGCCAATTATTCATGTTTCTTAAAAAGAGTCGTCAAAACGTACCCTCCTATATTTAGTCTCATTTAATAGTATGAACGTTCACGCTGAAATTGACTGAGGTGAACGAAGGAACGGCAGGTATGACTAGTTTTAAAACGCGAATAGGGAATAGGAACGAGAACAATCGGGTGGAATAGGCGCTGAACCAGTATTTAGAATTTCATTTATATTATTGGGCGTTCTACTCCACCGAGAGTGACGAGGCGAACGGAGTGAGCCGATGGAACGGAAGGTGGAGTAGAACGCCCAATAATATACTACTTAAGTCCCATGAAATAGGGGGCGAGCCTATCAAATTATATTGTTTTTCTAATACCATTAAAACATGTTTTTGTCGAAGGAAGCACTTCTATTGGGCACTTAATAATTCAAATTCAATAGAGCTTCTTGCAGTGGACCAACTGCCTCGTTGGTTCAGTGATCTCAAGCGCCACTGCTAAGCATGGGGCCTTCGGTTCGATTGTCGGCTAGGCTAAAATATTATGCTTTTTTTAATGTTGCTCCACCCTAAGAATTTCACCTGTATCGTGGGTGCGTTCACAAACATTTAAATTCACACACACAAATACCCAAAACCGGAACAACTATCTGAAGGTCATACAAATATTTGTTCCGTGCGGGTGCGGGTATCGAGCCCGCGACACCCAGCGTAGCAGTCAATCGCTCAGCGACTGCGCCAACCGTCAATAGTAGAAAAGTAGTTGCCATGGAGAGAATTTATGCCCGGATCATCATCATCATCATTTCAGCTATAAGACGTCCACTGCTGGACATAGGCCTCCCCCAGATTGCCATAATCGCCACGCTTGACAGGGCTGGACATAGGCCTCCCCCAGGAGGGGGGATTTGCCATAATCGCCACGCTTGGCAGGCGGGTTGGCGATCGCAGTATGGTTGTTACGAAGGCACAGAGAACGCTGCTGCCGATTCTCTGGTAAGTCCCTTAGTCGCCTCTTACGACACCCACGGGAAGATATGGGATGGTGCTATTCTTTACGTCCGACACCATAAGGAACCTTGTGTTATGTGCCAGGATGTCGTTGAACTATTGGGTCTGCCTAACTCTTTGGGGATTACAGGCGTGAAGTTGTGTGACATTATATGTAGGTATGCATACAATCAGTCTTACCTAGGGGTATGGCTGAAGTCCCGCAGGAACTTCCCGTAGTCAGCTCTCGTTAGTGAGATACATAAAAGCGTTTTTGGATAATGTAAGACTGATACAAAAGTTTAATGTTCTGTAAAAAAAATATCTGAAATGTAGTAAAACTGTTGATGATTAAACTTATTTTAGTTTTCGGTATTTTCGGTACAGTTGCACGGTACTAAACGGTTTTCGCTTTGACCCTATGTGTTTAAAGACAAGACACAGTTTTTATTACATGATTAAAGGTATACTCAATACTCAATACTCAATTCTTTATTGCATTCCACAATGTAGGCTTAGGTGGTAAACATTTTTCAAAAGGAACAATCATGGACCCTGTCGGGCACAGCAAAAGAAATATATTATGTGACACAGTATGCACAATAATGTGTTTAAATCTAAGAGCGCTAAACAATTAAAAGTAATCATAAAATTCAAAAAATTAAATTAAATATAAGGATGAAAATCAAAATTTAAAGATAAAAAGTAATATTATGAATAAGTAATTATTTTTAAAATAGACATTTGAGCTAACAGACTTAAGTACAAATTGAAAATAATAATACAATACAATACAAAATCAAAATTTATGGAGAAAATGAAAATATTAAATAAATAACAATAGGTAATTAGATACAACACATTTTTGATTATTTTATAAGTTTCAAAGATTTATCATTTAAGTATTCGTTGACACTGTAGTAACATTTGCTTAATAATAGGATTTTTAATTTTTTCGTGAATAGATGGAGTTTTTTTTCTTCTCTTATTGATTTAGGTAACTTATTATATATTTTGGTTGACATAACCAGAGGACTGGTTGAGTGTATTTTTAAGCACGATGTTGGTAGGTTGAGTTGTGTTTTGTTTCGTAGTGTGTATCTTGTTTGTATGTCTTCTCGTTTAGTGTAAAAGTCTTGGTGTTTGTGAGCGAATTTGCATATTTCAAGTATATATATATATACTTGAAAGTCAGGTAAGTCTAACTGCGGTACTCAGAGATATTTAATGATTACTTAAGCCGTCACTTAGTAAAGATTTGACATACTTTTGTATGACAGAACTGTCAAAACCTTTACTAAGTGATGGCCTAAGTAATCATTAAAGCTCTCCAAGTGCGGCAGTAAGAGTAGAGGAAGAGCGAAGAAACGATAGATGGACTGTGTTAAGAATGATATGGTAAGAAAGGAGGTGTCTCATGAGATGACGAGAAACAGAGAGGTATGGAAGAGGAAGACATGCTGTGCCGACCCCAAATGAATTGGGATAAGGGCAAGTGAATGATGATCAAGGGCAAGTCTTTAGTGTAAAGTAGCTTCGTGATAAGGGCCTCCTTGTTCTCTCCTAATAACGTGTGGAGTATCTTGCGAGAGTGACAGGTGGGAATTTTAAAACAAAGGAAACAGCTACTAAAATAACTGTACCACAGATTTAAAAAAACCGGCCAAGAGCGTGTCGGGCCACGCTCAGTGTAGGGTTCCGTAGATAATAAAATATTATGTAAACGAAGTTAAAAAAAAAATACGGGCAAATGAAACTTGACCTCTGGATTGTATAGGCGCTCATACGATTCAGGGACCAAATTATATTGGTTAACTGCAGTTTCCATCTGTTGTTTCCATCCAAGTTCAAAATAATTTTCCTAGAAAGTCCTTATAAAGTTCTACTTTTCAGATTTTTTTCGTATTTTCTAAACTTATGGTTCAAAAGTTAGAGGGGGGGGGACGCTTTGTTTTTTACTTTTGGAGCGATTATTTCCGAAATTATTGACATTATCAAAAAATGATTTTAGTACACCCCTATTCATTTTTAAATACCTTTCCAACAATATATCACACATTAGGGTTAAAATTAAAAAAAAAAACACTTCCCACTTTACATATAGGGGGGCTACCCTAATAAAACATTTTTTTCCAATTTTTATTTTAGCACTTTGTCGGCGTGATTGATACACATATTGGTCCCAAATTTCAGCTTTCTAGTGCTAACGGTCACAGAGATTAAGCGAGGACGGACAGACAGACAGACATGGCGAAACTATAAGGGTTCCTAGTTGACTACGGAACCCTAAAAAAAAGCAAGGTGAGCGCGTGCGCAGCTGATACAGATGACGTATGCGTGCGACGTTGCCGCTCCGTGTCTGACTTGCCACGTACAGTGTTCCTACCGTTGACACAGTGAAGCACAGTGCCATCATTTTTGGGGTCAATCTTCATTGAGTAATGTATTTGAGAGATCTCATTACGACATTAGCGACAGAACCAAAATATTCAACATCAAACATTTACGATAATGCTTATCTCAAAAAAATGCAAAGCACGCAGTGAAGGACGGAAATACCAGTGCTCTATCTCGTTTTTTCACACGCAGCTCACGTAAGCGCGTCTCTTGCTCTCGTGACAAGGAATGTGAGTAGTATGTAGTTTTGTTTATCGACGCTTGTGTGTGACACACCTGTGCACAGTGTCTCTGTGTGTCACAGCTCAGTCACATTGAGTGCACAGCCGCGTGCGCATCTAATGTTTACGTTTTTTATTTAGTTTTGCTGTTTTGACAAGTAATAGTGCAAAATGTTTATGTCATACGAAATTTTTGCCACTTTCGGGATATCAGCTGTAAGTAGAATGTTTCTTTTTTATTGTTTTTTTGGTTATCTTTGTTACAAGATATTGGTTAGGATGTTATTGGTTGTGAATAGTAATGAGGTTCGATTTGATGACTTGATCACGTTGCCTTGTTCCAAGCAATGTGTCAAAGTGGTACAGATTTGTTTAACTATTGCACTGAATTATTTTTGAGTGTAACAGTTCCGTGCAATCTTTTTGTTTACTGAAAAAGTAGGAGTATTTGTAAAATGGGAAAACAGCACAGAGATAAAAGTTAAAGGCTATGGGAGAGGCCTTACTTAGCAGTGGGACAATATAGGCAATGAAGAAACAAAAAAAAGTGGGGGAGTTTTGAAAAACCTTGAAGGCTTAAACTGTCATTAATTGATTTCAATAATTGTTGAATTAATGAAACCATGGATAAACCTAAACCAAAATAGTTAGGGGCCTAAGTAAGATCTAATTATAGAGATACTAACTGCGATACTTAGAGATATTTAATGATTACTTAAGCCGTCACTAAGTAAAGATTTGACATACTTTTGTATGACAAAACTGTCAAAACCTTTGCTAAGTGATTGCCTAAGTGATCATTAAAGCTCTCTGAGTGCGGCAGTAAAACGAGCCATGTATATCATATTAACACATAGCATTGTTTAGTAATTTGCAGAAGGACGTAGCACATAAATATTGCATTTTAAGCACGTCATCATCATCATCATCATCTTCCTGCCCTTATCCCATTCTATTTGGGGTCGGCGCAACACGTTTTCTTCTTCCATTCTTCCCTGTTACACGTCAAGGTGGCATTTATTTCTTTCTCATTCATATCATTCCTCACACAATCCATCCATCTTTTCTTTGGCCTTCCTCTCCCTCTCCATCCATCAATATTTATATCCATCACTTTTTTAGTCGCATGCGTTTCATCCCTCCTCATTACATGACCATACCAAGATAAACGACTTCCTTTCAATTTTTCTGTAACAGGTGCCACTTTCAAACTTCCTCTAATATACTCATTCCTCACTTTATCCATTCTTGTCACTCCGCGCATTTTAAGCACGTAGTAGTTAGATAAAGTTTATGACACATTCATTCAATGTTTGCAACTATGCTTTGCAAGACATTTTAAAACTATAGGTACCTCATAATATTTCCATAAAAATAAACGAGATACCTACGTAGTTATAGTTAAACCTAGCCAGACAAATCTTTTAGAAATATACATAAAATAACATCACGCCTGTAATCAGAGACAGAGGCAGACCTAATAGTAAAACCACGTTTTGCCAGTTATGTTAAAGCCTCATGTAGTAGAAGGCGAGCCTATTGCCATCAACCTGGCACGAAACCAGGCTCATGACTGCTACTGAGAATTTTCTGATAAAAAAACTCAATAAGATTTTTCCCGACCCGTGAATCGAACCCAGAATCTCATTCGCAGCAGTCACTCTTGCGACCACTAGACCAACAAAGCAGTCTTCTACAAACAGTAGACCATATTAATATTCCTATACCGAAAGATCACCCATAAAATTAGGCACTGATCTAAATCATTTCACCATTCAATTTCAGATCCTGTCATTTACACTATCTGTAACCCTGCTACTGATCCTGGCAGCTAAGAAAGGACTCCTCCGCGTCGGTGCTGGCAGCAAACCCGCCAAGTTCAATCCTCTCCTGCTGCCAAGCGCACCCATCACCGCCAAGATCGTCGAAATGACGCCACTGAAGGACCATCGAGCAATTTAGAGGGAGACAGGAATATGTAGAAAGAAAGAGCAATATTTTTTAATTGATTCTGGTCCTTCGAGTTAGAAACTCACAAAGTTTTTGTTAATTATCCGTCCATGCTCAGAATAGTCACAAAACATTCCAAAAATTTAAGTATTATAGACCTGCAGTATGTATCAGAGAAGGTAACATTCAACTGAACAAAGTCCAGTACGTAGTTATTGAAAAATTGTATGGGGCCGTTGATTAATTTTTCGTGATGATTAATTTGATGGTCTCAACCACGGCCTTAAATAAGACGGTCTACTCTCTAAGCACGAAATTCGTCGTTTCGGTCGAAGTTACGGTAATTTCCTTACCCTCCCGATGTGTTTTCAAAACACATGTATTCCAAAGTATTAAGGAAAATGGTTCATTTCTAAATGTAAAATTACTTTCGGACGGGCCCCATATTTTCGTTGTTGGACTTAGAGAGTAGACCTCCTGAAACACGCTGTATCAACTACACATTTCTTTGATGATGTGTAATTGCTAAAATAATATATTATTTGTTACCATCTGATTGGTACTAGTCGAACAGTTTCCTTCTGAAAAAGTTCTTATAAAGAGCAAGATATAATATCTATGTAATTATGAGTATTCAATTCTAATGTAGAATCTCGTTTATAGTGTTTTTGTTATCCTAGTTCAGTCAGGATATCAGATGACTGTTCATTGATTAGGTTAGTTCCAAATTGTATTATTGTTTTGTAAAATTTACTATTGTATCCATTCTCGAATACTTCCATTTTGATAATTAAGTATAATCCCTACTTTAGAAAAGGATGTGAAAATCGTTACACAACTCATCATTACAATATTTCCAGTACTATGTTCACAATGGCGCTCTTATCGCTAACAGCGATATCATCCAGGCATTTTTTAGTTGGAAATATTGTATATTTACATGTTTTTATTTACCTCGTAGCCTTGGGTAACTCAGTCTGAGTTATCATCATCAGGAACTAACAAATCTTCTTCATAACAAATAATAAATAAAAACATAATTTTGTTTGAGACCCAAGCCTACGGACATCTATGTATTAGTATATTATTATTATGATTCTTTTTATTAGCCAATATAAAATTATATTCACGAAAGAATCAATTAACTGATAAATTTTCCCACATGTAATATGAAATACCATCAGTATTTAACCTAAGTTAATTACCAATAACGTTCATTAATTATAATTATATTACGTTCTTACAATAAAGCGGAATAACTTAATTATTAAAGTAACATACAAATTAGTTCGTAAGTGCCATAATATCATAATGATTTATCGATCAATTTAAAAGTTATTTCTTTGTGTAATATTTTAACAAAAATGGATTGTGGAAAGTCTTACAACCAGTCTTACCAACGAGTACCGTAATACCAAGTTCTAACTGGGTTGTGGAGGTTAGATAGGATAGGAGGTTAGTGGAGGCACTTGCTCTATGTAAAATGCTGGTTATTAGCTGAATTCGGTAAGACTGGAAACCAACTCCAATACATTTATGAATATACCTCTTTTTGGGGTTCACCGCAGTTGGTTAAAAAAAGAGATGTTAATAAGATCAACCGAAATCTAGATTGATTTATTAGATGTAACATATAAATGAAAAAAAAAACATTTTAATTCAAATATTACATTTTCTAGGAGTTGGAGAAATAAAATATTAATTTACAATGACTTTTTTTTCATAACTTGGTCTAAAACTGATATTGCGTTTTTGCCTCCTGCTTTTAGCTGAGCAATATTTCGACGATTCGTGAAAATACGAACATTAATTTTATTTCTCAATATAGCTATTGTTTATGAATATATTCTAGAATGTAATTTAAATGTGTTAACCAAACTAATTTCATGAACGTAAGTATTAAACAATTAAAATAGCTTTTATAAGAAATGTATGTATTTATAGACTCGTTAAAAATAAACTTGTAAAAAATAATAAATCGTTGTTATATTTTCGCCAGGAAAAACTAAATGCCATGTTATACATATATTTTATTTACTGAGAAGAACATTTTCCCATTTTTCCTTACCACAGTTCCAAGAATCCGGAACTGGCGAAATGTGGGTGTACTATTATTATGTGTAGCTCTGCTTAGACCCTCGGGGATTACACACGTCATGTTTTGTTATTTTCTAAGAATTGTGCTGACCATTGCATAGGTACTTACTAATAGATATCCACCAATATCTACCTAACACCACTCCAGTGACTTTTATAATTACTGTACTTTTGTCAATATTCTTAGCAATATGCTAAGAATATTGACAAAAGTACAGTAATTGACAAGGAAAATAGTCCTTCTAGCACAACAGTCCTTCTATTGGCTCAAAATGATACCGATTACAGGCCCGTACCGATTACAGGCGGCAATTATATACTGTTATGACTCGAGAACAGAAACTTAATCGAGTTGAT
The DNA here is from genome assembly GCA_949774965.1 of Diarsia brunnea. NCBI lineage: Eukaryota > Metazoa > Arthropoda > Insecta > Lepidoptera > Noctuidae > Diarsia > Diarsia brunnea. The sequence goes on along the minus strand of OX459016.1, from coordinate 556,732 downwards.
GTTGAGTTGAATGTTAACAGAAAATGGACAACAGGTTTTGGGTTGTAACTACAGCTGGCTACAACTGAAGTCAAGGTATAAAAGATTTCCGTAGCTGCTGCGGGTTGATCGAAAGAGATACCGCGGCCTCGACATGAAGGGATAAGAAGGAACATGGGTGGTTTTTTAGTCAGTAGAAGTCTGACACTCCCTTCCGCTCTGCCCGAGATCGGGGAGGAGGGGGTTATTTGATGATTTTCCACCCGCCGAAAAGAAAAAGGTATAAATTATTATATACTAATAAGTATGGTTTTTGCTCGGGAAATTGCCGATGTTCTAAACTGAAGTCTTAAATACTAGTTACCTACTGATGTTATTTACGTCTTAAAAAAAACAATAAAATGCTAGTGAAAATCAAGTTAATCGTGGACTATTTAATTGTGCGATAAGTTTGGCGCAATCTGGACCACATGTGCAGGTGTTAAAGATATTAGTTCGAATACAGTCACGTATTTTTTTTAAAACATTAAAAAGCAACACAAAAAGCATCTTAAGCGTCATTTTTCCTCCTGAAAAACCAAATTCTAGATGTCCGCTTCAAAACACCGCACTCTTACGACTAAGTACACTACTTTAACTTCGCGTGACTAATGCGAGAGAAGTTCCCCGTTGTTTTCCAAAGGGTAATGCCACGGCTGCCATTTATATTAACAGAAGATGATAAAAAACTTTTTATGTGCGTCCCTAGACATCGGGATCTCTCCGAGTTGTAGCCCAGGGACATGTTTCTACCCATATTTCATTTTTGAGGTCGAAATCGTCGGAACTTTACTTTTTTAGGCACATATGTTCCCGCTGTATTTTTGTTTTCAAAACTTTTTATGAAACCTAAATAGCGACCTGAATTTAAATTGGTTCAGGGAAAACTGTAGGTAAATGTAAAATATTGTATTGTTTTCCGCGCGTATTGAAATACGTTTTTGTTCTCATTTTTTGCTGCAAATAACGACCATTATTGTGTCGCAATTATTCAGCGCTGTTCGAAAAACTAATATAAGATTTTGTCACGTAAAATGGAGGTACGTTTTTTTAAGAAAATACTTTAATTAGAAAATTAAAATACGTAGAGTGGAAAAAATCTTAGCAGCAGATATTGATTAAATTAGAGGCAAATTGATTTGTGCGCACTCTCCGCCGACGTCGGTACAAATTAAGGGTCGAACATCTCATCGCGACGTCTCCTCGACGGCTCCTTGGCGTTTCAACCCAATTTCCTTCAAAAGCGAGGCGATGGAATTCGATTGAGCGACGTTTTCCGCTCACTGGCAGTCGGCTTGATTTTATTACAGCCTCCGTTGCTCCGCTAAAGCTCTTTAGTGGCTTTTTAAAAATATTCACGATTGGAGGGAAATGAGGTCCACGAGGCTCGCGCAGTAGTTGGAATTGGTTTACGTTAGGAGGTTGTTTAGATCCCTCCCGAGGGAGGATCGCAATCTTCTCGAGTCGGAGTGTCGGCGAAAGTAAGCAATTGCGTTCTGGTGGCAGATTTATCTAGTTATGCTAACTGTGGAACTGTTGAGGGAAGCGAAGGTTGTGAATAAAGTTGGTTTGTTAACTTCGTTGGACAACTTATTTCATGACTATAATGAACAAATCAGTTTGTGCAAACCAACTACAAGGATAATTCCAAGGCCCGTCGGGGCTGCGGGTTGTTCGTAGATACCGCGGCCTCGACATAAAGGGCTAAGAAGGAACATGGATGGATTTTAGTCAGTAGAAGTCTGACACTCCCTTTCACTCTGCCCAAGAGTGGGAGGGGTTATTTGATGATTTCCTACCCCCCCAAAAAAAAAAAAAAAGGATAATTCCAAGAGAGTGGTGGCAATGTTGTCTTAATTTCTAGAAAATTAAGGAGTAGAGGAAAGTCTGATCAGGATTTGTAATTGGCTTTGTGGTGACTATGGTCTCCTTTACTTGTTTTTTTTTAATTACTAGTAAGTCCTTCATGTACACGTACAGTATGTACACACTTCTGTAGGTAACTAAACAAAGAAAATTCGTGGTTGAGACGGTTTTCCTACTTCATTCTAGAGTAAATAATTATTTTGTGCTTAAATTATTACTTCGTCTTCTTAGCGTGTCGATGACAATTTAAATTGAGTCAGCCCAAAATTTGGCGACGAGTTTGGCACTTTCAGTAGCCTCCATCAGCTCTTGTGATGTGCAAGTAACAGGACAGGCTGGACACGATAACAAGTGTCCCATAGTTTGTGGGGCAACACCACATTTACACTTCAGGGCTGAGTCATCTATGAATCTCCACCTGAACAGGTTCTCCTTGCTTCGGCCTACCTGTGTCTTTATTTTATTTTTTTTGGCGGGTGGAAAATCATCAAATAACCCCTCCCGCTTTTGGGCAGAGCGGAAGGGAGTGTCAGACTTCTACTGACTAAAAACCACCCATGTTCCTTCTTAGCCCTTCATGTCGAGGCCGCGATATCTCTTGCGAACAACCCGCAGCCCCGACAGGGCCTACCTGTGTCTGGAGTCTATTTAGTAAGTTCCAGGTCAGCCATGGCAACTCGTGTCCAGGTGGAAGATTTTCGGCAAGTGGCACAAATGTATTGGGTAAGGAAACGCTATCTCGCCAACGTTAAAATCTTTCTTTAGAGCGTTCGCCAGTGAGCGGGGGTACACACTTCAAGAAGCTCTTAGTGTTACTTGCCATCATGCATCATCTCATTTCTGGGACAATAGACCCCCGACAACTTCCTTTGACTAAACCTCTGTTTTTTGTCCACCATCTCAAAAAAACGCTTAGTAATGCAAACCGCAAAATGTTCTGCTACATAAACAACGTCCAAAGAACACAGTTTTCCAAAAAAAACTAAGCGGATGTCAGTGACAATATCGTAACTAAGTTGATAAAATAAACAAGTCTGAGCGGAAGGTCTTGTTTGCCCGAACATACTACTGGGATAAAAAGTATCCTATGTTCTACTCATGCTATATGTCTACCAGTGTGCTAACAGAACATAAAGAGGGTCAGGCTGACTGAGTTTTTCGAAATAATAACATTCGGATTGATTAGGCTAATGGCTCGCCCCCTATTACATGGGACTTAAACATAACTGATGAAATGTGGGTGTACCATTAGATAAACCTCTTTTTTTTTGAGGGAAATCATCAAATGACTCCTACCGCTCTGGGCAGAGCGGAAGGGAGTGTCAGACTTCTACTGGTTAAAAACCACCCATGTTCCTTCTTGACCATTTGCGTCGAGGCCGCGGTATCTCTTTCGAAAAACCCGCAACCCTGACGGGTGTCGGCTCTTGCCCCTTCCATGTTGCTGACATCTCTTTGAGGCGCGCGTGGAACATGAACGCGCCGTCGACATGGACTGTCGTCGTCATAAGACGGATGAACGGCGAGCTAGCCCATTACTCACCGTACACACGCCCGCGCCGGTGAAATGTGGGTGTGTACCTATTAGGTACACCTCTGACTTACCCTTCGGTGAAAACGGGCTTGATGTTGTGTTGTATGTGTTTTGATCAGGGAACGCTCGTTAAATAGACGCTGGGTACATTGATCCCTTTCTGCATCATTTTCCTGCACCCATCCACGGACCAACCCAGGTAGGTGCAGCTGAACCTGTTATTATTACCTACCCCCCTTACCTCATACTACCCTTCTGTTCTTATCTAATTTTACCTCATAGTATAACTAAAACAGTTGCTCACAACTATCGGTGACTTTAGTTTTCACATTCATTACATTCCCATAGCTACGAAAGTTCTCATAAACCTGAAAGTTTGACAATCTGTTTGAATCGGTATATTATGGATGTGTGCTATCAACTAAATGATTGGATATCGATTGGAATTAAACACCTCAAAGCATTTTGGGGAACTAGGTGAGTTAGAAATTAAGGTAGAAGTTCTAGCTCTTATGAGTCACCGAGTGCCCTGATGCCATTAAAGATCCCTTCAGGTAGTAAAGCCTTTCTCTGAGTCGAAACTAATTTGTCCAGTAATTAGATTATGCCCACGGCTTCGCCCACGTGGATGTCGCTTATCGACCGATGTCGGTTATTATTATTATGAGCCTATACTGTCACACTGCAGGGCAAAGGCCTCCCCTCCCTCCTTCCACTTTTTGCGATCTAGTGCGACAGTAGGCCAATCCTTAGAGAAACAGTCCAGCTCATCCCGCCATCTCCTTTTGGGCCTGCCGCGTTGTCGTTTCTTAATCTGTGGTATCCACTTAGTGGTAACTTTTGCCCATTGCTCCTCCGACATGCGGCAGATGTGCCCAGCCCAATTCCATTTTAACCTAGCAGCTGTTAGGCCAGCACCAGCTATTTGGGTTTTGGAACGAAGTATGGTGTTTCTGATGCGGTCTATGTCGATGTCGGTTATTACGACGAAAAGTAATCCTTTCAACCCCTTAAAACCAATTTTTTAAATGTAGCCTATGTCTTATCTCAGGCTCTAGACTATTAGTGTATCAAATTTTATTTAAATCGGTTCAGGAGATTGAGCGTGAAAGCGCGACAGACAGGCACTCAGACAGACAGACGGATTTGCAATATTAATAAAATAAAACAATAAGTAAGGATAAGTAAGGATTAGCCAATGTGGTTCCGTACCGTATGGTGTCGGACGTAAAGAATAGCACCATTCCATATCTTCCCGTGGGTGTCGTAAAAGGCGACTAAGGGACTTACCAGAGAATGGGCAGCAGCATTCTCTGTGCCTTCGTAACAACCATACTGCGATCGCCAAACCGCCTGCCAAGCGTGGCGATTATGGCAAATCTCCGCATCTGGGGGAGGCCTGTGTCCAGCAGTGGATGCCTTATGGCTGAAATGATGATGATGAGGCAATGTGGTTCGGAACTGACAAGATTAATATTGTGTAAGCAGTGATATTATAATAATGGAAGCATGATTCACTACATTTATTTACTTTGTTCTCTGTATGAGGATGATCCTTTGAGCTATAGTAGGGAAATTACATTAAACTCAAATATAAATCTTTATATTTTTGTCTTTATAATCTTTTTACCTTTTAAAAGGTTTCCAGAAAAATATTAATAAAAGAAAAACATGTCTAATGGAAATCTTGTTTTTAAAACAAATCACAAAAGTTTACTTACAGCTTTGGACTTATAGTGGAGTGCCGTAAGGCATAAATATTGTAAAACCTCGGAATCCAGGGCCGGTCAATGAATCTTCATAAAAATTTTTGGACTGCATTGGTAAAAGCCCAATTAAAGAAGTTAAAAAAAAAAATTGCGCGCTCTTCTTTTTTTTTTTTTTAATTCGGCAATTTACTGAAAAATGATAGGGACAAGGGAAAAAAATGTTTAGAGCTATATTTTCACCGTGACTTTAATGTTAGTTTATTAATATTTCGCAAAAAAGAACGACTTACAGCAAAAAAAAAAAAAAAAAACGTATCTGTCTAATACCTTTATAGGAGCAATTCTTGTGAGGAGGCCTTAAACTCAAGGCATCCACAGGATTTTTTAAAATTTAGAATGCTTTTGTGACAGCAGTAGGTACTTATCCTTCACCAACAATCCAACTCAACGATGACAACGACAGTAATTAACAATAATGTTATTATAATGTATAGTACCTGGATGACCGAAATTTGCTTGGTTGTTTTGGTAAATCGTGTTTTTTTTTAATGAAACCTAGCTTGACCTATTTATCGCCCCCATAACCCCCTGCATACTAAATTTCATGAAAATCGTTGAAGCCGTAACCGAGATTCAGATTATACTATATTACAAGAATTGCTCCTATAAAGGTATTAGACAGATACGTTTTAATTTTTTGCTGTAATTCGTTTTTTTTACGAAATATTAATTAATTAACATTAAAGTCACGGTGAAAATATTATTTAGTAGCTCTAAACATTTTTTTCCCTTGTCCCTCTCATTTTTCAGTAAATTGCCGAATTAAAAAAAAAAAAAAGAAGAGCGCGCAAATTTTTTTTTTTAACTTCTTTAATTGGGCTTTTACCAATGCAGTCCAAAAGTTTTTATGAAGATTCATTGACCGGCCCTGGATTCCGAGGTATAAATCTTACGGCACTCCACTATTAGGTTTAAGAATGATTAAAAGTTTGTTTTAGTATTCTAAAAAATTAGAGAGGTACCTTATAAGTTTATACATTAATATAACTAGATTTAAGAAAGAAAGTAGCCTGTAATTAATTGTATTAGTTGCTTATTTTTTGTTTGGGAGACCTTACCATATAGGGTGTAAAAGTACCCTTAACGCAAACGAAGGGCACTTGTTCTCCCCACCACTGCGACCATTTTTGTGTTCTAGACCATACCTGGGAACCCCCTAGTTACGGAGATATTGGGGGTCAAAGTTCCTAATTTTTCACAGCTGTTTTTGTAAATTCTAGTTTTTCAGGTTATAACTTTACTTATATTATCTCCATGACCCGTTTACTATTCAAAGCATCCACTAGCACAATGTTTTAAGAGTGTTACTTTGAGTTTTACCGTAAAATGTCAAAAAAAAGTCGTTTCCCAGCAAACATTTTTCCGCAGGGGTACTTAGTTTGATGTACAGAATGCTTGGTTGACGGCTGTGTGACGGGTTGATTTACACCCTGTATTCTTTAGTTTTTTTTATAAATGATGAAATGGTATCTTAAGTATGAAAGATAAGAGACCTATTAGGTAGTTACTAAGAGTCTTTGGTCTAGTTATATGCTGTCAAAGTTTCTTTGATATCTTAAGTCTTAACCTTCGACCGTCATTAAACTTTCAAGACAATTAATAAGATAAACTTTTCGTAATCGATCCGTAACTAAACTTGTGAAAACGTCGAAAGTTTCTTGAATATTTACGAATGTTATTATTTGTAAAAGTTATCTAAGTATCTGCAGTATTCATTTTCTTAGATCACATAACTAAAAACTTGTCTATTAAGTATCTATTTATAATCTACCTAACCTTGTCATGAGCTCCTCAATCTATAACGATTTAAAATAAATCATAGAAAATAGAATAGAATATAATGTATTTATTTTTTAGAATATTGTACAAAGCTGGAAGGTGTTTTATATAATATATTAAGATCATAATATTCTGCCGTTTCCGGTGTACAAATATGTATAGTTTTGGATCATCTTTTTTTTTATAAAACGTTGCCCCACACTAGGAATGTCTCCTGTAGCGTGAGTTCGTTTACAAACATTTAAGCTCACATACACAAACCAAACATCCAGACCCGAAACAACTATCTGTAGGCCATACAAAATTGTGCACCTTGTGGGGATCGAACCCGCGACACGCAGCGCAGCAGTCCGATTGCTCAGCCGTGCCGTCAGACATTAAAATAAAAAACTTATTACATTAAAATAAAATTATTAATCAATAGAATATTTCAATCAGCGGCCACGATTCATAAGTTTTTCTCATCAACTCACAAATGAATGTCAAAACTGAATAAAACTTGTTTTCAACCATGTTAAACCCTGACACCCGTAGATTTGTCTCCAATTTACATCTTCCCCGCTCCTGCGATCTGTCTAACCCTCCACCGCTAACGGTACACTTGCAACCGACCGATGAAACTGAATTAGTTAGGGACGAATCGTACCCCATTGTTGGGTGCCAATACACTTACTGTTTATTCAGTGGGGTCGCGGCGACCCGCGGTATTGACGGTTTGGGGTCTTGTTCTTGTTTAGTTTTAATGCAACTTCTGAATGGGGGTTATCTACAAGTTTGTATGGCTGCTTTGGTAAGTTCATTTGAAGTTCGTGTAGGTTTGTTTGAGTTTTGTGTGTATTTTATTTTATCGATGATCTGGGTATCTTTGGAAAGTGTTATCCTGGTGCTGGTGGTTTTCAGCAGGAAATGATAAATGTTTTGAAACTAGGTATATTTTTTAAGCTATAATGTTGTATGAATGAACTTAGATTCATTATGAAATTACTACTAAGTAGCAAGCTTGTACTTATTCATTTTCAGAGGGAACTTTTTAGTAAACATTGCTGGTTGTCATTTTTTTTAATGAAAATTTCTGCTGTCTTATAATTTGCATAACAAAAGCTGTTAGAGATAATTTACCAAAAAAAATATACTGCCATGGGGAGCAAACATATTAAAAAGTTAAAAATTAAAACTTGACACAGATTCCCTGAAATATCAACATTTTTAAAACAAAAAAAAAAGTGTAAAAAAACTTACAAAACAATCTGGTCGACGATTATTCTTTCCACTTTTTAAGAACAGCTATCTTTACAAAAAAGGACAATGCATACATTTTTCCTTACATTTTCTTCTTTGAAAGTCCGATGTCATTAAAAAAGGAGTGCCTGTATAATTATGAAGAAAGGTATTAAGAAGCATTGAGCTAAATAACGCTCAGAAGGCTCACTCACTTTATACCGTAAAAAAACATAAAAAATAAACTATTTCTTGACAACGATGATGTGAAACGAGGGTGCTCTCGATTTCTAGAATCAAAACCGGCCAAGTGCATGTCGGACCACGCACAATGTAGGGTTCCGTAGTTGCCCTTCAAAATATGTAAGCTTACTAAACTGATTAACCACCCTGCCTACCTGCCTCCGAACGATGATTTTTATAGTAAAATTAAAACAAACTTACATTTGAAAGAAAGAAAGAAAAAGTATTATTGGTTTTACACAGGACAAAATAGTCCTGCCAGTCCTGTCAGTGTAAAGATCTGCGCTCCCATACATTATGTATAGGAAAATATTTTATACAAGTACATTTTATAAGTCGGTCGACTATTACTCGTGAACTTGTAAAGCCTACTTAGCTGTGATAGTTTTCCTATTATTTTCGTTATATTATTATGCTACTACCATGTTTTTTTTCACACGCCCAAATACAAGTAGTTTTAGGTGAATCCCTTAATCGAAATAGTATTTCAGCAAACTAGCAACATTTTTAAAGACCTATTTAACGACATCCCAGACAATAGACTTCGCGAGAAAAAAAATCTTCCTTACTTTAATGTGTAAATTGAGTAATAAAGATAGGTACCCAAAAAAAAAAATTCAAAATTTTATTTTACCACTTGACTCATTTGTACACTCATACCGAATTGAACCTTTCTAGTACTAAGAGTCTTTGAGATATATTGCGGACGGACGGACAGAAAGACAGACAGACGGACATGGCGAAACTATAAGGGTTCCATGTTGACTTCGGAACCCTAAAAATTCGATGATATGTGACATCTGCCAAAGTGCACTGACCGCGTGATGGATTATAGCCCATTCCATCTCATAGAGAGGAGTCCTGTGTCCCAGCAGTGGGAACATTAAAAACTGATTATGGAGTCTAGTAGTTAACTGTTGTAAGCTGATGATGGAGAATGGTGGATCTTCTGTCCCTTCCTATACTATAGTAGAGAGGATCTCAGCGGCCAGCGAAGGTAGTTTAAAGGAGAATGTCTTGCGAAGGTAAGAGCTTGCGGGGACCGATTATAATAACGGATAGCTTAATTAACTCGGCGCCCTTGTCGGTTATTTAAAAGAATATTATAGTAAACGGGCGGTTAGAATGCAATGCTACCGCTGCATCTTGGTATAGACAGGAGCTGGGAGTCTAAAATGGCCACTTTAGCAGATTCATAATAGGATAATAATATGAATTGCGTAAAAAATCGTAAAATGGTCAGAAAGTGACAATTCATAGAAGTTAAATCTATATAATATAAATATAGAAATGAATTGCTGTTCGCTAATCTCCCTAAAACTCGAGAACGGCTGGACCGATTTGGCTAATTTTTTCTTGAAATATTCGTGGAAGTTCAGGAAAGGTTTAAAAGGTGAGAAAGTGGTTGGTAGGTAGGCAGGGTAGTAGGTAGGTAGGGTAGTAGGTTGGTAAGGTAGGAGGTAGTAGGTAGGTAGTTGGTAGGAAAAAGAGCATTGCAACGCATGCCGGGTACAGCTAGTTACTTAGTATAAATGACTATACTAAACATACCTAACAACAAAATATTTAAACTAAACTAAAAACCGTTATAATAATAATATTCAAACTAAACTAAATTCTGTATGGTGTCGGACGTAAAGAATAGCACCATCCCATATCTTCCCGTGGGTGACGTAAGAGGCGACTAAGGGACTTACCAGAGAATGGGCAGCAGTGTTCTCTGTGCCTTCGTAACAACCATACTGCGATCGCCAACCCGCCTGCCAAGCGTGGCGATTATGGCAAACCCCCCCTTCTGGGGGAGGCCTATGGCCAGCAGTGGACGTTTTATGGCTGAAATGATGATGATGAAACTAAAAACAAACTAACTATAAAAGGGCATTAAAACACTCCTCAACGCTGTCAGCAATATACATTCAAATAAAATAGTTTTACCAATATTGTTAGGATCAGAAGTGAAAGAATCGACCAAGTTTCTCTTCGTCTTCCGCTTGCAAAAGTGCAATGAACGACAAACCAAGCGGGGGACTGGTGACTGGTGTTTCTGAAGGTTCACATAAATACTGCAGCGTTTCAGCCGCTGGTCTGTTCAAATCTGTTAGGGCCCGACACTTAACGGTCATCGCTCTCATTTTGTCCCGACTTCGACACTCAACCTTAATCACAATCTAGATCCAAGAATATCATGAAAAATCAACTCAGTAACGTGCCCCTAAAAGAATGACAAGATATTTTTATAAAAAGGGAGTCAATTTTGCCCAACCACGCAACGGAGCGAATTTAGTTTTTACTCTGTCATTTTGGTGAAAGTTTTTGTCAAGAAAGCTAATAGAAGAAATGGGTCCGTTAAGTTTTTCATGGACTTTTTACAAGGGTTTCATGAGACAATTATGTAACGGTCTAAATCATAGATAACAAAATGAATGAGTTTTTTTTAAATCTCTTGTTATCATGGTATGTAATTTTATTATCAATATCTGCCTCTAAAAGCTATAAAAGGCCTCTTCAACAGTACATTCAAGTCGAGTCTAGAAACTCCGATCTGTCTGCTTCCAGCCACCCTACTAAAATTAATTAACTTTGACAATTCGCGGTCTCCACTTAAGAACACGTCGGTCATTGGTCCCACGTCTTATAGCTGACCCTTTCATACCTATTCTTCTATAGATTATTTTATTATGAACATTCTGTTGGAAACCGCGGTAAAAGCACATTCATACGCAAAACACGACATTACAAGATATTTCCATTTATGTCCAAATTGCGGATATATTCATGAATTCAATATATTATCAGTTGTTTGTTTAATCAATTAAAACATAAATCATACGACGGCACCTGCACACGTTCAGTGCGCTGTTGTGTGAGCGAATGTTTCAGCAACACCACAATCACTATAACACTTACTGGGACCGTGTAGGAATATAGCCTACTCCCGATATTCATGGTGGACGGGATTTCGACGCACGAACGTTACCACATGTTTATTATTCTGAAATATGATCTTGATAAATTTACGAAATGGTTCATCGGTAATTAAAAAAAAAACAGCTGTGCAATATAAGTTTTTAAACTGACATAGACAACACTGAAAACGGGAACCATACAATACGATATCTCATTTTCAGTGTTAATAATGGCTATGTAATATACTGAAACCAAGGGAACCATTTGTACGCGGTCTCCCTTTCACCCAGATTTTTTTTTTTTTTGGAATGGGCTTGCTCTTGACCTCAATCTTGCCCTAAGGGCAGAGATGAGGCCTGTCGAGGCTGCGGGTTGTCCGCAAGGGATACCGAGGCCTCGACATGAAGGGCGAAGAAGGAACATGGGTGGTTTTTAGTCAGTTGAAGTCTGACACTCCCTTTCGCTCTGCCCAAGAGCGGGAGGGGTTATTTGATGATTTCCCACCCCCCCAAAAAAAAAAAAAAAAAAAAAGGGCGGAGATGAGGTCGACGATGGAACGAGCTTACCCAGAAGAAGCCTATTTACTCGCGACTTAAATAGATTAGGGTTATAATAATATGAACACGGGAAAACCGACGCAGGCAGGGAGTTCCACTTCTTGGCTGTGCGCATAATAAAGGACTTAGCAAAGCGCTTTGTTCGAATGTGTGGAACATCAACTAGGTATGGGTACCTGCAGTACGCCTAGTCTCCTGATGGGAGAAGGGAGATGGTAGAATCAGCCCATGGAGCTCCTGCGCACTCTCCGAAGTACAGTCTATAGAAGACCGACAGACATGCGACTTTGCGGCGGTGGGCCAGGCTATGTAGCTTGGCAACCAGCTTATCGTCACCAATTAGCCTCCTGGCTCTGCGCTCTACAGAGTCAAGTGTTGCAAGTTGGTATTTGGCTGAGCCATCCCAAAGGTGACAGCAATACTCCATGTCAGACCGGACTTGAGCTTTATATAATACTAGCTTATGCCCGCAACTTCGTCCGCGAAGAAGTCGAAAGTGGTTCTAATAAGATTTTGTAATTGGTTTTTTACGTTATTATTTTTTTGTAACATATAAACTATTATGTTAAAATGTTTGAATACTAAGTAAACATAATAATAAAATAAAATTTTGTTATATTTTATGAACACGAAGCCTTTGATCTGGTGAAAGTTACACACGGTATTATCTTTTCGAAATCGAAATACTACACCTACCGCAGTATTTCTTTGTAAACAATATTTTTTGTTTTTAACTCGGGTGCTAGAATCACCAGGCTACTTTGTGCGCTTACTCTGGAGCATGCCACATACAACTGGCCGTGGGAGAAGCAGCTTTCCCTCAAGTCTATTTCCGCTACCCTAAGAGTTTGACCTTGAGCTTTGTTTATGGTTATTGCGAAGCAGACTTTGACGGGAAACTGCACTCTCTTAAATTCGAAGGGGTAATTTGATGGTGTTAGGGGAATCCTAGGAATGAATACAGACTCTCCTCGGGAACAACCGGTCAGTATTTTGTCTCGATTACATTGCGATGCAATGTTTTCACTTGTAATCTGGTGCCATTGCATAATTTGGGTGGATTTATATTGCGCAGCAACATATTGGCGCGCCAACTCTCAATTTTAATATGTGAGTTGGGAGACCGGGAGACTTCAGTGTATTCAGGAACTCGACCGGATAATGAATGGCATCATCGGTGTTTATCACTGAGTCGACGGATTTATATTGGTATTCGACCCCTTCGAATGATCTCAAAAGTATTTCATTTAAGACTGAGGCTTGTTCGTTTTTTGGTGCTAGGATGGCAGGCTCGCATAACCATTCTGCAGGTTTATCGTGAATATTATTAATGTTTGGGTAAATTTGATTTAAAAGCTCTTCTACAGTGGATACAATTGTACCTAACTCTGTAGGGAAAATGATATTATTATTCAGTTCCGGGAAATCACCATTTCCTATTTTAAGCAACAGGTCTGAGAACTGTCCGGCAGTAACGTCTCTCCTCAGATGGACTCTCATATTTTTGGTAAGGCTCAGTTTTGTCGCTAAAGGCCACAAATGTGACCGCTTCACGCACGCTTTAACTTTGTCCACTCGCGTTCCTCTGGGCACTACTGGTAATGTCTGCCGGAAATCGCCTGCTAACAATACTGTAACTCCTCCCATTTGATAATTATTATTTCTAATATCTTGTAAAGATCAAATGAAAAATAAATTAAATTCAATACGCTCAAAATATTCTACTGAGATAGTGAAAATGAACTTCCAAACAAATTATACAGCAATTAGCAGAGATTTCCAAGGATTTTTTGGAGAAAAATCAAAGTATATGGTAAATTTTTCATTAAAATATTCAAGAACAAATTAAATTTAAATTTCGAATTCTAATACGTAATATTCTTTTAAATTTGTATTTTACATGTTGTTTTGATTAAGGAATGATTCTTATATTAGTACCTATCGCCAAAATGTTCCAGTCCTTACCATTTCAAATTTCGAACTGAAAGTCTGAGCGGACCAAAATAAATAAACCGAAAAGTGCATAACCTCTCTAAAGCTTAGAATCCTCCAAATGTGGTACTAATATAGTACGGTGACTTTCGAGAAATTCCAATTTTAAAGAGTATTTGCATGGTAGGTTTTATCTGAGTTTAACCTTTTTTGAATAAGATCGGATTGAGTTTTCAAACATGTGTCAAAATAAAGTGTAATTTAAATCAAAAACACTAAGGAGTATTGATTTCAACTTCGAAGCAAATCACCGCTAAAATAACTTTCTACCCCTTTTTAACCCCGTTAAGGGATTAATTTCAATAAAATACGAAATACGTCTTCCATAAATTCTGTTAAAAAAGGTTAATGCAAAATTTGGAATAGATTGGACCAAGGAATCACATTGTCCCATACAAACTTTGCCCCCCTTTTTCACCCCCTTAGGGGTAGAATCTCGGAAAATCCTTTCTTATCGGATGCCTACGCCATACAAAGAACACACCCTCCAAGTTTCAGGTCTCTACGATCAGCGGTTTAGGCTGTGCGTTGATCCGTCAGTCATTCAGGTCAAAGCATTTTATATGTATAGATTGAAAGCTGTCCAGGCTTGAAGTACCGCTTAACCTTGTTAAGGATACCCAGTTTTTTTGCCGCAGTTTGAGCTTTCGACTCAATGTAGGCGCCGAAGTTCAGATTCGCGCTCAACTTCGTGCCAAGAAGCTCGAGACTGTCAGTAACTTGTACAAACGCACTCCGGAAAGTAGGGGCCAGATCAAACGGACTCTGGAATAGTCTGTTTATGGCCGAAGCAAACCAAGTATTTATATACGTAAATGTGAAAAATTAGGTCTTCGCTCTGTATATAAATATCAATCATCTCATATCGTTCACAAAGATCTTAAAAGAGCCTCTAACAAAACGTAAACAGATTAATAATAATCACAGTCTTCTCTCCCCCCCTCCCCCTACTCCTACCCGCCCCCTCCCCCGCCTCTCGGGGCTCGTTACATGACAATAGCAGGCTGGTGACGTCATTAGCAAAATGGCGCCGAATTAACTTGTTCAACATTCAGCCACAGATTAGCGTAATTGGCATTACAGTCATCCTAATATTTCATTTATGCTTGCTTCTCATTAAGTTTGGTGGAGGAAGAGAAGTTAATTTAATTTATTTTTAAGATATGGATAGGATGGTTTTAAAATGCAATGCTGAATGTTATCAGTTATCATGTGCGTAGAAAGGGAGACCTGGATGAGACTTGCGCAGATCAGGAAAACCTGGCTCAAAATAGAAGAACTATGCACGCAGCAGTGACCTATGATCCAAAATGAATGAATTATTTAAATTTGAAGTCCATATGATTTGTTAATCAGACATAAATATTTTACTATTTTGCCAATTTAATCAAAATGTATTGCATGACAGATTTGATGTATTGTAATTTGTATCTTAATTTTATTGTTGTTTGATCTCAATTTTATTTTATTAATTAATTTCTAGTGTTGTATTGTTTTTGCCGAACTTGTTACATAAACTTTGTATGCCTCAATGCCGGGACATAGCTGACACCTGTATTTAACACAACATCTTATGAACCTATGATCCACAATAAATTATTTGAATTTGAATTGAATTTGAGCAGTGGGTGGGACAAGACTGCTCATGAAGGTGATTATGTGTATATTCATACTTGAGCATCACGAACCGGAACCCCTCTATCATCTTGCTAATTATCAAAAATCCTTCAGTACACAAATCAGGAAAGCTTGTTCAAAAATTCCCAGCAGTTTAATACGTGGGTTATCTGTCAATCAATTTAAGATATTGATTAAGTAGATGCTGAATAAGCTTGTGGCTTAATAATAACTGTCATTTGGGTCGATCTTTAGGCTAAGCCGCGCTTGCCTAGGTTGGACTGTAGATGGGTGGCCACCTATTACATACCGAGTTACCTACGTGCCTCGGAAAGTACATTAAGCTCAACAGCTTGCCAACGCCCCGGTTGCCATATTATTAAATAGATCTTTGGCAGTCGTTACAGGTAGTCAGTGACCTATAAGTCTGACAACCAGTCTTACCAAAGGGTATCGTATTACCTACAGGGTTGTGGAGGTCAGATAGGCAGTCGCTCCATGTAAAAATACTGGTATTCAGCTGCATGCAGTTAAACTAGAAGCCGACCCTAATATAGTTGGGAAAAGGCTAGGCAGAATGATGACGATGAAGTAGACACTGATTTTTCACTACTCATCTCCTCACTATTAATATGACCCCACCATTACTGAAAACGGTCAATTAATACCCTACAACATTAAATATAGAATACACACGCTACAACCATTTCAGGTACCCAAAAAAAAGTGACCTAAGCTCAGCAGAAAATTCTCCAGCTAAGACGTTCGAAATGAAACCACTCATCTCCTTACTATGAATACCTACTAAATGCTTCATAAATACATCGTGGCTCTTCCACTAAAAGCAGAGGAAATAGAACACGGAACCGAAATACTATAATATTTCAGTATCAAGATGACAGTTATTGGCTAAAGCTAATTACTCAGCTCACATTACATGGAATAATGTATGAATTGTGTGTATCGCGGGATGTCAAATGTCACCTGATACACTTCGAGTATGTCAAGTGTCAAATCTTGTTGTAAGTAGTGATTGTGATATAATATACTATTAAATAACGAGAAACTAGAATTCGTAGATAAAACGGTTATCCTGGGGATCACGCTTGATTCACGGCTACAATCGGGTGCTCATTTAACATCTCTTGCAGGGCGGCTAAGTTCAGCAGCATTATGCCATTAGAAAAATCCGTCAGTTTACTGATGTAGATACCGCTAGGCTGGTCTATTTTAGTTACTTTCATAGTAGTCTTATGGCATTTTGTTATGGGGACGGGGTGCAGACATTGAATCTATTTTTATTCTGCAAAAAAGAGCCATCAGAGCAATGGTCTTCGTAGGCGCGATTCTCTGAGGGAACTGTTTAAGAACATTAACATCATGACGGTGCATTGTCAGTACATCTACGAAAACATAATGCACGTGAGAAAAAATCTGTATCTTTTTAGTAAAAGAGGGGACAGACACAACTATGTTACTAGGAATAGGGACCAGTTAGTTCAGCCAGGCTTCAGACTTTTTTGACTTTACAGTGGACACTTATCGTGCACATCTTGCTACATCGTTCTCACATAATATACCATCTCAACATGAATGATATTATTATAATGTACAACAACAATATTCTGTTTTAAAAGAGATCTACGCTAGGGAATGGGCAACTACAGTACTTTCACAAGTTATTATGCCTTGTGACTGTGACTGTAGCTTAGAAGTGCAATGCGTCGTCCCGGGGGTTGCTGCGTCGAGTTGCGAGTCGCCGGATGTCTGCGGCGGCGAGTGCTGTGGGTGCGGGGGCGCGCGGCGGCGCGTGCTGTGGCGGTAGGTGCGCGGGGCTCCGGGTCGCGGGGCGGCGGTTGCGCGTTGCGGCGTGCATTCGTTGTTCCGTGATTTGGAGTCACGTGCATTCGTTGTTGCGGTGTGCGTCGCTGCGTGCTTTCGTGCTCGCAGTGTTCGTTGTTGCGGGCATTCGGCGGCGTGTGATTCGGCGTGGTGGCTTTCGGGATGACGTATTGCACTCGTGGTTTAGCTTTATGAATTGTTCTTCTGACATTCAAAAGTACCTGTAATGGTTTAATTGAAATAAATGCTTGACTTTGACCTGTATGTGTGTGTGTGTACTGAACACTGCAGTTTTATGTGTCTGTTGTGTGTCGCATGAATAGATGATGCGATGTTTGCGGTATACGGGGAGAAAAAGATGCACGCGAAGGGTTCGTTACGTAGTGAATGCGTTAATCTCGCGAGCTTGACGTCCATGTTTGCAGCGAACAAGAATTAAAAGGCAATTATGATACATTTCATGTTACGTTTCACAAGTCTGTACCAGCCTTTTTTGGTTGGTGGAAAATCATCAAATGACTCCTCCTGCTCTGAGCGAAGCGGAAGGGAGTGTCAGACTTCTACTGACTAAAAACCACCCATGTTCCTTCTTACCCCTTTGTGTCCGGGGCCGTGGTATCTCTTTTAAACAATCCTACCTACCATAAAGTAGGTATAAGCCAAGTATTTTAAAGATTTATAGTATTAGCTTTTTCTAGAATATCGCTTACAATAAGTTTAACGTTCAATTAGTGCCTCTCCGCCAATTTAGAAGTTCTTCATGAAAATCGTTTCAATGTTACGCACAAATCTTAGTTATTAATCAAATATTAATATTTCTGCTGTTTCACTGAACGTGAACGTTTGTTAACTAGACAATTATATAAATTGATGTTACTGAGAATTATTAGGTACGCTAGCCCAGTGCTGGTTGGTGACTGTCTTTGATTCTATGTAGGAAATGCCGGTTTCTTCGTAATATAACTATTCCTTAACCATTTTAAGAGCAGAGGAGGGAAAACCCTAAAAGGACATACCTATACACTGAACTTATTGGCGAGGGTTTTCAGAAAGATCAGGTGCGTAGTACTCTAGACCAGTGTGCGTGATGAACAGATGTCTGAATGTGGTCGAGGCAAAAGGAGTATGTAAGGAGCAGACCCCGTCGGGGCTGCGGGTTGTCCCGTCAGAGGTGTGGGTTGTTCGCCAGGGATACCGCGGCCTCGGCACAGGGGCTAAGAAGGAACATGGGTGGTTTTTAGTCGGTAGAAGTCCGACACTCTCTACCACCCTGCCCAGAGCGGGAGGAGTCATTTGATGATTCCCCCCCCCCCCAAAATGGATAGTAGCAGATGGTGTTCTGTGGTTTATGCCTACCACCCATGGGAACAATACGTAATTATGTGTGTATGATTGCTGATTAAACAAATTAGGTACACAAAGATGGATTAAATAACATAAAGTCTTGCTTTTTTGATATTTTTCAGTAACAACCCTGAGTCTACTGGATTGTGGCTGGTTGTTTGCAAGAGACATATAACACATTTTGGCGAAGGATAAGATAGGCGGACTTCTACCTTCCCCTCTGGATACGGGTGTGAAGTTTCTTTCGACCTTAATAAATGGTCTCTCCTGTACAAAAAGGGACATCGAAAATCGATTGCTGATTTTACATTATTTGCTATTCCAGGTTACATAAACCAATAGAGAAGCGTCAACAAGAAAATAAGCTTATGTACATATTTTGTCACCCACGCGGCAAGCAACGCGACCCCTGCGTGAGGTACCTGTCCACCCACGTAATAAATATAAACCATTAACGTAACCTAATATCATTTACATAAAACTTGGAGAAAAACAGAGAACAATTTCTGCCACTCCTTCGTGAAGATCAGGATTGTTAACTTAGTCGGCATCAACTTTGATAATAACTTAAATTACAGTGCGATCGTGCGGTAAATCTATTTTAAATTGGCTTTCAATGATATAATCTGAATTTTTTTACACAAATTAAATATCTAACGTAACTTACTCAAAAACTACTGAATTTCGGGGGAGCATTTAACTCTACTATGACGTCATGCTAGGAGTACGTCGAGTTATCAGTAACCCTGTATAGTTTAGTTTTGCAGTCTGTAGTGAATACCTTATTATTTGTCTATTTTTATTTAAATACATCCACAGATTTCTACCTATTTATGAATAAAAAAATGTTTCCTTTGAGTGGAATAGGGCATTTCAGCAAAAAAAATCTAATTAGTCCGTCTTTTCAAAAAATATTGTATACGTGATATTAATAAAAATTACGAAAATAAAACATGTCAAAGATCATGAGGGCATGGGGGCTTGTGACGTCATTTTCTGGGTAAAAAACGTACTGTAGGAATCTGTGGCGTCACACGACTTGACATGACTTTTCGAAGCACTGTATCGTCTTCATGTTTTGTTTACATGAAAAAAGAAAAAATACGTGCCCATTATTTCTTGGAAATCTATCTGACGGATTTTTTTTTTGTGAAATACCCTATTTTTTGCTGTGGTACTTATTCCAGTATTTAGAGTATTTTCCATCCAGATTAAAAAGAAATGGAACATCTAATTATGTACAGAGAAATACACATCATCACACACATTCACAGACACACACACTGTACAGAAACCCGCACGCACAAACGCACACACACACACAATATATTTTAATGCCAATTAATTTCAGTCACTCTCGGCTAATCTATTTTTTTGTGTACTCCGTAATTGGCGTCACGTTTGATAATTTTAATGATTTTATTTAAATGTACTGCCAGCTGTGCAGCTATCATAAAATAAAAATAAACAATATGTTTTGTATATATTTGTATAATATTTGGCATTTCATACAAATTTTTGTCATTTGTGTTCATTTAATTATTTTAAGTTGACAATATTAGGAAATTATCAACATAGGCGAAGAAGAAAAATAAAAGTTAATAAAATCTCTATGGACGAGCTTCTTCTACCAAATGAATGAACATACATAAAAAAACAGAACATAGAATTATGATTACTACTTACTGTGAGTGAGTATAGCAATGTAATTAATTTGTTACAAACTGTAAACGAAATTAAATAAAAATAATTATGTACCAAGTGATTGAATTCGTTGAATTGCCGAAGTCTAGTCTGGCTCATACATACCTGTGCGTACCCAGCGATTGGGTGAAATGGCGAGATGAATCGAAAGAAGAAGTAATTGTGGCGTACCCCGTTGAAGATCCATCATTTACAAGAAAGCGAGTTATAAAATATGAGCTATATTCCAGAGATTGGAAGTGTTATCGGGCTAAGGCTGAGATTGCTTCAAGTAAGTACTCCATACATAATTATTGTTTATAAGATAAGTGGTTAACATTGCGGAGCGAAATAATTGAGGACGACAGGGAACGCAGAGCATTGTCGATTCGGGCCAATATGCTGGCACGCCGGATCTTCCTTTGTACAGCCGCAGACAAATTAATGCTGTTTAAAGCTCCATATCACTACTCGGGGAGCCTGTGGTTCAGCTACATCCAAAAGTCCTACAATGCTCTGCGGATCCAGTACAACAACGCGTTTAGGGTGCTGGTGCGTCTGCCTCGGTTATGTAGCGTGTCATCTATGTTGGCTGAGGCACGTACCGACTGCTTCAGTGCGATATGGCGTAAGAAAGTGGCCTCGCTGCTGAACGGACTCCGTGGCAGCCACAACAGCATTCTGTTTCAGCCATAGTCGGGAGACATGACAGCCCGTTCGTGAGGTCATTAGTCACCTGTACACTGTCTGTGTTTTTAGTGTTAAGTACTAACATAGGTTGAGAATATTGTTATATCAATACACAGAGGAGTAGTACAATACCACCTCTTTAGTACATCATACCGATTAGACACTAGAGCTTGTACCTGCAGCCACTCGGGGTTTTTAGGTTAAGCCGCACTTGCCCAGGTTGGTCTGTGGATGGGTAACCAACCATTACATACCTAGTTTCCATAATAAGCACGTTAAGCTGTCATTTATTTGTAGGTATTTGGCAGTCGTTACGGGTAAACAGTTACCCGTAAGTCTGACTGACAACCAGTCTTACCAAACGGTATCACCCAGTGGGTTTATAAAAGAAATTTTGAGATCACCAGATAATAAATAAATTATGTTTCAAATGATATGATTTATTATATTATTAATAAAAAAAACTTAATTTTATTTTTAACCTTTTTGTGTTTTGTTTTTTGTTAAATTCGGTTTTATTTTTTGTAAAAAGTTCCCAACATATTTGAGAAAAGGCTATGCAGAATGATGATGTGCTTACCCCTCACAGCGACACAGCGTACCGGCGTGATGTTATATTATGAACTGGTGTATACAATGGACAGACTGACATGAGATTTCAGCAATCCCAGACCATTTGCTATCATATTTTGTTGAGGAGTTCCGTTGCCTTTCTCCAAAGTTCTTCATCAGATCTTCATCAATGGGACCACTCCAAGAAAGTACTCTTTCAAAAACTACTCAAGTTTTCCAAGTGGCATGTCAAAATTGTGTTCGAAGCATTTTATTTATTATTTTAAAATAAATAGCTTGTGAGCGTTAAACCAACCCGTACAATTTTATTGCTTCCTTTTCTAGAGCTGTATACACTTTGAAATTATTTGAAATTTTAATTATTGAGTTATTTCTGTTCATGGCTGGATGGGGCTACAGACGCACGAGATGAAAATATTTGTATGACAAACGTCCCAATGCCCGCTATATACATATGTCTTAAATCTCTTTGGATGAAATGAACCAAACCCAGTTTAAATACAAATTATGATCATCAAATTCACAAGACGAGGATAAATACGTACCAGGATCATTTACATTTTATGGAAAACAATAAATATCATGGTTATTGTGAATAACATTTCATATTAATTTTTAAACATTTGTTATCAGTAGCTGACTCACGAATGACTCCTTCAAAACACATCACCCATTTTGTATGTCTATTATCTCTATTTATAAAAATGACAAGACTTAATTCATCAAAAAAATAAAAATAAATAAAGCTTGAAGTTTTTAATAAAATAAGGTTTTATGCAGTGGAACGCTGCAGTACTGGTACTAATTAGGTAATGGAGTTCAGATAGGCAGTCGCTCCATGTAAAATACTGGTATTCAGCTGCATCCGGGTAGACTGGAAGCCGACCCGGCCATAGTTAGGAAAAGGTTATTTTATTTAGGTTTTTAATATTGTATTAAGGTATTAAGTTAGGACTGACTAGAACTGAACAGAAACTGAATAACCTCTCTGCCTAAACATGCTTCCGAGCGATATTTTTGGAACGAAGTTTTGGAACGAAGTTCCTTATCGCGCGTTGTGAAAGGGGGCTAGACGGAAAAAATTTTTACGAAAAGTTGTCACGACACTTTTTGCTATAGTAAGCTATTGTAAGCTGTGCGGCGTTGCATTTTTCTCTGTCTGTCTCTCTCTCTCTTATAGAAAGCAAGCCAGATATTTTCATTTCTACATTTCTTTTTTTTTTTTTTTACATAATAAAAAATAATAACAATAACTTCGTTCTATCCGGGTGTTCCTTGACACCTCTCAAGTTTTTTTTTTTATATTAATAAAATAAACTTATATTTACAATTTTTTAGGATTCCGTAGTCAACATCATCTGCCTAGCCTTTTCCCAACTATGTTGGGGTCGGCTTCCAGTCTAACCGGATGCAGCTAAATACCAGTATTTTACATGGAGCGACTGCCTATCTGACCTCCACAACCCAGTTAATACTACACACATCAAAAGTGTCTAGGGATCAACATATATTTTTGTAATAACTTTTCTCCTGATTGATATTAATTAAAATTTTCTTTAAGGATTCATCAAATAAAGTGTTTTCGTTTGTCACAGTAACGATAAACCAAGTCACCTTTGCGTTAATAAAGAAATTTGCCATTTTCCTAATAAAGGGATTTTTGACATTTGAACCACTAACATTAAAGTTCGAAAAAAAGACTGAAATAACAGTTTTCTTTAAAATTTTATTGGGTAACTTAAACAATTAATAATCCGTGTTTCTACCGCGAACACTAACAACACAAGAACATCGGTTTGGCATACTCAAAATGAGTTCATCCAAATCACGCTGTGGAATGGCCGCCCATGTTCGTTGCAACAACAAAAAAAGGTCTTCTTGCGACTGGATACCCTCCATATTCGGCAGAGCTCTTCTCTGTAGCATATCCCATGCATGCTCAATCGGGTTCAAGTCTGGCGACTGAGCAGGCCAGGGCAGGACATTGATGTTAGCTGCGGCGAGAGTCTGTCTTACAACTCTTGCGGTGTGCGGTCGTGCATTATCATGCATTAACTGAAATAAGGGACCGATTTGCACTTGTAGAGGAACGATGACGTCTGATACAATCGTCTCAGCATAAATTTGAGCGTTGAGGTTGCGTCTGATCCAAATCAACTCAGTTCTTCCGCCGATCCAAATACCCGCCCATACCATGATGGTTCCACCACCATAAGGATGGACTTCCTGGCAGGATTTTAATCGCTGTTGGCGTCCAGGGGTTCTCCAGTGTCGTATACGTCTTGTATCCGGTCTCATACCAAAACGAGACTCATCAGAAAAGCACACGAAACGCCATTGTTCTTCTGCCCAATTTCTGTGTTCAAGAGCCCATTGATATCGAATCCTACGATTGTGCATTGCTATAGGTGGTACCCGTAGCGGTCTTCGGGAATGAAGGTTCACTTCATGCAAGCGGTTTCTGACTGTTTGGTCGCTAATTAAGTTCCCTGAAGAGTGATGAAGCCTCACGGCTAACATCATGGCGGTTATTGTTGGAGCTCTTCGAGTTAAGATTTGAATGTATCGGTCTTGTCTCCGTGTGGTGCAGCGATACCGTCCTCCATGGCGCTCAGCCACGGTACCAGTGCTTCGGTAACGTGTCCAAAGTCGACTGATAACACTCTGACTTGTATTCAGAGCTAAAGCCACAGTACGTTGCCGGGAACCAGCTTCTATCATTCCCACGGCTCTGAGCATTTCTTCCCTGCTTAAACTGACGTCGCCGCTCCATAATAACGTTGGTTTTAATCAGTAGTAGGGAAACAGTAGCACTAATAATGTCTTCAATGCGTTGTATGTTTATAGAGGGAAAATATTGACAGCTGATTTTCATCTTTTACTCGAATTTGATTCACAGTTCCTGATTCAAATTATGAAATGCACCAAAAAGGATCCATATAAATTTATAAAATCATAAATTTATTACAAAGCCACATCTCAATCTCAAGAAATCCGCATAAAAATGCTTGATCCCTAGACACTTTTGATGTGTGTAGGTAATACCTACGATACCCTTTGGTAAGACTGGTTGTCAGACTTTCAGGTCACTGACTACCTGTAACGACTGCCAAAGATCTATATATGGCAGCCAGGACCAACAGCTTTACGTGCTTTCCGAGGCACGGAGGAAACTCGGTATGTCGGGCGGTCACCCATCCACAGACCGACCTAAGCAAGCACAGCTTTACCTAAAGATCGACCCGAGTGGCAGTTCTTATTAAGCCACGAGCTCCACGGATTCCGTAGTCAACATGGAACCTAAAAACTGGTGAAAGGCAAAAAAGCTTATTTATTTACCTTATTTAATTGCAGATAGCTACGATGACGCGGTAAACTTCATACAATATCTGAACAACAAGAGAAAGCGCGTAGCAGAGGCTTCTTCGGATGAGAGCGAGACGGAGGCACCTTCATCTAAAAATAAGCCGTCTCAGCACCACTTTGGGAAACCTAAATTAATTCTTCCACCAGAGTACGACCCAGCTTTCCCTAGATGGTCATTAAAGTATCCTAACTCTAATTACAAGGGACGGAATGACCTTAAAGAACTTCAGGTAGGAAGACAGAAAACCGGTATTTTTGTGAAACGTCTCGGATATGATAAATGTTTTGAAGAATCAGACAATGACAATTCTTTGGCTAGAAATTTAATGATGGAAATTTTTACCGAAAGTGCATTGCAAGTTTGCACTTTAACAGGAAAAGCTGTTGCCCATGATGGCGACGGGTCTGAAAAAAGGCCTGGATTATATGTCCATGGTGTAAACACACTAGTGGATATAGTTATGCGCAATGGATTCAAAGACGGCGATGAAACAAGTATTAGAAGCTGTCTAAGTTCAAAGCTTTATAGTTTGAGACGCAAAAACAAATGAATAAATAAATAATTAAGCCATAATATGTTTCGTGCAAACTATATAATTATAAACATTATTCTAATCATTTATGGTTCAGTTCTTTTTACAGTTAGTGTTATTTTTAATTTTTAATATTGTTAATTTACTTTACTTTTTTTTTACTTTATTTACTTTTATTGTTACTTTATGGTGTGGTATGAGTATTATTGGTTTGTTAGTATTTATATAGAATATTATTATCTAATGAATGAAGTCCTTGATACCCGTAGTTGATCACCGATAATTATTCCACTCTCTTCCATACAGAGAAAGTCTGCGTACCTGCCGTGGGAAAATTACATACTGTCTGATTTCAACCCGTTTGTAATATTCTATATACATATAATATAATCAAGTATGACATAAATACCGTTCAAAATCAAATTCTACTTTTGTTTCGTCGTAGTCAGGTAAAAATTAGGTAAACTGATTCTGAACGTAATTCTCATTTTTAGCGTTGTTTCAGAAGCGAGATATTACTAAAAATATATTTTATTTGTCCTTTTGAAGGTAAATAATTTGGATCTAATTCTCAAAATAAGTAAGTTGTGTTGATTATATAATATTTAGTTTGTAAAACATTTCAATACATCAATCATCACATAATTCAATAAAACATTTTACTCATAGTTATAAATAATAACGCAGGGTTTGCACAATAAACTGTTTGTATTGCTTGTCAACACGTTGTAAATACAACGAATTTACACAACTTTACACACTGCAGTTTTAAATACGTATGAGTTTGTGAAGCGATATTGTGATATTAGATACAAATGAATATAAAATATTCAGACCACACAAAACGAACCAGTTCCATTTAATTTTAAAACAAAAACAATAATTCGTTGCACAAATCAAATTCCACGAATTAATTATTTTATTTTTTAAACATAACATTACGCCTGTAATACCAGAAGGGTTAGAGCAGAGGTGTACCTTACAGTACACCCGTATTTTGCATTTACGTTTAGGTCCCATGTAATACCCGTGTCACGCCCAGGTGGACTAGGCGGGTGGACCACGGGCAATAAACGCTTCTAAAAACCCAATAGCACTTTTAACCCCAATCCGGGATTGAACCCAGTATCTCTTGCTCAGAAGTCGCGAAGTTAATACAAACAAATATTGTTGTAGTGTTTTAAGTAATGAATTTTTGTAGGGTTCCGTACCTCGAAAGAACAAAACGATACCCTTATAGGATCACTTTGTTGTCCGTCCGTCTGTCTGTCTGTCAAGACCATTTTTCTCAAGAACGCATGGAGGTATCAAGCTGAAATTTATATCAAATACTCAGGCCTACTGTTCCTTAAAGCTGGAAAAAAAACAACTCTTAAGCCAACGCAATCAAAAGATACAGACGTTTTTGCCGCAAATTCTCGACACTCGCAAGGGGATCAAAACCTACAGGGTACTCCCGTAAACTCAGAATCTTAAAATTTGGTACGAAGCAACGTCTTATAGCACAGATAAAGAAAAAATGGCAAAAACTGTAAATTTTTAGTTACATCATTGTAATACAAATATTTTAAATAACTTTAAACGATTTTTGTACGGAACCCACCGTGCGCGAGTCCGACTCGCACTTGGCTGGTTTTTTATTTTAGTGAATGTGGCATACTAACGTAGTTTTAAGGCCTTTGTTACTAATATCTATGGACAGTTACTTGATCTGAAATAAATGTATTTTTTAATTATTGTATTCATTGTATTCATTGACAAGTTCTTATTTAGTCCCGAGACGGGGTTTGGCGCCCGTAACGTAATGAGGGAGCTAATACTACGGGGGTCTAAATAAGTAATTTACCCGAGGTAAACACTGTGCTTTTCATTACGAATACGAGGAAAGTAAAAATAACAACATAAATTATTAGCTAAAGAAAAAATAAGTGTTGATCGGATTGTCGCTTTCCCGTTTGTTTTGTTTTTTTTTGTCCTCTGGTCGTCCAGCTATACAGCCAGTATTTTTCATGTTCGTCATAAAAAAAAATGCCAAAGGTTTAGCCAAAATCTATGTTATTTTAGAGAAATAGTTAAAACTAAAGGACATGGCCGGAATTTGTATAGAGCATTGCCCTGACAAAAAACATTCATGTACATTGACATACAGTACCTCATAATAAAGCTTACAGGTATGTATTTATAATAGTTTAGGTTTGATGAACAGAGAAGAAGCGAGAGATATACAAATAGGATTTCAAAAAATGTGCCTGCACATTTTGAATAGCAACGAGTTGGAGGCAAAACAATACAAGAAATGGTGTTATCAATAGTTATAAAGGCCATTTATTTACTAGGCACTTATTAGATTTGTTTCTTCCTAGATAATGGTCAGTTTTGTGAGGTTAATGCTCAGTTATTATTATGTTTAGACCTTTCAAACGTTGCGAGTTGTCAAAACAGGCCACGATAGTGAAGAAAACTTCGTTTCCTACAGATATTTCTGAAAATTATGATATCTCTAGAGCAACTTTGCTAAAAAAAATACGCAATTGGATTGACAATGAAACACTTAAATAATACCTACTTGAATTTTTATTTACGTAATTATGTAATTTAGTGTAGTTCTACTTTGTTTTATATGTCTTTTAAGAAAAACATGATTGCAATTACTCAGACAAAGCACATTCAATGTTTTCATCCACTTTTAAGGTCAGCATCATCTTCCTATTCATCTTCAAAGGTCAACAAAATATTATGAAGAAAAGAGGCTGGTGGCGTTATATTTGCTTGGTGCCTGGCCCAGCCCAAATACCATAACAATGCCGTAATATGGCAACAACACCCGACTGTCCGATTTCCAACTAGACAACTACAACAGTATTAGATTTTTTTATTTAAGTACTTATGTTTATTGAGTGTAGTTCTACTTGTTTTATAGGTCTTTTAAGAAAACCATGATTATAATGATTACTAAGAATACTATAAACATTAAAAGCGTAAACGAAAGTCCGATGAACGATAGCGTGAGGTCGAGTTTAAATATCCAAAATCCAATACAGTAACGAACACAGTAATACGTGTTGATCAACGCAAGACTGCACAGTTTTGACAGCTTTGACTGTTAAGTTTAACTGTCGCAGAAACGTCAAAATAACTCTAGGGCATTTGGATATGCACTTTTAAATATATTATCGATTTATAAAGTGGTACGTGAGTCGCGTCAAGACGCGCGCCATTCGAAAAGTGGTAAATTATCCTAATGATAAGATCATTAACATACAATTCTGGCAGTCACGGTCGTTTTATAGGTATTTTAATATGACTATCAAGCATAGTTTACACAGGTACACTGATTGTCTTATGCGTGTTTCCGAACGTCGATGCAATTGTCTCTTACTAGCAATGAATCAAATGGGAAATCACACACAAAACATTTATTTTTTTAGGAATTTTCCTCGCCTGTTTTAGAGAAACGTAATTGTTGCGACTATTTTTTATTTATTTTAGAAGAATTTTTCATAAAATAGTTATTAATGTACAGTATGAAATCTGGATTCAGTTTTGAGGGCAGAATCCGGCCATGTCATTTATGAGAAGAGGTTTCAGGGGATACTTAACAGAAACTAGTCTGATAATTAATATTGACAGTTTATTCGTCAGTTACACACACTTTTACATTAAAATAGTTCGGAAAGAATTATGTACCTATTTCGCGGACAATATCGGCGCAGGGCGTCACACGACTTGCGCGGAAGGATGGCAGAATCACGTACGTGTACCTTGCGCGAAAGCAGCGGACTAGCGAGGCGACGCCACGCGCCGCGCGCATCGGTCACACGCTTGCAACCGCCGCGCGGGAAAGAGAGAAAAACAGTAATTCGTTGTATCGGGGCGGCACGCAACCGCGGGACGCTCTGATTGGCCGACTCGTAGGAGTCGTAGGTCTCTGGGTTGCTACAAATTATATATTAAAGTCAAAAAAATAATTACATTCTTAAGTTAACTTTACGTTATTTTAATTTTAATTGCGCTGTAATTTAGGGGCTGTATAAAAAGTTAGAACATGCCTCAATAGAAATGTTAAAATAGAACTAGTTTTTTTTGGCAGCTGTCAGTTGAAAGCCATTCACCCTAGGGCTGCAAAGCATAACTTTCAACCCTCTCATCAGGCATGTTATGACCTACTTTCAGAGCCAATGTAACCAAACACATTACTTTTCATTACTCATAAGTAATGAAATAGTGCATTATGGTATAAGTGTGTAACGTTGGTGATTACCTCTGAGGCGCCATTGAGACCCGAGCCGTCAGGTGAGGGTCTTAAGGTGAATGCTCCAACCACCCCGCGAAATTAAAATTTTCTTACGTTTTTTGTAATTTGCAGGTCAGTGTAATCATCAAAATCATCAATACAAGCTTCCAAGTTCATAAAGGTGCAAAAATGACTTTTTCAAGTTCCTGCACCTTTATGAACTTGGAGGCTTGTATTGATGATTTTGATGATTATATTTCTGTAACTACATACGTCTTACAGCCGCAATTAATATTCTAATCAACATACAAACTAACACTGACCTGCAAATTGCAAAAAACGTAAAAAAAATTGAATTTCGCGGGCTAGTTGGAGCATTCACCTTAAGAGAGCCGAGGACGGTAATCATCAATACACACGTGTATCATACGACGTTTTTCAACACACTTGTGAAGAAAATAACACAAAAAAATCATTTTCAACAGCTAAAACGAATTGTGAAAAATATTTCGCCATGGCAGGAAAAATTAATCAGTTTTCCATAGACTAAAAGAATGAGGTTTCTTTTTTTGCTTTTTGCGGATTATGTTTTAGCCACGTACAAAATGAGGAATTCAAAGTTTTTTTATATCAGAGAAAACAAAAGTTTTATTTATTAAAAGCGTATACAGGGTGTAAACGAACCCTTCACGCATCCGTCAACCAAGCATTCTGTACATCAAACTAAGTACCCCTACGCAAAAATTTTTGCTGGGAAATGACTTTTTTTTTTTGGGGTCAAAAATCACATTTTACGGTAAAACTCAAAGTAGCACTCTTAAAACATTGTGCTAGTGGATGCTTTGGATAGTAAACGGGTCATGGAGGTAATTTAAGGTGAATGCTCCAACCACCCCGCGAAATTCAAATTTTCTTACGTTTTTTGCAATTTGCAGGTCAGTGTTATTTCGTATGTTGATTAGAATATTAATTGCGGCTGTATGACGTATGTACTTACAGAATTATAATCATCAAAATCATCAATACAAGCCTCCAAGTTCATAAAGGTGCAAAAATGACTTTTTCAAGTTCCTGCACCTTTATGAACTTGGAGGCTTGTATTGATGATTTTGATGATTATATTTCTGTAACTACACACGTCCCACAGCCGCAATTAATATTCTAATCAACATACAATATAACACTGACCTGCAAATTGCAAAAAACGTAAAAAAAAATTAATTTCGCGGGCTAGTTGGAGCATTCACCTTAAGTAAAGTTAAAACCTGAAATACTAGTATTTTCAAAAACAGCTGTGAAAAATTTGGAACTTTTACCCCCAATATCTCCGTAACTAGGAGGTTCCCAGGTATGGTCTAGACCAAAAAAATCGGTTGCGTTAAGGGTACTTTTACACCCTATATACAAGTTGAAATTACCTATCAATTTCAATTAATAAGTTTTCTTGCGCGCGCATCTAACAATGGTGATCGGCTATAGGCTAAAAGATAAAGTTTTTTTTTTAATTTTCGTGGATAGCGTTGCAGCCACGTACAAAATGGGGAATTCCAAGTGTTTTTATTACAGAGAAAACAAAAGTTTTATTTATTAAGAACGTATATGTTACGGCGGGAAAACCAGTTGAGGAACGCTGCTCCTAAATATCAATGGCCTCCGCCATATTGTCTTCGCCTTAGATTCCTCTTCGTGGCAGATGGGTAAATGGGTAGTTGAAATCACACACAATACTTGACTCAAACACCAAACGTTTATTTAGAATAGTCCATTTACAGGCACTTATAAACTTTTCAGAGGTTGAGACACATTCACATAAATCATTGTTACTATGGAGACGAATGGGTTTAAGAAACTCCATTTAAATCATGTTACAATTCTCGTTTGCACTAATTAATATTAATCACATCAAAAACCACTTTAACTTTGCAATTTTTGCTAAACACGAGATAATGTGCGTTCATCTTTCGTCTCACGCGTCTCTAGTCCGTCTAGCGGAAGTACAACGCACTCAGTATTGTTATTAATTACTTAATCAGTTAAAACTAATAAACAATACTAAAATAATTCACAATTGATTGTAATAATTATTTAACAATAAAACAATACCAATATTAATGCGAAGGCGTTATTAAGTTAATGTCTAATTAATAGGTTCATTACTTTTTACAACAGAATGTTACTTACGCCATTTCCGGCTAATTAAAGGATTTAATACAAAGAACGGGTTTTCTACTAATAAATTGCTCTACAAAATAATCTTATGACTTTTTAGTTTATAATTACATAAAGAAACTGATTTAGTCGTGGTTTCAGATTATAAATTGAGTTATTGACTATTAAAATCGTATTCGCCGCCATCTTCAAAACAATGTGCAATGACGTCTCTCATACAGCCTAATTTCAAGTGAGCAATCATTAAAATCCCAATATTCATAATCAATTAGCTTATTTTAATTTTAACTATAGTTCTAGATAAAGACCTCTGTTTAATAAATCATTATTCGAGCCGTCGACCATTCAATTACAAACCATCTCTGTAGTAGTTAACACAAAAGCTAACAGATGGCACTGTCGCTCTTGTCTTTCAATATTGATCTTGTAATAACTGTACAAATATCTCAGAGATGCCAGGTTCATCAATTATTATAAAAAAACTAAGCTAAGCTATTATTATAAGCTGGTTATTAATTAGATTGACTAATGATCCCAGCAGATAGACACTCTCGCGGCGACATATATGTACAAGTTGAAATTTTCTATTTAAATTCGAAGTTGCATCAAATGAGCAAGCAATGGGTACATTAATTTATTTGTAGTATTGAACACAATCTCTTTAGTATCGAAACTTTTTTAAGAACAAAACACGCAACTCGTGTGCGTTACCCCAGCAGGAAAGTTGCTCCTAGAGTGACATGAGTGGATCGAATAATTAATGCCTAATCTGCTGCAAATGTGCGCAGCATAAAAAGTTTGTGCGCTTTGTCGTTTTGTGAAAAAACGGAAAAAACGATTCCTGCCAGGGTAACGTTGTTCCAGCAGGAAAATTCTAAACGAATGATCGGAAAGAGAAACGTTGTACGTGGGCATGTAGCTTATGCTCGTCTATGAATGTGCGCCGAATATATAATTAGTGCGTCTTCAGGTCTTCGAGATATTGCATTTCCTGCTGGGCTAACATTTCGAAGAATCGTGCATCTCGGAAACCATTGGATGTGCGCCTGTAGAACAAACGCACACGAGTAGCTCCTAATTAGTGCCAATTTGTGACAGAATTAGAGTAATATTTACAGTTTTCAAGTAATCGGGAGTTTATGAAAACCCGAAAAAATATCGTAGCGCCTAAATGAGATTACGTATAAGCTCGCTGAAAACTGTATTCGGTCCTTCTTGACGCTTATAATAACCATAAAAAGTTTCAATAGTGCACATGCAAGCGTTATTGAATAATATTGCTAAAAGTCAAAACTACAGTGTACCTAATAACTTTGACGCCAAAATAAAAGAAACCGGCTTAACCCAAGATGTGTAGGTGTACACCAACAATAAGTGCCTTTATTCAAAAATATTTACTTAGTGAAAATTTTCAGCTTGGAATGTTTCGCATTCAGTAAATATTAACAAAAATCAAAACATGTAAACAACGACTGGCTATCCGACCAAATTCGAATGAATAAAAAAGCGGCGGATACATACAAATGGATGACCTTCTCTGTTGGACGTATTACATCTAAGCGTTGTTCGTACAGTCGCGTTCAAATGTTTTAAATGGACTTATTTTTGGGAGCTATAAATAATTGAAAGATCTTGTTGATGTGGAAATTATTATTATTCTGTAAATATTTAATGAATTGATTTGTAATAATGATTTAAATCACCAATATAATCCTGTCAGTTCATAATACATAAAACTAACTTGAGTGACTATTTAATGAAAAAAGCATTGATTTTAATCAGTAAATTCACATTTGTTACGGTCGCGAATCTTATTTTATTTTACATACCTACTCGTACCTACAATCTGACACTGATCGGCAAATTGCAAAAAACGTTAAAAAAATATCGAATTTCGCGGGCTACATTGAAGGATTCACCTTAAGCACAAAAAATAGATTTTCTTGACAATGTATATTTAAATCTAATTTAAGAACAATACATTTAACAATCGTGTAGCACAAAAACACAGTCCAACTAATATTATGTTTAAATCGCAAGAAATATGGGCAAAGGGTTTTACGGTAACGTTTAAATAAATCATTGGCATTGTTTTGTTCGCAGATCATACTATCATTATAACCCCTTAAAAAAATACTGAATATGCTCTATTATTACGCCACTTTTATACTTTCAACCAACTTAAAAACACATAAAACAAACAGTAAGTAGGTGAACAAACAATAACAGTACAACTGCGTGGCTCAAAACGACAGTGACCTTGGCGTCATAACTGCAACAAATTAAGTGAAAACCCAAACGAACATCCTAGTAAAAAAACACTTCGCATGATTGAAGATAGAGAAACATTAAAATTTATGTATCTGTCTCTGTTCAACGAATACCGTACGCGTGATAATAGCTGTCTCTTTCCTGCATGTTAGACAAAACGATTCCTTGCGAGGCGACGCGGTCAGCGTTCAGAGCGGGGCCAGCGGAGCGCTGGGGCACAGTATAAATATGGAATAATAATACCCATATTTATACTATGGCTGGGGCGACCGTAAAAATCTTCAATTAATGATGAAAAACTTGAAGACTTATGCATGAAGCTATGCATGTAGATACTTTTATTATGTCATTGTAATAAACATTAGGTATAGTTTTTTATTTAAAAACTGTATTTGTCATACATTTATTAAACTACAGTACCCGGCGATAAATATTGCACATCGACCTTTGGAAAGGGACAATCGGCTAATTTCGGCTTCGTAAAGCGTTATCTCTATCGCACGAAACACAAATAGTCCGGTATCTATTAGCTAGCAGCTGTTAAAACAATTATGATTTGCTTCTTTTGATTTATTGTTTTTATTCTTTGTATATAATACACCAATTTTCCTATAAATGATGGCGTTAGCTTTGCGGGAAAATAAAATAAAAAAACATGTTCATATTATGTTTACGTAGGTATTTAATTATTTTGAAAAATTATAGCTGTAGGTAGTGTACATAACACCATTACTTATACCTATTGTTAGTATGAGACATTGTAATAAAAATAATAATAATTCTAATTCTCAATTACTTTCCATATCACTATCTGTGCTCTCAAAGAGGTCAATATCACTGTCACTGTCGGCTGACATTGACATTGATATTGACCAATGAATAGAATAGTGATAAATACGGCTGTATTTATCACTAGTCTATCCATTTGCTTATATACACTTGGGAACAAATAAATCGAGCCACTACCTTTTTTCACGTAAAATGGTAAATATTTTTGGTAATATGGAACGTATCAATTCGAACTATATATCGCCTAAAAGTTTAGTTAATAACCTTTACAATGAGGGTAAATTATTGAATAATAACCTTATTGAATGATAAATTATTGGCTCTGCAAGAAAAATGGTAATTTTGATAGAAAATTTAGTAGGGCTAAAACAGTCCATAAAAACAATAAAAAACAAAATTATTGCAAAAAAAATATTCTTAATAACTGGTATTACCCCCCCGTGCCCTGATACATTCTTGTAGCCTATTAGTCATCGATCTGATCAGCGTTACGATGACATATATTGTGGTATGTTCTCCCACTCTTCAAGCACAGCGACTTTAAGCTCGGGAATGGATGAAACAGCGGGAACCCTGGCTCGGACTCTCCGTTTTAGCTCGTCCCATAGGTGTTCGATCGGGTTCAAATCGGGACTTCGTGCTGGCCATACCATTTGTTGAATCCCGATCGCAGACAAGTATTCCGTAACGATCTGCGCGGTATGAGGTCTCGCATTGTCATGCATAAACAAGAAATTTTCTCCGACAAAACCAGCATACGGCATTACGTGGTTTTCAAGAATGTCAGTTATGTATCGGTCAGCTGTTAATCCACGTCTACCACTGCCATCGTTGGCGGGGTCGACGAAGACAAGTTCCGTTTTTCCGTCTAGAGAAATTCCTCCCCACACCATACAAGAACCACCACCAAAACTCACAGTTTCTCGAATGCAACATTGGGCAAATCTTTCACCAGGACGTCTATACACTCGGTTTCTCCCGTCATTGCTAAAAAGACAGATTCTTGACTCGTCAGAAAACAAAACTGACCTCCAGTCTTCTAACGTCCAATTAATGTGTTCTCGAGCAAACTCCAAGCGAGATCGGCGATGAGCTACAGTCAATTTTGGGCCAGTTGCTGGTTTGTGTGATGTTAAATTTCGTTCTTTTAGTCTTCGTCTCACTGTCCACCTACTGATTGAGACTCCTCGAACGTCACGTAACGCTTGCTGTAGCTGAACAGCATTAAGTCCACGGTCGCGCAACGAATTGGTTGCAATAAAGCGGTCGTCACGTTCTGTTGTTGCCCGTGGTCGGCCAGTTCCAGGTCGCCGAACAAAAGCACCAGTCTCCAGATACCTGCGGTATACCCGCTGTACCTTTGAACGACTCAAATGAAGTCTGCGTGCCACTTCACGTTGTCCGTGTCCAACCTCAAGTAAAGCTACAACTTGGGCAGCTTCCGTCGGTGTAGTATCCATTTTATCAGGTTATTTTGATTACACAGACACAGATAAAGACAACAATAACAAGTAATATGGGTATGATTAACAAAAACCTCAAATTTTATCTTTTCTTAACAGAGTACAATAAAAATGTCATAAGCAAATTAAATGCGATAATTTTATTCTACCCTTTAAACTTTAATTTAAATAAAAAAAAAATGAAATTTTGACAACTAACTACCCTCTTTGTAAAGGTTATTAAATACCCTTTTAGGCGATATATGTTTCGAATCGATGCGTTCCATAATACCAAAAATAATTACCATAATGCGTGAAAAAGGAAGTGGCTCGATTTATTTGCTCCCAAGTGTATTACTGCGTAAGGACTGAGCGGACCGCATGTAACAATGACGCTTCGAACTTGGTCCTAAAACGATCTTTCCTAAACCGAAGTGAACTAGTCCACGATCAGCTCTCTTCGGGTGCGGTCGCCGGTCGTAAATTTTAAAAGAAAATTATGCCAAGTTAGGGTTGCGTGAACTTCGACACAAAGCACAATAAAAAAATTTAACATTTCATATCACCGGTAAGTCAAAAATATGTCAGTAAATCAACTTAAAACATTATTTAGAACAGTTTTCTTTGGCCCGCGCCATGGGGTCTACTCTCTAACTCCGTCGACTAATATACGGGCCCGTACTAAAGTCGTTCGTAACTACGGGGTGAACCCTACTCCCTAGTGATCACGGATCAATGAGGTTCGAACGGAGTCGTAGACAAAATTAGTTTAGATAAGTGAACGAATGATAAAAGTCGTTAGCGTTGCACCATTTTTTCGATTGATTACCGGTTTTCTTACTTTATGGTTTTGAAGCATTTAAATTTTAAAAAAACATTGATATTGTTAAAATATGGCTGCATTTGCACAAAATACTTTTATTATGTCTTATAGGA
The DNA here is from genome assembly GCA_949774965.1 of Diarsia brunnea. NCBI lineage: Eukaryota > Metazoa > Arthropoda > Insecta > Lepidoptera > Noctuidae > Diarsia > Diarsia brunnea. The sequence goes on along the minus strand of OX459016.1, from coordinate 519,360 downwards.
TGTAATTTAAATATTTTTGTTCGGGTTGTGGCTGTATCCTGTTAATACCTTTACCTTCTTTGTATTTCACATTTTGAAGTATACTGATTTGTCAGTTTGACTGAAATGTCAAGTTTTTTATTTACGATAATTATTATTACAATAAACATTAAACTTAATTGGCATTAATAATACGAGTTACGACTAGGAAACTTTTCGTAATAAATTGTAAAATGGCCTCAACCGTTCCAGTAAGAACTCACGCGCTAAAATACCTCAATTTTATAAACGTAAACAACGAGTTGGCAGCTACCAACAAAAGCATTAGCGGTAACAAAAACAAACAAATATAGGGTGCCTTGGAGCCCTCCAAGCTAGTTACAAGTAGGTACCTACGTTGCCACCGGTAACAATCCAAGGACAGGCTGCTGAGGAAGTCTTCATTTGTATGGACAACATGTTGCGCCGTACCGCTATACACATCACATGATGATGCCAGAGGACGTTTTGGAGTATATAAGGAGCATTATTAGTGTATTGTATTTTCTTTTCAATTTCATTGTTGCAAAATAAAAAAAACATTCTGTTCAAAATTAAATTATACTTTATTGTATAAATCTTTGTTTTAATTATATCAGAATCTTCTGCCAGTCTCAGCGCTCCTTGTATCCTATTAGCAAAATAAACAGGCTGTAAAATACTTATTTTACCCTAATCAATAATAAATATAAATACTAATATCCTATGTATTTCTTGAGATGTATTAGTAGGAGAGTTGTTTTTATAAGACTGCATTATAAGACTGTAACTACTTTTTTTCCATCAATTGCACTAATATATCTATATACCTATATTATGTCTATTGAAAATAAGTCATCTGTCTTGGTTGTATGGACATGTAATGAGGAGGGATGAAACGGAAGTGACTAAAAAAATAATGGATTTAGAGGGAGAGGAAAGCCAAAGAAAAGATACAGGGATTGTGTGGGAAATGATATTTATTTATTTAGTACTTGGAAGACTAAACAAAAAAGGAGGAAACAATGCCTTACAACTTAGTGCTTGTTTACGGACACGCGGGGTGTCGGGCGGCGCGTGCGGCGAGGCGACTCGCGGCGCGTCGAATGTTTTTTGTGTTTACGGAGAGGCGGCGTGTGTAGCGGCAGATATCATCGCACGCGTAATCACAAATGTATGGCAATATACCATGTTGTCCATAGAGACGCGGGGCGGGACGCGTGGTGGTGCCCGCCGCGGCGCCCGCGGCGGGTATCACCAGTTGTGGATGGCTTGCCATTCACAACACAAAAACCAAGTAATTGTGAAACAAAAGAGGACGGAAGTATCCGAAATTGTGGATATGGATTGTAATTTTAGACAATAATAATACGGTTGTGCGAATTCGAAATAAGACTGCAAGAAAGTTCCGCCGTGGGCATCGCTTCATCGAGAATTGCCGCTGCGAGCGCCGCCGCGGGGACCGCTTGCAACTCAAGCAAACGCGTATAATATCGCTTCTCCGTGAACGCGTACAACGCCATAATGCGGGCCGCGCCGCAGCACGACTCCCCGCCTCTCCGTAAACAAGCCCTTAAACATTTAAGGAGTCCAACTGCTTCCTGTTTAAGGAATGCTCCACTCACTGGGTTTCATTAATGCCACATGCATGCAGTCTGCCAATTATGCCTGGCAGGCCATATTTTCATAAAATCTGTGCACAATACCAAGTGGCTTATTAAAATTCTTTATTATTGAAAAATGAAGAGAAAATTTTGATCTATTTTAGTGTATAAACAACTAAAATACATAGATCAGAATTTTCTCTTCAATAGGTAGGTAGTCATTGTTCAAATGACATGTTTTAGCTCAAGTAGTTTCTGCTATAGATACATCATGAAACAGCCTATTAATGTTCCCACTGCTGGGACACAGGCCTCCATTCTTTGAGAGGGAATGGGCTATAATCTACCACGCAGGCCCAGTGTGGATTGGTAGATGTCAAAAGTCTTCGAATTTTTGGTTCTAGGACATGCCGGCGGTTTCCTCACGATGTTTTCCTTCACCGTTTTTGAGAGCAGTGGTGATGAAATAAATTACTCAAAGTAATGCACCTGCCTGGGTTCGAACCCACGACTTACTGTTCGTAAGTCGGGGCCGCCGCCACTTGGCCACCACTGCTATAGGTACATATTTTATAAAATAACAACTACAGTACTTTCACAAGTTATTATGAATTGTGACTGTGACTGTAGCTTAGGAGTGCAATGCGTCGTCCCGGGGGTTGCTACGTCGAGTTGCGCGTCGCCGGATGTCTGCGGCGGCGAGTGCTGTGGGCGCGGGGGCGCGCGGCGGCCCGTGCCGTGGCGATGGGTGCTCGGGGCTCCGGGTCGCGGGGCGGCGGCGGTTGTGTGTTACGGCGTGCATTCGTTGTTCCGTGATTTGGAGTCTCGTGCATTCGTTGTTGCGGTGTGCGTCGCTGCGTGCTTTCGTGCGCGCAGTGTTTGTTGTTGCAGGCATTCGGCGGCGTGTGGCGCGGCGTGGTGGCTTTCGGGATGATGTATTGCACTCGTAGTTTAGTTTTATTTTATGAATTGTTCTTCTGACATTCAAAAGTGCCTGTAATGGTTTAATTGAAATAAATGCTTTGAGTTTGAGTTTTGAGTTAGAATATCTGGGTTTGTTTTAGAAAAATGGTTTAAACTTACTTTATTTTAAAAGGTTCCTCTCAGCCAAATGCTGTAGAAACTTTAGTAAACTTTAATAATTTAACAACCCCAGATAGTCTGACACTGTCTGTTGTGCCATTGGAACATTTGGGACATCACTGCTAAGGCCCACTGCACCTTGGTAGATCAACCGGGCCGGGGATAAAAATAGAGGGCAGCAAGGACGTTTAAGTAAACAAAAACTACAGTAAATATGTAGGTAGATGGGACAGATTGGTTAAAGAACTCAATAATTTGCAGAATCTTCATTTTGTTTATTGTTAGCCTTAATTCTTAGATCAAACCATTACCTATTCTTGAATCAACACCATGTCGTCGCTTTTGCTGAGGTAGTTCCTCGCAGGCTCACACTCATTGCAGGGTCACACAAATCTTCAAATAATTCCATTGTGAGGCTATAGTTCCTAGGGCACGCCACGATAGTGGCGGTAAGTCCCCTCTTTGAGGAGTGGCTGGAGAGGCGCCACGGCGCCCTCACCTTCCGTCTGACGCAGGTACTCACCGGACACGGTTGTTTCGGGAGGTACCTGCACCGAATCAGGCGGGAGGAAACGCCCGGTTGTCACCATTGTGAGGATCGGCCGGAGGACACGGTGGAGCACACTGTGGAGGTCTGCCCCGCTTGGGCGGAGCCCCGCCGTGTTCTCGTAGCGGCGATCGGCGGCGGCGACCTCTCGCGTCCGGCCCTGGTGCAAGCCATGGTCCGGGGCGAGGAGGAATGGGACGCCGTCGCCTCCTTCTGCGAAGCAGTGATGCTAGCGAAGGAGGTGGCGGAACGTGAGAGAGAGAGAACCTCTCGTCCCAGCCGCCGCGGGAGGCGCTCCGGGCGTCGGGGGCCACGCGATGGCTTCCGGCCACCGTAGACGCGGGCCTGTGGACGGTGAGTGATGGGTAAGCTCGCCGTCCGTCCGTCTTATGACGACGACAGGCCGTGTCGACGGCGCGTTCGTGTTCCACGCGCGCCTCAAAGAGATGTCAGCAACATGGAAGGGGCCCGCAAGGGCCGACGCCTGTCGAGGCTGCGGGTTGTCCGCAAGGGATACCGCGGCCTCGACATGAAGGGCGAAGAAGGAACATGGGTGGTTTTTAGTCAGTAGAAGTCTGACACTCCCTTTCGCTCTGCCCAAGAGCGGGAGGGGTTATTTGATGATTCCCACCCCCCAAAAAAAAAAAAAAAAAAGGCTATAGTTCCTTTAAACTCAAAACGGTGCACACATACTCGACAACCGAAAGTTTTGGCACAAAAACGGTTTGGGCGCAGAATGCCAGAAACGCAAAATGACAGATTAGCAAATTGTCAGAAACGCATAATGCCAGGTGTCGCAAAATGACAAGATCTGAAAATGACAGATTCGCAAAATGCCAGATTCGCAAAATGCCAGATTCGCAAAATGCCAGATTCGCAAAATGCCAGATTAGCAAATGGTCAGAAACGCATAATGCCAGGTGTCGCAAAATGCCCGTCGGGGCTGCGGGTTGTTCGCAGATACCGTGGCCTCGACATGAAGGGCAAAGAAGGAACATGGGTGGTTTTTAGTCAGTAGAAGTCTGATACTCCCTTTCTGCCCAAGAGCGGGAGGGGTCATTTGATGATTTTCCACCCACCATAAAAAAAAAAAAAAAAATGTCGCAAAATGACAAAATCTGAAAATGACAGATCAATCTCGAATTAAATAAAAACATCAATTAATGAATATTAACAACATTCTTTATTATCAGTATAGTTTACAATTTTTTTTTTTTTTTTTTAAACGAGATGTCGACAAACACGTGACACAAGTTAAAAGAGTCATTCATAAGCTTGAACAAAATCAATTTTTTTTTTTTGAGGTAAACATGAGTCACTTTTTTTTTTTTTTTTTTTTTACTTTTAGTAACGCCTTGATGTGACTCAAACACGGCCCGCAAGGGCCGACGCTTGTCGGGGCTGTGGGTGGTTCGAAAGAGATACCGCGGCCTCGACACAAAGGGCGAAGAAGGAACATGGTGATTTTTAGTCAGTAGAAGTCTGACACTCCCTTTCGCTCTGCCCAGAGTGGGAGGGGTGTTATTTGATGATATTCCAAACCCAAAAAAAAAAGGTGACTCATACACCACAAAAAAAAATTGCACTTTTCTGACATTTTGCTAATCTGTCTTTTCGCGAACCTGTCATTTTGCTAATCTGTCATTTTGCGTATCTGGCATTTTGCGTTTCTGGCATTTTGCGATTCTGACCATTTGAGAAAAAAATCTAACTCCTGGCATTTTGCTAATCTGTCATTTTGCGTTTCTGGCATTTTGCGCCCAAACCACAAAAACAACCGGCCGGCGAATCTTCGGTCAGTGTGTCGTCTTAGGGGCTCTTTTAGAGCTCGTTCTAGCATTAAAAAAGCAGCCATAATATTGTTTTATTATAAAACTTAAGCTTTCGTGGCCTACACGATAACTATTTTGTTGTCGTATCAAATGACATAAATATCCGTGTAAACAAGTGTCAAATTCAACTTTTCGGACGGGCAAAGACACATCGGAAGTAAGGCCAACTGTCAAATCGAGTAGTCATTCATTCTTAGTTTGGGCCTCGAACTAATCTTATGTCCGTAGGTGTTAGAGAGTAGGAAACACCCGTAAATACGGTCGTATTCGCGGGTTTCGTGCTTAGCGAGTAGACCCCCATTGTCCGCGCCCGACGCCATATAAATGTGTGACGTTTGGCAATTTAGACGTACCGTACGGCTGTACGACATAACTTTGCACCGGCGTGCGTTGTAGCCGATGAAATGAAAAGATTTAATTATATTACAATAATATTTAATTATAAACAAAACTAAATATTATTGTTTATTAGAAGCAAATTAAAATGTGTTTTTATGTAGGTACTGGTATAAAATCTATAAGTACAGTGAAAATACGAATTAAAATATAAAAATACAAAATATGTCAAATTTAACAAAAAGTCTAAAAAAAAATGTTTTATTCGAAGGCCAATGAAAATGATATTATATATATGTATACAAACAAACTGCAATAAATATTTTTTTTTAATTAAAAGCTTTATTTAAATTATTTATACCTTGAAAATACCACGCCGCTCATACAAGGTTACGTTTACGAGCAGCCTGTAGTTCTAATAGATGGCGTTAGTGTTTCTCTGTATGGCGAACGTGTCGAGCAAATGTTCGGACGATCGTATCTTTAGTTTTTATATCAATGAGTCTATCCTTCTGTGTAAGCTGGAAAGGTTGGGGATTAGAGGCGTGCAGCATGAGCTTTTCAAAAGCTATCTGTCTGGGCGATCTCAATGTGTTCGTCTTGATACGCATAAGAGTGATGACCTCCCAATCACACACGGAGTACCGCAGGGCAGCATCTTGGGCCCTACATTATTTCTGATATACATCAACCAGCTCACAGATCTGAAACTCTCCCATGGCGAAATAATTTCCTTCGCAGATGATACTGCCCTCTGTTTTGCTGGCGATACCTGGGGACAGGTATTCGGTGCTGCGCAGCTTGGTTTTAACATGGTTCAGGGGTGGCTGCGGAGTAACATTCTTACTTTAAACGTAGATAAGACTAAATGTGTCTGTTTCGGCATTAGGAATGTAAGTTAAGTGGCTAGTAGTTTGAAAATTGTCTCACACGACTGTCAATCAAAACCAACCTGCACTTGTCCTTCCCTTGAGCGTGTGCAGGCGACGAAATACCTTGGCGTTATAATTGACAGCAACCTTAATTTCAAGGAACATATAAAACTTGTATGTGGAAGGATACGTAAATTAATATTTGTTTTTAAAAATTTACGCCATGTTGCTGATTCACAACTGCTGAAACAGATATATTATGCTCTCTGTCAGTCGCTCTTGACATATTGTATATCCTCCTGGGGTGGCTCCTTTAAGACAACGATGAAGCGTCTTGAGATCGCCCAACGTGCAGTGCTAAAAGTTAGTACTTTTAAGAGCATTTTCTTCCCTACCACTCAATTGTACAAGAACTGTGAGGTCCTGACTGTAAGGCAGCTTTATCTACTGAGTATTACTCTTCTACAACACAGTAAACAAATATTTAATCCCCTAACCCTACATTAGCGAATAAAAGATATGGTCTGTGTCAGGAAAGTTGCTACAAATACTAGTTTCAGCAATAGATTTGCTAACTTCATTGGACCTTACTTTGTTTGTTTGATTGTTTGTTTGTTTGAACGCGGTAAACTCTGGGACTACTGGTTGGAATTAAAAAAATCTTTTAGTGTTGGATAGTCCATTTATCGAGGAAGGTTTTAGGCTACATAACATCACGCTACGATTAACAGGAGTGGAGCATACATGAAAAATGTTGCAAAAACGGGAATAGATATTCCTTTTTGAGAGGTTCCGTTGCGTGCGCTGCGAAAACGGTTTAAGTTACGTAAATATCATGTATGAAGGAATTGTTCCTCTTTAAAAGTTCTAAAAAAAAGTCCGCAACAGCATATGTTTATCTTTTAAGATTGACTCACTGTAACCATTTTTTAATATTAAAATGTTAGGTGAAAAAGAATGATATTTTGCGAAGCTTATTTAACCCATATGGTATTAATCTATATCTAAATAAACGTATTTGTTAGCACGAAAATTTAATATAGAATATTTGTGCCCTTTACTCTATACAGTTTAAACAAATATCTTAGAAGATATCGCAATGTAAAAATATACGGGTGACAAAATAATTAAGCGCGTGGCAGTCATTCGGTCCGGTGCGGTAGGTACGTGGGGATTCTGGCCTCTGGGGGCTCCGGAGAAATTCAAATTCAAAATATTTACTGCACCATAATGTTTACAAGTACAAGGTGTTACTGTATATATGTGTAAACAGTAAGAGATACCTATAGTAATTGTTACTTTAATAATATAATCGAAGCCAATCTAAACTAATAGGTATTATAAAGAGGAAAGGTAAGATTTTTTGTTTTTTACGAGTACGATTTAACTCAATCTATACTAATATTATAAAGCTGAAGAGTTTGTTTGTTTGTTTGTTTGTTTGTTTGTTTGTTTGTTTGAACGCGGTAAACTCAGGGACTACTGGTTGGAATTGAAAAATTCTTTTAGTGTTGGATAGTCCATTTATCGAGGAATGCTTTAGGCTATATAACATCACGCCACGATCAATAGGAGCGGAGCATAAATGAAAAATGTTGCAAAAACGGGAAAAGATATTCCCTTTTGAGAGCTTCAAATATCATGTATGAAGGAATTATTCCTCTTTAAAAGTTCTAAAAAAAAGTCCGCGACTGCATATGTTTATCTTTTACGATTGACTCACTGTAACCATTTTTTTATATTAAATTGTTAGGTTAAAAAGAATTATATTTTGCGAAGCTTATTTAACCCATATAGTATTAATCTGTATCTAAATAAATGTGTTTGCTAGCACGGAAATTTAATATAGAATATTTGTGCCCTTTACTCCATACAGTTTAAACAAATATCTTGGAAGATATCGCAATATAAAAATATCATCATCTGCCTAGCCTTTTTCCCAACTATGTTGGGGTCGGCTTCCAGTCTAACCGGATGCAGCTGAGTACCAGTATTTTACATGGAGCGACTGCCTATCTGACCTCCACAACCCAGTTAATACTAGGTAATACGATACTCTTTGGTAAGACTGGATGTCAGAATTTCAGGTCACTGACTACCTGTAACGACTGCCAAAGCTCTATATATGGCAGCCGGGACCAACAGCTTAACGTGCTTTCCGAGGCACGGAGGAAACTCGGTATGTCGGGCGGTCACCCATCCACAGACCGACCTAGGCAAGCACAGCTTTACCTAAAGATCGACCCGAGTGGCAGTTCTTATTAAGCCACGAGCTCCTATAAAAATATACGGGCGACAAAATAATTAAGCGCGTGGCAGTCATTCGGTCCGCGGGTGCGGTAGGTACGTGGGGATTCTGGCCTCTGGGGGCTCCGGAGAAATTCAAATTCAAAATATTTACTGCACCATAATGTTTACAAGTACAAGGTGTTACTGTATATTAAACAGTAAGAGATACCGATAGTAATTGTTACTTTAATAATATAATCGAAGTCAATCTAAACTAATAGGTATTTTATAGAGGAACGGTAAGATTTTTTGTTTGTTACGAGTACGATATAGCTCAATTTAATAAGTTGGATAGTCGATTTATAGACAAAGGTTATAAGCTATATTATGTGATGCAGACGAAGTTGCGTGGGTCAGCTAGTATGTTAGATAGTCGATTTATCGAGAAAGGTTATAAGCTATATTATGTGACGCAGACGAAGTTGTGTGGGTCAGCTAGTCTATAATAAGATAAACCAAGCTATTAACATCTATTCCTGCTTACCACAGATACCATAGAGTATTAAACCACTAGAGAGCGTGTAAGCCGATTTCTTCTAAGTACACAACTCACTACCGCGGGTCGGGGGATGAGGAAGAATACGCGGCTACAATTGGTCAAAACGACAAAATACTAATAGTTTTCGAGCATCGGGGCACTGTATGCGCAGTCAAGTGGCTATATCGCACACCCAGAACAACACTGTATTATGTCGAAAAATCTCAAAATCGACTTGTAATAATAATAATAATAGCCAAAAATTGAATAGCCAAAAATTTGCCGCGTATACCACGAAGACAGGCGTATTTATATTTACAAAAATGTCCAACAGATGGCGCGCTAACTCTCTATTGGTGAAGACGCGCAGCCAGAGCCTTACCGCGAACACAAAATTATTTCTAGTTGCAACTTGTCCGCCTTAGGGAACAGCACGCAGATCCTTTACGCAACAGTGAATTATTTTGTGATAATGCGGTGTTGTTGAATGTACCATAAAAAATACTCCGAATCATTTAGTTTTAATTCAGTGTTGGTGACTGTGCTTATACAACGTGTTTGATACTATTTCGAAATAGTACTCTGTTGTTGACGAAGGTATGTAAGATTTTTTGTATTATTTCAAAATGGTTCTGTATTGTTCGTAAAAGGTGAAAATCAGTTAAATAATGCACTATTGATGGTAGATATAAATTATGCCCTAATTTTGTTAAAAAATCATTATAAATATTTTTTTATACTTATAATTGTTACTTACATTGTAAATTAAAAGAAATATATTTACAATTTGTGTTGTTCTTTATTTACAAAAAGATTAATAATTTTGTTTGAGATAATGCACTATTGTTGAATTAATTAAATTTGTTATTGTTATTTGGCAGATGATGAGAGGTCGTGGTCTCCTGTTACTTAAAAGGGCAATGGAAGCAACTACAGAAGAAACCGGACCTGTTCAACAAAGCAGTGTGGAAAAGGATGTCGAAAATACAACCGTTGCCGCATCAACCGATGAGACGTCAGCGAAGGCAGCATCAGCCGATAAAGCATCAGATAATAGGGAGGTACCCGTTTCTATTTTATCTGATCATAGCGATGAAGAAGATTTTATAGATGATTCGGACAAGGATCCTACTTTTGTAGTACCTGTTAAAGAAATATCTAGGCCTCTTGTAATCCCTAGAAGGTTATCCTCTTCTTCTTCCTCGAGCTCCTCGTCAGACTCAAGCTCATCATCGTCAAGCTCCAGCAGCTCAAGTAGTTCATCTGATAATGAATCCAATAGACCGGGTCCATCTACAGCAAATATTCAAGGGAATTCCAATGCTACTCCGACAAACGCACCCTCAACTTTTTCTGCCAGTGACACTGCTCCATCAGTGAGCTACCCCAAGATAAGTAGAAAGAGAATACGAAACCCTGCTGGCTGGAAATCCAAGATTGCTAAGGCATTGCGGAATACAGGAAAAGAGTATGTTTCTTTAACAAATCCTGCAAAACTGATCGCTGAGCGTCAAAACCGTCCACCTTGTGGCGACAAATGCAGGTTGAATTGCAAAACTAAAATAGACGAGATGGTAAGACAAGACATTTTCAAACAGTTTTGGCAGCTGGGCGATTTGGAGAGGCAAAGAGAATTCATAGTAAGGCATACACAAGAAATCAAACCGAAATATAGGTACATCACTTCTCAAAAATTGAGGGCTTTGAATTCGTCTTACTATTTTGAAAAAGATAACAACAGGATTAGGGTATGTAAAGAGTTTTTTAAGGCTACGCTGAGCATTTGTGACAGGTATATTAAGACGGCCCTTTCAAAGAAAACAGATGGTGGTTTTATGGAATCTAATGCACGTGGGAAGCATGGTAATCACCGCAAAATAGACTCTGAAATAAAAAATAGTGTGACTGATTTCATAAATTCTATTCCTAGAATAGAGTCTCATTATCTAAGAGCTCAAACTACAAGAGAATATATCTCAAGTGATAAGTGTTTGGCAGACTTGTATCGAGATTACAAAACCCTCCGAGAGCAAAATAATGTATCTCCTGCTTCAGCTTCAACTTTCAGTAGGATATTCAATGAGGAGTTCAATATTTCTTTTTATATTCCTAAGAAAGACCTGTGCGACCTGTGTGAAAGTTATAAAAATGCCGATGATGAGGGCAAGGCAAAACTCCGTGAAAATTATAATAACCACCTGAAAGAAAAAGAATTGTCCAGATTGGAAAAAGAGGCTGATAAAAACAAGAAAGATGTCATCGTAGCTGTATACGACCTGCAAGCAGTCATGCAGGTTCGCAAAGGTCAAGTTTCTCTTTTTTTTTATAAATCTCGAATCAACTGTCTAAACTTTACTGTAAGTGACTTAAACGCAAAGGATGTTGTGTGTTTTTTCTGGGACGAAACCGAAGCTAAGCGTGGTGCAGTTGAGATAGGAAGTTGTGTCCTTAAATACATTGAGATGATACTTGAAAAGAGTGTTCCTGATACTGTCGTTGATATTATATTTTATAGCGATAATTGCTGTGGGCAGCAAAAAAATAAATACTTATTATCCGTCTATGCTTACGCAGTTAATAATCTGAGAGTTAATTCCATAACCCATAAATTTTTGATCCGCGGACATTCACAAAATGAAGGGGACAACGTCCATAGTGTAATAGAAAAACAAGTAAAAAGACACTTAAGATCTGGCCCTATTTATTGCCCACAGCAATATGCTACTTTAATTCGTACTGCCAAAAAAACAGGAAAGCCATATCTTTTAAAAGAGCTTACATACGACGATTTTTACGATCTTAAAGTCCTCCAGGAAGCTTGGGGCAATAATTTCAATATAGATGAGGACAATAATCAACTTAAATGGCATGACATTAAGCAACTACGCGTTGAAAAGCAACATCCCTTGACTTTCTTCTATAAAACATCGTTCGAAGAGACTGATTTTAAGAAAGTCTGTGTTCGAAATCGTTCAAGGCGCTACAGAGATCAAGGCTTTTCTCCGCAGTTAGTTAAAGCATATACAGGAAAACAACCTCTGGCTGAAAACAAAAAAAGAGATATTATGGAGTTAATCGAAAAAAATATAATTCCTACTAATTATGTTAATTCCTATTATAAGACTGCATTAAATTTAGAATAGTAGCACTGACTGAAAAATGAAACGTTGAGTTCCTATAGTTATAAAAAAGTATTTCTCCGTTTTTATAGTATTTTTTGTTAAATATAGTTGATATTTTTTTATTTGAAGATTGTGAATATTATGGTATATTTAAACCTGTGATTTATTGTAATACTTTGGTGATTTATATAAGACTTGTTATTCTTAAAGACTGGTTATAATAAGTAAGTATACCCTTAGAGTCCAAGGTAAAACTTTGAGTTAAGGCTTGTATTCACGCCAATGACCTTGTGCATACAAACTACCTCTCTCGGTCGTAGATACGGACTCTAAACGGACGCGTTTTTCATTTATTATAATTAAAATAATACATGTTTTTAAAAAGTAACAAAACCAAATTATTTTCCTTTGTATTTCAAAGCAGTAGATATTTTTTTTATATTATTTTGTTAAAAAATGAAGGAGTAAAATGGTTCCATTCAACGATTTGGAGGTGATTTTGTGGATTTTTTTTCTTATTATGTGATACCGATACAAAAATTGTGGCTAAACCAAATTACGTGTCATATCATGTAGATTACAAAAAAAAATTCTCAGATGTAATTTCTCTGTAAGTGCCGGTGAAAAACCGCTTCATCTGCACGCTGTTTTTAAGCTTTTTCGAGAGAGGACCCTTAAGATAGCTTTATGGTCCTAAACAGTGTTTATCGTTTCTTTGTTACCAACTTTTTATGGCATTATGTCCTGTTTTTAGAGTTTTTAATGAGAATTAATATCGTAGCTATTGTAAGTTGAAGTGCGTACGTTTTTTTATTACTGTTTTGTTCATACAATTTTAAACAGTTTTTGTTTTATGTAACTGTTGTTTATTTGTTTTTAATTTATAACAGTTTTTGTGTTACTTATAATTGTTTTGTATCCAACCAACTTTGCCATTAATATTTCTAATTTTTTGATTAACAGAAGATTATTGAAGATTTTTTTTTAGTTTTTTTGTGATTTACATGTTATGAGGGTCCAAAACGAGTACTAGTTTATGTTCAAAATATAAGTACCTACTGATTTTAGTAAAGTGTTGTCTTTTATTTCATTATTTATTGGTATATTCCTAAAAACAAAACAAATGGGTCGTTATTGTTTATTGAATTTCAATAAATAAACAGTAGAATAATAGTGCATTATTTCAGAATCAATCAGTAAAAAGGACGTAACTCAAAATAATTATGTTTTATTTCGTTCAGTCATTCCACAACAGTGAATTAAGTCAAAAAATGCATTATTTTGCATTATTAATGCGTTTACAATCAACTGAACTTGATAGTGCTGATACGCATTGGATTCTTTACATGCAATGTGCAGGACATTCGCAATAACTGTCACATAACATGAGATAACGGTTTTTGGTCGATTCTGAAAAATGAGCTATTTAGACTTAGTGCAGTGTTGTTCTGGGTGTGCGTATAGTCTTTGACAGATACACACCCTCTCACACTCACTCACTTACATTATCATATCACACAAAGAGAGGACTACATACATACATACATACTTACACACACAATTTTTTATTTTTATTTACTGGCAAAATCTATAATCTATTAATGTTACTTTGTTTTTATCTTTAGGAATTGTATTATTTAATCTCATCATCAGTCTATAATGTTCCCACTGCAGGGACTCAGACCTCCTCTCTAGGAGAGGGATGGTCTTTAATCCACCACGCGGACCGTTCTGGTTTTATCTTTCTCCGTACAGTTTCCTTTCCATTGTCAGTGACAACGTCGAAAAATATGAAAAGCATTCTGTTTGAGAAGTTTTTCTACGTCTCTTGACGTCACTTTTTTGATATTTTTCAATAACAACCCCGAGTCTGCTGTATTGTGACTGGTTTTTTGCAAAAGACATAACACATGATTGGCGAAGGATAAGATCGATTATTACCACTGTCCACCCCGGGGGGACAATGTCACAACTTTTAAAAATAATTCCCACTGTCCCCGAGGGGTGGCCAGTGAGAATCTTTATTAAGATAATTCACTGTAGCCACTGGTACACAGTAATGGTGGTGGTGGATACGGCTAGAACTTTTTCAAACGTTTATAATGGCCACCTCTGGTGGACAGCGCCACTATTAAAACCAACGTTCTCTTTGTCCAACCCTGGCTGATTTGATGACATTTATTGAACTATAATGAACTTAAAACTTAATTAAACTTTAATAATAACATAAATATTAAAATCGTAATAAAAATCTACGTTAAAATAAAATTCTTTATTCTTTTTTATATAAAAAAAAAACAAAAAATACTCTTGCAATTGTAATTTACCAATCATTTGCAATATTAATTTCTCATCAATTCCAGAAATTGTCCTACGGTTATTTGGCCGTTTAAAAATTTCCAGTTTCGTTTCTTCACTGATCATTTTTTGTTTCTGTCTCGGGTAGTAATTGAAGTACCACAGTCAATGCTACCTCTCGAATTTTAAACATATCTTCAGAGTTTGTCGTGTTACTTACCCCTAACAAGTAAAAGAGGGTAAGTAATTTAACAATTTAATTTAATTTAGAGGTAAGAGGTAAAAAATACAAATAAATCTATAAAAACACGAACCTTCCTAACTCACGCTTTGCACAGAATAAAAAAGCTCCAGGGTAGGTAAATCTCGAAGGCTGGCCAGCAGATTACGGGCAAGTCCTTTAGGGAGGCCCGGAGAATACGTTGGAGGTACTTCGCGTCGCGAGGATCACGGGCGACTCCTTTAGGGAGGCCCGGAGGATACGTTGGAGGTACTTCGCGTCGCGAGGATCACGGGCGACTCCTTTAGGGAGGCCCGGAGGATACTTTGGAGGTACTTAGCGATGGTTCTTAGATAATAACTTGTAGACGTGATGATTCCTCTTCAGAAACCGGATCTCAACTGGCGGGCATCCTTCAGAAATCCCTTTTTATAAAACCATCTCTCCTTTTTTTTCACCCAATTGTCTTTTAATTCTTTCCAGAATTTAAGTTCTTGAAATCAAAAATTGTGAGTTGCCTGTATTTAAAACGGCCTGTATTATTCAGTCAAAAACTTCCTCAAAGAATTTCTGTGAGCGTGTTAATTATTTTTATAAGCGTGAGATAAGTTACAGTAAATAGAAATTATCAATAAATTACATTATTTGAGCTAATATATTAATAAATTAAATTATATAAATCAAATGTAACCTTCATAGTTCTAACCACTAAGAAAAACTATGACACAAATTAAAAGAAAAAGTAAATGACATATTGACAACTGACGTTATGTCACACGAAAAGTAAACAATGAAAAATTATAAGATTTAATATTTTAAAACAGTAAAAACAACGTTAATAAATCGAATAAGATCGATTATAAGACTGCCAACAAAAATAGTTGTCGCCAAGGCGCGAAATGAGACGTAAAAAGGACATTTTATGAAAGATGAGGATGATTAGTAAAAGTGTAAGTATAAATCTCAATAAATACTATATTTCCCCAACGACCCCGAGAAAATTTTTGGTCTAGAACAAAAATTTTGTAAGGTTAAAGTATAACAGCATTCACAAAACGTACATACTTCATTCAAATACACCGACATCTTACGAAGTTAGGTCAGGTAGGATTCACATTCAATGATCACTACGCAACCTGATAAGTTAATAACTTTAAGGCTTATTTTCGGAGTTGTAATCCGCTCTCGTCTAAAACCCATTAATAACATGAAGTAAAAAAATTTTTAAACAAAGGCTTATTTTTAAAGGAGTTGTAATCCGCTCCTAGTCAACTTTAGTTGATAAATAACAACACCGCACTCGGTAAACTCCGAGTTAACGTCAGGGCAGCTCCCGCAATAGTAGTCGGTATGCTCCGAGTAAAACGTCAAGGGCAGCTCCTATCAACTTTTAGAGTTAATAGATAGAAACAAGAGTCATACTAACTTGTAGAGTTAGTTGAAACGAACGTTAGGTAATATGAAACTAAAAATATTTCATAGAGTTATCTGATAAGAACAGATATAAAGAAAGATTAATAAATAATCTTATAATGGTTTAAGAACCGATGAATGAATTAGAAAATAAATAGAGTTTTAATAAGCCGAAAAGGAACTCTATTTTAGAAGAGGGAAAGAAGAAAAAGATGAGTCATGTGTATATATGAAAAAAAAAAAAAATATTTAGAAAAAATAATAAAGGTTCCAAAAGAGGGTAAGGGAGGGCTGAGGAGGGACAAAGAGTAAGAGATAATTTCTGAAGGAGGATTCTAAAATAGCCTACTAGCAGTCTCTGTACTTTGTATTGAAAACTCAAAATTGAGGAGTTTAAGAGGGTAAGGGAGTGAAAGAGTTTAAGAGGGTAAGGGAGTGAAAGAGTTTAAGAGGGTAAGGGAGTGAAAGAGTTTAAGAGGGTAAGAGAGTGAAAGAGTTTAAGAGGGTAAGGGAGGGAAAGAGTTTAAGAGGGTAAGGGAGTGAAAGAGTTTAAGAGGGTAAGGGAGGGCTGAGGAGGGACAAAGAGTAAGAGTTAAGTTCTGAAGGAGGAATCTAAAATAGCCTACTAACAGTCTCTATACTTTGTATTGACCCAGTATTGATAAAAGTTAAACGAGCCCACGACACTAAACGTAGTTCAATATAATTGTTTAAGAGGAGGACTCAAGAGTTAAAGAAAGAGAGTTTAAGAGGACTAGAGGATCCGATATAATGATAAGTATTTGTAATAAGTATTATATAAATATATATAGATTTGTATAAACGACCACAGGATATTGTCCTGCGGCTGTCGTAAAGTATCCAATCTCCAACCTTGGCAGTGCCCACAAGTGGTTATCACATCCAAGAGGCCGAAAGGGTGCACAATATCTTTCGATAATGGAATGTGTGCAAGTCTGTGGGATGCAGTGTAGTGATGTTTTGGTAAAGTATTAAGTATAACGAGAAACGACTACGAGATATTGTCCAATAGTCGTCGTATAGTAACCAATCTCCAACCTTGGCAGTGTCCAGAAGTGGATTAACACATCCAAGAGGCCGAAAGGGTGTCAATTACCAGAGGTAAAAGAAATGTGTGTGGGGGTGTAGTATAAATGTATGTTTAGTATTAAGTAAAGTAGTAAAGATTGATGAAGTGATGAATTATGATGAAAAATAATTATATACCAAATTTGATTGCTTGTGTAAGTTTTTTTAGAATTTAGAGAGAGGGAATGAGTGAGATCTAGTCTTGATTTTACGTTGGGCGCCAAACTGTCGTGTTACTTACCCCTAACAAGTAAAAGAGGGTAAGTAATTTAACAATTTAATTTAATTTAGAGGTAAGAGGTAAAAAATACAAATAAATCTATAAAAACACGAACCTTCCTAACTCACGCTTTGCACAGAATAAAAAAGCTCCAGGGTAGGTAAATCTCGAAGGCTGGCCAGCAGATTACGGGCAAGTCCTTTAGGGAGGCCCGGAGAATACGTTGGAGGTACTTCGCGTCGCGAGGATCACGGGCGACTCCTTTAGGGAGGCCCGGAGGATACTTTGGAGGTACTTAGCGATGGTTCTTAGATAATAACTTGTAGACGTGATGATTCCTCTTCAGAAACCGGATCTCAACTGGCGGGCATCCTTCAGAAATCCCTTTTTATAAAACCATCTCTCCTTTTTTTTCACCCAATTGTCTTTTAATTCTTTCCAGAATTTAAGTTCTTGAAATCAAAAATTGTGAGTTGCCTGTATTTAAAACGGCCTGTATTATTCAGTCAAAAACTTCCTCAAAGAATTTCTGTGAGCGTGTTAATTATTTTTATAAGCGTGAGATAAGTTACAGTAAATAGAAATTATCAATAAATTACATTATTTGAGCTAATATATTAATAAATTAAATTATATAAATCAAATGTAACCTTCATAGTTCTAACCACTAAGAAAAACTATGACACAAATTAAAAGAAAAAGTAAATGACATATTGACAACTGACGTTATGTCACACGAAAAGTAAACAATGAAAAATTATAAGATTTAATATTTTAAAACAGTAAAAACAACGTTAATAAATCGAATAAGATCGATTATAAGACTGCCAACAAAAATAGTTGTCGCCAAGGCGCGAAATGAGACGTAAAAAGGACATTTTATGAAAGATGAGGATGATTAGTAAAAGTGTAAGTATAAATCTCAATAAATACTATAAGTTCAGATGTTGTAAGTTTTAAATAACGACATTTTTTGTTTGTCTATTATGTTCTCTATCGATACATACACGGAACAGATAAAAGTTATCTGTTCTGTGGATACATACCACTTTCATAGTGGGCCGCGATTCCGAAAAAAAAACAATATTGTGGGCAGGTTGATATGCCACATCGGTTCTATCCCCTTTGACATAGAATCCATTTTTTTAATTGTTAAAATAAATAAATGTCTGTAAACAGTATCAGCTAGGGTTGGACAAAGAGAATGTTGGTTTTAATAGTGAATGTTTGAAAAAGTTGTAACTTTGCCACCAGTGGTGGGTACAGTGCATTAATTTAATAATAATTCTCACTGACCACCCCTCGGGGATAGCGGGAATTATTTTTAAAAGTTGTGACATTGTCCACCCGGGGTGGACAGTGGTAATAATCGGATAAGATAGGCGGATTTCTGCCTTCCCCTCTGGATACGGGTGTGAAGTTTCTTTCGACCATAATAAATGGTCTCTCCTGTACAAAAAGGGACATCGAAAATCGATTGCTGATTTTACATTATTTGCTATTCAAGGTTACATAAACCAATAGAGAAGCGTCAACAAGAAAATAAGCTTATGTACATATTTCGTCACCCACGCGGCAAGCAACGCGACCCCTGCGTGAGGTACCTGTGCACCCACGTAATAAATATAAACCAATAACGTAACCTAATATCATTTACTTAAAAATTGGAGAAAAACAGAGAACAATTTCTGCCACTCCTTCGTGAAGATCAGGATTGTTAACTTAGTCGGCATCAACTTTGATAATAACTTAAATTACAGTGCGATCGTGCGGTAAATCTATTTTAAATTGGCTTTAAGTGATATAATCTGAATTTTTTTACACAAATTAAATATCTAACGTAACTAACTCAAAAACTACTGAATTTCGGGGGAGCATTTAACTCTACTATGACGTCATGCTAGGAGTACCTACGTCAAGTTATCAGTAACCCTGTATAGTTTAGTTTTGCAGTCTGTAGTGAATACCTTATTATTTGTCTATTTTTTATTTATATACATGCACAGATTTCTACCTTTTTATGAATAAAAAAATGTTTCCTTTGAGTGGAATAGGGCATTTCAGCAAAAAAAATCTAATTAGTCCGTCTTTTCAAAAAATATTGTATACGTGATTTTTGTTTTATCAAATTAATAAAAATTACGCAAATAAAACGTGTCAAAGATCATGAGGGCATGGGGGCTTGTGACGTCATTTTCTGGGTCAAAAACGTCCTGTACCTATCTGTGGCGTCACACGACTTGACACGACTTTTCGAAGTACTGTATCGTCTTCATGTTTTGTTTACATGAAAAAAGAAAAAAATCGAAAAAATCTTGGAAATCTATCTGACGGATTTTTTTTTTTGTGAAATACCCTATTTTTTGCTGTCTGTTTATTCCAGTATTTAGAGTATTTTCCATCCAGATTAAAAAATTATAAAACATCTAATTATGTAGGTACAGACAAATACCTACACATCATCACACACATTCACAGACACACACACTGTACAGAACACACACAATATACCTATTTTAATGCCAATTAATTTCAGTCACTCTCGGCTAATCTATTTTTTTGTGTACTCCGTAATTGGCGTCACGTTTGATAATTTTAATGATTTTATTTAAATGTACTGCCAGCTGTGCAGCTATCATAAAATAAAAATAAACAATATGTTTTGTATATATTTGTATGTTATTTGGCATTTCATACAATTTTTTGTCATTTATGTTCATTTAATTATTTGTTGACAATATTAGGAAATTATCAACGGGATATATAAATTGCATATCAAATAAATAATCGCCTATCAATACATACTCATAATTTATATTCTTTTTTACATCAAATAACTTACTTCACTACAAATAAACTAAATGTTTAACAAAACTCAATCTGCAGATAATTCGAAATTCTACATCAATATGACATTACTATTTTCCTTATAATGCAATACAGTTAAATTTATTTTTGTACAAAAATACTACATACATAGCATAAATACTGACTGCACAGCAAATTTTCCTTATCATTTTACAGCTTTAACATTAGTTAATTAGCACCCTAATGGGCGGCATGGGCACCGGGCCGTAGGCCGACGAAGGAGGCCGGCGGAGGCCCGGCACTTCGGGGACAGAAGATATATGTGGTAATTAATAAATAATAAGAAGACTGTGACTAATAAAATGCTGTTTTATTTAGAAAAACTGCTGTAAATAATATAAAAATAGACGCTTTATTTAAAAGAAAAAGAGTTAACATGTATAATGTGCATTAAGATTATTAGCTGTGTATTGATGTAAAAGCTTTTGCTTTAGGAAAAATCGCTGTACGCTGCGAAAATAAATTGTAGTGTGTTTAGTGATATTTTAAGTTGAATATTTTGCTGTGCAATCAGTAATTTTGATGGGAATTCGGAATCTTATTGCATAGAAAAAGGATATTTTTTGATTTGCGTTTAAATACTACCCATTATCAACGTAGGCGAAGAAGAAAAAGAAAGTTAATAAAATCTCTATGGACGAGCTTCTTCTACCAAATGAATGAACATACATAAAAAAAACAGAACATAGAACCTCCTTTTTTGTAGTCGGTTAAAATATAAAGAGTTTTTATATTACTCGTTCAAAGTTTGTAATAGGATATCTGACGTACGGTGTGTCACGTCACGCAGGTACGGATCTGTGTCGTGTCACTCGTGTCGAGTCGTGTTAACTCGTGTCAATGGGCACGAGTACTTTATATTAAATCTCCGCCATCCTAAACACACGGTTATTGATATTGGATTGAAGAGATGGGAGCCTCTTCTGAGGATTATTGTTTTTTTTCAATGAATTTATTACTGCGTCTGCTTCCATTTTGGTAAGTGTTTATACGATACTTCGCTTATTGCTAAGTCACGGAATTAAAGTTCTTGTTGTTTCAGATTGTTCGTCTCCTAAGATGAAACTAAAGATTTTAAATGTTAAAATCTCAACCAGAAGTTGTCAAAGATCATACTTATCAGTCGTAAAAATTGTTTACAAATAACTTGAATACCTTATTTTGAGAAATAATCTGTTATTACTTTCAATAAACAAAAATGTCGCAAGCAAACCACAATGCTTGAAAAACATTTTTGTTTCAATAACAACGCCAAGCAAGCGAGACAACGAAAAAAAAACATCTCAACATTTATCGGGACTCGACAGAATTGAAATCGAGAACCATTCTTAAAAAAACAACGTTCTTCTAAAGAAAAATATTCAAAGCTTCACAAAGTATCGCATAATAACAATTGAGTCGATATTCGTTCGTCCAATACGGCTGGAAAGAGCTCCAGATTGCGTTTATAGTCGCCATGCCAGCAAACGACTGTCTATATAAAAATCGTAACTTCTGTATGAAGACGTAAAAAGCTTTTTATATGACACGATAGAGATCTAACGACCACTGAAATACTACAAAAGGCGGAGAATCGGCTCGGAAACGTAATGCATCACGATTTTTAGTAACTGTACTACAGGCTGTTAAAGTTGGTAGGCTTTTTGGAATTCAGAGACATATGATCGAGAATTATAATTATAAACTAACAACGTTTTGTTTTGCAACAAAACAAACGAATTTCTACATTTCACAATCCACGATTCTACGTAAATCAATGGCGAACCTGCATTCACACACCCATTCTTATTCTCTCGCAATCTTACACTGACTTATAACACACACATTCAAACAACCAGAAGCTTTGCTTAAAATCCTATACATTCTGTCGTAAAACCGGCACAAATACGTAAACAAACAACGCTAAAAATGTTCGGAGGATAGAGAGGTCGGAAAAGCAACATAAAGATTAGTGGGTGTGACAGAGAAAGGGCTAGCCTAGCCCGATCATGCCCGATAGACCTGTCTAATCGATCGGACGGGTTCGGGTCGGGAGACATAAGAAGAAGTTAACATCAATACGTTCCGTCTTTCGCGTGGCATGCAGTTTGAAGATTTTTTATTGTTTTATTTATTTATTTATTAAAACTTTATGCACAAAAATTGTACAGAGGCGGACTTAATGCCTTGCTTTTGTATTGACTGTTTTTTTTTTAATTCGTTGTTTTATTAACAAGCTGGGCTTTTCAGCTTCTATGAGAGTACCGCCACTGACGTAAATACAGTATGATTAATTCTCGAACATATATCTCTGAATTCCAAAAGGCCTACCAACTTTAACAGCCTGTAGATAGGCGTGCACTATTTTTTTTCTCGGTCCTGTAGTTATACATAACTCTTGCAAATGCATTCTCCCTCCCTGTATCTAATATACATCTGACAGGCAACACAAAAACTTAAGAATCTATTACATATAACAACCCAGGGAACAGAATAATATACCTTTTGGTACGCAAGAGCATAGCAATCCGTTGATGATAGCGAATTTAATTTAATTTTAAAACTGGTCAAGTGTGTGCCGGACTCGCTCATGAAGGATTCCGTACCGTCGTCATAGGGAAGCCCCCTTTCATTTGTATTATTTCTTGTTATAGCGGCAACAGAAATACCCCTTCACTACCATCTTCTTTCTTTAATGTAAAAACCGGCCAAGAGCGTGTCGGGCCACGCTCAGTGTAGGGTTCCGTAGATAATAAAATATTATGTAAACGAAGTTAAAAAAAAAATACGGGCAAATGAAACTTGACCTCTGGATTGTATAGGCGCTCATACGATTCAGGGACCAAATTATATTGGTTAGCTGCAGTTTCCATCTGTTGTTTCCATCCAAGTTCAAAATAATTTTCCTAGAAAGTCCTTATAAAGTTCTACTTTTCAGATTTTTTTCGTATTTTCTAAACTTATGGTTCAAAAGTTAGAGGGGGGGGGACGCTTTGTTTTTTACTTTTGGAGCGATTATTTCCGAAATTATTGACATTATCAAAAAATGATTTTAGTAAACCCCTATTCATTTTTAAATACCTTTCCAACAATATATCACACATTAGGGTTAAAATTAAAAAAAAAAACACTTCCCACTTTACATATAGGGGGGCTACCCTAATAAAACATTTTTTTCCAATTTTTATTTTAGCACTTTGTCGGCGTGATTGATACACATATTGGTCCCAAATTTCAGCTTTCTAGTGCTAACGGTTACAGAGATTAAGCGAGGACGGACAGACAGACAGACATGGCGAAACTATAAGGGTTCCTAGTTGACTACGGAACCCTAAAAATGAATCCCTCAATGTGTTGGTAAGCGCATAACTCAACAACGCCTGGAACGATTTGGCTAATTCTTTTTTTTTAATGTTCGTTGAAGTTCAAGGATGGTTTTTACGTTGAGAAAAATTCGAATAATGGCCGGAAAAGCCCTAAAAACAGCCCTTTTCTTTTTCTTATACAAACGTTTTCTAACAAAACGTAAAGTCAATTTGAGCTTTAATACCATATTATAAAGTTTAAGTGTTAGCGGAGAGGTTTCGGGAAGGCAAAACAATTGAGTGACTTTCAATTGTTCAGGCAACGAATGACAACTTCAAACAGTCCATACGTCATAATTATCATAATGTCAATCGTATACAATTACTGTTTCTTTCCCAACAGAATAACGATTTTTCAAAAGGTGCTTGCGTATAATTTAAAAATTATTAGCTGTTCGTTAGTCGCGCTAAAACTAGAGAACGGCTGGATCGATTTGTCTAATTTTGGTTTTGAAACATTTGTGGCAGTCCAGAGAAGGTTTAAACGATGAGAAAGTAGTAGTATGTAGGTAGGTAGGTTGGTGGTAGGTAGGTAGTTGGTACGTAGGCAGGTAGTAGGTTGGAAAAAGAGCATTGCAACGCATGCGGGGTACAGCTAGTTTATTATAAAACAAAGTCCTCCGGCGCGTCTGTCTGTGTATCTGTTAGCTGTAAACTCAAAAAAATATTGCATTGATTTTCATGTTGTTTTCACCAATGGATACGGTGGTTCTCGAGCAAGGTTTTAGTATATAATTTGACCGACATCCTTCCAAATGAAGCCGCGGGCATCAGCAAGTTTGTGATAAGTTTGTTTTTCGTGTTTGTACGAATGACAAAGTCATATTTGCGGATTTTTAAATGTGCTATATATAAACTGCTGACAATATCAAACTAATTTAGGTTAAAAGTGTTTATTGAGATCTACAGTAGACATTTTTTGTTTGAGCAAAGTCACAATATTCGTGTTAATTTGTGAAAATAGATGGCGTTGTTAAATTACGTCACGATTTTTAATCGCGATGTTATGATTCTCCGGCCTTTAATAAGGTCACTCATATTTTATTACGCCATATTGATCTTAATACACAAGTGGAAGTTTATCTTATTGTTTTACTGTATCTGGGCGTATTTTTATTTTCTTGTACCATAGTATATAAAAATAAATCTGCAATAAAATACTATATGCTTTTTTTTTCTAATCATAAGTATATGTATTAACTGAATATCTATATGTTTTTAAAGTTCATACCATATCTTTTTAAATAAATAATAGTTTAATGCGCTAGTTCTGATAAAAGGCTCCATTGAGTTACGAAAAATGAATAGAATTTTTATAAATTAAATAGGCCAGTAATTATAAAATAACATTTATTTCGAACATAATCAGTCAGTGCTACAATTATCTATTAAATATTAAACATTTAAACACAACTTGAGCAATAAAAATGTCTAAATGCTCTCCTTTGAGTTACAGTTGGTCATAAAACTACACTTTCTTTTTGCTGCTTACGTATTTATGACAAAATAGACAATAAAATCTAACACAATGAAAAATAAAGGAAAAAAAAGTATTTATTTGGTAACAAAATGGCACGTTAATTAAAGAACTTAATGAAATATCTTTAATTTCTTAACACTAGATTTGGTAGACATCACTCAATGGAATTACGAAATAACTAAATGGAACAAGTAAAGCTTTGCTCACAAGAATCAATTTTTACCTATTAATATTCTGTTGACGACACGGTTGGCGCAGTGGCTGAGTGATTGGACTGCTGCGCTGCGTGTCGCGGGTTCGATTCCCGCACGGAACAAATATTTGTATGACCTACAGATAGTTGTTTCGGGTCTGGGTGTTCTGTGTATGTGAGTTTAAATGTTTGTAAACGCACCCACGATACAGGAGAAATTCCTAGTGTGGGGCAACGTTTTTTTAAAACAAAAAAAAAAAAAAAAAAAAAAAATGAGTGAAATGTTTCTCAGCCGACGTAACTCAATCTATGTGAGTGATATTACAAAAAATATTTTACAGGTTATTATTTGTGCCTTTGCATAAACTTTATGATATATTTAGAGTTTAAACCTTGAGCTTTCTAAAATATAACACAAAAACACTTAATTAATTATTCTTACCTTGATTTTGCCTTGAATATTCCCGTTAATCAGTGGAAAATCTCAACTGCACCAAACTAACATCCACACTTATTAGCGTCTCGTCACGGTTTGCAAAATGGCTGACAGTTATGACACTTTGAGTTCTTGTTGCCAAATTGAAAAATATATTTACAACCGGTAAAAAATAAAAAATATGGTTTTAAATTAACGTAACTCAGTAGGAACTTTCCACTTAGCTCCATTTTGAGTTACAAGAAATAAACTCTTATGGTGCATGAATTACGGTTGATATGTCCGTGTAAGGCATTTTGAACGTTCAGAAATATACAACTGCCTTTGGAGTCAGTTAAAATTCAAAGTTTTGGCGGCAAACAGTGATGATATGTAAAGATTAAACCACTGTACTTAGTGAGTTACATCACATTTTCATACATACGAGTACTTTCAGAAAATCATAAAAAATACAATTTAAAGAAAACCTCAAAACAAAAATCATATTTAAAAACAAAAATAGACACTAATCTTTAGTTTTTATTCACATCATGAATATTGATAATGATCACCAAAAGAAAAATAGCACAAGTGAGGTGACAGGTGAAAAAAGGCATGGTACAAAAAAATAAAAATACGCCCATCTTCATCCTTGTTGCTAAAGTGAGTGCTACAGTAGTGTCTGTGTTCAGTACAGTGGTGTGACGTGAACGGGTTGTTCATTTTTTTTTAGATTTTTCATTCTCTTAGTTTAAAAGTTAGAGGGGGGTCACACATTTTACCACTTTGGAAGAGTCTATCTTTCAAACGAATAACATTGAGAAAAAATGAATTTAGAAACCTCCATGTAATTTTTAAAAACGTTTCTAAAGACACCCCCACACGTATAGAATTGATATTTTTTTTTTAAATAAAAATCTTAAAGCGGTTCACAGAATACTAGCAAGTTTCAACAATATAGTCTTAATAGTTTCCGAATCAATTGGCTGTAACATACGGACGCACAGACGTACAGTCAGACATGACGAATCTATAAAGGTTCCGTTTATTGCTATTCGGCTACGGAACCCTAAAAAGCACTAAGAAACTTGATATCGTCATCAGTAAAAATAAATATGTACGTGTGTATGTGTGTGTGTGTATGTGTGTGTAGCTAAATTCAATAGTTATTTTTAGGGTTCCGTATCTCGAAGGAAAAAACGGAACCCTTATAGGATCACTTTGTTGTCCGTCCGTCCGTCTGTTTGTCAAGACCCTTTTACTCAGGAACGCGTGGAGGTATCAAGCGGAATTTATATAAACAAATCAAGTCTTCTGTCCCTTAAAGCTGTGAAAAAAATTAAACTTCTAACTAGGGGGCTAGTTAAGGAGATATTGGGGGTCAAAGTTCCAAATTTTTCACAGCTGTTTTTGTAAATACTAGTTTTTCAGATTACACCAACGAACTTTACTAAAACTACCTCCATGACCCGTTTACTATTCAAAGCATTCACTAGCACAATATTTTAACAGTGCTACATTGAGTTTTACCGTAAAATGTGATTTTTGACCCAAAAAACAAAAGTCGTTTCCCAGCAAAATTTTTTGCGTAGGGGTACTTAGTTTGATGTACAGAATGCTTGGTTGACGGCTGTGTGATGGGTTGATTCATTTAGTGTATCTTTACGAGATCTTATTGCATTTGAATTTCATTCCAATCAATTCATTTCAATAGATGATACACCAACATCTCTTTTTTTACAAGGATCAGAGTTTGATTTACTGTCTATAATAGAATTCGAGCCCCCAGTATGTGAAACACTAATTGGTCACTACAAAGCTCATTGCAGACGAAATTCAGAATGGAAATGTTACGATGACCAATCGGAAAAAGTTACGAAGAGTAAAAAGAAGCTAATACCACATTGTATAATATATGCGAAAAAATAATATGGAAATTAAGTACCTACCTAAATTAATAGTTGAATATTTTTTAAGTAAATTGTAATATTATTAAAATGAATCATAAGAACGACCCGACGTTTTTATTTACGATATCCTTCTAATGTGCTTCCACTTGCCACCACTTCCACTTACCCACTCATAACTTAATAATGTTGATTTACTGATTTTAAATATTTTATTTCGTAGTAATAATAAATAACATTTTAAGTAATTTTACTACTTACTGTTTTCTTTCCAAAAAACCTTTCCGAAATTTTAGCGATTTTTACAATTTTTTGCAGCAGAGCCGATTTTTGTTAGTGGTTTTCTGGTGGTTTTAGAAGTTGAATCTGGTGGAGAGCTTGTTTATCTGTTGGCAACACTGGACACAGCATGACAGCCAGGGTTGGATTTCGTACTATAATTATAGTATTTGTACTACAATTTCATGACGTGTACTATATACTATCGCAAAGGTAGGATTGTACGCAAAAATACTATAATTTCTTTATGATAGTTATACCTGTACCCACATTTTATTTTATTACCACTCTAAGAAATTTTTTTCGAGTTTTCAGCAAAGTGAATTTAACAAAGACCAGAATACGCAACAAATTAGCAACCCAGTCTATCGATGCCCTACTACTTACTTGTGATGCCGTAAAAGAAAGCAAATCGAAAAATTGCACAGATTTTGCACCGTCTGACGACATGTTACGTCGCATCGTTGCTAAGGACGATGTACCCAATATTGAAGAATTGGCCAACATTGAGGTTATTTTACCTTCATAGTAACGTTAATTATACCTTTTGTCGATTTATTTAATAAAAATCGAACGTCCAAACATGTTTTTTATTTAAATCTACACCTAAAAAAAGGCTTCTGTAATTTTTGGCAAGGTACTATCTTTTTTAGCAAAATACAATATTTTTGACGTCCATAGACAATAATTTTTTGAGAGCCTGATTCCAACCCTGATGACAGCACTCACAGCACGCATGACGCACTTATGATTACTTACTACTTACTGTGAATATAGCAATGTAATTAATTTGTTACAAACTGTAAACGAAATTAAATAAAAATAATTATGTACCAAGTGATTGAATTCGTTGAATTGCCGAAGTCTAGTCTGGCTCATACATACCTGTGCGTACCCAGCGATTGGGTGAAATGGCGAGATGAATCGAAAGAAGAAGTAATTGTGGCGTACCCCGTTGAAGAACCATCATTTACAAGAAAGCGAGTTATAAAATATGAGCGATATTCCAGAGATTGGAAGTGTTATCTGGCTAAGGCTGAGATTGCTTCAAGTAAGTACTCCATACATAATTATTGTTTATAAGATAAGTGGTTAACATTGCGGAGCGAAATAATTGAGGACGACAGGGAACGCAGAGCATTGTCGATTCGGGCCAATATGCTGGCACGCCGGATCTTCCTTTGTACAGCCGCAGACAAATTAATGCTGTTTAAAGCTCCATTTCACTACTCGGGGAGCCTGTGGTTCAGCTACATCCAAAAGTCCTACAATGCTCTGCGGATCCAGTACAACAACGCGTTTAGGGTGCTGGTGCGTCTGCCTCGGTTATGTAGCGTGTCATCTATGTTGGCTGAGGCACGTACCGACTGCTTCAGTGCGATATGGCGTAAGAAAGTGGCCTCGCTGCTGAACGGACTCCGTGGCAGCCACAACAGCATTCTGTTTCAGCCATAGTCGGAGACATGACAGCCCGTTCGTGAGGTCATTAGTCACCTGTACACTGTCTGTGTTTTTAGTGTTAAGTACTAACATAGGTTGAGAATATTGTTATATCAATACACAGAGGAGTAGTACAATACCACCTCTTTAGTACATCATACCGATTAGACACTAGAGCTTGTACCTGCAGCCACTCGGGGTTTTTAGGTTAAGCCGCACTTGCTCAGGTTGGTCTGTGGATGGGTAACCAACCATTACATACCTAGTTTCCATAATAAGCACTTTAAGCTGTCATTTATTTGTAGATATTTGGCAGTCGTTACGGGTAAACAGTTACCCGTAAGTCTGACTGACAACCAGTCTTACCAAACGGTATCACCCAGTGGGTTTATAAAAGAAATTTTGAGATCACCAGATAATAAATAAATTATGTTTCAAATGATATGATTTATTATTTATTGATTTATGATTTATTGATAAAAAAAACTCGATTTTATTTTTAACCTTTTTGTGTTTTGTTTTTTGTTAAATTCGGTTTTATTTTTTGGAAAAAGTTCCCAACATATTTGAGAAAAGGCTATGCAGAATGATGATGTGCTTACCCCTCACAGCGACACAGCGTACCGGCGTGATGTTATATTATGAACTGGTGTATACAATGGACAGACTGACATGAGATTTCAGCAATCCCAGACCATTTGCTATCATATTTTGTTGAGGAGTTCCGTTGCCTTTCTCCAAAGTTCTTCATCAGATCTTCATCAATGGGACCACTCCAAGAAAGTACTCTTTCAAAAACTACTCAAGTTTTCCAAGTGGCATGTCAAAATCGTGTTCGAAGCATTTTATTTATTATTTTAAAATAAATAGCTTGTGAGCGTTAAACCAACCCGTACAATTTTATTGCTTCCTTTTCTAGAGCTGTATACACTTTGAAATTATTTGAAATTTTAATTTTTGAGTTATTTCTGTTCATGGCTGGATGGGGCTACAGACGCACGAGATGAAAATATTTGTATGACAAACGTCCCAATGCCCGCTATATACATATGTCTTAAATCTCTTTGGATGAAATGAACCAAACCCAGTTTAAATACAAATTATGATCATCAAATTCACAAGACGAGGATAAATATCATGGTTATTGTGAATAACATTTCATATAAATTTTTAAACATTTGTTATCAGTAGCTGACTCACGAATGACTCCTTCAAAGCACATCACCCATTTTGTATGTCTATTATCTCTATTTATAAAAATGACAAGACTTAATTCATCAAAAAAATAAAAATAAATAAAGCTTGAAGTTTTTAATAAAATAAGGTTTTATGCAGTGGAACGCTGCAGTACTGGTACTAATTAGGTAATGGAGTTCAGATAGGCAGTCGCTCCATGTAAAATACTGGTATTCAGCTGCATCCGGGTAGACTGGAAGCCGACCCGGCCATAGTTAGGAAAAGGTTATTTTATTTAGGTTTTTAATATTGTAGAATTTGGTATTAAGTTAGGACTGACTAGAACTGAACAGAAACTGAATAACCTCTCTGCCTAAACATGCTTCCGAGCGATATTTTTGGAACGAAGTTTTGGAACGAAGTTCCTTATCGCGCGTTGTGAAAGGGGGCTAGACGGAAAAAATTCTTACGAAAAGTTGTCACGACACTTTTTGCTATAGTAAGCTATTGTAAGCTGTGCGGCGTCGCATTTTTCTCTGTCTGTCTCTCTCTCTCTTATAGAAAGCAAGCCAGATATTTTCATTTCTACATTTCTTTTTTTTACATAATAAAAAATAATAACAATAACTTCGTTCTATCCGGGTGTTCCTTGACACCTCTCAAGTTTTTTTTTTATATTAATAAAATAAACTTATATTTACAATTTTTTAGGATTCCGTAGTCAACATCATCTGCCTAGCCTTTTCCCAACTATGTTGGGGTCGGCTTCCAGTCTAACCGGATGCAGCTAAATACCAGTATTTTACATGAAGCGACTGCCTATCTGACCTCCACAACCCAGTTAATACTAGGTAATACGATACCCTTTGGTAAGACTGGTTGTCAGACTTTCAGGTCACTGACTACCTGTAACGACTGCCAAAGATCTATATATGGCAGCCAGGACCAACAGCTTTACGTGCTTTCCGAGGCACGGAGGAAACTCGGTATGTCGGGCGGTCACCCATCCACAGACCGACCTAAGCAAGCACAGCTTTACCTAAAGATCGACCCGAGTGGCAGTTCTTATTAAGCCACGAGCTCCACGGATTCCGTAGTCAACATGGAACCTAAAAACTGGTGAAAGGCAAAAAAGCTTATTTATTTACCTTATTTAATTGCAGGTAGCTACGATGACGCGGTAAACTTCATACAATATCTGAACAACAAGAGAAAGCGCGTAGCAGAGGCTTCTTCGGATGAGAGCGAGACGGAGGCACCTTCATCTAAAAATAAGCCGTCTCAGCACCACTTTGGGAAACCTAAATTAATTCTTCCACCAGAGTACGACCCAGCTTTCCCTAGATGGTCATTAAAGTATCCTAAGTCTAATTACAAGGAACGGAATGACCTTAAAGAACTTCAGGTAGGAAGACAGAAAACCGGTATTTTTGTGAAACGTCTCGGATATGATAAATGTTTAGAAGAATCAGACAATGACAATTCTTTGGCTAGAAATTTAATGATGGAAATTTTTACCGAAAGTGCATTGCAAGTTTGCACTTTAACAGGAAAAGCTGTTGCCCATGATGGCGACGGGTCTGAAAAAAGGCCTGGATTATATGTCCATGGTGTAAACACACTAGTGGATATAGTTATGCGCAATGGATTCAAAGACGGCGATGAAACAAGTATTAGAAACTGTCTTAGTTCAAAACTTTATAGTTTGAGACGCAAAAACAAATGAATAAATAAATAATTAAGCCATAATATGTTTCGTGCAAACTATATAACTATAAACATTATTCTAATCATTTATGGTTCAGTTCTTTTTACAGTTAGTGTTATTTTTAATTTTTAATATTGTTAATTTACTTTACTTTTTTTTTTACTTTATTTACTTTTATTGTTACTTTATGGTATGGTATGAGTATTATTGGTTTGTTAGTATTTATATAGAATATTATTATCTAATGAATGAAGTCCTTGATACCCGTAGTTGATCACCGATAATTATTCCACTCTCTTCCATACAGAGAAAGTCTGCGTACCTGCCGTGGGAAAATTACATACTGTCTGATTTCAACCCGTTTGTAATATTCTATATACATATAATATAATCAAGTATGACATAAATACCGTTCAAAATCAAATTCTACTTTTGTTTCGTCGTAGTCAGGTAAAAATTAGGTAAACTGATTCTGAACGTAATTCTCATTTTTAGCGTTGTTTCAGAAGCGAGATATTACTAAAAATATATTTTATTTGTCCTTTTGAAGATAAATAATTTGGATCTAATTCTCAAAATAAGTAAGTTGTGTTGATTATATAATATTTAGTTTGTAAAACATTTCAATACATCAATCATCACATAATTCAATAAAACATTTTACTCATATTGTAAATAATAACGCAGGGTTTGCACAATAAACTGTTTATATTGCTTGTCAACACGTTGTAAATACAACGAATTTACACAACTTTACACACTGCAGTTTTAAATACGTATGAGTTTGTGAAGCGATATTGTGATATTAGATACAAATGAATATAAAATATTCAGACCACACAAAACGAACCAGTTCCATTTAATTTTAAAACAATAATTCGTTGCACAAATCAAATTCCACGAATTAATTATTTTATTTTTTAAACATAACATTACGCCTGTAATACCAGAAGGGTTAGAGCAGAGGTGTACCTCACAGTACACCCGTATTTTGCATTTACGTTTAGGTCCCATGTAATACCCGTGTCACGCCCAGGTGGACTAGGCGGGTGGACCACGGGCAATAAACGCTTCTAAAAACCCAATAGCACTTTTAACCCCAATCTGGGATTGAACCCAGTATCTCTTGCTCAGAAGTCGCGCTTGCGACCACGAGACCAATGGTGCAGTTAATACAAACAAATATTGTTGTAGTGTTTTAAGTAATGAATTTTTGTAGGGTTCCGTACCTCGAAAGAACAAAACGGTACCCTTATAGGATCACTTTGTTGTCCGTCCGTCTGTCTGTCTGTCAAGATCATTTTTCTCAAGAACGCATGGAGGTATAAGCTGAAATTTATATCAAATACTCAGGCCTACTGTTCCTTAAAGCTGGAAAAAAAACAACTCTTAAGCCAACGCAATCAAAAGATACAGGCGTTTTTGCCGCAAATTCTCGACATTCGCAAGGGGATCAAAACCTACAGGGTACTCACGTAAACTCAGAATCTTAAAATTTGGTACGAAGCAACGTCTTATAGCACAGATAAAGAAAAAATGGCAAAAACTGTAAATTTTTAGTTACATCATTGTAATACAAATATTTTAAATAACTTTAAACGATTTTTGTACGGAACCCACCGTGCGCGAGTCCGACTCGCACTTGGCTGGTTTTTTTATTTTAGTGAATGTGGCATACTAACGTAGTTTTAAGGCCTTTGTTACTAATATCTATGGACAGTTACTTGATCTGAAATAAATGTATTTTTTAATTATTGTATTCATTGACAAGTTCTTATTTAGTCCCGAGACGGGGTTTGGCGCCCGTAACGTAATGAGGGAGCTAATACTACGGGGGTCTAAATAAGTAATTTACCCGAGGTAAACACTGTGCTTTTCATTACGAATACGAGGAAAGTAAAAATAACAACATAAATTATTAGCTAAAGAAAAAATAAGTGTTGCTCGGATTGTCGCTTTCCCGTTTGTTTTGTTTTTTTTTTGTAGTGGTCGTCCAGCTAAACAGCCAGTATTTTTCATGTTCGTCATTAAAAAAAATGGCAAAGGTTTAGCCAAAATCTGTGTTATTTTAGAGAAATAGTTAAAACTAAATTTATGAGAAGAGGTTTCAGGGGATACTTAACAGAAACTAGTCTGATAATTAATATTGACAGTTTATTCGTCAGTTACACACACTTTTACATTAAAATAGTTCGGAAAGAATTATGTACCTATTTCGCGGACAATATCGGCGCAGGGCGTCACACGACTTGCGCGGGAGGATGGCAGAATCACGTACGTGTACCTTGCGCGAAAGCAGCGGACTAGCGAGGCGACGCCACGCGCCGCGCGCATCGGTCACACGCTTGCAACCGCCGCGCGGGAAAGAGAGAAAAACAGTCATTCGTTGTATCGGGGCGGCACGCGACCGCGGGACGCTCTGATTGGCCGACTCTTAGGAGTCGTAGGTCTCTGGGTTGCTACATACTCCCCCTCCAGTTCTGGAGAACGCTCACGCTCCTGGACTGGGATACCACCAAGATCAGCATTAGCTGGGCGTCCGAGTTTTCGTTTAGGATTAACGGGTTTTGGTATGGAGTCGTCGCTACCTCGGTAACGTGTAAGGTCTTCAAAATGATATTTCCCTAAACCTATATTGGGTTGTTCTGTGCTTGCGATGGTGTACGTTGTTAGGCTTAGCTTTTTTGTGATCTGGTAAGGGCCATCTCGACGAGGGTAGAACTTAGAAGTGAGGTCTTTTGACCCCTTGCTTAACAAACGAGATTTTAGCATGACTAAATCACCTACCTCGAAAGCGTCAGATGGTCGGCGGGAAGCGTCGGCGTACTGCTTCGTCTTGTCCTGCTGGATCTCGACGCGTTCCCGAACAGCTGACAGTAAATGCAGGAAGTTTTCGAGGTAAGGGGTCACTTGTGGGATAAAGTTTTCTTTGGCTGTGATGGCACGAAGGTCGTGAACGACCTCTGTGGGTGACCGCAGCTCTCTACCAAAAGTCAAATAAGCCGGTGACTTGCCCGTTGTGCGACATTTCGCACTATTGAGAGCAAAACGGATCACTGGTAACTGCTTTGGCCAAGAGGTGTGGTCATCTGCCAGGAGATGGGCCAGCATTGCCTTAAGCACTGTAACTGTTAAAAAATGTACATACTTATTGTGAATAAACATTATTATAATTAAAAATTCCAAAAGGCCCACCAACTTTAACAGCCTGTAGATAGGTGTGCACTATTTTTTTTGTCGGTCCTGTAGTTATACCTACATAACTCTTGCAAATGCATTCTCCCTCCCTGTATCTAATATACATCTGAGAGGTAACACATAAAATTAAGAATCTATGACATATAACAACCCAGGGAACAGAATATACCTTTTGGTACGCAAGAGCACAGCAATCCGTTGATGATAGCGAATTGAATTTGTAGTTTTAAAACTGGTCAAGTGCACGCCGGACTCGCTCATGAAGGATCCCGTACCGTCGTCGTAGGGAAGCCCCCTTTCATTTGTATTATTTCTTGTTATAGCGGCAACAAAAATACGCCTTCACTGCATATTATAAAACAAAGTCCTCCGGCGCGTCTGTCTGTCTATCTGTTAGCTGTAAACTCAAAAAAATATTGCATTGATTTTCATGTTGTTTTCACCAATGGATACGGTGGTTCTCGAGGAAGGTTTTAGTATAAAATTTGGCCGACGTCCTCCCGGGTGAAGCCGCGGGCATTAGCAAGTTTGTGATAAGTTTGTTTTTCATAGTGTTTGTATGAATGACAAAGTAATATTTGCGGTTTTTTAAAAGTGCTATATCTCATAAACTGCTGACAATATCTCGATCAAACTAATTTAGTTTAAAAGTGTTTATTGAGATCTACAGCAGACATTTTTTTTAGATTTTTCATTCTCTTAGTTTAAAAGTTAGAGGGGGGTCACACATTGTACCACTTTGGAAGAGTCTATCTTTCAAACGAATAACTTTGGGAAAAAATGAACTTGGAAATCTCAATGTCATTTTTAAAAACGTATCTAATAGTCCGGTCAATTTAGACAATTGAAATAAAGAAAATTCCGACAGAGCCAAATCTTCGTAGAGACCTTAGGTTTACCACAAGGAATAAAGTGTCAAAAGTCCCCATCAGTCCCATGTGAGCTAAGGGACTTATTCGGGGCCCAAGGTCAAAATTTTGGGTTTTTTGATTTTTTCTCGAAAACGGTAAGTTTTATCGAAAAAGTACCTCAGAGCAAAGTTGTAGATCTTAAAATTTTCTATAAAAATGGTCCTTATGATTTTTTCTCTAAGACCCACTATTTCCCAGATATTGCGCTTGTAAGAATCACGTTCTACATAATATGCACACATACATTTCCACACCACCTGTGAGGTAGTGTACTCGGCGCGTTTTTTTTAACGTGGTATCCCCGCCTATTCCACGAACCTTTATGACGTTATTTTCAGGAACAATAATTATTTAATAATATGAAGATTATTGATATGGGTTACTGAGTTTAACTGTCGTACTAACTTTTTACAACTTGTTTTTCTTTTTTATAACTTTAATCTGACTCATACTCTTCATATTCAACTTCAACTATCATGTTTTCTTCCAATTTCTTCTTGTTCTTCTTCTTCTCCTTCCTGTTGATGAATGCTTAGAAATTGTTCAAATGAAGATGAATCAGTTGTCTCTTCATCAAAATCACATGAATCTTCCTCTCTTGTATTTAATTGGACATTTGAGCAAGAGACACCTTGGCAATTGGTACACGCTGGAGAACACTGCAACCCTACTTTTTTACAGCCACATTTGGCACTACAACCTTTCTTGGAATTGCAAAAAATAGTGTTAAGAAGTTTTTCTGGAGCTGGGGGCAGTAAAGTTCGAATCGGTTCCAAAGTATTATTTATCAATTTCTAACCCCAGTCTTCAGGGTTCAGTTCATTGCCTTGCCATGTCTGAACTTGATAGTATACTCGAAACAAATGTTGAATAGCAGATGCCGATGTTGGAGGAAGACAAGATAGTTGTACTTGCTTTTTGTTTCGTGTATTTTTTACAAATGTTAAGTATCTGTACGTATCTATGCAATCAATTTTTTTTGGAGGTCCATAAACCGCAAGAAGAAACCGAATTCCTTTAGTAATTAGTATTTGAGGTGAAGAATTAATTTCTGTAAATACTTTTGCGCAGTCAATCAAATCTTTTTTTTCAAATAATTTTAATACTGAATTTTTGCCCCTTCTAAACATTTCTGACGTAGTATCGCATCCTATTATCGCATGTAAAAATAAAATATAGTTTTGGCATTTTGGATAAGCTGATAAACTTTTAAAAAAAGATTTGATTGACTGCGCAAAAGTATTTACAGAAATTAATTTCTGTAAATACTTTTGCGCAGTCAATCAAATCTTTTTTTTCAAATAATTTTAATACTGAATTTTTGTCCCACATTGCTGACGTAGTATCGCATCCTATTATCGCATGTAAAAATAAAATATAGTTTTGGCATTTTGGATAAATACCTGTTTTTTATTGTGGGAAATCATGAAATGATTCCTCCCTCTCTGGGCAGAGAGTGTCAGACTAGCTGATAAACTTTTAGAAGAATATATTTCTGTCCGTTGCTGCGCCTTCCCAGGTTTTAAAAAGTAAATAATTTTAGTTAGTTTAGAACGGGCAAAAATTTAATATTAAAATTATTTGAAAAAAAAAGATTTGATTGACTGCGCAAAAGTATTTACAGAAATTAATTCTTCACCTCAAATACTAATTACTAAAGGAATTCGGTTTCTTCTTGCGGTTTATGGAGCTCCAAAAAAAATTGATTGCATAGATACGTACAGATATTAATTTGTAAAAAATACACGAAACAAAAAGCAAGTACAACTATCTTGTCTTCCTCCAACATCGGCATCTGCTACTCAACATTTGTTTCGAGTATACTATCAAGTTCAGACATGGCAAGGCAATGAACTGAACCCTGAACGACTGGGGTTGGAAATTGATAAATAATACTTTGGAACCTATTCGAACTTTACTGCCCCCTGCTCCAGAAAAACTTCTTAACACTATTTTTTGCAATTGCAAGAAAGGTTGTAGTGCCAAATGTGGCTGTAAAAAAGTAGGGTTGCAGTGTTCTCCAGCGTGTACCAATTGCCAAGGTGTCTCTTGCTCAAATGTCCAATTAAATACAAGAGAGGAAGATTCATGTGATTTTGATGAAGAGACAACTGATTCATCTTCATTTGAACAATTTCTAAGCATTCATCAACAGGAAGGAGAAGAAGAAGAACAAGAAGAAATTGAAGAAAACATGATAGTTGAAGTTGAATATGAAGAGTATGAGTCAGATTAAAGTTATAAAAAAGAAAAATAAGTTGTAAAAAGTTAGAACGACAGTTAAACTCAGTAACCCATATCAATAATCTTCATACTATTAAATAATTATTGTTCCTGAAAATAACGTCATAAAGGTTCATGGAATAGGCGGGGATACCACGTTAAAAAAAACGCGCCGAGTACACTACCTCACAGGTGGTGTGGAAATGTGTGCATATTATGTAGAACGTGATTCTTACAAGCGCAATATCTGGGAAATAGTGGGTCTTAGAGAAAAAATCATAAGGACCATTTTTATAGAAAATTTTAAGATCTACAACTTTGCTCTGAGGTACTTTTTCGATAAAACTTACCGTTTTCGAGAAAAATCCAAAAAACCCAAAATTTTGACCTTGGGCCCCGAATAAGTCCCTTAGCTCACATAGGACTGATGGGGACTTTTGACACTTTATTAATTGTGGTA
This sequence comes from Diarsia brunnea, assembly GCA_949774965.1. Taxonomy (NCBI): domain Eukaryota; kingdom Metazoa; phylum Arthropoda; class Insecta; order Lepidoptera; family Noctuidae; genus Diarsia; species Diarsia brunnea. The sequence goes on along the minus strand of OX459016.1, from coordinate 480,358 downwards.
AACCTAAGGTCTCTGCGAAGATTTGGCTCTGTCGGAATTTTCTTTATTTGATCACTATTTTTATGTCTAAATTGACCGGACTATAAAGACAACACGTATAGATTTGATATATATTTTTTTTATTTTTTTTTAAAATCTTAAAGTGGTTTACAGAATACCTACTAGCAAGTTTCAACAATATAGTTAGTTAATAGTTTCCGAATAAATTTTTATTAAATACAATATTATATTCGACACTCACAAGGGAATCAAAACCTACAGGGTACTTCCCGTGAACTCAGAATCTTGAAATTTGGTACGAAGCAACGTCTTATAGCACAGATAAAGGAAAAGTTGCGAAACCGTAAATTTTTAGCTACATCATACAGGGTGGTGCCGACGAAACGACAATAAATGAAACCACTGGTAGTTCTAGTTCATAGGAACATTTTTAAACTATCAAATAAATCCTAACACCGTCGTGGTACCGACGATACAACACTAAACTACCTAAATGTCTTTGCCAAATTCGTTTGTTACATTTTATTTCCATACGTTAATCGGTGCAAATTATTCCTAAGGTTAGTAAACCAATATTTGTTTGTAAACTGTAATGTATTTCGTTTACAGTTCTAAGCTACTTAGTTTTATTGTTTTTTTTTTTTTTTTAAGATAAGATAAGATAAGATAAGATAAGTCTTTATTTGCTTTAAACATGGTATAACGGTGTTACAGTCTTATATAATGTCCACATGTTTAGCTATACAGAATATCAATTGCATGCAAAATAATAATCATGTCAAAACAACAGTAAATATCAATTAAATCATTCAAATTATTAGATGGATATAATGTTATAAAATGTCAAAGAAATCTTTAATGTCATAGAAATTATGTCCAATCAGCCACTTATACAGCTTATTTTTAAATGAATTATAATTATTTATACATTTGAGTTCTTTCGGAATTTTGTTGAAAATGCGTACACACATCACAAGGCAGCTTTTAGCATACTTGGCTGATTTAGGATTATCCTTCGTTACAAGTCTGTGTGGATCTTTTGTTGGACGAGAGATTATTTCATAAGCTTTTCTGAACAATCCCTTATTACTGTAGACAAAGTTACAGATTGCGTATATGTAAAGTGCAGGAAGTGGTAACAGACCAAGCTTTTTAAAAAATGGCTTACAAGATTCATCAGAACGAAGTCCGCAAATGGCCCTGATGCACCTTTTTTGAGCAATGAATGCTCTGTCTTTATCCGTACTGTTCCCCCATAAGATAAGCCCGTAACTTAAAATAGATTCAATATATGCATGGTATGTAGTAATTGCCGTTTTAACGGTTGTTACGTTCTTTACTTGTCTGAGGGCGTAAGCAAATTTATTAATCCTATTGCATAAATCATCTAAATGTCCTTTCCAATTTAAGTCTTGGTCTATGAGCACACCTAGGAATTTGGTTTGCGTTACTTCTTTTAGTCTGTCAATATTAAGTTTAAAATTGTATTTGGCATGTTTCGACTTATTAAATTGAATAAAATTCGATTTCTCTAAGTTAATTTTTAATTTATTAGTCTGTAGCCATTGTAAAATTTTGTCAATAGTATTATTAATGTCTATTTCATGATCAGAAGGTGATTTTTTGTCAGATGATACGATAATTGAAATGTCATCTGCGAATAATATAATTTTATGATGAGTCACCAGTGGTATGTCATTAATATATAGCAAGAATAATATGGGACCTAACACACTTCCTTGAGGGACGCCACATTTATTTACCCTAGATACAGAACAGTAGGAAGTGAGTACGTTTTCATTTACTTTGTCTATAACAACGTATTGTTTTCGATCACTTAAATAAGACGAAATCCACTGCAGTGCAACTCCTCTTATTCCCAGTATTTCCAACTTTTTCAATAACACATCATGTGCTACGAAGTCAAAAGCTTGTGATAAGTCGAAAAAAAGACCTGTTGTTAATTTATTATTGTTTAAGTTACTCAGGATATTGCCCACAAGAGTAAATATTGCTTGTGTTGTTGACTTTTGCTTTTGGAATCCAAACTGTTCCTTTGCTATAATATTAAATTTGCTACAGAAGTCTACAAGTCTTTTAAGCATACATTTCTCGAAAACCTTTGACAAAATAGGAATCAGAGTAATCGGGCGATAGTTTTTGACGTCCTTTTTATCGTGCTTTTTGTACAGTGGCTTCACGACAGCTAATTTTAGGGCATTAGGAAATGTACCTGATGAAAATGAGAGGTTAATTAAATATGTCAAGATGGGTAATAATTCTGTACTGCACGCTTTAACTATTTTTGTGGTGATTCCATCATAACCTTCAGAGTTAGTATTATTTAACGCCATTATTTCTTTTTTAACTTCATCTTCAGTCATAGCGCTAAGGAAAATGGAGTTAGGAATTGACTTAATATTATTGTCATTATAATAATGTCGATTATTGGATGCCAAGGTATTAGTCGAGTCAATAAAATAATTATTAAAAGCATTCGCTATGTCAGGGGGATTTGTCAGAACTTTCTTACCTAATTGTAATTCAGAAATATTATTAGTACATGATCTCGCATTACCAAATTCATGATTTATAACTGACCACGTTGCTCTGCATTTGTTCTTGCTATTATTTATAAAATTTATGTTAGAATTCATTTTCGATTTAACAATACACTTTTTCAATATATTTGAGTATTGTTTATATCTTATTTTGTGTGATAATGTTTTATTCTTGTAATAGTGATATCGCAAGAATCGTTTGGTTTTGCAACTGTTTCTAAGACCCTTACTTATCCATTTCTGCTTAAATGCATTAGAGTTTTTAATCTTTATTTTTATTTTTGGAAAGCACAAATTATATAACAAACAGAAAAAATCATGGAATGTATTGAAAGCTTTATTTGTGTCAGATTCTAAGTAGACATCTAACCAAGAAATACTTGTGAGACATGCTTTAAATTTTGTTATATTTTCGTTGCAGTAATCTTTCTTATAAATAAAGTATGATTTAAACTTCGAACTTTTCTCTTTTACCGGAAACTCTAACAGTTGTGCTGTATCATGGTCAGATAAGTGAAGAGGCAGAACTTTAGAAGATGTAGTCTTGATGTTACTTACTATGTGGTCTATACAAGAGTCCTTACGGGTTGGGACATTAATGTGAAGTTGCAGCTTGTACGTATTACATAGATCTGTTAGATAGGTAGTAACTTTCCCTGGTTTCAGAGTATTTATATTAAAGTCACCAGCTATAACTACTTTTACACTTGGCCCATATTTTTTGAGTAGTTCACCCAACAATAGGTCCAACTTATTCAGGAATACGGTAGGGTCAGATGTCGGTGTTCTATAAACGCACACTATTAATAATTTATGCAACGGGATTTCAATACCACAAGCCTCGAAAGACTTGAGCGTTGAATATTTTTTAACGCAAGTAAGCTCAGTACAAGTAATGCCCCTTTTTGCAAGTATACAAGTGCCCCCTCTCTGCTGGTCTCTACTAAACGCAGTTGCCAAGGTATAGTTGTTTATTTTGAGAAACTTTTCGTTTCCGGCACGCATAAAAGTTTCAGAGAAACATAAAATATCAGGCTCGTTATTTGCGTCTCGTAATTCTAGCAACGTTAGTTCTAAAATTTCTTGTTTAGATAAAACGCTAGCGATGTTTTGGTGAAATATTTTAAAGGTCTGTGACTCACCACTATTTTTCACGAAAAAGCCTATTCCTGCTCACAGTTTTAAAATAGAAAGGTATAGTACCCATTTTCCTAGCAGTTGGGTGTCCAATACCGGGTTCGTTCGTGGTATCGTGTTCAGACTGTTTTCTTGCAAAGTAATATGGGATTGTTCCTTTTCGATAGAGTTCACATTTATTGGCAGATTTTTTGTGACTTGGTTGAGTACGCAATACTAATTTCTTTAGTGCTTTAACATTTAAATATTTTTTCTCATAATCGTCATAGTCAATAACATAATTAATCAATTTACATGTATTAAACAAATTATAATTAGAGTCAACAAAGTTTGAATTTTTGAAGTCATTGCAAATATTGCGTATAGTTTGGTTGAGGTCAATTACATTTATATATATATTTTTCAATAGACTCAGAACTATAACATCATTATCACGGAATTCATTGAGGAATTGACGAAGTTGAGTAGACAAAATCTTTATGTCGTAGTCATTTTCGCCCACACAAACTATGAGCTTGTCATTCAACGATAATTTAATATTTTGACAGTTTTTAAAGACATCACTGGTAAGCGCGTGTGGTTTTGTTTCAGACGTGACGGTATAATTTACATAAGGTGTGTCTACTCTTGATCGTATCAATGCAGATGAAAGTCCAACAATTTGTTGTGTGCCATAAATATATATTTTGTGCGCTTGATCTTCCTTCTGAGCATCCAGTGAAAAGTTTTCTTTTTTGGGGTTTTCTAACCCTTCTTTTGCCTTTACTATCTTCTCAAGATTTTGAATTTGATCCTTAAGGTTCATTATTTCATTTCCGGCTTGTTTTAACTGGTCCTCCAGATCTGCGATATCCTTTTGCAGGTTCGAAATATTGCAATAAAGTTGTGTTTTCGTGTTAGTTTTACTGGTAGCCGCATATCTAGGTGGAGTGGAGAAGGCTAGCATATCTGAGTGCAAGAGTGAGTATGCATGCACATTTCTTGTAATTGCTGAATCCACACTGCTATTTTCTCTCTGCGGGGGTAGGCTTAGGAATCCTTTTAAAGTTGCATTTTCCTTGAGTAATTTGTCATTTTGTGTACGAAGTTCGTTGTTTTCTAGTATGATATTTTCAAGTTCATTTTGAGAACTACTGAGTTGCGTCTGGAGTAGTTCAATCGTATCCTTAAATTCTTGAGCATTGATATAGTCAATTTCTGTGTAGTCCATACTTCTTGATAATGTTTTATCGGTGAACGCACCCTCATCTGATGTGTGATCTATTGTAAGGATATGAGAGTCGCATATTTCAGAGGTAGTGCTTTTTGGGGTAGCCCAGGGTGTAGTCTCCTCAGGGGCGTTAGAAATAGTAGCTATGGATGACTTAGGAGACGAGCGCTTTTTCCTCGTTGTGACATTGGATACAAAGCTGGGTGTGTTCTGCTGTTTTACCTTCTTAGTGCATGTTTTGCATTCCCATCTGAATGTTTTCCTCTCTTCAGAATTTTTTAGGCGGTACACTTTTTCAGGATAACCAGCACAATCAAATTCGTAGTGGTTTTTACATATGGTGCATAACAAGGTACTTCTATGTTCAACTTGATTTTTACATCTGTGACAAGTAACCAGTAATAGCTCCTTATGGCTACCATTATTATTAGTTTTAATTTTCGAAGACATTTTTCACTTTTTGAGATGGTTTCGAAGTTCAGTAAAATTACTACCAGCTACTAATTATTTTTTGAGTATGGTCACACTTTAGTTAGGGCAAAGGCCAAAAGGCTAGTATACAAGTCTCAACACTAAAAACGACAATCATATCATTCGTTCTTTAGTAATTTTATTTTTGTCGCATCACTAAAATGAATTGAGTTTTTGTCTATGGAATGAATTAAGTTTTTGTCTTTGGTTTGAAAACAATTTAAAATTTGAAGTTACAACTGAATTATTTTGTTGTTTTTGTAATGATATCAATCATTATGCACTGATTTTAAGTTATTATTGCAGTTATGCCAGTCCACAACTTGGTTTTGTTCCTATATTCAGTAAAGATCAATCTCACTAACACTGATATTGTTTTAAAGACGATATTGTCATTAACAAGTTTTTTTAGGATTTATTACACTTGGGTCCACTGTAGCACTCTGCGAACATTTATTAGTGTTTATGTTCACCACACACACAACATAATTACTTTACTAGTTAGAATTTTAAAAGATTTCTATGTTTTAGATAATATAATACGCGGACCTTGTTTACATCAGCACTGACAGCTGGCGTCTAAGATTTATTTGATAGTTTAATAATGTTCCTATGAACTGGAACTACCAGCGGTTTCATTTATTGTCGTATTGTCGGCACCACCCTGTATAATAATTTTTTTTTAAATAATTTTAAACTTTGTTTGTACGGAACTCTCGGTGCGCGAGTCCGACTCGAACTTGGCCTTTTTTTTAAAAAAAAAAAAAATTGAAATAATAATAAATATCGTGGGGAGACCAGCATTCCTGAGAGATATTACTTTATTCTTTATTAAATATTTCCAGCTTGGTCACTAACCACGCAGTAAAAAAGAAACCTAAAAAATATTTAGTTTGTTTCTCACAACTCAATAAGCCACGCCACACGACATTATCATCCGACAATATTACAAGCAGCCGGACTGCCGGATTGACGTGCCGTTTCAGTCTCACTACGTCAATAAATAAGAGACAGAATATCACCTTACGTGTGCACGTGTTCGTGCTTAACATAGCCATAGCCATTACGTCACCAGCGTGATGTATTACTTGTAAGTTGGTCTAGTGGTTGCCAGCGAATAATATGGTCCTGGGATCTATTCCCAATTATATAGTTCTCCCCACCACTGCGATATTTTTTTTGTTCTTAGTTTGATGTACAGAATGCTTGGTTGACGGCTGTGTGATGGGTTGATTTACACCCTGTATAGCAAAGCATTATCGAGTGCTTTTATCATTAACTAGCTGACCCATGCAACTTCGTCTGCGTCACATAATATAGCTTATAACAAAATGTCAACATATATTGAGTTAAATCGTAACAAACAAAAAATCGTATCTTTCCTCTTTATAATATTAGTTTAGATTATATTAAAGTGTGAATTACTATTGGTATCTCTTACTGTTAAATATACAGTAACACCTTGTAAACATTATGGTGCAGTAAATATTTTGAATATGAATTTCTCCGGAGTCCCCGGAGGCCAGAATCCCCACTAACCTACCGCACCGGACCGAATGACTGCCGCGCGCTTAATTATTTTGTCGCGCGGATATTTTTACATTGCGATATCTTCTAAGATATTTGTTTAAACTGTATAGAGTAAAGGGCACAAATATTCTATATTAAATTTCTGTGCTAACAAACACATTTATTTAGATATAGATTAATACCATATGGGTTAAATAAGCTTCGCAAAATATCATTCTTTTTAACCTAACATTTTAATAGTAAAAAATGGTTACAGTGAGTCAATCTTAAAAGATAGACATATGCTGTCGCGGACTTTTTTTTTAGAACTTTTAAAGAGGAACAATTCTTTCATACATGGTATTTGCGTAACTTAAACCGTTTTCGCAGCGCACGCAACGGAAGCTCTCAAAAAGGAATATCTTTTCCCGTTTTTGCAACATTTTTCATTTATGCTCCGCTCCTATTGGTCGTAGCGTGATGTTATATAGCCTAAAGCCTTCCTCGATAAATGGACTATCCGACACAAAAAGAGTTTTTCTATTCCAACCAGTAGTCCCAGAGTTTACCGCGTTCAAACAAACAAACAAACAAACAAACAAACTCTTCAGCTTTATAATATTAGTATAGATGACATTATAGTATCGACATGAATGTCAGATTTTTCTACTTTTGTATGACCGGAGTTGCACGCATGTGCCCATGAATTCATGTCTTTTTCGTTATGATGACTCAGACGTTGGCATTGATTTTGCACTGGCATACTATCAACCACTCAGGAAGGTACTTCAGGCCCATATTGCGATAAACTATCTGCTTGAAATAATTGTAGAAACAAAATCGGTTCCGAGTCAACAAGGAACCCTTGTAGTTTCGCCATGTCCGTCTGCTTGCCCGTCTGTCCGCACTATAGCTCAAAGACTCTTAGTAGGTACTTACTTACGTACTTTTTGCGAAGCCCATTGTGTGGGTGTCGTTGGATAATGGATAGGTCTCTTAAAAATATTGCGAGTTTGCTCAAACACTTTTTCGATTAAGGGATCCGTTTGTGAAATATTACGCTCTAAAGTGCAAATTTTTGTTAGACTCAAGTGTGGCTACCTAGGGCGGCATAATCGCATGTGCGACAAAGCCCTTTTTCTAGAATAAAAAAAAAAAAAAAAAAGTGTGGCTACCTGAACCACCTATACGGGTTGTGTTTGGCCGATTTTATGTTCGATGTAGACAGATCGAATGATTATTTTGCATTGTGTAGGTACACAATTAAATCACATAATATTACACGGATTACATCATTATTTTTAGTGCTTCGTAGTCAAAAAGGAATCCCTGTATTTGTCCGTCCGTTTGTCTGTCTGTCTGCGCTATATATAGCTCAAAGACTCTTTGTACTGGAAAGCTGTAATAATTTGACATAATAAATGATTTATGTGGACAAAAAAAAAATTAAAATACTTACATTTAGTTACATGACATGCATACAAAATATAATACACAGCAAATATTTAAAAATAAAACAGGACTGGCGAGACTCGCCTGTACACAACGGAAGCGTACGATGATAAGCTTATCTATCCACACATACAAACACCGCAAAGGTTATAAATAGGACTGCCTGTGTTTGTCCGATTGAAGTTCGCAAATACCAGTTTAGTTTAACAATGTAATTCATTTGTTACACACTGTAAATTAAATTAAATAAAAATAATTATGTACCAAGTGATTGAATTCGTTGAATTGCCGACGTCTAGTCTGGCTCATACATACCTGTGCGTACCCAGCGATTGGGTGAAATGGCGAGATGAATCGAAAGAAGAAGTAATTGTGGCGTACCCCGTTGAAGATCCATCATTTACAAGAAAGCGAGTTATAAAATATGAGCTATATTCCAGAGATTGGAAGTGTTATCGGGCTAAGGCTGAGATTGCTTCAGGTGAGTACCCCATACATAATTATTGTTTATAAGGTAATGGTTAACGTTGTGGAGCGAAATAATTGAGGACGACAGGGAACGCAGAGCATTGTCGATTCGGGCCAATATGCTGGCACGCCGGATCTTCCTTTGTACAGCCGCAGACAAATTAATGCTGTTTAAAGCTCCATATCACTACTCGGGGAGCCTGTGGTTCAGCTACATCCAAAAGTCCTACAATGCTCTGCGAATCCAGTACAACAACGCGTTTAGGGTGCTGGTGCGTCTGCCTCGGTTATGTAGCGTGTCATCTATGTTGGCTGAGGCACGTACCGACTGCTTCAGTGCGATATGGCGTAAGAAAGTGGCCTCGCTGCTGAACGGACTCCGTGGCAGCCACAACAGCATTCTGTTTCAGCCATAGTCGGGAGACATGACAGCCCGTTCGTGAGGTCATTAGTCACCTGTACACTGTCTGTGTTTTTAGTGTTAAGTACTAACATAGGTTGAGAATATTGTTATATCAATTACAGAGAGGAGTAGTACAATACCACATCTTTAGTACATCGTACTCGTACCTACAGCCACTCGGGGTTTTTAGGTTAAGCCGCACTTGCCCAGGTTGGTCTGTGGATGGGTAACCAACCATTACATACCTAGTTTCCATAATAAGCACGTTAAGCTGTCATTTATTTGTAGATATTTGGCAGTCGTTACGGGTAAGTTACCCGTAAGTCTGACTGACAACCAGTCTTACCAAACCGTATCGTATTACCCAGTGGGTTTATAAAAGAAATATTGAGATCACCAGATAATAAATAATATGATTTTTTATATTATTAATAAAAAAACTTAATTTTATTTTTCACCTTTTTGTGTTTTGTTTTTTGTTAAATTCGGTTTTATTTTTTGTAAAAAGTTCCCAACATATTTGAGAAAAGGCTAAGCAGAATGATGATGTGCTTACCCCTCACAGCGACACAGCGTACCGGCGTGATGTTATATTATGAACTGGTGTATACAATGGACAGACTGACATGAGATTTCAGCAATCCCAGACCATTTGCTATCATATTTTGTTGAGGAGTTCCGTTGCCTTTCTCCAAAGTTCTTCATCAGATCTTCATCAATGGGACGACTCCAAGAAAGTACTCTTTCAAAAACTACTCAAGTTTTCCAAGTGGCATGTCAAAATTGTGTTCGAAGCATTTTATTTATTATTTTAAAATAAATAGCTTGTGAGCATTAAAACAACCCGTACAATTTTATTGCTTAGTTTTCTAGAGCTGTATACACTTTGAAATTATTAAAATAGGTACTCTAGGTATAACACAAAAAATTAATTAATCTATAAAACGTAATCGATATCATTTGTCGATAATTTGTAGCGCATCCCTATCAGACTAGCGCATCTACCGGGTAATAGCTGAATTAATTGATTATATTTGAGTTATTTCTGTTCATGGCTAGATGGGGCTACAGACGCACGAGATGAAAATATTTGTATGACAAACATCCCAATGCCCGCTATATACATGTAAATGAAATAAAAATAAATAAATAAATTAAATACGGACTGATGTCGCATCTGGGTCCCGCTACTTACCCTTTTTTTTTTTTTTCTCTAAAGATACTATTGGTGGTTTTGGTGGCTCCCGCTCTACAAAAACATATTTATATCTTTTGGTTGACCATTTCACAAGATATGCCTACATTTTAACATCAAAAACCCAAAACGCAAATGATTTTATAAAACTTGTAAAAAACGTTTTAACTGAAAATAAAATTGAAATGATTCTGTCAGACCAATACCCAGGCATAAATTCAAAAGAATTCAAATGTTTTTTAAAAAAAGAGAACATACCTATTATCTACACAGCAGTAAATGCACCTTTTTCAAATGGTTTAAATGAACGATTAAATCAAACACTAGTTAATATTAGATAAGATGTAAAATTAATGAAAAGAAAGATAAAATGGCTTGGACCACAATCGCTCATGAATGTACCCAGAAATATAATGAAACGGAACACACAGTGACAGGATTCTCTCCAATATATTTATTGCAAGGAAAAATAATTAATATCTTACCAGATGAATTAAAATAACAAAAAACACAAAATGATTTATTACAAGACAGAAAGATAGCTTTAGAAAGAAGTATAAGATCACACAAATACAATAAGCGACAATTTGATAAAAACAGAATAAATTGTCAGTTAAAAGTAGGTGATTCAGTATACGTGGAAAATGGCAACCGATTAAATAGAAAAAAATTAGACGAAGTCAAAATTGGACCTTATAAAATATTAGAAAAATTATCAGACTCCATTTATAAGATAGATACGGGTTACAAAAAGTTACAATCGAATTATTTTCACATTACTAAAATTATACCAGTACCTGAGTAATTTTTGTAAAGTTGGGGGGGGAGATGTAAATGAAGCTCTCTTATTCTTCATTTAATTTGAATTTCCCGCGCATTCACTTGGACTGTATACGTTATCTGTGTTGACGACAGCCCTGCACTATAGTCAATCTATGATTGGCAAAAATCTCTTTGGATTGATAGAAAAATATGTGAACACGTTTTTAAGGACATATTTTACAAAGTATAGAAAAACTATTGAAGCAATAGCTTTTAATGTTGTTTCTCCTTACAGAGCAATAGCATAAAGCAGTTGTTTTATTAACTAACATATTACATACATATGTCTTAAATCTCTTTGGATGAAATGAACCAAACCCAGTTTAAATACAAATTATGATCATCAAATTCACAAAACGAGGATAAATACGTACCAGGATCATTTACATTATAAGGAAAAAAACTATAAATATCATGGTTATTATGAATAACATTTCATATTAATTTTTAAACATTTGTTATCAGTAGCTGACTCACGAATGACTCCTTCAAAGCATTTTGTATGTCTATTAGCTCTATTTATAAAAATGACAAGACTTAATTCATCAAAAAAATAAAAATAAATAAAGCTTTAACCATTAAGGTTTTATGCAGTGTAACGCTGCATTACTGGTACTAATTAGGTAATGGAGTTCAGATAGGCAGTCGCTCCATGTAAAATACTGGTATTCAGCTGCATCCGGGTAGACTGGAAGCCGACCCGGCCATAGTTAGGAAAAGGTTATGCAAACCGCAAATGCATGCAACAGCAGATTTTATTTAGGTTTTTATTATTGTAGAATTTGGTATTAAGTTAGGACTGACTAGAACTGAACAGAAACTGATTAACCTCTCTGCCTGCATACCTCCGAACGATTTTTTTTTTGTAATAAAAAAATAAACTTATATTTGCAGTTTTTAGGATTCCGTAGTCAACATGGAACCCTTATATTTTCTCCATGTCCGTCTGACCGTCCGTCCGCACTATATCTCAAAGTACCTATCAATCTTTCTAGTAATAAGACTCTTTGATATATAGTGCGGACCATAGAAATATAAAAAAAACAGATATTTATGGTGCGGGCGTACAGCTACAGATAGACGGAGGACATGGGGAACCTACATTGTTGTCGACGGAAGCCTAAAAACTAGTGAAAGCTTATTTATTTACCTTATTTAATTGCAGGTAGCTACGATGACGCGGTAAACTTCATACAATATCTGAACAACAAGAGAAAGCGCGAAGCAGAGGTTTCTTCGGATGAGAGGGAGACGGAGGCACCTTCATCTAAAAATAAGCCGTCTCAGCACCACTTTGGGAAACCTAAATTAATTCTTCCACCAGACTACGACCCAGCTTTCCCTAGATGGTCATTAAAGTATCCTAAGTCTAATTACAAGGGACGGAAAGACCTTGTAGAACTACGGCTAGGAATACAGAATACCGGTATTTTTGTGAATCGTCTCGGATATGATAAATGTTTTGAAGAATCAGACAATGACAATTCTTTGGCTAGAAATTTAATGATGGAAATTTTTAGCGAAAGTGCATTGCAAGTTTGCACTTTAACAGGAAAAGCTTTTGCTCATGATGGCGACGGGTCTGAAAATAGGCCTGGATTATATGTCCATGGTGTAAACACACTAGTGGATATAGTTATGCGCAATGGATTCAAAGACGGCGATGAAACAAGTATTAGAAACTGTCTTAGTTCAAAGCTTTATAGTTTGAGACGCAAAAACAAATGAATAAATAAATAATTAAGCCATAATATGTTTCGTGCAAACTATATAATTATAAACATTATTCTAATCATTTATGGTTCAGTTCTTTTTACAGTTAGTGTTATTTTTAATTTTAAATATTGTTAATTTTGACTTTATGGTATGGTATGAGTATTATTGGTTTGTTAGTATTTATATAGAATATTATTATCTAATGAATGAAGTCCTTGATACCCGTAGTTGATCACCGATAATTATTCCACTCTCTTCAATACAGAGAAAGTCTACGTACCTGCTGTGGGAAAATTACATACTGTCTGATTTCAACCCGTTTGTAATATTCTATATACATATAATATAATCAAGACAGTATGACATAAATACCGTTCAAAATCAAATTCTACTTTTGTTTCGTCGTAGTCAGGTAAAAATTAGGTAAACTGATTCTGAACGTAATTCTCATTTTTAGCGTTGTTTCAGAAGCGAGATATTACTAAAAATATATTTTATTTGTCCTTTTGAAGATAAATAATTTGGATCTAATTCTCAAAATAAGTAAGTTGTGTTGATTATATAATATTTAGTTTGTAAAACATTTCAATACATCAATCATCACATAATTCAATAAAACATTTTACTCATAATTGTAAATAATAACGCAGGGTTTGCACAATAAACTGTTTGTATTGCTTGTCAACACGTTGTAAATACAACGAATTTACACAACTTTACACACTGCAGTTTTAAATACGTATGAGTTTGTGAAGCGATATTGTGATATTAGATACAAATGAATATAAAATATTCAGACCACACAAAACGAACCAGTTCCATTTATTTTATTTTTAACAATAACAATAATTCGTAGCACAAATCAAATTCCACGAATTAATTATTTTATTTTTTAAACATAACATTTCGCCTGTAATACCAGAAGGGTTAGAGCAGAGGTGTACCTTACAGTACACCCGTATTTTGCATTTACGTTTAGGTCCCATGTAATACCCGTGTCACGCCCAGGTGGACTAGGCGGGTGGACCACGGGCAATAAACGCTTCTAAAAACCCAATAGCACTTTTAACCCCAATCCGGGATTGAACCCAGTATCTCTTGCTCAGAAGTCGCGCTTGCGACCACGAGACCAATGGTGCAGTTAATACAAACAAATATTGTTGTAGTGTTTTAAGTAATGAATTTTTGTAGGGTTCCGTACCTCGAAAGAACAAAACGGTACCCTTATAGGATCACTTTGTTGTCCGTCCGTCTGTCTGTCTGTCAAGACCATTTTTCTCAAGAACGCATGGAGGTATCAAGCTGAAATTTATATCAAATACTCAGGCCTACTGTTCCTTAAAGCTGGAAAAAAAACAACTCTTTAGCCAACGCAATCAAAAGATACAGACGTTTTTGCCGCAAATTCTCGACACTCGCAAGGGGATCAAAACCTATAGGGTACTCCCGTAAACTCAGAATCTTAAAATTTGGTACGAAGCAACGTCTTATAGCACAGATAAAGAAAAAATGGCAAAAACTGTAAATTTTTAGTTACATCATTATAATACAAATATTTTAAATAACTTTAAACGATGTTTGTACGGAACCCACGGTGCGCGAGTCCGACTCGCACTTGGCCGGTTTTTTATTTTAGTGAATGTGGCATACTAACGTAGTTTTAAGGCCTTTGTTACTAATATTTATGGACAGTTAATTGATCTGAAATAAATGTATTTTTTAATTTATTGTATTCATTGACAAAGTTACTTATTTAGTCCCGAGACGGGGTTTGGCGCCCGTAACGTAATAAGGGCGCTAATAGTACGGGGGTCTAAATAAGTAATTTACCCGAGGTAAACACTGTGCTTTTCATTACGAATACGAGGAAAGTAAAAATAACAACATAAATTATTAGAGCAAAGAAAAAATGAGTGTTGATCGAATTGTCACTTTCCTGCTTATTATTTTTTTTTTGTAGTGGTCGTCCAGCTAAACAGCCAGTATTTTTCATGTTCGTCATAAAAAAAATGGCAAAGATTTAGCCGAAATCTATGTTATTTTAGAGAAATAGTTAAAACTAAATTATATTAAAGTCATAAAAATAATAACATTCTTAAGTTAACTTTACGTTATTTTAATTTTAATTGCGCTGTAATTTAGGGGCTGTATAAAAAGTTAGAACATGCCTCAATAGAAATGTTAAAATAGAACTAGTTTTTTTTGGCAGCTGTCAGTTGAAAGCCATTCACCCTAGGGCTGCAAAGCATAACTTTCAACCCTCTCATCAGGCTTGTTATGACCTACTTTCAGAGCCAATGTAACCAAACACATTACTTTTCATTACTCATAAGTAATGAAAAGTAACGTGTATGGTTACTCATAAGTAATGAAAAGTAATGTGTTTGGTTACATTGGTTTGAAAACTCAAACTGATTGATTGTGATACATTCACCTGTGACCAAGTCCAGCAAGTTTAAAAAAAAACTATGATTCTGTTAAATATTTCAGAATATACGTAAATGTGTTGAGCAAGCCGAGCGATTCACATTATTTGATTTATTTATCTACGTAAATCTACCATTACATAACCCAATGGGATAAATGTAATCCTAATTTATTATATTCAATTGTAAAACAGGCTGGTGTCCGCAACTCCACGTCAAAAGCGCGTATTTTGCATATGGAAAAAATTGTAACAATATTCTAAGAACAAACAAAGTATTCCTTGTGAATTTATCCAGAGAACAATAGATTAAGTCCGTCTTTGAGTTTGAGCGTGCAGAGTGTAGGTACGCGTCAGAGGCGCCTCCATCAAAAGGTTGATGCAATTTTGCCGGTACGCTATTGGTCTGTCAGTCTGTATACGTCACGAAATTTTATACCATCGCGCACAAAAGTTTTCCGAAATTGTTTTACATAGCAATTGAGAAAAACAATGTATGAAACGGAGCGTAGAGGCAACAAAATGTTATGAGTCGACAGTGAAAAGAATTGTACCTACACATTTACAATACACACACAAAACATGTTTTATGGTATTTAATGATATTATCTATATCTTCTATACATATAATAAATCTGTAGAAAAATCTTTTTTGTACATCGAAAATATTTTAAAAAAAAATTGTCAGGTTATTAAAGTATAACCAACAGAACACATTTCTAGCATTTTTGGAATTTTTGTCTGTTTGTCTGTTTCGATGACTAAGCATCACGTCAAATTTACGAAACGAATGTAGATAACTTTTATACATAAATATTGTGCGTAACTTGGGCTATTACTTAGTCTTTGTTTCATCGTAATGGGTGCTCTCTATCAAAAGATATATGCATTTATAGTTTTCAAGAAGAACTTATCATTATGGTCAAGAATGAGAACAAGCAACGACATCTATTGAACGAATATGGTACTTATTAATAAATGCCTTCACAAGATAACTTTAAATAAGTAATGATAGCAAAAGGTACGTAGATATTAGTCTAAATGACGCTGTTTTCAAAATCTACATAGCCTAAGCCCTATAGTGTGTTTGATCGCTCTTTTTTAGCAGTTTATCTTCGTCTTCGACAGATGGCGTTATTCATTTGATGTCATTTTCTAAACCGCGGTGTTATTAAATAAACATATGTTTCATGAATAGTCAACAAATAAAGATTTACCAATTACACAGTATAAAAATACTATTTTTTTTAAACTAAATTAAAATTGGATAAAACCCACGGCATATTTTGTTTGTACCGTGTGGGAATCGGACCTGCGACACGCAGTGCTACTGTTAATCGTCCAGCCACTGCACCAAACATGTCTTTATATAGATGTGGTGAGTTGTTAGCCCTATGTGTCGAGGCCGCGGTATTTCTTTCGAACAACCCGCAGCCCCGACGGGCGTCGGTCCTTGGGAGCCCCTTCAATGTTGCTGATATCCCTTTGAGACGCGCGTGGAACACGAACGCGCCTCCATCGTCATAGAACTGACGAACGATTAACTAGCCCGTTACTCACCGTTCACAGGCCCGCGCCTACGGTGGCCGGAAGCCATCACGTGGCCCCCGATGCCCGGAGCGTCTCCCGCGGCGGCTGGGAAGAGGGGTTGTGTCCCTCTTACGTTCACCTCTTTCGCTAGCATTACTGCTTCGCAGAAGGAGGTGACGGCGTTCCATTTCGGATTCGATGTCCCAGACTCGGTACAGGTACCTCTCGAAACAGCCTCTAATCCCCCCTTTTTTGTGGTTCGTAAATTATCAAATGACTCATCCCGCTCTGGGCGGAGCGGAAGAAAGTGTCAGATTTCTACTGACTAAAAACCACCCACGTTTCTTCTTAGCTCTTTGTGTTTCCGGGCCGTGGTATCTCTTGCGGACAACCGTCAGCCCCGGCAGACGACGGCAGCAACAATTAAGAGGCCCCAAAGGACCCCTTAATTGTTGCTGACATATCTTTGAAGCGCGCGTGGAACACGAACGCGCCAACGACAGTACCTGTCGACTATAATGTACCTGTTTCAAATTTCTTCAAGATCCTTTCGGCCGTTCTGACGTGGTTGATTAACAAACACCCATCCATCTAAACTTTAGTATTAGGCATAGTCAGTACTTTGCATTACCCTCTTCTTATTTTCTCCAGCGGCAGTAAGTTAACGCAGGGCAATGATTTAACGTACTTTTATCTAAGCGACGCATTTTAGTTTCCGACAAGCACGCGAACGAAGTCGCGGGCACAGCTAGTATTTAATATATTTTTCAATGTCAACCTACTAATAAGCAATACACGAAGACTCAAATAGTTCGAAAATAAAACAATAGGCCTACTACTATCGTGCGCGAGTGTACCCCTACGTGAACACCTCCCCCCCCCCCCCCCGCTTTCCCCTGATCGTTCTTTTTATGTGCACTTTGCCGAAAAGTCGCATCTTTATTTCATTTAGATAAGGTCCCATTAAAATAGATTGACAAATTTTAACACAGAGGGTTTAGTACGTCTAACGATGGATATACAAGCAAAACAAACGAGATTTTATTTTGACCTTACATGTTGGATAACCAAAATTTTTAATGTAAGTATTTCCTTTTTTTTTTTTTTCTAATTCGTGCTTCTTATTTTCTTTTTTACCGTTGTCCTTATTTTGGTGGTGTAAATGATTTTAAAAAATTGTCCATTTATTTTAATGGGACCTTATATTATACTGTAAAGTAGAAACGGAACCCTTCCCAGTCGTATCGCAGCGCGTAAATTCCAAATTGGGTCATATCGCCCATAGCGCCGTATAGCCTACACATATCCGTACATCGGCCTTGTATAAAGGAGCTGCGTCAAAGCGTGGAGGATACCTGTCACGGCGGCAGGCCTCAAGACAAATGGCGTCTCGGGGGAAAACTGCAAACTATAGCATTTGTAGTACTATTGTGAATCGAGCAAGGAAGGGGTTCCTGAATGAATAGGTACATTTAGAAATGTGACCCGAAAGAAGCGTCTGTTGTTATTTTCACGTATTTGTAGTTAAAACTATTGTCAGACAACGGAGAGCTTAATCTACTTTGTCCAGAAGCATGTCATTTTACTCATGTAGCAAAAAAGAGAGGTAAGAAAGGATTTACACATATATTTTTTTGAACATAACATAACATCACGCCTGTAATCCCCGAAAGGTTAGGCAGAGGTGTACCTAATAGTACATCCACACTTCGCCACCCTCATCATCAGTCTATAATGTTCCCACTGCAGGGACTCAGACCTCCTCTCTAAGAGAGGGATGGTCTTTAATCCACCACGCGGACCGTTCTAGTTTTATCTTTCTCCGTACAGTTTCCTTTTCATTGTCAGTGACAACGTCGAAAAATATGAAAAGCATTCTCTTTGAGAAGTTTTTCTACGTCTCTTGACGTCACTCTTCGTTTGACGTCACGTCAGGCAGCGGTGTGTACTGAACAAAGAGTAGATAGGTATTATATACTTATACCACACGGAAGTACTGAGTATAGAATGAGTTTATTTCGATGAATTTGAATATAATGAAGACGTCAATGACAGAAATTATTAATCATAATTACGGGCATAGTATACTAGGTAATTTTCCCTCTTATGACGACACGCCGTGCCTACGGCGCGATCGTGTTCCACGCGCTCCTCAAAGAGATGTCAGCAATATTGCAGAGCGGGCCTGCAAGGGCCGACACTTCCCTGGGCTGCGGGTTGTTCAAAAGAGATACCGCGGCCTTAAAACACAAAGGGCTAAGAAGGAACATGGGTGGTTTTTAGTCAGTAGAAATCTGGCCCTTCGTTTCCGCTCCGCCCAGAGCAGGAGGAGTCATTTGATGATTTCGGCCCCACCAAAGAAAAAATAAGGCATATTGTAGAGACCTATCCTCTGAAAATGTATCAATGCAAGGGACTTGGGACGAGTGTTCAAAATTGGAACTAACGACCTCATCTTGTGCTCTTATTACAATTTCACGAAACTATTTTCGAATTGATATCCAAAGTGGTCATTCATCCAAACCAAACCTTATCCAAAATCATTGTTCAGTACAAGGATTTTGAATAAGGTAAGGATTTTATCCAGTGGGACCATTATAAGCTTACTGCTTATTTCTTTAACACTCAAGCACAAAGTACAGTGGCGGACATAATGCCGTAGGCAGTACAGAAGGTGGGCCCGCAAGGGCCGATGCCCGTCGGGGCTGCGGGTTGTTCGCAAGAGATACCGCGGCCTGGACATGAAGGGCTAAGAAGGAACATGAGTGGTTTTTAGTCAGTAAAAGTCTGACACTCCCTTTCGCTCTGCCCAAGAGCAGGAGGGGTTATTCGATGATTTTCCACCCGCCAAAAAAAAAGGCAGTACAAAAGGCGCTGCTAGTCAAGAAAAAATGCATCAAAATGTTAAAATTAGTACATTTATTTTAGTTATATAAAACTCTACACGTCTCCTTAAATGTACAGTCACAGTCAATTTAATTAAACCATAAGTAGAGGTCACTGTGATATACATAGAAATATGTGACACTAATGTACTTAAAACTTTTTTTTAGAAAATGCGTCCAAATAACGATAACAAAACATGAAATCTCAATATTCCTGGTTCAATATATTTTTGTTTTGACAAAAACCATCGCGATTAACTCTTTTTTGCTGCGATATATTTTCATTTTGTTCTGCTTGCTCATTTTTCTCGGAACAGCCAATATTGGCTGATACAAGATGATACAAAATAGCGGTGTATAACAATAGGAGTATCAAGTGAAGTAAACTTTATCTCTGCAATAAACTTGTACGGTGAGCTAGGGTCTGTGCTCACCCGGGCACGTTTAACTAAATTGGTACAACACAATATTACTACATATTGTGCTTTGTGCTTTAGAATGTACAATTTCGAGCATTACATTTATAAACTAGTTGGTATCTAATTTGTTACTGACAGGTTGACAACCTAAACACAAAAAATTTGGCGGCGAATTTTAAGGAAACACTTTGTTTGGCTGAAAAGCTGTAGGTAAGCCAGCTGAAAAGATGGTGATGACTAGAAATGCTTCAGTCGATCAACTCAGCAGTCCACTGCTGGACACACAACACCAAGTCCTCCACTTTTCTCATCAATCTTGTTCCGTCGACGTCCAGCCAACCAGTTAACGTCAAGCAGACGGCACGGTTGGCGCCGTGGCTGAGCGATTGGACTGCTGCGCTGCGTGTCGCGGGTTCGATCCCCGCACGAAACAAATATTTGTATGGCCTACAGATAGTTGTTTCGGGTCTGGGTGTTCTGTGTATGTGAGTTTAAATGTTTGTAACGCACCCACGATACAAGAGAAATTCCTAGTGTGGGGCAACGTTTTTTAAAAAAACAAAAAAAATGTTTACTTTCAAAAATATGTCGTTGAAAATGAATTCCCTGGACAATAATTTATCATCACTACATATTATTATTATAAAACAAAGTCCTCAGCGAGCGTCCATCTGTCTGTCTGATCGCGATTAACTCAAAAACCATTGCACTGATTTTCATGTTGTTTTCTCCAATGGATAGAGTGGTTCTCGAGGAAGGTTTAAATATAATTTGACCGATATCCACTTGGGTGAAGCCGTGGGCATCAGCTAGATAAAGATAAAGATAAAGATAAAGATATTATTTATTGCGTAACTGTGTACATTAAGTTCTTATTAGTAAACATTACATTTTTGGTTTCAACAGTTTACCCAAGTCGGATATGCAATATTATTCATAAAAAAGGAAAAAAATACATACACACGAATAGAGAACCTCCTCCTTTTTGGAAGTCGATAAAAAATTAGGATCTCACATACTACATAAATTTTTTCTATCAAAAAACTCTTGCAGATTATAAAGTACATTATTAATTAACATATTTTTCAATTTATTTTTAAACATATTTCCATTTAATTGCTTAATTGCCGGCGGTAAATGATTGTACACACGAATAGCCGTAACATAGGTACTTTTATAATACATCATATTGTTGATAACTGGTAAATTTATGTCATACTTATATTGTTTCCGAATGTTTTTTTTAGAATTTGATTTTAAATTAAAATATTGCATATTGTTTTTAACAAATAAACATATTTCGAGTATGTAAATACCAGTCAGTGTCAGGAAACCCTCCGTTTTGAACACATCTCTCAATGATTCGGTACTATGCATGTTATATATTGTTCTAAGACATTTCTTTTGGAGAATGAATGTGGATTGTACATTTGTCGAGTTCCCCCAATATATGACACCGTAAGTTAACAGTGGGTACACATTTCCAAAATAAGCATTTCTCGTAACACTTGGATTTGTAGTTTCTGCCAGAACTGACAATGCGTAGCAAGCACTGGATATTCTTTTATTAATCTTATCAATATGTGCCTTCCAGTTTAAATGTTGATCTATTGTAACTCCTAAGAAATTTGTGTCTTTTACTTCTTCAACTGCTGTATCAGACATGGTTATATTTAATTTAGTAGGTTTACTTTTATAATTTCTAAATTGAATCAATTTTGTTTTTGCGACATTGACTTTTAAATTTATGGACTGCAACCAATCAGTCACAGTTATTAATGTTCTATTTATTTCAGTTTCGTAAATGAGGTCATTGGAGTATTCATTTGAAATAAATATAGTTGCATCGTCAGCATACATTACGCAAAGATGGCCTATTATATTTGGAAGCTCGTTGATATACAATAAGAAAAAGGGAGGTCCCAATATACTGCCTTGCGGTACGCCTAGTATTACGGATTCAAATTTAGATGTCACTACCTCCACCATTTTTGTACGCTCATTATATACCTCAATGACAGTGCCTTGCATTCTATTATTTAAGTAATTCTCAATCAATTTAAGTGCTATACCTCTTATTCCTATACCTTCTAATTTATCGAGCAAAATGTCATACTTTACACAGTCAAAAGCTTTTGACATATCAATGAAAAGAGCAGCACATTGTTTTTTATCATTTATTTTATCCCAAATGGAATTGAATAATTTGTATAGTCCGACATCAAGTAAGCGTCACCTGATCTCAGCCTTATTCCTTGAATTCCGTATGCTTAGATGTCGCGACAGCGTGTAGCGTCCCTGTACAATAAGACATGTACTGTTCAGTGTTTAGCTGTGTTCATGCAAGTATATTATTACCTAGCTGTTGTGTTTTGTTATAGACTACAAACTACAGACAAACAGTACAAGAACTTATTTCACATTTGAACATTGTTCTGTATATACAATATGAGCAGGGTTTTCCCTGACCGAATATAAAGAGCACGAGTGTGACAGTTGATCATGAGGCCCTGGGTTCGATTCCCGGGTCGGTCAAAGTGTTATTGGGTTTTTCATCAGGAATTTGCCACGGAGTCTAGATTTGTACCCGGTTGATGGCAATAGGCTCGCCCCCTATTACGTGGGACTTAAACATAACTAGTGAAATGTGGTTGTACTATTAGGTACACCTCTCCCTATCCCTTCGGGGATTACAGGCGTGATGTTATGTGTTGTGTTAAATAATGGTCCAAAATATTAATATCGTATGATCAGTGAGTTAACCGATGATTTCCCGCCGGACCGACCACGGGCAATTGAGTGATGATATATCACAGTAATGAACAATGACATTGGCCTGTATGGTATCTCGAATAATGTAACATAATGTGATAATATTATGAAGATAAAGAATAACCACATGTTGGTCGGTCAAAATATTTATAACATACTAGCTGTTGCCTGCAACTTCGCGCGCTACAACTCGAAAATTATCCCACGGAAAGATACAATTGAGATAAAAACTATCCTATGTGTTAATCCAGGTTATAAACTATCTATGTACCAAATTTTATTCAAATCCGTTCAGTAGTTTTTGCGTGAAAGAGTAACAAACATACTCACCAACTTTCGCCTTTATAATATTAGTGTGATTTCTTTTACAAAAGAGTACTTTATAATTATGTATTTGTGGTCATTTAAAAGGAACACCAAAAAACTTCAATTTGTAACAACCAGGGTAAAAGAGGACCTTGTCTTCTCAAAATTAATATTATACCAAGTGGTTGCCTAAAATCCGACTATAAAAATCTCCAATTGTCGCGTGCCATAGGATGTCTCATAGTAACGAGAAAGGTAGTCGCACCCAATCATCTGCCTAGCATTTTCATAACTATGTTGTGATCGGCTTCCTGCCGTACTAGGAGCAGCTGAATATCAGCATGTTTCATGGAGTGATTGCCTATACAGGGCAATATTGTAGCACTTGGTAAGACTGGATGTCACACTTTCGGGCCACTGTCTGCGATGAAGTGTCAAAGTTTTACGAATGATAGCCGGCGCCAATTCTGAGACACGGAAGAAACTTCGCATGTTATTCATTCATCTATCTACGGACGATACGATACGGCCGGAATGGTCATCTATCTACGAACTGACCTCGGCAAGCCCAGCTAAATCTGAAAATCGACCCGGTTGGCCGTTATTATTTAACTACGAGCCTAATATTCTTCCTATAATTTCAAGCGGATAGGAAATGTTATTTATAAATTCTCCGCCATAAATCCAACATTGTTTTTCAGGAACACAAATTAAATTAGCACATTACCCGACGTCACCGCTAATCAACGCGCTGACGTCGCGACGTCGACGTAATGACAAAGTTGCTCCGCGCTCTCAGCTCTCAGCTCGAAGGTGCGTCAAAGCGGAGCGAGCAAAGAGCGGGAACTCGATTTAAGTTGACGACCGACGGATCACGATGTACCAGAGACACAGTCACACCGAAGGGTATCAAAGAGAAGGAATTTGTGATGCTTTTGTTTTATGTGTGTAAACCTATTCATCATCTGCCTTTTCCAAACTATGTAGTGGTCAGCTTTCAATCTCACGGAATTAAGTTTGTAACTTAGACCAACTGCCTATCGGTCTAAGTACCAAACAAGGGAATTTCGTATTTCACAAAATCAAAATCAAAATTATGAAAAAGACAGTTTCGTATTACCCAGTAGATGGGTAATACGAAACTGTCTTTTTCATAACAAGAATAAAGGAGAACCAGAATTGATATATTCTATACTAGAATGTGCCAGCGGCTTCGCCCGCGTTGAGTTCGATAATTGTCCCACGGAATAATACTACCGGGATAAGAAGTATCCTATGTGTTAATCCAGGTTATAAACTATCTGTGTTCTATATTTCATTCACATCCCTTCAGTAGTTTTTGCGTGAAAGAGTAACAAACATCCAACCATCCATCCATCTATCCATCCATACATCCTCACAAACTTTCGCATTTATAATATACTAGCTGATGCCCGCGGCTTCACCCGCGTGGATGTCGGTCGAATTATATACTAAAACCTTCCTCTTGAATCACTCTATCTATTAAAAACCGCATCAAAATCCGTTGTGTAGTTTTAAAGATTTAAGCATACATAGGGATATAGGCTGTCCCTTTATCCCTATGTATGCTTAAATATTTTAGAAAGCGACTTTGTTTTATACTATGTAGTGAAGTAGGATTTCAAGTAACAGTTTGGTAATGTGATTCAGTTGTTTTCTTCTTTTCTTTGCTGGGATTCAGCTTCAGATCTAACTGATTGACTTTGAATGTGTTTACCATGTTATGAGCAATTTCTATAGCCCAGTATTCTTATCAAGATGATCTTCTCCTTATCGTGTCGGCAGTAAGGTCTAACGATCCAACACACCCTATTGTCAGAGTTTCTAAACCGCCTCAAGCCTGACATGGTTCACTACGAGTCAAACGATGTCTTCATCAAACAATCAGAATTTAATGATACAAGCCAGCAATGTCCTAGCCAAACTGGAAACAACTTCTACAAAGTATGCTTCCCGTGGGAATCGAACTAACGACCACCGGGTCACAAGGCAAACGCGGAAACCATTTGACTACGGAGACAGTTAAAGAAGAAGATCAAGATAATTAAGTTTGCCAAAAGACACCTTCTTTCCATGTGAATAGGTACTCTATTACCTTAAAGATTTTTTTCTTTCGCTATGTGCATAAAAAGAGGAGCTCGTGGCTTAATAAGAACTGCCCCTCGGGTCGATCTTTAGGTAAAGCTGTACTTGCCTAGGTCGGTCTGTGGGTGGGTGACCGCCCAACATACTGAGTTTCCTCCGTGCCTCGGAAAGCACGTTAAGCTGTTGGTCCGGACTACCATACGACAACATAACAACATACTATATATGTATATAGAGCTTTAGCAGTCGTTACAGGTGACTACCTGTCAGAATTTTAGGTCACTAGTCAGTGACCTGAAATTCTAAATCTATTCTAATTCTGAAATCCAGTCTTACCAAAGAGTATCGTATTACCTAGTATTAACTGGGTTGTGGAGGTCAGATAGGCAGTCGCTCCATGTAAAATACTGGTACTCAGCTGCATCCGGTTAGACTGGAAGCCGACCCCAACATAGTTGGGAAAAGGCTAGGCAGATGATGATGCTATGTGCATAAAATAAATTCGAAAGTAAGTTCGCTACAGTGTACAAGACAGTAAGATTTATCTTATAATCTAGTTATTAGTAGAGTTAAGAGAAAATGAAGTACCGTCCTTTCTCCCGAGGATTAACAGTCGCAGCTCTCTGCCGAGCCCCTTTGTCCACCGGCGTTAGCACCTCGCTGTTATTACCGCAGATAGAACTAAATAGGTGGCGAATGGAAGCAGCTGAAATATTTCAGGGAATTATGTTTTATGCCTTTTAAATAGCGGGCTTTTGTCGGTTGTAACTCTTGTTCCGTCTTCTGTTAGAATTTTCGGCTTTTATATACTTAACTATGTTCTAGATTGTGTGGTGTATCTTGTAGTGGACTGTATCTTGCTAGTACCTAGATATAACTTTTGCTGTATTTTCAAAGACCCGTTTACACTTTTTGCTAGTGTGGCATTTTGCGGATGTGGCATTTTGCGAATGTGGCTTTTTGCGAATGTGGCATTTTGAGAATGTGTCAATTTACTTTATTAAGTAGGATGTGCAAAGGGAGTCTGCAAAATTGACATTTTAACCATTTTTGCTTAGATCACAGTCATCAGTTTCAGGTTTTATGTTGATCAAAATATTATTATGGTTTTACTAAAATGGAACACTAGCTTTTGCCCGCGGCTTCGCCTGCGCGGATGTCGGAAAATATCCCAACTATTTTTTTTTAACAACCGACTTCAGAAGCTGATTTTTCTTCTAAAGTTTATTTTTCACTTTTTTGTTTTTATTTTTCAGTTTTTAGTGGTTCACATGTGCTTACCCCTGCACGGCGTACCGGCATGATGTTATATTATGAACTGGTGTAAACAATAGACAGACATGAGATTTCAGCAATCCCAGTCCATTTGCTATCATTTATTGAGGAGTTCCGTTGCCTATCTCCGAAGTTCTTCATCAGATCTTCACCAAATTGAAATGAAACCACTCCGGGAGAGTACTCTTCACAAAACAATCGAAATCGCTTTAAGTGAGCCTATAAAATTTGAAGAGTTCTCTCTATTTCTCCAGGATACCATCATCAGATCCTGATTTTATGATCATGGGACCATCTGGAAAGTATGCCCTCTCAACCAAAAAACAATCCAAATTGGTCCAGCCATCTTCGAGTAATCGGGGAACATACAACATTGCGCTTACGACCAAATACGTGGTTACAGAATTATAATTATTATTAAAAAACTCATTAAATATGATATTTTGCATTATATTTTATTTTGAGCCACAATGTAACAATCCCTACACAGTTTAAATCAGGTTGGTTTCGTTAGCAGTCATCAAGCGGCGAGTTTGACTGCAAGCGGCGAGTTTGTGACACAATAGCACAGTAGAACTTTGTCGCCTGGTTGTGCTATGTGTACTGAATACAGCCGCAAGTGAACAATGTATGTCTGCACTAAATGTACTGTTCGAGCTACGTACTACAGCTATGTCTATATGAAACATTTTAGCTAACTTGCATTTAAAACTGCGATTGGTTTTACTGTACTTTTTGTGAATAAAGTTCTATCAAACCAACTTCGGACATCGCGGGCGTTACTGTCCGATATTACATTACATTTGTCCGAGACCGGTACACAATCGCAATAAATGTCTCTACCGGTTTGATGGAATCTTAGATGCTGCACTCATTTCAAGATTATTCCAAAAAAAAATGCGCCACTTTCACTACTGATACTGTTAGCTTGTGTTATCCCAGTGTTGGGCAAAGGCCTCCCGCCAAATTTTTCCAATTACGTCTTCTTCTTAGATCACAATGATATTGCATTAGAATCATTATTACTTTAGCTTGAGCCTTTCTTTTTTGGAGAGTGGGAAATGACTCCTCCCTTCTCTGGGCAGAGTGGTAGGGAGTGTCAGACTTCTACTGACTAAAAACCACCGATGTTTCTTCTTAGCCATTTATGTCGAGGCCGTGGTTTCTCTTTCGAACAACCCGCAGCCCTGACGGGCCTTTTTTTTTTGGGGGTTGGGAAATCATCAAATAACCCCTCCCGCTCTGGGCCGAGCGAAAGGGAGTGTCCGACTTCTACTGACTAATAACCACCCATGTTCCTTCTTAGCCATTTGTGTCGAGGCCGCGGTTTCTCTTGTGAACAACCCGCAGCCCCGACGGGCACCCGCAGCCCCGACGGTAGTTGAGATTACAAAATTATTGCACTTTTGTTTTCGATGCAAATGCAATTTCAAGTAACAACCGAGCTAAAATAACAATCGAGTTTTTTCCCTCACATTCTCATACTTGGTATCAGGAGTTACCTACTTGTTAGGTTTTTGAGGAAAACTGATCGCAAAATATCTATACGAAAACATTCTCTTATATTTTTGCAAGCTTAACATGTGATGTTCAGCAATATTTCTAATCTACAATCTATCCTCAGGGCGCATCTATGATTTACAACGAGCTGCGTTAACTGTATAAAAATATTAAAAGAATATCTTCTTCGGTACTAGGCGCAAAGAAAAAAATTGGAGCTAAATGATTCTGAAGATGTTGAGGCAAGATAAAGCGCTTGAAGCACGCGCTGTGCCGGATATTGCGTGTGATGGAAAAGCGCTTTATGCTGGAGGTAATTGAAAAAGCATGATGCATTAAAATTGAAATTACTTAACATGAAACGGTATATTATTGACTCATTAAACTATTAAATAATTTATTACAAAAATACTTTACTTTTATATGCCAAAGTACAAAATAAGTACATTTATTTAGAAGTTTTCATCCATTACATGCTAACAACTCCCATGTGCAAAACAAATTATTTTCCACTGCGACCCCTAAGTACCTACTTAATATTATCTGGAGCCGTCTCCTCCGCAATCTTATGCTCTTCATCATATACCGTTAGTACGCGTCCCTCGGCACCGCTCGACAAACTCCGGCAATGATCGGCTGTTATCGGGAGCCCGTAATGTTTACATGGCTGCGTTAACTCTACACTTATCTGCTATCCTGGTATAACATGAAGAAAGAAAGACAATCATGAGGTGAATTGTGATGTTGTTTTAATATGTCTTTTGGGTGTGTTTTTGCCAAAAAGAATGGGGTTTCCCTGTCGTAAACTCATGGGTCCCATGTGTATTGTAAAAGGCAAGAGTTATGTCACGACAAAGATAGAATCTTTTGGTCTGCTAATAACTACAAAAAGGGTCCACAAACATGAGAAAAGTTTTGAGTGGATTTTAGATAGATGTATGATAACGATAAGGCCAGAAAGGGGTGACTTATGAGATAACGACAAAATATAAAGAATTATGGAAGAAAGAGAAAGACATGCTGTGCCAACCCTGATGGAACAAGGATAGGATAATGACGAGGGATCCAGTGTCAGTTTGTTAAACAGTACATCGCGCAATTAGTCATTTAGGCTATTTGTATGAATAAACTATTATGCAGAGAAATCCATTAATACTAGTTAAGTATTATTAAATCCACAGCTCCAACATATCGAAAATCCACATGAAACAACCTGAATATCTCCTAATGTGTTGCAAATTGATTTAAACCCCATTTGCGCGCGCTAGCCGCAGTTAGCGAACATTTATGAGCGATAAAAAGGCAATTAAATAATATCATTATAGCCGTTCAAATACTGTCATGAATTGTGTCCTCAGATATGATAGGCTATTTAGTCATTTTGGGGGTTTGGGCACCTAAATAATAAGTGGTTCATAGATAACCACATTTTCAGTGTCAGTCAAAGATTTATTTCAGAAGGATTATAATATGCATTATTTATTATACTCTTAAATATAAATGTTGATTCCGGGGTAACCTAAATGATTTTTAAAGTCGTAAAAATTCTACCAAATTCGGGTCGCTAGTGTAGAATTGGAAAATTAAGTTATTAAATGTTCTGTTCTAGTTTAGCTTATGTTTTTAAGGTTCTAGTTTAGTCTATTTAGGACCTATTGTCCACACTGCAACTCAAAAATAACTTAACTTAAAAAATGTTAACGACGCAAAGCTGTTCATCAACATATTTTTCATTTTCCTCGTGACGTCACATTTTCCACTAAGTCACCACTCTTTGATCTCCGTGGAAAAATTCAAGTCTCATTTATTATTCGCAGCAACAGTTACTCCTTAATATACACTCTAAAGCCCTCCTCGGGGAAGCGCCAACTATCCGGGGCACACTTTAAAATCTCGGAGGCTCATATTTATTTCATAATGCCACAGACATGAGCATGAATCACTTACTGATAAAATGGCTGATAGCTGGTTTATAAATGTTGAAGGGTTTATTTATTCTGTTTTAAATTTTTATACAGTTTTGTCGTGGATGAGTTAGTTTGTCAATGAGAAGAGATTTAGATAAACTGACTTAGATTTTGTAAAAAGACCGAAAACTTCAACATTTGATTGATAAAATAAAAACTAATAAAAACCACTGAGACGACAAATGGGAGGGATATAATTATGGCAGATGTAAATATGCTTTGCTGACCTTGATCGAATTAGGATTAAAAGGTTTTTCAACTAGGCAATAATTACTTGTACGAAAATGGTGTCAAAAAATTAAACATCGATATATGAGATCAAAATCAAAGGCTACCCAAGATTGTAGAACCCCATTCAAATTCTATAAAAACAAACAAAATAGGTCCCAAACAACAAAATCCCATCCTTCACGTCTGCTAACCCGAGTTTAAGCCAACTGTGCACGAACATGGCACTGCGACAGACAATTAATCGCGTTCAGCTAATCCCAAGTTATCCCAGAACATGCTTATTTTGCTCCTCTTACAAATAAACATAGCTTTTTACTGTACTTGAAAATGTATGAAAAAAAAAATAAAGATTTGGGAGACTGTACGATTTTTGTAGCTGAATGAATAGGTTGATTTTGGCATAAAAATAACATTACAATAGATAATTACTAAAAGCCTTTTGCTGCAATTACAGAGCACAAGATCAAATGTGAATTCAAATTCAAAACTAACAGATTTCATGCTGGCTTTTTCTTTGAGGAATTTCTCAGTACCAACCACTGAGTTCAGATTTGTGTCCAGTTGGTGGCAATTGGATCATCCACTAACACATGAAACTTTCCTTTAATCATGACCAGCAAAATGTGGATATTCTACTAGAAATAACTCAGTCTAAGCCCGTGCTTAAAATACAGTGTCCTCGCATTAGACTTGATTCGGAGAGCACACGAACACAACTCATGTAGCTGATCGCATGGAAAGGTTGCTGGATGGAACCCAATTCATCATTAGTTACACTGTGGGAATCCTTCGGATTGGCTCGGGTTTTACCAAAAAAACTGGCCAAA
Organism: Diarsia brunnea; assembly: GCA_949774965.1. Taxonomy (NCBI): domain Eukaryota; kingdom Metazoa; phylum Arthropoda; class Insecta; order Lepidoptera; family Noctuidae; genus Diarsia; species Diarsia brunnea. Next base: position 449,171 of record OX459016.1, on the reverse strand, counting down.
TGCAAGTCGGACTTGCACAGGAAGGGTTCCGTATCATTGTAGTAGATATTGAGAGTTTTTCCATGTTATTTTAGCACCATAGACTTCTTATAGGTTTTCCTGTAATCTATAAGTGTTGAACTAATTTCTGTATTTTTTTTTCAGAATTTTAGGCTTAGTAGTTTCGGAGATAAAGGGGGGGGGGGTCGGACAGACAGACAAACAGACAGACACACGAGTGATCCTATAAGGGATCCGTTTTTTCCTTTTGATGTACGGAACCCTTCCCTGCCCGTCGGGGCTGCGGGTTGTTCGCAAGAGATACCGCGGCCTCGGCATGAAGGGCTAAGAAGGAACATGGGTGGTTTTTAGTCAGTAGAAGTCTGACACTCCCTTTCGCTCTGCCCAAGAGCGGGAGGGGTTATTTGATGATTTCCCACCCCCAAAAAAAAAAAAAGATAAGGAACCCTAAAAGGTGTACGTAACTTAACAAAATAAGTTTGATAATTGTCGGCAAAATGGTAACTATGTATTACAACACTTTGTTAGATCGTAACATCAGCTTCGAAGATTTCTTGACTAGGTGATTTAGGGACTAGGTATCTGTCAAGAAATCTAAAAATAAACGAAAAATTCAAAGTTTTATTAAAATTACTTTTAAAACTGATGGTCTTAACATGGGGTATCTTATTACCCAGTAGTACAAACTGGGTTGTGGAGGTCAGATAAACAGAAGCTTCATGTAAGATCCTGGCATTCCGACTCAATAAAGTTTACAAATTAAAACGGATAATTATGGCTTTTAGAACTGGTAACGTATTCTAACTATAAATCTCAATGATGGAATATACTCGTATTAAACCATCTTTCAATTTTAAGTTAAGTATGTGTTTGAATTCTATTCCGGGCACATTTCACACAACAACCAAAACACACATACAATAGTATCTTCGTCGTGTAAGACCAAGATGTCAGGCCTTTGTCACTCGACATACAGTATCACGCTAAGGCATTCTGAAGGTGTACTTAATTTCCTCACAACACCTATTTCTAAATTTGGAACACCTCATCAGGAATGCACATCGACCTCTTTGCTTCGGCCAGTCGTTGGCCTAAAAAAAGTATATAGCATTCAAAATTCTAAAGAGGAACTCAAGAATTTAAGCACTGACTTTAAGAGACTTGCTGAGTACCAAGTGGCCACTTAAAATAGTATTTCATTGTATAAATAAATCAGAACTAGCATAACCCATTTGATTTACATTTTAGTAAAATAAAAGTTGCTTATGTGGTGATAAACACTTACAGACAGACAGTCCAACCTTATTTATCCGTTTCGACATTAATGTATAAGCCGACGGTCCTCAGTCCACCGTGGACCAGTCGCTGGGGCCGCATGAATAATACACCGATTCACATTCGCTAATTCAATGATGTATCGAACGCCCTTCCAATTACACCAGAGGTCAGACAGTCGGAGGTCGTGTGTCGTCAGAGAGGGCACTAGTAGCGTTACGATCCATGTACCTTATAACAGCCAATTATGTTCATGTCATTCGTAACTTGACGCATTCAGACTGATACGAGAAATGTGTAGGAACTCTGTCTGTGAGTGTGTCAGTCTGTCTGTTACCTTTCCACGCCTTACCAGCTGGACAAATTTTAACGAAATTTGTCACAGTGGAAGACCATAACCTTAGGTAGGTCATATTTTATGATGCTTTTTATTCTGATAGTACGTTGCCATGGGATCATTTTCAACCGTTAATGAGGGTAAAACCGGGGACTAAGGCTAGTTCTTAATGTGTGCGTTATTTGAGTTTTCTGTGAATGTAATGAAATTATTGAAGGTGTTAAGGTGCTTTATTATAGACATTTGAATAAGAGAAATAAATTGAACTTATTTTTGTCAAGGTGAGGTTAGGTTAAACAGGTCACATCTTTTCTTTTAATGCTAGCAGTTATTGAAATGTTTTCTTGGAAGAAAATGTAGATTCATCTAAGAATGGCTTTTATTTTGCACAGTCATGTTTGAATGGTTACAACATATTTGCGGTTGTACACGCCATAGTGTGCGCATACCTTAAAAACTAAAACGAACGGTGCGGCGCATCACTACCTCAACTACCTGCAAGGCCACTTACCTGGCAATACTGCGCGCCGCTCGTCATAGAGACGATATCCGTGAAGAATCGGCGCAAGCGTCCGTCCGTCGATTAATATTCAATAATCAATACCTTGTAAATGCAAGTTTAAATAAAAGTTGATTCAAGAAGAGGCTTTTAATGTAATCCCCTTCAGCGGTGATTGTAAAACCAGTCATCTAAATCAGACCGGACCCAGGTTGGTCGCAGCAAAGAAAACTTGCTGAGGTGGAGACACATAAATGACTCTGCACTGGAGGGTAAATGTGGTGCTATTCCTGAAACAATGGGGCACTTAGTATCGTGCCCTGCCTGTCCTGCTAGTTGTTCACTACGGGAACTGATGGACGCTGCCGAAAGCGCCAAACTAGTAGCCCAATTCTGGGCCAACACAATTTAGATTTCCATCGACACGCTAAGAAGAAGATCTAAATCAGAGTGATGTGTCAAATAGCCGTTAATTTTTAAACAGGGAAGAAAATTTTCATCTCATAAAATTCAAAAATGCGCGTTACGAGATTTTCCCCACAAGTCCTAAAAGGGCAACCCTTGAACGTACATAGCCACTATGTCTAATGGATCAAGGATTATGATAATATTGTGTGAACACCTTTACGACAATCCCATGAAAGTTTCTGAAGTGTGAACACCCCAGCGATAGTTCTACGAATAAATAAAATGTTATTTTATTACTGTTTTACTCTCTATAAATCTTTTGGCGTGATTTTTATGGGCTTCTTTATCGCCAATATACTTCACTTCGGTAAAAGCCTTGCTGGTTGTCGAGTGTCATAAAATTATTTGTTCAATTTAAATAAATAATGTGACGATGAATATTCGAAGTCTTTCAATTTTAATCTTGTGTTCTTCATGTTCAGGTTGGCGTGAATTATCGGGTAGGGTGGTATTTCAATGAAATAACACTTGTCACAACCATTTTACGACCACCGAGTACGCACACCGCAATCCAAAGTGAATTGACCGTTTTATAATATAACAGCCTCACAAGCATAGCTATTCACAAACAATCGAATCGAAACCGAATTGAATATGTCGTGTGTATATTTTGTTTTGGCATTACGAGAGCGAGCGAGGTACATTTTCGACTTATTCGACTCGGTCATCATCATCTGCCTAGCTATTTCCCAACTATGTTAGGGTCGGTTTCCAGTCTAACCGGATGCAGTATTTTACATGGAGCGACTGCCTATCTAACCACCACAATTCAGTTAATACTAGGTAATATCCTTTGATAAGACTGGTTGTCAGACTTTCAGGTCACGCGACCAACAGCTTCGACTCAGTTTTGATTCGATCGTTTGTGAATAGCTATGCTGTGCCCAGTGTTTGTTTTGACGTTAAACAAGATATTAATTGTCAGTCAAGAAAAGCGAAAGCGCTGACAATATATAATAATCAAAACGATATGGATATATGTATATACAGGGTATAAATCAACCCATCACACAGCCGTAAACCAAGCATTCTGTACATCAAACTAAGTACCCCTACGTAAAAATGTTTGCTGGGAAACCACTTTTTTTTTGAGGTCAAAAATCACATTTCACGATAAAACTCAATGTAGCACTCTTAAAACATTGTGTTAGTGGATGCTTTGAATAGTAAACGGGTCATGGAGGTAATTTAAGTAAAGTAATAACCTGAAAAACTACTATTTACAAAAACAGCTGTAAACAATTTGGAACTTTGACCCCCAATATCTCCGTAACTAGGTTCCCAGGTATAGTCTAGAACAAAAAAAATATCGCAGTGGTGGGGAGAACAAGTGACCTTCGTTTGCGTTAAGGGTACTTTTACACCCTATACTATAGCTACATGACATCTAGTATTAAAACATTGTCCAAAAAAGTTTTCATGCAAAGTACCAATGAATAAAAATATCATCTCATTTCTTTTCTAAATTACACTTTGCTAAAAACTCACGCAACTATAAATTAAATTAATTTAAAATTAGCATTTACCAGCGAACACAAATTCATTAAACGAAGTCTCCCTCATTACCATAGCAAAGCAAAATGCTCCTTATACTCGTTCTTCCAAAGCAAGCAGGCTTCCACCAACAATGATTAATGAAGACGAACGACTTTGAAGTCGCAAAGACAAAGTCGCAGAGACAACTTCACAAAGAACACAAAGACCCACAAAATATTAATGTAGGTAAACGCTGTGGAGTGTTAAAAATGACGCGCGTAAAATGACGTGAAACAGCGTCATTTGGGTAATTGCGTCACGGCGTCATAGCGTCATGGCGTCATGGAGGTATGACGGCTTAGTTGCGGTTGTAATGAGCAATTAGTTCGTTGCATGTCGCTGCGTCAGCTAATGTGGTGATATCTTGTGCTGATTGTGGGTATTAAGGGCTGGCGCAGAATTGGTCGTTGAGCTTAGTTACAAATAGTAAGTAGGTTGTCAACAACATTTCCAATTGTTCAACTAATTCTTGAGATGTGTGGTATAACTGCTGAATCAGCTGACGAAGTGCAAGTGTTTATATTGTTATTAAAATTGAAAGTTTCTGAGCAATTCAACAATAAAAATACGCCCACGAACATTTACTCTATAGCCTACGTCAAATATTTAACAATAACTAATGCTAGTTTATACAAAGAAAATGGATTACAAATCCTCTATAATATCATCTTACCTACAAGGTTGTTCAGCATAAATAGTGTACAAAAATGTTTGTACACTATTTATGCTGAAATAGTGTACAAACATTTTTCATACTAAAACCAGGCACAATATTGAGCCAAGAAAATGTGTGTATAACCACATATATCTATCATCACTAACAAGGTATTTCGGCCGACATTACACCGCTAAACATGACGGTAACTAAATCGATGTTTCTCAAACTATCGGCGAAGTGACGCAACTCTTTTCTTTGAGAGTTGCGATGTTTGCCAGTCATCACTATACATCAGAAAATCATCCCTGTTTGCTTTGAAAATGTAAGATAGCACACGATGCTATTTCCATCAACCGGCCAGAATATTGAGACACAAGATTAACACCGGTATTCCAGAACACTATGCTAAGTAAGGCATTTCTCACTGCGTTCGTTATGGCAGGCCATTCATTTCATATACAATACTTAGTGGGCTCTTTGCTGTGCGGACACATAGCATTGAATGGGATGTTATGATTGGTTAACGTTGTGACGCGACTTCACTCGGGTTGACTGACTGACAGAATAAACGTCCACCAAGATATTTTTATTTATAACCAAATAGAAGAATACAAAAATATGACAAGGCTGAATGGTCTATAGATCGATGCCTGCCTTTTTACAGGCGAACGAAATAAAAAAAAAATTATAACCAGAGATTGTTTTAAAAGTTTTATTGACTGATAAAGAGGTTTCACATAATTTAAACTTTTCATTATGAATACTAGAACAATTGCTTGCCTTTATTGAGTACGAAATCTAGTCTACGAAATCGAAAATTTATTATAGGCAGAAGTTTATTTATACCTAATGATATCTGTCGAAAATCTATAGCATCTTTTAAATTCATCGGCACTGTAATAATCAAAAGGATTTTGAAAGTCACGTATCACTTTTCTTGTGCTGATTGTTCTTTGTATGTTTATTCTCTCAAGGATATAAGTATCAAAATCATCTTCGCTGCTGTAATCTAACGCAATTATTCAAACAAAATAAGTCGGCGTTTCATAAATCACTACAAACATAACCTAATACCTGAGGGATATTATAAATTGCATACCAAATAAATAATCGCCTATCAATACATACTCATCATTTATATTCTTTTTTACATCAAATAACTTACTTCACTACAAATAAACTAAATGTTTAACAAAACTCAAACTGCAGATAATTCGAAATTATACATCAATATGACATTACTATTTTCCTCATAATGCAATACAGTTAAATTTATTTTTGTACAAAAATACTACATAGATAGCATAAATACTGACTGCACAGCAAATTTTCCATATCATTTTACAGCTTTAACATTAGTTAATTAGCACCCTAATGGGCGGCATGGGCACCGGGCCGTAGGCCGACGAAGGAGGCCGGCGGAGGCCCGGCACTTCGGGGACAGAAGATATATGTGGTAATTAATAAATAATAAGAAGACTGGGACTAATAAAATGCTGTTTTATTTAGAAAAACTGCTGTAAATAATATAAAAATAGAAGCTATATTTAAAAGAAAAAGAGTTAACATGTATAATGTGTTATTAGCTGTGTATTGATGAAAAAGCTTTTGCTTTAGGAAAAATCGCTGTACGCTGCGAAAATAAATTGTAGTGTGTTTAGTGATATTTTGAGTTGAATATTTTGCTGTGCAATCAGTAATTTTGATGGGAATTCGGAATCTTATTGCATAGAAAAAGGATATTTTTTGATTTGCGTTTAAATACTACCCAATACCTGATACCAGTTTGACATTTGTGTTGATTTGACACACTATGCGTAGCGTAAAGTGAATAGGTTTTTGGGACCCTGTGCGTGAGACCTGATAGTAATGTTCATGAATACCGGTGTAAATATAACCACTCATCATTATCATAGTCATTTCAGCCGAAAGACGTCCACTGCTGGACATAGGCCTCCCCCAGGTGTCGCCACATTGACCGCTCCCGTAAGTCTCACATCCAGCACATCCACCTTCACCACGCCATCGGTCCACCTAGAGGAAGGCCTTCCAAAGCAACGTCTTTTGGTTCGTGGTGACTCCAGAACTTTTCGTCTCCATCGCCCATCCGTAAGAGCAATGTGCCCTGTCCACTGCCACTTAACTTTGGCAATTCTTCGGTTTACGTCGGTAACCTTGGTTCTCTTGCGGATGTCTTCATTTTGATAACGCAAAGAAACTCCGAGCATAGCCCTTTGGGTGACTTAAAGTCATCTAATTGATTGTAAGCGACTATAAACAATGACCAGGCGCAACGAAAATTCAGGTTTCCGAACTTTTACTGGAAATTTAAAACAGAAAAAAAACTTTTACTCAACTAGAATCGAAATCCAAAACCTTCAAAAGCAGGCCTGAACTGGTACTAAACCACAACCAAAGTTTCATCATCAAAATCCTGTGTTAAAACTTGAACAATGAACCGCAGAAGAAAGTTTGAGAGCCTCAGACTTAAGTAATATGTTGTGTAGGAGTTAATCAATTCAGTCGCTCATAAGACACTCGATCATCTCCCAGCCGATATCGGATCGAAGGTCAAGGACAGGGTTCGAGGTCACGGGTAATTATGTGTGTTGTATGTATTGGATTTATTTATTATGTTAGTGAATTTAGATTACACATAGCTTGTTTTGTTGGGAAAGATTTTTTGTTTGTGTAATGGTTTTGGTATGGGATATATTTTCATGTGAATGAATAAAACAGTTTTCTGCCTGCGAATCACATGTCATGTATTCACAGAATCATGACCGATGGAAGGGATGAAGGGAGGCCTTGTCCCAGCAGTGGGACAATACGGACTAGCTATAAATATTACAGTCAACTCTGGTGAGTAGTTTTAGCTCTTACTCCGCGTCTATACCTTCAAAAGTTGTTTTTCAAAAGTTTTGTAAAATACTTGTCAAAATCTATTGTCCAATTTGACATTATATCAGACATGTTCAGTTTACTATTTTATTCACATTTTTCATTTACTATTTATTTGTACAAGTTTCCATACAACTGGCGACACGGTTAGCGCAGTGGCTCAAGCAATTGTTTGCTGGGCTGCGTGTCACGGGTTAGATCCCCGCACGAAAAAAATATTTGTATGGCCTATAGATTTGTTTCGGGTCTGGGTGTTTGTGTATGTGAGATTAAATGTTTGTGAACGTACTCACGATACAGGGGGAATTTCTAGTGTGGGGCAACGTTACAATTAAAAAAAAAACTAGTTTTTACAAGTAGTCGTTTATGGCGTAAACGATACCTAACCTTGTAGACACAACATATAGAATACATCTACACTATACTTCAGTGTAATAACCTGAGTAGAAACTAATGAAAACAGTGTTGCGATCAAAATATTCACAATCTGAAAGCGGGAGGAAATAATGCAAAACAACAAACTTACAATAACAGACTCGAAGTATTCTGTTTTTATTCGCTGCGAAAACTGTGTGGAAATTGATTTTGACGAAATTTCTGAACAAAACTTCCTCTTCTACATACGATCGGAAATATTCCACTGCGTGTGGATCAATGGCTTGATACAGAAAGCGATACTCCTGGACACGGCTCGTATTGTTAGGAGGTTCCTTTCTCTGGAGCCCTGACCGCCGGTAGCTTGGACCCTGTTCCCGATACCGGTGGGCTACAATTTTTTATTTTTATAAGAAATATTTAAAAAAGTATAAAGTTTGTTTACAAATAAATAAAGGAAATAATAATAAAACCCTTTAATCATTTTAAATTTACAAAAATATAGTTCCTAATTTATAAAATGAAAATAAAAAAAATAAAACTAGTTGCTAAAGTAGCTAAATAAAAGTAACTTAATTCTATTGAAACAATAATATTATAACTTTCAGCAACCAGTTTGTTTTCAGGTTTACTTAAAGGTACACCTACCTTTAACTAAACTTCTGGCTAACCTTAGGGGCTTTAAAACGTGACATTATGCTATCTGTTAAAAAAGTTTTATGCCAAACTGAAAAACATTTAAATCGTTCCATGAGTGCAGCATTTACAGTTCCAATTAAACCGATTACTTAGTAAAAGTTATGAAACGTAGTGCGTCAGACAGCAGGCAGGCGGCAGGCGTGAAGTGTTAATGGCGACAATGTGCCGCAGGACCAACTTTAGAGTGCTCCCACACTTGCGTCTGAAGCTGCGAGCAGCACACTCTCTGATAGTGTTACCAGTTAGTTTACTATTAACTGTACTCAATGTTGGCGCATGATTTTACTGCGCTTCATGGAGTTGTGAAAAAGTTTTAATTGAGTTTCGGTTTAGTTACAGTAAAATAATTTTTCGCTACTTTAGTAAAAGGATTTGGAAAGATTGTTGTGTTCTGTCGTTTCTTTTTACTCCCTTGAAAAACATATTGTGACTTTGTGTTAGAATTTACCGTAAACTTCTTATTCGAACTCAGAAATTTTTGCTACGAAATAACGTAGCAAGGAAACTCGTAGCGACATACGTAGCGGTTTTGTAGCAGAAAATGCTACGAGCAATAAATAATACACGTTTGTGCAAGGACGTTCAAACTGGTGCCAGTTAATGTAAGAAATTGAAACGTGGCACACGAGGTAGCCGGTAGGTACCACAATAAATAAGAGCAGGTACTACATGTTTACTAACTGTTTAATATATAATATTATGTGGTTTTGGTCAAATTTCTCCATTTCTAAATTAATCATACCAAAATTACATAAGTACCAATATTAATATATATTATATATATATTTTTTTATGTAATTATATTATATATATTTCCATGTAATTATTGAGAAAATAATCCTATACATTTTTCAACTTATCTATACTTATAATAAATCTGTAGAGAGGTCAATTCTGTACATGATATATATTTTCAAAATAACTATCAGGGGGTAATTAGTGATCGATAGTGATGCCAAAAATGCAATCAGTAAAATTTTTGTCTGTCTGTCTGTCTGTCTTTCTGTCTGTCTTCCTGTCTGTATGTTCCTTATAGAAACAAAAACTACTTGACGGATTTTAACGAAACTTGGTACAATTATTCTTCATACTCCTGGGGAGGTTATAGTATACTTTTCATCACGGTACAATCAATAGGAGCAGAGCAGTGAAGGGAAATGTTGGGAAAACGGGAGAAGTTGCTCCATTTTTTAAGCTTCCGTCGCGTGTGCAGCCTTAATGGTTAAAGCTACGTAGAAATCATTTATGACGGAAATGTTCTACATAAAATTATCTAAAAAATATCCCACAACAGCATATGTCTATATTTTATGGTTGACTCACTATAACACGTGTAACTCCCGATAGCTTAGCAGTTCGGAGCTTTCTGATTATATTAAAATTTGTTTACTCTTACGTTTATAATACTCTCACTCATACGTAATTAAAAGAAGTTAATATTATTACCTATTCAATAAAAAAAGAATCATAGTAATCGGTATAGAAACACCAAACCTATAAATGAAATACGCTAATAAGCCATCGCGCGTGAATACTGAATCATGCCATAGGGATTATTTTTGTGTAACGGTTGCCGCGCTCGACGCGGGTCGTGGCGGTAGGGTATAAAAAGGCGGGGGTCCGAGCGCGAGCTTCATTCAATATTTGGCTGTTGATGCGTTCAGAGCGTTCGACCTTGGTTATAATTTCGCTGTATACCAAACTGATCCGCGTACAGGCGCACCTAATTATAATAAAAAGGTGTCTTGCCTTCAATTTTATTGTTACCACTTGCAAGTGAGACGGAATAGATTTGTATACTTTCAACGTTTTCGTGGCATATTTAATCAGTTTATTGTTGACATGTATGCAAAAATTGAAACCGAAAGATTAGTTTATATACGATCTAATCAAAGGCAGCTGCGCGCTGAAGAATACGTGCACCTTCGCGACGCCATGCAGCAAGATAATGATACTGTGAATATGGGCCGTATAGTTATTTTACCCTCTTCTTTTACTGGTGGTCCACGCTACATGCACGAACGTACTCAAGACGCTTTTTGTTACGTAAGAAAATATGGACGTCCCGACTTATTTATTACTGTAACTACCAATCCCAAGTGGGATGAAATCACTCGGGAGCTTCTTGAGGGTCAAGCACCGCATGACCGCCATGATATAATCGCAAGAGTTTTTCATTTAAAATTAAAATCAATGATAGATCTACTTACAAAAGATAACATTTTTGGAGAAGTATTGTGTTATATGTATAGTGTTGAGTGGCAAAAACGCGGCTTACCTCACGCACATATCTTGCTTTGGTTAAAAGATAAGGTTCGACCTAATGATGTAGACAGTTCAATCAGTGCTGAAATTCCAGATCCGATTGCAGATCCCCTGTTATATGACATTGTTAAAACTCATATGATACATGGTCCATGTGGTGCATTAAACAGGAATGCTCCTTGCATGAAAGACGGTCGTTGCACTAAAAGATATCCAAAAGCATTAGTAGATGAAACTGTAACAGGACATGATGGATACCCATTATATCGTCGCCGTTCAAGAGACAATGGTGGTTTTACAGTTGAAAAGCGAGTGTCTGGACAACAGGTTACTTTAGATAATAGGTGGGTCGTTCCGTATTCGCCTGTGTTGTCTAGAGCATTTCAAGCTCACATAAATGTAGAAATGTGTAATAGTGTAGAGTCAATAAAATATATTTGTAAGTATATTAATAAGGGCAGTGACCAAGCTACGTTTGCGTTGAGAAATGAACATGATGAAGTTACTAGATTTCAGTCAGGCAGATATATCAGCTCTTCAGAAGCTGTGTGGCGGATCTTAAGTTTCAATATTCACGAAAGATATCCACCTGTGACCCATCTGGATGTTCATCTCGAAGGCGGTCAACGTATATATTTCAACGCCGAAAATGTTACAGAACGATTAGAGAACCCTAGACAAACAACTTTATTAGCATTCTTTCGACTTTGCCAAACTGATAATTATGCAAAATCTCTTTTGTACGAGGAAGTTCCGTCGTATTATACCTACGATAAGCAACGAGGTGTCTTTAACCGTAGACGCCGTGGCAGGTCTGTAGATGGCGAGTCAGGTATTTTCAAAGAACATGTTCTTGGTAGAGTGTATACCGTTCATCCTAACAACGCCGAGTGTTTCTATTTGAGATTATTATTACATACAGTGCGAGGACCAACATCATTTATAGATTTGAGAAAAGTAGACGATGTTGTTTATCCAACTTACCATGCAGCTTGCCAAGCGCGTCGTTTGCTTGAAAATGATCAGCATTGGGATGACGCTTTAGCAGAATCCTGTGTTAGTGATAATCCACGACGGTTACGCCATTTATTTGTAACATTGCTCACATTTTGTAATTTGTCAGATCCTGTCCAATTATGGGAAAAATATAAAGAAAAATTTGCAGAAGACTTTCTTCGGAATATATCTCACAATGATGAAGGCGCAACTAATGATAATTTCCGTGATCTTGCCATAAATCAGTGCTTATTAGCTCTTCAGGAAGACTTAACAGCAGTAAGCGGTAAATCACTCTGTGAATATGGTTTGCCAACACCAACCTCAGTCGGAGAGGTTACCAATAGGGAATATTCCGCAGAGATTGGTTACAACTCAATGGAACTGCTGGCAACATTAGAAAACGGTGTCCCAATGATGACTGCAGAACAGCGTTCAGTCTATGATCGCGTGTGCGAGAGTGTTCAGAATAATTTGGGAACAATATGGTTTTTAGATGCACATGGAGGAACTGGCAAAACCTTTTTGACTAAATTAATATTAGCTTATGTTCGAAATCAGCGTAAAATTGCTCTTGCCGTGGCTTCATCAGGTATAGCTGCAACATTGCTACCAGGAGGTAAAACTGCTCACACTATGTTCAAAATACCAATTGATTTAGATCGCACGGAAAGTCCAACCTGTAGTATTTCAAGAAATAGCGACAAAGCTAAGGTATTACGTGAGTGTAATTTAATCATATGGGATGAATGTACGATGGCCCATCGAAAAGGAGTAGAAGCGGTAGACAGAACTTTAAGGGATATAAGACAAAATGATCGACCAATGGGCGGTATCACAGTTTTATTTTGTGGTGATTTCCGACAAACCTTACCGGTAATACCACGGGGAACCCGAGCTGATGAGGTTAGGGCTTGCCTGAAAAGCTCTTATTTGTGGCGTGATATACAATCGGTGCATTTGACTATAAACATGCGAGTGAGAACTGGAGATAACTAGGGCTTGCCTGAAAAGCTCTTATTTGTGGCGTGATATACAATCGGTGCATTTGACTATAAACATGCGAGTGAGAACTGGAGATAACCCGGATGATCGTGAATTTTCTGATATATTATTAAAGATTGGTGAAGGTACCTATCCACAACTACACCAAGGAAAACTTATTCTGACACCTGAGTTATGTTTTATAGTGCAATCCCAACAACATCTTATATCGTCGGTTTACGGTGACGTAACAAATATATTAAATAGGCACAATTCTTGGCTATGCGAAAGGTCCATTTTAACTCCTCGCAATGACCAGGCATCTGAAATTAATAATAAAATACTGTCGAATATCCAGGGGGAAAGCAAAGTTTATAGTTCAATTAATAGAATGGTCGATGAACAAGAAACCACTAATTACCCCATAGAATTTTTAAATTCTTTAAATATGCCCGGACTTCCTTCTCATGAAATTTGTTTAAAAATTGGCATTCCGATTATTCTGCTCCGAAATTTAAGACCACCACAACTTTGCAATGGAACTCGGCTAAAAATAACCCAGTTGCAACAAAATGTAATCGAGGCTCAAATTTTAACAGGCTGCGGTGCAGGAGAGACCGTCTTTATTCCCAGAATTCCCATAATACCAAATAATTTTCCATTTCAATTTAAAAGAACGCAATTCCCAGTATCAGTGTGTTATGCAATGACAATTAATAAGGCACAAGGGCAGACTTTTCGTGTTGCTGGAGTAGATCTCGGTGTCAGTTGTTTCTCGCATGGTCAGTTATATGTCGCTCTTTCCCGGGTTAGCAGTTCTAGAAATCTATATGTTCACGTGCCGGACGGGTCAACTTTCAACATAGTTTACCCGGAAGCTTTGCGCTGAAGTATTTTCAATATTAATATAATATTATCAATACATTAACTAAATAACAAGCAAGGAGTTACACGCTGACGGAGTCGCGGGCACAGCTATTAATAATAATATTCTGCGGTTCCTTATTGCGGTATTTTTCAACAGTATTGTGGATTGACATATTATATTTCCCTACTAAAATACGAAAGTTAATCTGTCTGTTACATCAAAACCACTGAACCGTGAGGAAGGACATATGAAACGACGGAAACGCGGACGAAGTCGCGGGCAAAAGCTAGTTCTATAATATAATCGATGAAAACTGGCACACAGAAACACCATGTGATACTTTGAACTTTTCATCCTGTTGGTAAGTACGTTCCCGTGGAACAATTCCCGACTTCTAGGAGAAACCTCGTGCAAAAGCTCGTAAGTAATGAAATCAATTCGTTTTTATGTAAAACCGGACATAAGCCTATATAAACCAGCGCATTTGCCATGCTAAGTCAGTCGGTCAATTTATTCCGCCGTTCCCCGAATAATTCCAAAAATTCCTAACAAACTCATGCAAAGCGGGTATTAGAAGACCTTTTTATGTACTTTCTTGTTGCTTGTCACTGATTTACATATTAATCCGGGAATCGGAGACACGATGTCAGCTGTTTCCATACCAGAGAGTTTATTAATTTATAACCGACGAAGAAAAATATGGAGGTTCGTTACTTTTTGGTTAAATTATAAATTTGAAGAGCTGTTTGTCACGGTGAAATCACCTTATTTTTACATTTGCTAAATAACATCGAAATCTTGGTTGACAAACTAAGTGTCTACAGTAAATATGCAGGATTTTCTCATTTCATTTAAGTTACTTTCGTAGCTACTACAGCCCTTCTCAGTGTTTTTGCTCAATGATATTTTAGTCGTTTCAATAAGGTAACAAATGTTAGAGCTGTGCAGTTGACTACATACTGGTCTAACATAATTTGAGTTCATAGACACGTCCAGAAGAAGAAGTAAGGTTGCTGCTGTCCGGTTGTCCTATGACGGTGACAGCGCGTTCATGTTCCACGCGTGCCTCAAAGACATGTCAGTAACATTTCAAGAGGACCCCTGCAATGTTGCTGACATCTCGCAAAGGCCGACGTCTGTGGGGGCTGCGGGTTGTTTACAAAGGGCTAAGAAGGAACGTGGGTGGTTTTTAGTCAGTATAAGTCTGACACTCCCTACCGCTCCGCCCAGAGCGGGAGGATTCATTTGATGATTTCTCACCTTCCAAAAAAAAAAGGTTGTTGCTGTTACAGTTAAAATAATTCTATGAAAGAACTGCCCTCAAATCATTCGACCAGTTGTCTCAAGATCTACTTAAATCAACCTAACAATCGCAGTACAATCTCCAGCAATCATACCCGCATTACTGCGACCATTCGTCACGCGGCGTGCTACCGTGACGTCACTATACGTCGCGTATCGCGTGACGTCATCGTGATGAATTAGCGCGCTTATTACAAAGCGTTGCATGATTTACGAGCGCCGATTGCGGTGGCCAGCCAGCGGCCAGCGGCCTAATATGCGCTGCGTCTGATGCACCGAGTGATGGGTTTAATTGAAATTGTGAGAGTTTGAAAGCAGAGTGACAGTTCAGTGATGATGAATCCGAAATCAGTTAAAACCCAATAATCGTACCAAATAATAATAAACTGGAGACAAACCTCAGTTTTAAAGTTAGAATTGTTTATTAAATTCCACAAACCGTTTTTAGAATTAAATGTTTACACAAAAAACATAATAATCAAATCTGCCTCTTTAAACTAAGATAAAAATAAAACTGACATAATTATTAACCACAAACTAAAGGTTTTGTTCCTACGCGAATGGTTACTTCTACAAAAAAAAGCTAAAAAAATTGTTCAATTAATAAACGCGTAATTTAAACAGAACACCCGCTAGAAATAAATCTGTCAAAAACACATTTATTTTATTCACAATTATTTAATATTTTTGTGGTCGTTAAATTATGTAAATTAGCTTTTTTTGTTTGAATTTACATTTACCATGACAGTCTAGCTCTAAAACCAATTTATAATACTTTTTAAATTATGTATTTACAAAGCGGTGTCATTGAAGGAGTTTTTCCATATTAAATGGGAGAGGTCCTCAATTTTGTCCTGAGGTCAGATAATAATATGATGGATGATGAGGATGTGATACTTTGCTTAATTAACGATTAAATCAAAGAGTTTCTACAAAGAGGCCTTATTGCATAGAAAGAATGTCGTGCAGCTATTACATCAAACTAGACTTAAACGAACGAGCAGCCCCGGCAGGTGTCAGCTCTTGCGGACCCCTCCAATGTTGCTGACATCTCTTTGAATATTTAACAGTCTTGTATTATAATCATCGCCACAGAACCTTCATTGAATAAATGCCCAAGAATTTCCAGCTTCTTTTAAAACGAAAACAAAACAAGATCGCAACATGCCAGTATGATTTATTAGGTGTAGTTGAGAAGTCGCGCAGCCGCGGGACCTGTGAATATTGTAAGTGCAATATGTCTGCAATATTCATGAGGTTCTGCAGGCGGTGCAGCGGGGCAAACATCTGCAGACGGGCGGGGCTTTATTACTTAAGACCTTGGTAAAGTGTCACTGGGTTGTATTGCCCTGAAGCTTTGTGAAAAGGTTTTTCAATATACTGTTTAATTTACGTATAGTGCAATGTGTTGATTGCTAAAGTTATAATAACACATAACACAAAATTAGTGATTTGCTGTCATTTTCGTGACCATACAATTGGGCTATTGCTGCAATAATTAGAGTAGCATTTCCTTAGTGCTTATTTTTGTTATATATTAGTCAATTATTATCTGCATCTCTAAAACAACCGGCCAAGTGCATGTCGGACCACGCACAATGTTGGGATCCGTAGTTGCCCATTAAAATAACTTCAACTTACTAAACCATTAACCACCCTGCCTACCTCCCTACGAACGATGACGATTTTTATTGTAAAAATAAAACAAACTTACATTTGCAGTTTTGAAACCTGTGCTCCCATACATTATGTATATGAAAATATTTCATACAAGTACGTTTTATAAGTTTACGTGATTTTTTTCACACGCCAAAACACAACCTGTATAGATGGTTTAGGTTGCCAGACTTGAGTCTAACAAAAATTTGCACTTTAAGGCTTAATATTTCACAAACGTATCCCTTATTCGAAAAACTGTTTGAGCAAACTCGCAATATTTTTTAAAGACCTGTCCAACGACATCCCACACAATGGACTTCGCGAGAAAAAAAAATCCCACTTTAATGTGTACTTTACTTCAGCACTTCAATATTTTACTTCAGCACTTTGTTAGCGTAGCTCATTTGTATATACATGCTAAATTACACCTTTCTAGTACTAAGAGTCTTTGAGATATAGTGCGGACGGTCGGACAGACAGACGGACATGGCAAAACTATAAATAAGGGTTCCATGTTGACTACCGAACCCGAAAAATCATGAATATTTTCAATGTGTGCCTATATTATTTCTTTCTTTACAATTTATGATTTGAAATATATTCTCCCATAATTGTAATTATTTAGTTCTGATGATTTGGCCAAATCATTTTCGTTCCCTCTTTAAAACATTTTGAGATTTGGTAAAAACATATAATTTTTGTCAAAACCAATTAAGCCGTAGACTATTAACCTGTGAACACATCCCTCATCATCGATCCTCTCGATTTTAACACTAAACTCAATTCCCGAGTGATTCGCTTTCCCTAATTTCATTGATTCTGAATCGAAATTGACGACGACAGCGACTCGTTACCATTTTGATAAAACTTTATTATTACGAGTACAAACTTGTGCAAATTCAATACACGAGTAATCCCTACTTTAACCGGTTTTTTTTTTAATGTCCCTATAACTAACTAGCTTAAAATGAGAAACAGTTACCTTCAAATAAAAATTCTTCATCAGGGGTATTGCGTATCTTTTTAAATGTCAGTGGCTATCATAGTGTCCATCGATTAACTGTCAAATGGTTATGGTTTGGTACAAAATGGAACCATTTATATGGTATTGCGTATCATTTTAAATGTCAGTGGCTATCATAGTGTCCATCGATTAACTGTCAAATGGTTATGGTTTGGTATGTACAAAATGGAACCATTTGACAGTTAATCGATGGACACTACGATACCCACTGATAATTAAAAAGATACGCAATAGCCCTGCTGGTTAGCGTGTCGATGATGATTTAAATTGAGTCGGCCCAAAATTTGGTGTCGAGTTTGGTACTTACAGTAGTGTCCATCAGTTTCCGTGATATGTAAGTTCTTTGTGATATGTAAGTTCTTTGTGATATGTAAGTTCTTTGTGATATGTAAGTTCTGCCTGTCTTGTTGACAGGCAGAACATGATATTAAGTGTCCCATCGTTTATAAATAAAGGTTTAATGAGTAGCTTTTTCTCAGTGATGAATTGTTCTAATCCCTTCGACACGTTTATCGATCAACTTTTAAAGGATTGCGATACAGGAACCGAATGTCACCAGTTATTTTATGTTTCATGAAGTTTGCTCGGAGCTTTTACTGTCCGCCGGCATTGTTTGAAGACTGCTGTGCACACAGAGAGCGCACACAGCTCGACACTGCGTCAACACGATGGGATCAGCTGCTTCCAACAATAAACTACGTAGTTTACACTGTTTAGGTAGCGCTCGACTGCTGCCCATGGGTAAGGTAGGTAGGTACGTACGGGAGCTTTAAGCCTGGAATACACATGCTACCAGAAAAGCATGCTTGTTTCCCACTAGGTAGTATGCTCATTTCTAGCATGCTTCCTGAGTGTGTACATTTACTCTAAAGCACAGACCGCAAACTTGCGCCTAACAGTTACGTTTCGGGTGACTTTAGTGGGGACGCGGCTTTACTTACAGTTTTTTATTTCGTACACTGACAGAAAATAAAAAAAAAGGTGACAGCAAGATAAAAAAAACATTTAAAATAGTAAAACCAAATAGTATCAAAAAAGAGGTTTTATGCGTCGTACTAGTTAGCACGAAGAATGCGATTAGGTAGCATGCTTATTCACAAACATGCTCTTTTCGTATACACGTGCTATGCTACTTGTATGCTACTAAGTGACAGTTGCTCGAACCTTTGTGATACTACGTAGCATGTGTATTCCAGCCTTTACTTGTACGAAAATGTTGGTAGGATTGTCTACTAACATTTTCGTACAAGTAAAGGTTTTATACTTTTATTTTTATTTTAATCTACTTGTTTTATGTAAGACACTATTTGACATTTAAATTTATTTTATTTTTATTTCTGAATTATTGTGAATATAAGATGTAATTGACATTGTAATATGATTATTGTTAGCTTTTAAGCGTTTTGGTGAAAAACTGTGAGCTTAAATGTATTTCTGTAAATAAATAAATAAATACGAAAGCAACTAAAGCATACGGCTTCACACGCCACAAATGCTGGCAAACAAACGAATCGCGCTTTGTTTTCCTTTTGAAAATTCGCAGTTATTAGCTCCTCTACAATTTAGCTTTTAGCTTTTTTTTGCAATTTAGCTTGAGTGTTCAGTGCGAAAACACAAATACTCGATAATTAGCTATGACCTAATTATTCTATACTTTATTTACCTATATTCATTACAAACACAATTCCACGTAAAAATAAATGATGTGTATTGTGCACAAATAATAACTTTGTTAGTATTAGATATTTCCTTGTAAGTGAGATCGAAACAGCTGTCATTGTTTAATAATCCCCCCCCCCGCTCTTGGACAGAGCGGAAGGGAGTGTCAGACTTCTACTGACTAAAAACCACCTATGTTCCTTCTTAGCCCAAGCGCCGAGGCCGCGGTATCTCTTTCGAACAACCCGCAGCCCCAACGTACAATCCAAGTTCAATTCAAGAGCATTGTTTTTTTTTACACTGGCATTAAGAAAATCCGTAGTACATGGGCATTAAACATAACGAGCCAGGTTTGGGTATATTGACACCTCTACCATACCTTTTGGCGAAATCAGGCGTGATCTAACAAGACAATAAACATACCGATAGCATCCAGACAATAGATGTCCATTAACCCGTCTTTGTCTTCACGATAATAATATCTATACAATATACAAAGTGTAAACAACATTGTACGGTCAGCATCAGAAGTAGAACATTTCGGAATTTTAAATAATTGATGTACAGGACTCCAGCTGTTATTTTTAATGTTTCAGAACATTATTCTTTTAAATATTCCTTACTCTTTAATAATTTGTTAGTAACGAGTAATATCTATCAACTTTTTAATAAAAAACCTGCTTTGTGACTTTAAGTAGTGTTAAGCTACTTCTGCTGCTGACCGTACCACATAATGCACCTCTGATACGGCTGATATATTCGTCCCTCCCTATTTCCCCCAGGTGGCGCTTACGACAATTTATAAGCCACCTACGCGCGAGTTTGTGCCGAGTGGAAATTGCATTATAGATTGTGATCTTATGTTTCACTAATATTATGTGGTTTGTGTTCTGAGGAGCTCGTGGCTTAATAAGAACTGCCATTCGGGTCGATCTTTAGGTAAATCTGTGCTTGCCTAGGTCGGTCTGTGGATGGGTGACCGCCCGACATACCGAGTTTCCTCCGTGAAAAAAAGGCTTTAAAGGTCAGATAGGCAGTCGCTTCATGTAAAATTGCCACTTTGTCGTAATTGACCCACAATAGTTCCTAACTACTACCCATTTACAACCACGAACCACAGAGCGATCACCCTTTCACAAATACCGTGAAAACTTTCTAAAAGTCTCCAACCCTCAGTTTACCAAACCTTTTACCCTCAGTGCACCGGTCGCGTGTCGCGTCACCCGCTTCGGTCGCAGACGCGATGTCCGGCGACGCGACGCGACGCGACATGAATATTTCATGCGACAGGCCGCCGCTGTACAGTTCAACAAGCTATTTGGCGTACACGCAGAAATCTTTATAATGCTAGTAGTACACTGACAATATTGATTGACAACATTGTCAGAATTCGTATCTCCAAAAACGCCATTTTTTGCGCCATTTGTTTTAACGCCATTATTTTATTCCCTAGCCATATAATTAAAAAAAATATTAGTAAAATCAATCTACTCTATTCTATACTTAAATATTTAGAACGCCGTTTTAAAAACCTCTCGAAACTTTTTATGAAATCAGTTTTTTGTTGCTCCTGTAAAATTTGCTCAAATGGAATTACGAATTCTGATAATTAGACCGACGAATTCTGTTTTATGAAGCTGTTAAGTGGTTGATTTCGAACGCTGCATCGTTTGCCAGCAGTCTCTAATTGTATGTGTAATGTTAAAAGTAAATGCAAGTTAGCTGGCTGTTTACTTAATACCTTGTTCGACCGTACTACGCACACACCTGCGACAACGCGACGTGTCGCGAGCGAGAATGCCCTGAATTTTAACTAGCTTATTTCTTTTTTAAAGCGTTAACGCAACCTGTGATGGATGGTTGAGTAATTTTTATTGCTTTTGGTTTAATATATTTTTTATTAATAAGTACACACCAAGGTCGACACCACATCAACCTATGCATTTCCAATATAACATAGCCTTTTTTTTTGAATGGTGGGAAATCATGACATTTTAAAAGTCCTTCCGCTCTGGGCCGCTATTGGTAGGGAGTGTGAAACTTCTACTGACTAAAAACAACCCATGTTCCTTCTTAGCCCTTTGTGTCCGAGGCGGTATCTCTTTCGAACAACCCGCAGCCCATATAACATGGCCTCGTTTTGTATAGGTTTTCCCTGCAATGTGATATCCACATCAACTAGTTATGAATAGCGTGACCTTTGTTCCTTATGGTGTCGTCATTATAAATTTAATAGGATTTTGTGAAATAAATCCAGTCGTAATTTTAATAATAAATTACTCTTTGAAGTTTGTATACCTACTATTTATGTTTGATGGGTTTTCTCGTATGGCACGATTTGAACTTGTGGCGTTTTATGATGTGAAAGATATTACAATATTTATATCGTCTTCATTTATGTTTCCAAGTTTAGGTAGGGCCTTGATGCTTAAGCACTGACTTGGTTTTTATTGAAGCACAAGAACAATATTCAGATTCAAGTTGATTATGACGGAAAATAAATTAACAATATCATGCCACCTTGCATACTTACGACTATAATTATTGTAGACACAATCACGAAAAATGAAATGTACTTTGAAAAAAAAAGAAAAAAAGAAAGAAAATTAAAAAGTGATTTTCTCGTAAAATAACGGTTTCAAAAACATAAGAATTATTTCGTAACAGTGTACCATGTAGGTAGTAAGCCAAACTGTTACGACATAAGTAAAACGTTAATCAATACAGTAGGATTAAATAGCTTTAAAATTTTGCTACGTGATTGTACATCTCTGCCTAGCGTGCTTATGACGGAAAGGCTGTATTATCTAAATACTAAATTCCACACCACGCTATAACCACAGTTTTCTCTAAACACTTGTTCAAGATTTTATACTCGTGTGCGTCACGTACACACGACAAACACGACAGACGCGACACGCGACTGCGACACGACACGCGACGTTTGCGTTTCTCATATTGCGCCGTTTGTTTTGTGTCGGCACACTCGGCACGTACCTACGATGTGTACCACGGAACCTTTCTATGTCGACGGAACATTTTACACCGGGAGGAAATTTTTGTGATAGACTATGAATTTTTAGCATGTTATCTTTTCGTGTCTGTGGATGTTTCTATTTTCTTTCCAATAAATTTGACTGTTTAATTGTCAGTCTTATTGAATATAGGTATCTTTAACACTTTATTCGAAAATTATTGGGAAATGTTAAACTTTAATCGAGGTTGTTTTTGTTTGTTTTATTGTGTTGTTTTAGTATGGAATAGTAGCAATAGCTTTTGTATTCTTAAAGCGTATTGTATATCAAGACTAAAGCCACTATGAATTTAAACTTTAGAGTAGTCAATATCAACTTGCTGATAAATTATCATTGTTTCTAGACCCTCTGTACAGACAGCGTTCACTAAAAAACACTGGCATGAAATATACCAAATAAAAAAATATATGTCGGTAACATAATATATATTATTATCTCCCCTATATAATACTGACATATGTTCAAATGTAATACCACTCTAATCTATCCCCATCCATCTCTATGAAACCCATAATCCCAAGAACACCTGCTTCTAAATCCAAAAATAATTCCGCACTTCTAAATCGGTTCCCCGGAACCGGAAACGTTTGGTAATGAAATATGGCAGCCGCATAGGGTCGGCTATAGAACATAAAATGTATATCGGATAAAATACCTTAGATATTATGGAGAGGATCCGCTATCCCTTCAGATGAGTGAGGACCATCGAAGGTTAAGTGGAGTCGGTGGAAATATTTATAATGCAGGGGATTGGATGCCAAGATGTTTGTTATTCTATTAGGCCGAGATGTCAGAATGGATTTGTAATACGAAAATAAAGGAACCCTGGCATGTTTTCCAGAAAATGAGTTCTTTTGTGAATAGCTAATGTTAGTATACTGAAGAAAAAATTAAGAAAGTGCAAATTGAAGAACTGACTGACTTGTTATGTAAAAGCAAATAAAAAACTGCCCAGTGGAGATCATCGTCATATTCTTGTCCTTATCCCATTCTATTTGTGGTCGGCGCAACACGTTTTCTTCTTCCATTCTTCCTACACGTCAAGGTGGCATTTACTCCTTTCTCATTCATATCATTCCACACATAATGAATTTGGCTTTCCTCTCCCTCTCCATCCATCAATTTTATATCCATCACTATTTTAGTCGCTTAACATCCCTCCTCATTACATGACCATACCAAGATAAACGACTTACTTTTAATTTTTCTGTCACAGGCGCCACTTTCAAACTTCCTCTAATATACTCATTCCTTATTTTATCCATTCTTGTCACTCCGCACATCCATCTCAACATTCTCATCTCCGCTACATGCAATCGTTTTTCATCCATGGTTTTCAAAGCCCAGCACTCTGATCCATACAGTACGACAGGTCTAACCACGGACTTGTTTATTTTCCCCTTTAACTTGAGGGGCATCCGTGGGTCACAAGTTGTTCCAGTGACCTGTCGCCATTTCAACCATCCTGCGTTGATCTGTTGCGTTACGTCCCGGTCTACTTCACCATCCCCTTGGACAAGCGTCCCGAGGTACGGGAAGTTGGAGCAGATCGGTATGGGAGTTCCGGCAAGAGTTATAGGCAAAGGACTGGAGAGACCGCCGAAATCGCAAAAAAAGTATTAAGTTTTGGTTCTGCTCAATTTCAGGCCAACATTCTCCAGTCTTTGCCACCACACCTCCAATCTGCTCTGAACCTCTGGGCCGCTCTCGGTAACCAGCACAATGTCATCGGCAAACAGCATACACCAGGGTGCCTCTTCCTGGATACGCGACGAAAACTGCTCAGTGAAGGTATAAGAATTATTTCTGTCTGGAGTGCAAATGTCGATAATATGTGAAAGGGCAACTTTCACATATTATAAGACTCCTGATATCGTGCCTTGCTTGCCCTGATGCCTGCACACACTGGAAATTGATGGAAGCCAAACTGGAAGGAATAGCGTCAAACGTGTTTCTAAGATTTGCGCAAACTTAACATAATAGTATATTACAACAAAACACCAAGAAGGAGAAATGTCTAAATAGAGCTCCTTCTAAGTCATTTTCAGACAAAATACTTAATAAAAGGGATATAATTATACACTTTAAAACGAAATAAATTGTCATCGCAGACATCACAGAGATACATTCAAATAATTCTGTTGTATTTTCGTCGCAAATCTTAGGAGAGACCATTACGGGCTTACAAGATTAGCGTCAACTGCTTTCAAAGATAATATCATTTCATTTGATAGCGCAGATGATTACCCACAACAAAATGGAGGCTCTATTCAATTTACTGGTATTATGGCACGGTTAATTGTTTTATGGGCACGGTTCTGTATCTTAACTGGGAAAGTAAGGTGTGCTTGCTGAGGTTAGTCTGTGGATGGGTGACTTTTTTAAGAATGGCACTGGAGTGTGTCACGGTAATCTACCGGTTATGGTCATAGTTGTTACAAGTTTCATTTTCTTTACTGTATTGCCATTAACTGGGCATATATTCAGACTCCATGGCTGCGAAATCACACTTTGTTTGACCTGGGCATCGAACCATCTAAACCTAAATTTAGTAGTTACTGTAGACACAAATCAAATTAAAATAGTTTTATTTCACATAAGCCTACATGGCCAGTTATTTAGGTTTAGAAAAATCTTTGAGAAATAAGCTTTTCTCATCTACATAAGCATGTCTTCTTCTTCCATACTTCTCTATTAATCTTCATCTCAGCAGTCACCTATTTTCTTGCCATTTCATCATTCACACAGGCCATTCATCATGTTTTTGGTTTTCCTCTACTCGTATTGCTGTCTACATTAAACGAAAGCAGTGGCGGTGGAGGCATCTTAACGCTTGCGCTATTGATCCTACTGGTTGGGAGAGGCTCGCTCTGCATAGGTCGTCTTGCAGCTGTACTATTTTCAAAAATACAAAATCTTTCGAAAAACAGCGAATCGAAATACTGAACGAAAAACGTTCGTTACGTAAAGTGAAACCTAAGCCCTCCTACACCTACAACTCCGCCGGTCAACTCTACTGCTTTAGCTGTGACCGGGTATTTAAAAGCAAATTCGGTGTGGACAGACATTTAAGGTTGCACAAGCCGACGACGGCTCGAACTCGTTGCCGGGCGTGGCTAATATGCATGTTATTTGGTAATGTTTTTAATTTATCTAGTTTTATTCATTTAGTATTCATTTATCTAGTTTTTCTCTATTTATTTACATATTTATTTATTTATTTAGTGAACTATACGACGATTTATAACGAAAATGTGCGCGTGAAATTTCATAAATTGACCTTTGGGCGTATAGATATTATGGAAAAACTACTGGATGTATCCACTTAAAACAATTTATTTGTACTTTTGAATAAATTATCTATCCCTGTATGGTTTCACTTTTTCCATTTTCATTCTACATAAGTTATTTATTTACGCTGAAAGATGAGTTCAAATAAGTGTTAAAATATGGAAGTTTCGACGCTCATAACTTCTAAACCAATGATTTTTTTTCCAATTCTGCTTCCATACAGGGCTAGATAATGACAAAACCAGTTGATACAATTTTTAGTTTTGAATCTTCACCGTGAAACAGACGAGTAATCACCATACTACGTTTGTATGGAAGAATGACCGGCTAGTTCAACCTTAAGGCCACACGCTAGGAAATAGCTTGTAAGGGTCGCCGTTACCGAAATCGGTAAGGAGGACTATAAATATATACATTGATACTCAACATCAGACATCAGTAAAATCTCATCATCATCATCTGCCTAGCCTCTTCCCATCTATGTTGGGGTTGGCTTACAGTCTAACCGGATGCAGCTGAATACCAGTATTTTACATGGAGCGACTGCCTATCTGACCTCCACAACCCAGTTAATACTAGGTAATACGATACTCTTTGGTAAGACTGGTTGTCAGAATTTCAGGTCACTGACTAACTGTAACGACTGCCAAAGATCTATATATGGCAGCCGGGACCAACAGCTTAACGTGCTTTCCGAGGCACGGAGGAAACTCGGTATGTCGGGCGGTCACCCATCCACAGACCGACCTAGGCAAGCACAGCTTTACCTAAAGATCGACCCGAGTGCCAGTTCTTATTAAGCCACGAGCTCCTCCATCTCCATCTACATCAGTAAAATCTAACCGGTCAAAAAAGCCGTATAACATTTTTTTTGTTAAAGTAAGTTATTTGCAAAACAAATATTTTCCCGTCGCTCCCATGTAAAGGACTACTGAGTTACTACCCAGTTAAATAAAACACAGTAAAATATCGTTGAACATCGGAAAGCCTGTTCCTGGTCGCAGTCTCCACGGAGAGGTGTTCGACGATGAAACTTGTCATGGGGAACTTGGGGGTGTACCCCAATAACAACACAACGTTTTTTACCCCCAACGAGCTGCCAGTTCTCGTCGGAGCAAACATGGCAGGGGACGACATAGCTGAAATTTGTGGAAGGAAAAATAATAAATATTTAGAACATGGATATGTGGGTAGAGACGGTACACTGGTACCCGAGAAACTATAATCAGCTTTGTACGGAAATATAAAGTAAAAAAAATATCGAGTCGAGGAAATATTAAAAAACAAAACAGACTTGAAAAACACAAAAAAATTAAAAATAAACTTCCAAAGAAAAATCAGCTTCTGAAGTCGTTGACTTGTTTGTTTGAGTTCGTTTTTATCGCCACCGACTTCAGAAGCTGATTTTTCTTTCTAATTTTTTGCGTTTATTTTTAACTTTTGTGTGTTTTTGAAGGCGGTTTTCTATTTTTATGCAATTTTATTTTTTCATTTTAGGGGTTCCGTCCGTAGTCAACATGGAACCCTTATAGTTTCGCCATGTCCTTCTGTCTGTATGTCTGTCCATCCGTCCGTCCGCACTACACACTATCTCAAAGACTCTAAGTGCTAGAAAGCTGAAATTTGAATGAAAATACAAATGAGTTAAACCAACGTTAGCCAACAAAGTGGTAAAATAAAATTATGAAAAAAAATATTTTGGTATCTTCAGTACACATCAAAGTGGGGATGATTTTTTGGCGCGACCCGCGACACAGCGCAGCAGTCAACTGCTTGAGCCACTGCGCCAACCGTGCTGTCATTGTCACATGGAAGAGCGAGTTCATAAACATCTCGCCAGTTTTTCAGAAGGATTAGGTAGAAGTGATTGTGTATGGGTGTAGGAACACCTCTACTTAATTCTTTGGGAAGATTGGCTGGAACAATGCGTAGGTTTATATACGCATGAAGAAGAAAATACTTCCAATACAAAAATACTTTTTCAAAATCAGATTCAGTAAATAAACATTTACACAAATATATAAGCCAAGATTTGAGATTTGAGTAAAAAGCTATGTTTCTTATCTAGCAGCCTGTCTCGCAAGAATGATTTACATAAATATCTGATGTACAAGACATATTTATGTAAATACGCATAAATACGAGTATGTCTTGTATACGTACAGATATAGTCCTGAACAAAGACGTAAATATATTTGGTTGAAAGGTAAGCGGATGATGCTAGATCTTGTTTTGTTTCAAAATAATGATAAATGATGTTCATTTTGCAAATTAAATAAAACACTCGTTTTTGTCTTTTTTGGGGGTTGGGAAATCATCAAATAACCCCTCCCGCTCTTGAGCAGAGCGGAAGAGAGTGTCAGACTTCTACTGACTAAAAACCACCCATGTTCCTTCTTAGCCCTTGCGCCGAGGCCGCGGTATCTCTTTCGAACAACCCGCATCCCCGACGGGCGTGCAGATTAGTGTCTGAGATGGTCTTTTGAAGACCACACAGATTTGAGTATAGGTACCCTGTATAGTCAGTGCAAGCATTTGTCAGTATATAGCTCTACTTATAACTCAAGGAACTCAAAACAACGAACAATATCAAAGGAAGAATATTTGAGTATACATAGTACTCAAATTACCAGACAATTGTTAAAAGCATAAGGCAATATACAAATTCTACGCAAACCTTTCTTACAACAAACTGTAACTAAAAGAAAGAACTGAAAGAAACTGCTTCTGTTTAAATTTATTCACCGACATTGCTGCCAACTCAGGTAATGTGCCAAAAAAGCTGGTAGACAGTATGAACGCGTTAGATAGCTATGCTAATCGACATAATTATTTCATGAATAAGCTTTGTCTACAAAAAAAGCCAAAGAAAGGTTTACCTAATGTTACGAGCTGGGTATGGGATAAATAAAAACACTACCAAATAAACACACGAATTAACTTTATTAAGCACAAAACACTTAATACACAATCGCAAAACACTACTGAACACTTTATCGCACTCGATATCTCTTCGAACCTTCCGTTGTCTCGCTTTAAAAGTAGACTGCCTGCTCCGACCTCTGTTGGTCCTTTTATACTCAAACACACAAAAGAAGTTCGAGAAAATTCCCTATTATTAACAAAAAAAATGAATACAATATTCACAAAGAAAAATAACTAAAAAAATAAACTTAAAGATAAAAGAACCAACAAGGAAGAAGTTACGTTACGCTCTCGGCATACGGTCGAAATTACAATGGCAATTATGTCGCCGACGCCCGCCGTGCTGACCTTGTAAACATAATGGAATTATACCTATAGAATGTACTGGAGTGTTTTAGACACTACACAATTATAAGCGAGGTTTCTTGAAGTTTCTAGATGACCGACGTAACACTGCCCCCTCCTTAGACATGCTCGTCCCGAGCATCATTAGTCCCGTAGTATCGCGCCAATCGGTCTACATGCACAATCTTAGGCGCACCTCGCGGACCCTTCTGTATTCGGTAGGTGACGTCGTTGATCCTGGTCACAACTCGGTATGGTCCATCCCATTTTGCTTGCAATTTCGGAGACTTTCCCTTGCTCCGCACTGGGTTATGCAACCACACCAGCGAACTTTCGTCGAAACCACTACTGTTTGCCTTCCGGTCATAACGAGTCTTCATCTTCTCAGACATCTGTTGTCCGGATTGCCTGATATGCTCATACACATCATTTAACTTGTTACGCAGGTCATTCGCGTAATCCGTTACACTGCGTGGGACATCAGGGGGAGTTCCAGTGATTAAATCTGCAGGCAATCGTAATTCCCTTCCAAAGTTTGCGAAAGCTGGAGTTACGGTCGTACTTTCGTGAACTGCACTCCGATAGGACAGAAGAAACGGCTGTATGTGTTTGTCCCAATCCCTTTGCCTGCTTTCCACAACTTTTGCCAGATATCTTTCCAACGTCTGGTTGAATCGTTCCACCATTCCATCAGATTGTGGGTGGTAAGAGGTGGTTCTGGTTTTGTGTGTACCCATCAATCGACAAGTCTCCTGGAAAACTTGCGATTCAAAATTCCTTCCTTGATCGCTGTGAATTTCTAAGGGTACTCCAAAACGACAGAAGACTTCTTGAACCAATTTATCTGCGACTGTTGTAGCTTCTTGGTTAGGAATGGCGAAGACTTCTGGCCACTTTGTGAAGTAGTCCATGACAACCATGAAGTACTTGTTTCCGCTATCACTTTCTGGAAATGGTCCCGCAATGTCCAGCGCTATCCGCTCCCAGGGGGCTCCAACGTTGTACACTTTTAATGCACCTCTGCTACGTGTGTGGGGTCCTTTCACAGCCGCACAACTGGTACATTTGCGACACCAGTCCTCCACATCATCTCGACAGTGGATCCAGTAAAAGCGCTCTCTGATCTTCAATAGAGTCCTTTTTACTCCCATATGTCCTCCTGAGCATCCATCATGGTAGAGCCGTAAAACATCCGGTACCTTAGCTTTAGGGACAACCATTTGTAGATGACAGCTGTCCCCTCGAGCGTTTTCCCATTTACGGCACAAGACTCCATCCTGGATCTCCAAACTGTTCCATTGTGCCCAATAACTTTTCGTGATGGAACTCATTGCAGCCACATCACTCCACTTGGGCTTCGGAGCACCATCTTTAATCCAGTCGAAGATTGGCTTGATGTCCGGGTCATTTTGTTGAGCCTGTTGTAGGGTCTCCTTCCATTCATCGCTGAGATCCGTTCTAAGCATCCTCACGGGCACTACTTCCTTAGTCTCTTCAGGACAAGGTCTTCTTGACAAGGCGTCTGCGTTACCGTGAGTTCTCCCACTGCGATGTTCAGTTACGAAGTCAAACTCTTGCAGTAGTTCAATCCATCTCGCCACTTGCCCCTCTGGATTCTTGAACTGTAATAGCCACTTCAATGCAGCATGGTCAGTTCGTAATTGAAATTTCCGTCCCAACAAATATTTACTGAAGTGCTGCAATGTCTTCACTACAGCGAGCAGCTCTCGTCTCGTTACGCAGTAATTTCTTTCCGGTTTGGATAAAGACTTGCTGAAGTAAGCAATAACAACCTCCTGATTCCCTTTCCGTTGAGATAACACGCCCCCAATTCCAGTATTACTTGCGTCTGTGTCGACTATAAAGTCATTTTCAGGGTCAGGATATCCCAAAATAGGAGTATTGCACAGACGTCCCTTTAATTCTTGAAATGCGGCGTCGCAGTTCTCGTCCCAACAGAATGGTTGCTTTTCCTCAGTGAGTTTGTGTAGAGGTTTCGCAATGTCGGCAAAATTCTTCACAAACCGGCGATAGTAGGAGCACAAACCCAAAAATGCTCTGACCTGTGTCTTGTCTTTCGGCACTGGCCAATCCTTGACGGCGACTACTTTCTCTGGATCTGTTTGAACACCTTCCCCAGAAACTATGTGTCCTAAAAAGTTCACTTGTTTTCTGAAAAACGAGCACTTCTTCGGACTCAACTTCAGGTTTGCTGTTTGGATCTTCGATAGCACTCGGTCGAGGTTTTTAAGGTGATCTTCAAACGTACGGCCCACAATGATTATGTCGTCTAGATAGACAAGACATGCATCCCCAATCAATCCGGCAAGTACTTGCTCCATCAGCCTTTCAAACGTTGCAGGAGCATTACACAATCCAAAAGGCATAACTTTAAACTGCCACAACCCTTTTCCTGTTGAGAATGCAGTCTTTTCTTTATC
Organism: Diarsia brunnea; assembly: GCA_949774965.1. NCBI lineage: Eukaryota > Metazoa > Arthropoda > Insecta > Lepidoptera > Noctuidae > Diarsia > Diarsia brunnea. Next base: position 417,629 of record OX459016.1, on the reverse strand, counting down.
CTTTGGGTCTATTTCTACCTGCCAGTAACCACTTTTCAGGTCTAATGTGGTAAACCACTTCATTCCCGTCAGCGTATCCAGTGTGTCATCGATCCTAGGCAGTGGGTAGCTGTCCTTTTTCGTGCCGTCGTTCAGTCGTCGATAGTCCACACAAAAGCGCATACTGCCGTCCTTTTTCTTTACCAGGACCACAGGAGAACACCATGGACTGGATGAAGGCTCTATAACACCGTCCTTCACCATTCCCTCAATCATGGTTTCCACTTCTTTTTCCCGTGCAACTGGCAGTCTCCTTGGTCGCTGACGGATAGGTAACTCGTTGCCTGTATTAATTCTGTGCTGAACCAGTCCAGTTCTCCCTATGTCAGCATCATTCGTAGAGAAAATACCGGCGTACTGCAGTAACATCTTCTTAGCCTTGTCCATTTCTCCTTCAGTTAAATGACAGTTTTCTAAAAGCGTTGACACGTCAAATTTTGCACTAGTAGTTTGATTTCCGGTAGGTAGATCTTGCAATTGACGCATCCAAGCTACTTCCTCGCAAGTGCCGATCAAAGTGCCCTTCTTAATCACTTGCTCCTTGTCACTTGGATTCAGGATGCGTACAGCTGAGATGTTGTTAGCCTTTACCAGAGTTCGTGCCATCTTCCATGAAAATTCATTGTTCACCCTTTCTATCAGAACACTTCGATCTTTGTGTCCAGAGTTCTGTGGTAACTTGACTGGCACGATCGTTTCTGATCTGCGAGGTAGAACAATTTCCTTCAAGCTGTACACTTTCCCTGATGGTGCACCTTCCATGAAGACTTCCTCGGAACCACATTTCAACACTCCTTGGTCAATGTCGATCTCACAACGATATTTCCGCATGAAGTCCAAGCCCAAGATGCAATCGTCAACTATGTCGGCCACGATGACATTGTGCCGGTAAATTCTATCACCCAATTTTAACTCCACCTCCTTCTTGCCTCGGACGGTTATGTGCTGACCGGTTGCTGTTAGTAATTGTATACGGTCGTGGTTATTGAAGTAGTCCCCAAGAAACCGATTTGCTAGGTGTGAATTAACGACCGTGTGAGAAGCTCCAGTATCCAACGTCAGTTTGCATGGAGTTCCGTTGACTTCGCCCTTAATGGTCAGGCTGTTCCCGTCATGTGCTTGTGAGATCGAGATCCTCAGGGCTCTTTCAAAACCTGCCAGCACCCGCCCCCCAGTCCTGGCATTTACTCGTTTCCCTGCTGTGGCTGTGCAGTCACTTCAGCCACCTTTCCCTGCTGGGGTTGGTCTTCTCTTGGTGAGCTGCGCTTAGGACAGCTTGATCGAAGATGACCCCTTTCTCCACAAGTGTAGCACCTAGGGCTGTATCCTTGCGGGCGGTCGCGTACAGGTGACGCTACAATCTCTCTGACCCGGTGCGTACGGTGGTCCTGCCTTACTGCCTCTACTTCTAAGGCATGGGCCAAGGCGTCTTTCAGCGTCTCATGATGCCCAAGTCGCACAGCGGCTCTGACTTCTAAATCGCGTATTCCATCTATGAACGCCTGTACCAGATTTCCATCAATAAGTGCAGGGGCGGACTGGTATGCTTTCCGAACCAGCTTTTCAACTTCCAGGGCCCACTGCTGTAAGTTCTCGGCACTACGTTGAACGCGATCCCTTAATTTAGCACGAAAGACGTGCTCCAGGTGCGCGTCACCATATCTGGACTCTAATGCCTCCAGCAGCTGTTCGTAGGTCACATCCTTGCCGAGGGCCTCAAGAATGGTTAGGGCCTGGTCTCGGAGACCCAAAGTGAGCGCGGTCATGGCTTGCGCTTTGGTCCAACCGTTCACTTTCATAACGGCCTCAAATTGAATTTTATAGGCCGACCACGAAGATGTTCCGTCGAATGGCGGCACTTTAAACCCGCGCACCGAAGGTGCAGCAATCACTGAAGTCACAGCCCCGTCTCCAACCTTAATTTCACTCAAGGCCTTCTTCACATCGGCGATCTGAATTTCGGCCTTTGCGATACGGTTGTCGTGCTGCTGTACCTGCTCCTTCATCACGCTCAGCTCTTTGCCAACTGATGCGTGAAGATCTTTAATCAGGAGCATCTGTTCCTCTTGACGGCGAGCCTGTTCCTCTTGACGGCGAGCCTGTTCCTCCTTATCCCGTTGCAACTGTTCCTGCAACTGGCGAGCCTGTTCCTCTTGACGGCGAGCCTGTTCCACCTTGTCCCGTTGCAACTGTTCCTGCAACTGGCGAGCCTGCTCCTCTTGACGGCGAGCCTGCTCCTCTTGACGGCGAGCCTGCTCCTCTTGACGGCGAGCCTGCTCCTCTTGACGGCGAGCCTGGTCCTGCAGCAGCGCCATTAAGGCAGACAAGTCAGGCGTCGCTAATGCTGGAGTAGCTCCAGATGGGCCAGCGACTGGCTCTGATGTAGGCTGGACACCGCCCGGTGTCTGTGTCGGGGAGTCTCCAAATCGCCTCTGGTCCATACCCTGCTGTCGCTGACTCCTCGTACGGATACTATCCGTGTCGTCCTTTGGTAGAATCGGCATTATTTATCCCTCACTTCTGACACCAAATTGTTACGAGCTGGGTATGGGATAAATAAAAACACTACCAAATAAACACACGAATTAACTTTATTAAGCACAAAACACTTAATACACAATCGCAAAACACTACTGAACACTTTATCGCACTCGATATCTCTTCGAACCTTCCGTTGTCTCGCTTTAAAAGTAGACTGCCTGCTCCGACCTCTGTTGGTCCTTTTATACTCAAACACACAAAAGAAGTTCGAGAAAATTCCCTATTATTAACAAAAAAAATGAATACAATATTCACAAAGAAAAATAACTAAAAAAATAAACTTAAAGATAAAAGAACCAACAAGGAAGAAGTTACGTTACGCTCTCGGCATACGGTCGAAATTACAATGGCAATTATGTCGCCGACGCCCGCCGTGCTGACCTTGTAAACATAATGGAATTATACCTATAGAATGTACTGGAGTGTTTTAGACACTACACAATTATAAGCGAGGTTTCTTGAAGTTTCTAGATGACCGACGTAACACTAAGAAAGGTCAAGTTTGGTTCCAATACATTTTTCATCATCATTTCAGCCATAAGACGTCCACTGCTGGACATAGGCCTCCCCCCGAAGGAGGGATTTGCCATAATCGCCACGCTTGGCAGGCGAATTGGCGATCGCAGTGTGGTTGTTTCGTAACAACCGAAGGCACAGAGAACGCTACTGCCCATTCTCTGGTAAGTCCATTAGTCACCTCTTACGACACCCACGGGAGGATATGGGATGACGTCTGATACCATACGGAATACATTTTTATTGGAATTCAATTGACTTCTGTCTTTATCGTTGGGTAAAATAATGAAGTTGAACAATTATATTTCCTATAAATTGTTTCATTAAAGTCACCATCGTTATACGATAAACCCAGAGACGTCCGTAGGTAGACACAGGCCTGCGCTGTGATGTCATGTTGACGCGGTCCCGTGTTGATAGTTACTGGCAGATTCCAGCAGCCTTCATCAAGTATTTGGTCCACTTTGTGGCAGGCCTTTAAACGCTGGTCTCTTCAGAACTCATGGCCCATCCGTTCGTAAGCAAGCCATTTTACCTTATCCAAAAGATATGACACGATCATAGCTTGGATTTGAAATTTCATCAAAGATTAAACTAAGAAAACGATGTATAATTAATTATTCTCAATGACACGTACAAACGAATCTTTTCCCCAATTGTATTCCATATGCTTCCGTCTGTGAAAACAGTAATATAATTAGGTTATTTTCATTAAGCGGAAGCTTACACATTTGGCCGTAATTAACGCAGCAAATTGCCAATGAATTTAAAATGGATCCCTTCAATATGGAATGAGCCGTAAAGGGAGAACGCTCGCTATAATTATAATATCATTATTATATTCTGTGTTACCTTTTGTAGGAGTGTTGGGGGAAGGTGTTACTGTATGTACCTCTGTTGCTATTTAGGTACATGTTATAATAATATCACCGTTATTTCAAAACGGTTGGCCTAGTAGTTGCGGAATAATTCAACGTGAAAAAATGTTTTATTTGAAAAAAAATACAGTGATTGTAAAACCACAAAGTAATCGATAAGTATAAGAGAATCAGTTACCGCAATAATATTAAAGAAATTTTAGTGCAGAGCAGCTATTGGGAATAGTGTGTTACAAAAAGTTTGACAAGCGAGCGAATTTGACAAGCATATAACACTAGACAGAATGTTTCTGTGATCTGTGAGACAGAACGACTTGATATAGAAATAACAAGCGCTTGATTTTCTTCGTCTTGTTCCATTCGCTCGTAAATATTTGAATGTCTTCGAAGAACTCGTACGTTTCTATAAAAATATTTGAAAAAACCGCCTATTATGGTTGAGATGATTTTCGGGCATCATGCGACACATGTCGAGTTGTCGCACGATGCCTGTCTGTCTGTTGAGGCAGACAAAAAAAAACTGCCAGAATTCGCTTAGGGTTATTATTTAAAATCGCACTGTTCATCGCCGTATGATTGGATATGGAATCTAGAAGACTGATATATTATTTGCCAACCATGTAACATTATAATAATTTACATGTACCTAATTAAATTATAGGTTGGAAAATAGTATGCCAGCCAAAAGCCAGAGCTTTCATCCAGAAAATATTTCATAGGCTCTTTTTACCTGAGAAAAACGCCAATTTAACCTTTGATATAACTTACACAGACACTTTACTCTTATGTAGACAGATCCTAATCAAAGTGGCTTGTCCTAAATAACACAAGATATGAATCATATTCTTGCAGCATCACATTCCGAAAAGAGTTCGTATCTGGAATCAAATCCGAGCACAGGAGTGAGTTATATGAACTATCTTCTATGATTGATTGAATTTGTAAGTCTAATAATAATACATTCAAACAAATATGCCTATTTCTCATGCGTAGGCAGAAACTAAAAAAAAACGAGGTTTTGTAGTACTTGTAAGGATTATAGCGGATGTGCTACCATCATTCTACTTAAACCATAGCTATAACGCACAAATCTAATCGTCAAAACCGTTTTTCTTTTCGTAGATACAAGTTGTTTGATACAAATGTTTTTATTTTTCAGTATACTAGTATGCACTTAGAAGTTATTACGAGATTTTAAACTAGAATTATACGTAGATTGATATAATATAGTTTCATTATACCGTATTTAACAAATTTTATTACTACGAGAAAACAAACTAGATTTGTTTGAAACCCCCCGAAACTAAGTCAGTCATTACTTTCACTGCTAAAATACCCACGAGTACTCTCGATACATCGATACTGTAATAGCTGAACAAGACTACTGGTACAGCATCCGCAGTGTGCTCGATCCAAATGCAACTCTTCCTCCCGAGGGTAGGCTTTCAATGTACAACCAAAGCGTGTTATTTGGAAGCCAGCAAACATCGGTATCAGTGCCGGAATTTCTCCCGGGAATCGAACCCACCACTTTGTAAGCCGCACCGCTCCAACCGAATCTTGGATATTGCTGTTACATTGCAATTTGGGAACCTTCAATCTTTCCTGGCAAGGTGAATTCCACCATGGATCAGTTGAGGCAAAGTTGAATTTAGATTGGAGTTTCATATGTGGCGTTTTGAATAGGTTTTGACAAGAGAAAGTCGCAATTAGTAAAGGCTCACTCTTAATGGTTTGCAGGAAGAATGATTTGGAGTTTCGTTCGTTTAAGTATATGCATATTAGTGAACAACCCGTGCAGTTGTGTGGGATGTGGCCCGGGGTTCATTATGCGGAGCGCGTCTTAGCTATAAAGCCACGATGAACTATGGGGTAACTAAGTTGTCCTCATTTTAGTTTAATGCAGCAACATTTTGCTTTACTTTAGAATATTAAGCTTGGCTTACATGATTAAAACACTTGTTTAAGACTAAAGTCAGCGTCTTAAGACAACTTTAGTCCTGGATTATTTCTCTTTTAGGTGAAAAATATTTTAGCATCAAAGCTGTCTTGTCACTATTTGTCACTAAAAAAAAAAAATTTTGAGAGTTTAATGTTTTCGTGCAGACAAAGGGGCATTTATTTAGTTAGTGGAACAACACCATCACTTCTACATGTCTGTGAAGTAACTGACGAATTAACGGAATAACAATCAGATATCGCAAAACCCGATCACGAAACTTGGGATAAGTATGCCCTTTGCAGAAAAATATAGAACTTATAAAAGATTTTTCATAACTTTACCCCTGAGTGGAACAAACAGATTTTAAACTCTCAATTCAAGCGAACAAACTCGCGAGAAAGAATAGTCTTGTATAAAACCATTTCAGAAGTAAAAACTTAAGAACAAGTGCAAGTATACTTGTTACGGACATCGAGACAATCCTATAACAGAGCGCGGGGGCAATAAAAGCAATCGCGGGAGCAAGTTGGAGCGAGGACTTGTAACGATAGCCGAGTTGGAGTGTGGAGCGGCTGGTTGTTATCGAAATGTGGAGCAATTGAGCTGGGTATGACATAGGATGCTGTATCTTACAGTGGCGGATTTCATAATATATCTAACTTTTTATTGACAATAAAAGAAAAGTACACTCACCATTGCTGTTTAGTCTGTACGTGAATGCACTCATCGAGAGGTTCAGCAGCACACATGTCGGTTTTATTGATAGAGTTTGCTTCAATAATTTAAGCTACGCAGATGAAATGGTGCTGGTGGCTTCTCGGTGTCGGCGAGTCGTATGCGGCTTCTTAATTATGGCCTTGTATTTAACGAGGTTTTTAAGTCCGGTACCAGGTGTCCCTCTTCCGTCCTCCTGTGTTACTGAACGGTGTGGAGCTGCATAGGGTGTACTCTTTTAAATACCTGGGCTACGTGGTCACGTACGATTTGAGAGACCAGGTAGATATGGAGCGGGAACGCAGAGCATTGTCAATTCGGTCTATATATATATGCTGACACGCCGGTTCTTCCGTTGTACAACTGCGGTCAAATTGACGCTCTTTAAAGCATATTGTTCATCACTGTACTCAGGGAGCCTGTGGTTCACCCAAAAGTCCTACAATGCTCTGCGGATCCAGTACAACAACGCATTTAGGGTGCTGGTGCGTCTGCCTCGGTTATGTAGCGTGTCATCTATGTTGGCTGAGGCACGTACCGACTGCTTCAGTGCGATATGGCGTAAGAAAGTGGCCTCGCTGCTGAACGGACTCCGTGGCAGCCACAACATCATTCTGATTCAGCCATAGTCGGGAGACATGACAGCCCGTTCGTGAGGTCATGAGTCACCTGTACACTGTCTGTGTTTTTAGTGTTAAATACATAGGTTGAGAATATTGTTACCTACTAACCCAATGGGCCTTAATTGTCTTAAAAATGAAGTGATTATTATGATGTCTGATTTGCGCGGTTTTGACAAACAGGTATTTTGTTCTGGCATTATTGTTACTCACAAAACGAAAGCTACGGCAATGGACCGGCCATATTAGCCGCAGAACCAATGGCCGATGACCACGGACGAGTGCAAAATCAGCAAATGCAGTTATGCTAGCGAAGGAGGTGGCGGAACGTGAGAGGGAGAGAACCTCTCGTCCCAGCCGCCGCGGGAGGCGATCCGGGCGTCGGGGGCCACGTGATGGCTTCCGGCCACCGTAGACGCGGGCCTGTGGACGGTGAGTGATGGGTAAGCTCGCCGTCCGTCCGTCTTATGACGACGACAGGCCGTGTCGACGGCGCGTTCGTGTTCCACGCGCGTCTCAAAGAGATGTCAGCAACATGGAAGGGGCCCGCAAGGGCCAACGCCTGTCGAGGCTGCGGGTTGTTCGCAAGGGATAAAAAGGGTGGCTTGTACTAACTGGATGAGAGTTGCTGAGAATTGAACTGTGGGCTGATGATGTTGATGATTCGATTTGGGCTAATGTAACTTATTGGGATGTGAGTTCTATCGTATCGTCTACATTATTTGAGCGGTGTTTTGAGAACGAGTACATGGCTGGAAGACATATTTTAATAGAATATTTATCAATATCTTGCTACTACCTCCACTCTACACATACAACCTTCCCAGTATTGAAAACACGAGGTAAGCTGTGAAGTGTTCTCAGAACACAGATCTGAAGTGTGTTAACAAATGTACGTACGTACAAGATGTGTCAAGAGCCCACTTCAACATCCGTGTACCGTGATACTGAATATCGGGAATATGGCTTTGAATATTGATACCTATGTTTTTGGGAGGGCTCTGACACTTCTATAAAATTTCAGATCTGTGATTTTTATTTAAAATATGTTGGAGCAGACAAAAGGTTCGAGGTTAAGGGACGGATCAGAATTCGGGTTCAAAACACTAGAAAGAACGTGAGGGACTCTTTTCATTGTCATTTTTCATAAAAGGGATCTGACAAATAATGCCTTGTGCTAAAGGAAAATTAAAATGTTTAAACGTGCAATTACAGCTAGACGACGGCGCAGCAGACCGAGGAGAAGATGGCGCATGGCGGGACGCCTTGGATGGCTTTCTCGTTAATTGGCAAAAAGAAACGAAACATCGAAAAAGTGGAAGGAACGGGGGAGGCTTTAAACGAAACCGTCGGGGCTGCGGGTTGTTCGCAAGAGATACCACGGCCTTGACATGAAGGGCTAAGAAGGAACATGTGTAGTTTTTAGTCAGTAGAAGTCTGACACTCCCTTTCGCTCTGCTCAAGAGCGGGACCCCGTTATTTGATGATTTTCCACAAGGCAAAAAAAAAAAAAATTAAACGAATTCATCATCTGCCTAGGAAATAGATAAAATAACTTTTGTTAAACCTCCAACTGTAAATAAAAATCTAAAAAAGATAATCGCGAAAAACATAACCCTTTCCTTGCATTCGGGTAAAAATACTTGCTTAGCTTGGCTTTCCCTTATTAGCTAGTATTCCAATCTGTGAAATAAATACCCAAATAATGTTTTCATACGAAATGACCACGCTAGCGGCTTGCTTGCCACGTGCTTCCTCTATGTGAGAAGAGGCATTTACCTTGAAACGTGACAATAGTGGGCAAGTACAGTGGTGTGCTTTGGGGCCACCAATACGGGAAGCCCATAAGACAAGCAGACTGTTTAGAAACTTTTAAGGACGTATTTACAAATCTGACAAAAATAAGCAGTTTTTCGGTACATTATGCGGCCAAATGAAACTAAACCAAAGGAAACCAAAAAACCACACCAAAACCAAACCAAATATTTGTATGACCTACAGATAGTTGTTCCGGGTCTAGGTATTTGTGTATGTGAGTTTAAATGATTGTGAACGCACCCACGATACAGGAGAAATTCCTAGTGTAGGGCAATATTTTTTTTTTTAATTAACACATACAGGGTGTAAACGAACCCTTCACGCATCCGACAACCAAGCATGCTGTACAACAAACCAAGTACCCCTACGCAAAAAATTTTGCTGGGAAATGACTTTTTTTTTTGGGGTCAAAAATCACATTTTATGGTAAAACTCAAAGTAGCACTCTTAAAACATTGTGCTAGTGGATGCTTTGAATAGTAAACGGGTCATGGAGGTAATTTAAGTAAAGTTAAAACCTGAAATGCTAGTATTTACTAAAACAGCTATGAACAATTTGGAACTTTGACCCCCAATATCTCCGCAACTATAATAGGAGGTTCCCAGGTATGGTCTAGAACAAAAAAATGATCGCAGTGGTGGGGAGAACAAATGCCCTTCATTTGCGTTAAGGGTACTTTTACACCCTTTATAGATAACTCCTTCATCTTTAATCATTACTACTTTTATTCGAAAATAATGGTTAATAAAATTGTAAAAAAATATTTCGGTGCCTCCCCGCACAAAGTTAGCGATATCGTGTTGACTTTAGGTACATTACTCCCTCTTTTATGACATAAATTTATTTAATTAAAAATATTTTATGGAAATAGACATGTTCAACTCAAATAATTACTATAAAACAAATTATTGTATTTGTAATAAATTATTAATATAAACAAATGATTGAATTGAAATCATTTCAATCAAACTTTTGTCACCAAATTAGAAATATTAGAAAGATAGGCTGGGCATTATGATATGGCGACTAATTCAGAGGTATGGAAACCGTGTAGAGTTCCCAAACAGATCGGGCTTAGAGCAGGAAAGTGACACAGGCTTAGTAATCTCCACATATTCCCTCTGAAGCTTTTAGAGTGCTCCTTTGTGAAGGAATATTCCAGGTAATATTATTATTAGTAGGTAGCAGGTATTCGCGACTCAGGATAAAATAATAATGTACATAATAATTGATCGCGAGTAATCGAATTAGGTATAGAAGCGGAGGGAAGCAATCATTCTTTGTCACCATCACAGTAATACATAGCTTCACAGAATATTGTAACGTCTACCGAAGTGTTTTTATTAATAATTTAGCAGCGGTGCGATGGCGGCTCAATAATATTAAGTTAAATATTTGATGAAGCATTGGAACGAATAACTTTAGAGAGAAAATGATATGTACCTACTTAACTTTTTCGAGAAAATTATGTTCCTTTGTTGGCGTTTCGTTAGAAATTATATTTGTATTTAATTTTAATTTCAAGGTTGTAATTGTTTTTCCAAGTAAAACTTAAATTAGAAATATTATATAGTTACAAGCTTGGCTTTTATTATTGTGTTCAATCTTCCAAAGACCAAATTTATGTCCTGAAAGTTTATGTAACGTCAAGACACTATCAGAAACTCTATAAATCGCTCAATTAAAATAACCCAATTGTTGGAAAAAAACTTGCGAAAATCCTCCATTGTACAAAAATCACTTTACACAGTTGTACAACTAGGGAAAGCGAGGGTTTTTTATGAGTTCTCGTACTCAATGTAAGACATAACTTCCTATTAATATCATAAATGCGAAAGTTTGTGAGGATGATTGTTACTCTTTCACGAAAAAACTACTAAACGGATTTGAATAAAATTTGGTACACAAATAGCTTAGAACCTGGATAGTAGTGAATAGTTTATATTCCGATTTTTATCTTCCCTTGGGATAATAATTCTCGAGTTGTAGCGAGCGAAGCCGCTGGCAACACCTAGTGTCTTTATAAATATGAGCGAAACAAAAATTGCTTCAAAAACTCGTCCCTAACGCTGTCCATAGGTAAAGGCCCCAACAGATTGGCGACCCGAAAGCCTTGCCACGTTGTACACACGGCTACACATCAAGCTATACATTTCCAGTATAAGCTGGTCTCGCATTGTATAGGATTTCCGTAGAGTGCGAGATCAGCGTAAACTGGAAATGTATGGCTTGATGTGTAGCCGTGTGTACTTGTACGATGAACCGTCTTCGCCAAAACCTGTTACTAATTGTCCAGTTTGGACTAGCTGATGTCAGTCAAATCAGATACTACCTTCGTCGATAACTCCTCCATCCATTCGTGAAAACATCATGAAAATCGATGCAGTAATTTTTGAGTTTATCGCGAATAGACAGATAGACAGACAGACGTGGCGGAGGACTTTGTTATATAACATGTAGTGATAGTGATAAAACAAAAAATATATTTATAAAACTCTTGTATTGGATTGATATTGCTTAATGTTTCGTTGCCAAAATCTTAGAAGACCCAGGTTAGCCAGGTCTTTATTAGATCTGGGCAGAGGCACTTAGGCACTGTATCGGTAAAGAGGGTGCTACATGTAAGACGTCACTACTGAACTGGGCTTCAATACTGTAGTTGGAAACACATAGAAGGTGAACTGATTACTACGGGTACATCCAACACGGGCCTGTGGACGGTGAGTAACGGGCTAGCTCGCCGTCCGTCCGTCTTATGACTATGTTTGTGATCCACGCGCGCCTCAAAGAGATGTCAGCACCAGAAACGACGTACGCAAGGGCCAGTACCTGCTGGAGCTGCGGGACTGTTCGAAAGAGATACCGCGGGGTGGGTGGGATGAGTGGTTTTTAGTCAGTCGAAGTCTGACACTCCTTTCAGCTTCGCCGAGAGCGGGAGGGGTCATTTGGTGATTGCCCTCCCACCAAAAAAATGGGTACATCCAAACTCACACCTGTTTCAATGAACAGCATCTTTGTTGTCCTTGGATCTAAATAAAGGGCCCGGACCAGATGGTCTCCCACCTATATTCTTCAAGCATACTGCACAACGAATCTGTATTCCACTACATCTATTGTACAACAAATGTTTAAGTGAAGGGGTATTTCCATGCATATGGAAAAGAGCTTTTATTACTCCAATATACAAAAGTGGAGACAAAGCCAACATTGAAAACTATCGACCTATCTCTATTCTATCCACCTTGTCTAAGCTTTTCGAGAATTTAGTACACAGCAATTTGTTTCCACACTTGAGACACGTCATTATTCCCGAACAGCATGGCTTTGTTCAGTCACGATCCACCAGTACAAATCTAATGATTTTTACACAATTTTTATTTGAAAATATGGACAAGGGCATACAGGTTGATGCTGTGTACACTGATTTTCGGAAAGCGTTCGACAAGGTGGACCACAAACTTCTTTTGGACAAAATTGCCTTCAACGGCATTAGAGGGAATCTACTCAGATGGTTTGTGTCGTACATATTCCATAGAACACAGAAAGTTGTCATCAATGGATACGAGTCTGATTACACAGTGGTTGAATCCGGCGTGCCTCAAGGGTCAGTATTGGGTCCTTTATTGTTTGTTTTGTTTATAAACGACATAAAGTCCTGTATAGTCAACTCTAAATTCCTCATGTACGCCGACGACATCAAAATTTTTAAATCCTGTACTAGTATGCAGGATTGCTTGCTATTACAGGATGATCTATGCAGACTTTCGCATTACTGTCTCAAGAATAAACTTCATCTTAGTTTACCAAAGTGTCATTATATTTCATTTACCAAAAATAAGACTAGTATTAAATTTCTTTACACGCTCAATCATACATACCTGAATAAAACTGATTGCACGCGTGATCTTGGCGTACTACTTGATAGCAAATTACACCTTGACCTCCATATCGACGGTTAAAAGGAAATAGGGTATAAGCGACAAATAAGGAAATGTTCAGGAGAACCGTTTAAAGTTTTAAATTTTAGAAAAACTGACGTATTTTTGTCATTTATTAAAATATCGTGAAAACTAAAACACTTATAAAATCAGAAAAAAATGTGGCAGTTACCGGTATTTTTAGTTTTAATCATTTGACGCTATTTAAAGTGGTTTTTGTCGCTTATAACAAATGCTTTTAATTTTCCAATGAGGAAATATGGCATAAGATACAAATGACAAAATAAAATATTAAAGGATAAGAAGCCTAAGCGACATACCGATTTCTCAGATCGCAAGGTAAAAGGGTATAAGAGACTAGACAGTTCAATAAGTGTTATAGGAAAAGAAGGATAAGGTACTTTTCACAGTGGTTGTATAAAAGATAATAGAGCACAAGGAACAGTCAGCTTTCAAAACAAGAAAGGTCAAAAGACATTAGTGACACACAATGTCGCTTGAAAGCAAAGGAAAAGAAGGATAATCAACATTTGGCATTGCGTGAGTCTACGGAAATATGGATGAAAAGACACCCCAAAAATAATGAAGACAACCAACCAATACGATCCTTCATCAGTATAGTAGGATGTTTTTAAATTAAAAAAGACATTTTTGTTAATAATATTTTTTAATCAAGAAAAATCAAAGCTATTTAAAAAGAGTGGGTAGGTATCAACCTGCTAATCATTTTTGGAAACAATAATACTGCAGCTAGTAGGTAGGTAACTTAAGAATCAATTACGAAAACTTGGTATGTATCCGTAATATTAAACATTTAAAAAAGTAACAATCATTTTAAAAAATAATAAAAAGCATCGAAACTTAAGACTTATTTGGCATTGTTAAACATAACATGGTATCTATGTCAAACAACAACGTTCAAAGAAACAGGAATAAAGAAATAAAAAAATTGTTTTTATTTACAATTAGTTGTAAGTAAAAACAATTTTTTTATTTCTTCATTCTTTCGTACGTTTAAATTTTAAACATTAATGATTCGTTCCAAATAAAGACAAAGTCTCACTACAATACCTAAATAATCAGTCAAAAAGCGATTGAAGTGGAGACATAAGTACTAGTAGGTAATAACCTACTAATACTTACAGTACGATGAGTATGATTGTAGAACGTGGAAGTAGGTTATAATCGACACCATGATATCTAATATAATTTAAGTAATAAGGTATTAGCGACAAAACTGTATTTATATTGTAAACGGAAGTAAGGTATAACCAACAGTGTGATATTAAAATAAATTTAGGTAAAAGGGCATAATCGACATAGCTGTCATAAAGTACTAAATGGTAATAGGGTATAACCAACAGAGTAATATGAAAATGAATTTTGTTTATAGGGTACAAGCGCCATAGCTATGTTAAATTACGAAATGGAAGTAAGCTATAAACAACCTTTGTACTTTTTAAGGGAAAAGCTTAAAAGGCATAAACAACCGAAAGCTCGACACCCTTATGAAGTAAAAAAGCATTACCGACAACAAACCCAAAATAAATCATTTTTGGAGGGGTACAAGCACCTTTATAGCAAAAAAGACCTGAATTTTCGTCGGTTACAAAAAAGAATACTAGGAAAATGTTTTTTTTTGCTAGGGCATAAACGCCAAAAAAGTCATCGTAGAGCCATGGGAGTAAGCGCATTCGAAAGAGCGGAAAATTTTACGTAGGATGGCATAAATAACTCATTTTTGACCAAAATGTCGCTTATGCTACTTCCTTTTTACCGTCGATATTGACAACATTATTAATAGAGCCTTTCAGATGTATGGTTTCATAATGAGGTCTTGTAAAGAATTTCAAAAGGCTTCCACTTTCCTCTTTCTATACAAAACATTAGTACGTTCCCAACTGGAATACGCGGTAACCATCTGGAGCCCTTTTTACGAAAAATACAAGCACAGACTAGAAATGGTACAAAAAAAATTTCTTCGCACTACTCACTATAAGTGTTTCCATACCAAGATTTCCTATGCAGATCTGATGAAGCAGTACAAAATATTAAGCTTGGAGCACAGGCGTACACTGCTAATGGTTGTGATGCTGTATGGCATATGCAACAATAGGTTTAATTGTATGGAACTCTCAAATAGGTTATGTTAACCTAGGACTGTTAGTCGGCGGGGAGTGCGGGCGCCGCGCTTGTTCTACACAGATAAGTGTAGAACAAATGCTGGCGAGCGAGCTCCTCTCCGCCGATTACTAGAAACGTACAACTCACATTTTATAAACATTGATATTTTTGCGCATAATCAGACCCAATTTAAAAAAATAGCAATTGAATTGCTGGCTGGTCATCCTTAACGATGAATGCTTCTTGTTGATGTAAGGTTTGTAGTTTAATTGGTCTCTGACTAAGTCTGGTGTGATCGTTCAGGTTTTATTTATATTTTCTTACTGTCCCTTTCTGTATACGTCCGTTTCCTTATTTCTTTAAAACCGAAATGATTCCGTGGACAATAGTGTGGGTTATGCGTTTGTTTACTATTATATCTAAACTAAATATTAATATTGTAATGTGTAACTGTTTTTTGTCCCAAATAAATAAAATAAAAATAAAATAAAATAAAATCTTTGAACAACCAGATCTTATAATATATCGCTATCAAGCACGACTCCTCTCGATATCCCTGGCAATCCGACGGTGGACAAAGTTACACGACTAATGAGAAAACTTTACCCCTTTGACATCTAGACAAGCGTGCGTTACACTAGCTTTCGTTCCAGACGTAGAACGTAAGAGATAAGTCCTGTTTCGCAAGACGGCTTTAAAATGTTATAGAATACGATATTAATACCTTCTGGAGGAACCTTACTCAGCTGATGGTTAGTTGAGAATGCATTCTATGACGTAAAAGAGTTTCTTGAGTTTAAATTTAAATAATTTGTACCTATTCTAAAAATCAATTATTTGAATTCAATTCTATCAATTCAATTATGCCAATTCAATTATACCAATTTAATTATATCAAATCAATTAATTTCTATCAATTCAATTATATAAAAAAAAATTGCATGTCATTATGTTATGATTGAGTATGCTAAGCTACTTGTACCTACTACTACTGTAACCATATTTATTTGCAAATAAATCTTTGACTTTGAATAACATAGAATACAAGAATATTGTCTCCCGTACAGTTTCGTTCGTCTAGAGGTCGTAGTTCGATTCCCATGTTGGAAAATTGTTATTGCTCGGAAATTCCTCAATAGTCCAAGGAATTTGAAATCCGATTCCAGTGTCAAAGTAAACCCCGGGAAAAACTGGTTTTACTATGCGACTGAAATCGGTTCCGCATGCCTTTTCTTTTTTTTTGGCGGGTGGAAAATCATCAAATAACCGCTCTTGGGCAGAGCGAAAGAGAGTGTCAGACTTCTGCTGACTAAAAACCACCCATGTTCCTTCTTAGCCCTTCATGCCGAGGCCGCGGTATGTCTTGGGAACAACCCGCAGCCCCGACGGGGGTTCCGCATGCCTTAGATAGATATTATTATTACTTTAATCAAAGAAACCAGTCGTGGTCGCCATATGTATTATTATCGGCCTAGCCCTTTCCCAATTACATACTATACTATGTTGAGGCCTTTTTTCTGTAAAAAAGAAAGGAGAAAAAAACTCAGACTAAAATGTTTCACGACCACTTTGACATGGGTCTTTTGCACTACCTTTTTTACCTAGATTACTTTTACTTTACTTTAAATTAAAGAACCTTCCAGTATACCTTAACTTACATATTTACCTACTGTAACATTTTTTAGTAACTACCTACATACTTTCACATTTAATGGAATTTGTGATAAAATATACAACAATTACCAAAGTCAGGATCTAAGAATATGAACAAATTAATTTTCTTTGACCTGAAAATGATTCGGAAAATCCTTCAATTATAAGTTAAGGAGAATTCATTAAACAAATTAACAAGTTCCCGGGTTTGTCGAGTTTTCTTCCTGCTTACTAGTTGTCACACAAAATAAGTTATTTCACGAAGAAATGTTTTCCTTGTCATTAGTGACGATACTTAAAGTTAAAATCTATTTCGGGTATCTTAAAATGGTGTTTATTATGATAGTGTCAATCCATCCATCATCACCTGTCTAGCCTTTTCCCAAACATATTGGTGTCAGATTCAGGTGTAACCGGATAGAACGGGATATACTTGTCATCATCATCATCTTTTCAGCCAAAAGACGTCCACTGCTGGACATAGGCCTCCCCCAGGTGTCGCCACATTGACCGGTCCCGTGCGTCTCGCATCCAGCGGGTCCCCGCAACCTTCACCAGGTCATCGATCCACCTAGTGGGAGGCCTTCCGACGCAACGGCTTCCGGTTCGCGGTCGCCACTCCAGAACTTTCCGGCACCTTCGGCCATCCGTTCTGCGAGCAATGTGCCCTGCCCGCTGCCACTTAAGTTTGGCAATTCTTCGGGCTATGTCGGTAACCTTGGTTCTCATGTGGATGTCCTCATTTCTGATTCAATCACTTTCGGATATACTTGATTATCAGTATTTTACCTGGGTAACATGATAATCCCAATAAAGCTGGTTATCGAATAGTTTCTGACTGCTAGTAACTACCTACTGTCAAAGATCTACTGGCAGCTGGAAATAACTACTTAAAAACGTGCTTTACTAAAGAGTTTAGTCATACAATGGATGGTCCCACCCATCCACCAACCGGCCTCGGCAAGCGTTACTTATCCTTGAAGACCGGCCCAGGCGACTTTTATTATTAAGTCAAGAGCATTAAGTCAGCAGCAAGAACATGCAAATTATAACAAAGACGAGTATTGTTTTCGAATATTTATAAATTATGAATAAGGGATCAGTTTGACGTACACTGACCCTTATTCATCTTGAATCTCAAGTTTATTCAAACGTTTAGCAGTTTATATTCCAAGCTCTAAAACCTAGATCAAAGTGGATCCATTCTCTGACAAACAAATGAACTAAGTTTGATTAAACTCGGATCACGAATGTGGATGCTTTATAGGAATGCATAAAACTAGATGAACAACTACATTATTTGAAGTTTCTCGTCGTTTTTATTACTTTATCAAATAATGTTATTACCATTTTGCACATGTCATGGAAAAGTCAAAAAAAGTGTATTTATTTTTGTTCTAAATCAACAAAATTAATATAAATATATATTCAATAGTTCCTTCACCGTTTTGAGAGCAGAGGTGATGAAATAAATTCCACAAAGTAATGCACCTGCCTGGGTTCGAACCCACGACTTACTGTTCGTAAGTCGGGGCCACCACCACTGGGCCACCGCTGCTCTATGTGTTACATAACAACAAGAAAGTAAATAACAAATAATTGTCTGCATACGAAATAATACAATGAACTGAGACCAACTAAACGGTTTAGTCCAGAAAACGATGAACAAAACGTCTCGAGAGCCTCTTAGACCATTGTACCCTGAAAGCCATTATCTAGAAAAGTGCATGTTCGGCTACCCTCGGCCAACTTCGTGCATTGTCGGGCATGTCCGTGCATTGTCGTGGCCTTTTGTGTTGTTATTGGAGCACTCATTAGCTTGTGCCTGAATATCCGCCATTTTGCTCGAGTGTGCTCGAGACTCGAGCGTTTAACCGGTCATTTTGCGATGAGATGGCTCATTATTTTGTGACTACTAATAATCTTAATTGTCCTTTTATTTTTAACTGTTTGGTGTAATTTTTTTTTTGAGAATTTACTGACTCGTGTATTCAGATAATTATGTATTTCTTTGAATGAAAAACAGTATTTATTTAAGGGTTTTTAATCTTAAGTAACCTATTTCGGAATATTAACCTATTTCGTTTTGTATTATATAATATATTTATAGATTGTTACGTTTTGAGTTCGTTGACAAATATATCTGAATTGTATTATTGTCTCACTCGCCCATATTGAAAATTTAATCCATCACCGTTTAAGCATTAACAGTTTTCAATCGAGCCGAGTACTATGTGAAGACATTTATCTAGCGATCTAAATTGTTGGTTGTAGTGTATATCTATTTAATAGATATATGTAAACACTGTCTCACAGCCACAAGTGGTCAGGGGAGCTGTCACTAATGACATCTGTCAGTTACATGATGGCGGGAAGTTGGAAGTGAAGTGGTCCTGGACTAAGGCTTGGTGGTCTGGTGTGAGCCTGTGATACTTAGTTAATTGTAAAATCAACCGATTAGGTCTGTTACTAGTGGATACTACATTGGTTATTATATTTTTTTTGTTACCCTGACCTTTCCTCTCCTGGGCCTTCTCCCGTTCCTTCCACTTTTCTGAGTGTTACGCCTATTCTTGCCAATTGACGAGAAAGTCACAACGTGTCCATCTTCTCCGCGGTCTGCCGCGCCACCGCCCGTCTAGCTGTCTTAGAGCCTGAATGTCTGTATATCCGATTAGTATAACGATTTTAGCTTCGAAAATAGCAAAATACGTATACAATAACAACATAAGTGGCTTCCCATTCGAAAATAAACTGCTAGGGCAATAACAACGTGTAGGTAATCTCCTAATGTGGCGTTCATCTCGGTCGCCGGCGGGCTTGCGGCCCGGGACGACCCCGGCTTATATCGGCCTGCCGGGCGAGCCCAGCTTGTGGGAAAATACCACACAATGCTATCCTGCAAAAGGCTAAAGGAACAAAAACTATGCACACAGTTAAATTCTATCAATAGGGATGTTTACCGACTAAAAAAATAAGATTCTAATTAGTCCGTCTGTTAGATTATCGATAAATATTGGATACGTTTTTTTTTGTTTTATCAAATCAATAAAAGTTGACGAAGATAAAACGCGTCAAAGATTTGAGTGGGGGATCGTGACGTCACTCACCGGTAAAAAATGTCATACTAATGTCTTAGAATATGACGTAACACGAGTTTTCAAAGCACTGTATCGTCTTCATTATTTGTTTACGTGAAAAAAGAAAAAATACGTGTCCAATATTTTTTAGAAATCTATCTGATAGACTAATTTGTTTTCTTTAGTTAAGTACCCTATTCTTTGGCCTTAAGTTACATGCTCAAAAAACACGTGGCTCATGAACAAATCCGGAGGAAATCAATAAAAGAAGCACCGTAGATCATCCCACAAGTCACCATGATACGACTTCGGTCACTGATAAGTGTGGACGTGACGCCTTTTTTTTGTAGGTTAAGAAATCATCAAATGACTCCTCCCGCTCTGGGTGGAGTGGAAGGAAGTGTCAGACTTCTACTGACTAAAAACCACCCATGTTCCTTCTTAACCCTTTGTGTCTGGGGCCGTGGTATCTTTTTCGAACAACCCGCAGATGGACGTGTTGCCTGACACCGGAATTTCATAGATTACTGAAATATCTGTTTGTGTCCGGTCCATAGCCAGGTTTGACAGAAACAAAATATGCGTGTGAGTGAATCTAATGTACCAGCTAAAGGGGTTTCAATCATAAGCTTTGTCTAAGAAATCGCAATCAATATGGTATGAAGTAGGTAGCGCTTGAATGTCGTTTGACGCAAATCGCATTTCACATCGCGCTATATTTTTTATGAACCAAAAGTTGGTGGTAGACAGTAGTAGGTGACAGTTGGCGACCCTTAAAAAACCTGATGAAACAAATTTTCTACTTTAATAAAGTGGATCTTCTGAATCTTCTTACATCACGTTAAGTAATATCAATAAAGTCACTATCACTATGCTAATATCTTTCCAATAGTACACGTTGTTTAACAACTTACAGGTAATACGGTAATACCCACCTACAAAGTGGTCAGGAAAATAATGGGAAAACATGGGTCATTCTCAATAATTGCAGCCATTAACAAACTATGCAATTGCATCATCACATTTTAAACTACTTAAGGTATAAAAACAAATAATAATAATTATCAATCTTGAGTTAGGCAATTAAATACAGGGTGTAAATTAACCCTTCACGTAGTCGTCAACCAAGCATTCTGTAAATCAAACTAAGTACCCTATGTAAAAATGTTTGCTGGGAAATTACTTTTTTTTTTGAGGTCAAAAATCACATTTTACGGTAAAACTCAATGTAGCACTCTTCGAACATTGTGCTAGTGGAGCTTTGAATAGTAAACGGGTCATGGAGCTAGTATAAGGAAAGTTATAACCTGAAAAACTAGTAATTACATAAACAGCTGTGAACAATTTGGAACTTTGACCCCCAATATCTCCGTAACTAGGGGGTTCCCAGGTATGGTCTGGAACAAAAAAATTATCACAGTGACGGGGAAAACAAGTGCGTACACGCACGTATTGGGAGTCGAGATGAATGAAACCAATGAATGCTGATATAACACTGATCGTTTAATTAGGATTCTTCAATATATATGCTTACACATTAACATAGGTTACATACACCAACCACCAATAAAACAAACAAACAACCACCAATTTTACAAACCCTTTAGACAAAATGGTTGCAAAACCAGTACTAACTAACTATAGCATCAAAAAACAGAACTAAAACATTTACTTTAACATTATAAGACAATGGCCAATAAGATCGTTTCGCTAAACATTACAAAGTATCGCTACGGAGCAATAACGATCACATCGCACAGCCGGCAGTTGGCGCTATCTCACACATTACGACACGACTACGGAGCGGATACGAGGCGGGGGCGAGGCAATGTAGTCCATTACCTATTAGTCCGTTTATTGGAAAGCAAAGACGTCGCTTTGCTGAGATTTAGAATTTATTACATGTATATTTTCTTGTACTAGAACTAATTATATTGTAGCAGAAATTTTAACTTTGACTGTTTTCGAAATGTGTAACAACGAGATGTTTAGTACGGGTTTTACTTGACTCAAAATAAGATTGCGAGATATATTTAAGTCTTATCAAAGTCAGCGAACATGATAGATAACTTTCCTATTTTGTAACGTAGATTTTGTTTTACTTAATTTGTGACTGGCAGATATTTTTTTTTAAGCTTACCCGTACCAGTTTTAATGCCCATAATTACTTTTTATCGTCACGTCGGCACTCGGTAAACCTTTACACACATGAAAGTGCAAATATTTCGTTTAGTAGTTAAAAACCAGTGTAACAATAATTATATTATCAAGCATTTATTTCTTGACAAAATGTAGACTTATGTAATATGGGACAGGTCTACAGCTATCACCATCATCTTACTTATTTTCCAACTACTCTACTCCATGCCTGAAAGTCAACCCCGAAGCTTCAATGCAGCGGAACACCACACCATTATCATACCATTGCACTCCACAACCCAGTTGCTACGTTTCACGATACGATATCCCTCGGTATGGCTGAGATATTTACATCAGAGAAATTCATGAAAGAAAAGCAGTACTAGTACATTGATATTTATAGACGGCACAAATATCTACGCTGTGGCCCAGATCTCTGTCCTCTTGTCAGTTTGCAAGAGGCCTTAATTTAGCTTTAAACGCGGCCAAAGCTTTCTGTTCGCTGGTAGTTTGGTCGCGAAATAGAAGACCTTTGTTCCAAGCTGTCTTTGTACAACAAGCAACAAAAATAAATGAATGTATATTTTCAGGTTTTGAACGTTTGTATACTTATTTAAATGGAGTATCGTGTTACCCAGTAAGCAGGGTGCGGAGGTCAGATAGGCAGACACTCCATGTAAAATACTGGTATTCAGCTGTATCTAGTTGTACTGTGCAGTGGTTGCACTTATCGAAGGAACGTGGACAATCTTCAGCAAAGTGGACTGATACCATTGACCTGGTGCAGGCCGTAAGAAGACGGTGGATGTAAAAGGTACATCTCTATCAACGTAGCGACATTTAGGGGAACGCCTATTTCCAATTGCGAGTCTTTCGACTGATATGGACTTTTGATATCAAAAATTGTAAAAAAAAAGATAGAAATAGTACCTCTCAAGATTCAAACACACAGGATATCCATCAAGCTTTAAACAACAAACAACTCCTTATTTTTAGTAAAGAACTCATCATCATCATCATTTAAGCCATAAGACGTCCACTGCTGGACATAGGCCTCCCCCGAAGGGGGGATTTGCCATAATCGCCACGCTTGGCAGGTGGGTTGGCGATCGCAGTATGGTTGTTAAGAAGGCACAGAGAACGCTGCTGCCCATTCTCTGGTCTGGCCACCTTAGTCGCCTCTTACGACACCCACGGGAACATATGGGATGGTGCTATTCTTTATGTCCGACACCACACGGAACTCACTACTCACCAATCATTTGCCTAAAATTTTTCTAATCATGTTTGTTTGGTTGCTTATTTTGACAAGCAACAGAAAAATACCTACCGCAATGCATGTTATCGGTTGTTAAGCCTATAGCTCTGCTTATCCCCATCGGCCCAATCCTCAGCTCACAAACAGCAATATTACTCAGCTATAATTCGGTTTTAGATTACAATCAAATATTACACAACGTTCTATTTGTTGTGCTTCACATAATTTAAGGTAGATATAAACAGTGAAATCTGGTTGAAACTGGATGGTATGTGTCTGAACCGGTAAAGATTGGGAAAATTACCACATTGTGGTAAAAAAATCGGTTGTACCAGGATTGTAATCAGCAGGCATTCGATCAACATTTGTTCAAAGCACGTAAGCAGATAGGAATCATCTTTAATCAAATTATGTAATTTTGAAGGTGTGTTCTGTGTCGCTATGAGAAAACTCAATGCGGTGTTGTGCAACATACAAAGTAATCATCATCTGCTTCTTGGGGTCGGTTTCCAGACTTACTGGGTTCAGCTGAATGTTGGTATTTTACATGGAGCCACTGCCTATCTGACCTCCACCACCCATAGTGTTAGTAACAATGATCTTAAATACCTACTAGTGTTAGTAGACATAATACACAAATTAAACAGTATGGAGTTTCATCCAATGACGCAGCATTGGAGACTCCCATCTATCTGCAAATAAACTCAAGATAGTGTTGGTACTGCCACGGAGACGAGCAAGCAGGGAAGCGCTTCTTTTACGTATGATGGCCGCAAAACCATCAACATCCCTTTCCGCAAACATCCCTGACGCACTACATTGCCATGGCAGCCCCAACCATATCCAGAGCGCGTTATAATACTGGACACGTAGATCGCTGTATGCACGCAAACTATAACTAGTCCACAGGCTGCACGTGTAAAAAGACGAACAAAATGTTTTAAACAGAGTCATCTTGATCTTGTTGAATTCGTTACCCGTTGGTAAGACTGGTTGTCAGACTTTCGGGCCGCAGAGTACCTGTCACAGCTGTTAAATATCTACAAATGACCGCCGGAACCAACAGTTAAACGTGTTTTTGAAATTAGGTATGTAATGAAGT
Organism: Diarsia brunnea; assembly: GCA_949774965.1. Taxonomy (NCBI): domain Eukaryota; kingdom Metazoa; phylum Arthropoda; class Insecta; order Lepidoptera; family Noctuidae; genus Diarsia; species Diarsia brunnea. The sequence goes on along the minus strand of OX459016.1, from coordinate 393,266 downwards.
GGTCACCCATCTGCGAACCATCCTACAAAATGATCATGGACTATATGTGTCAGCTGTATTTGTCAATTATGTTGAGATCGGCTACCAGACTAAACACCATGGACCGGACCCAGGTCTACATAGTTACCGTGCAAAACTGTTTGTTTTTTAAGTATGTAATATAAGACCTTGACCATCAACATATTAACTCATAGTTGATAAGGTCAGCAACGAAAAAAAAACAAACACACAATAATTGTGGGTTTTTAATTTTAATTAAAAATTGATTTATAATTTTTTTATTGTAATCTACTGACATGTTACTTTAATTTTATAACCGACTTCCAATAAGGATGAGGTTCTCTATTCATGTGTTTGTTTTTTTTGTATGTCCACCGGATTCTTCGCACAATAGTGAACCGATTTTCAAATTTATTTTTGTGATCGAAAGGGTATACTCCCGAGGTGGTCCCATTGTCATCAAGTCATTTCTTTTCCGTTTTTATTTAAAGTTTATTTTTTAGGAGTCTATGTTTTAGTTTTTTTTTAATCATTTGTTTATTACGTAGGTATAGTAGGTAACTACGTTTAACAGTAACATCGTCCTTTGATACGATTGCGGTATAGTAGATGCATTCATATACTTATACTAACACCTTATTCCCGGCTATAGTTATTTCTGAAACAAAAGAGTATTTATTTATATTCGTATGAGTACACCGGACTATTTTTTATTTTCTTTTGACGAAACGTTGCCCCACACTGGGAATTTCTCCTGTATCGTGGGTGATAAGAATAGTTGGTCGCTGAGTTGAACACAAGACAATGTTTGTTATTTATGTTCTTTCTCCAAAATTAGTTTACTGATATGTTATGTTTTTTTTATTGTTTTTACATTGTTTGTACTTTTTTTATTATTGATTTGTATTTGTAGTATTAATCTACACCTTAATATTGTATCGAGTCTAATTCTTCTAACATAACAGACAGATGTGTTGCTGGGGAGTTTGTTCCGCTACTTCTTCTTTCCAGCTAAAACACTAGGAAGTGTCGAAGGATGGGCGTTTTGGGGGACTGTCTCTTGTAAATAAGTAAAGTAAATTTTGGCGTTCGAAAAGTGCTGATTATTAGCCTAGTTTGAATAAATGACTTTTGATTTTGCGTTTAAATACAGACATACACAAAGTACCGGAACAACTATTTGTAGGTCATACAAATATTTGTACCACACCTAACTTACAATAATATATGACTTACAATTACAAAACTTACAATAATAAATTGTAAATATGTAGTATTTTGGTCATCTTCTTTCTCCAGGAAGTTTTTTTTTTAAATTTCATCGTATATTAATATTAAAATTTAAAAAAACCAACTTCAACAAAAAATAAAACACAAAATAGTAAAAATTTACTTAAAAAGAAAAATCTGTTTCTGAAGTCGGTGGCAAAAAAATTAAATCAAACAAACAAACGACGTCACCGACTTCAGCAACTGTTTTTTCTTCTATAGTTAATTTTTCACGTTTTTGTGTTTTTGTTGAAGTCGGTTTTATTTTTTGTTAAAAAGTTTTTATTTTTCAGTATTTAGTGGTTCACATGTGCTTACCCCTTCACAGCTTATCGGCGTGATGTTATGTTATGAACTGGTGTAAACAATAGACAGACATGAGATTTTAGCAATCCCAGTTCATTTGCTATCATTATTGAGGAGTTCCGTTGCCTATCTCCGAAGTTCTTCATCAGATCTTCACCAAATTGAAATGGGTTCACTCCGAAAAAGTACTCATCCAAAAACTACTTAAATCACTTCAAGTGTTCCTGTAGAATTTGAAGAGTTCTCTCTATTTTACCAGGATCCCATCATCAGATCCTGACTTGATGATCATGGGACCACCTGGAAAGTATACCTTTTCAAACAAAACAAAAATAATAATTCAGTCCAGGCATCTTCGTGTAATCGGGGAACATACATGAAAAAAAACTAAAAAAGATCGCAAATAAATCGAAATTGATAAATTTTTGAAGTCGGTTAAAAAAAAGTATAATAAATCAACATTATTATCATTGCCAAAAATATTTCCATTTCCCAAATGGTTGTCAATCCCCACCTCCGAAACTGTACCTAATCACATTGTTTTGGTGATAAAGAGGAACAAAGACAGTATATTAGCATTAGCGCGTGCAAAGTGGTGATAAATCAGTAAATTCTACGCTCTGAGCGAGCCAGTCGTACGCGCAGTTATCAGTGCTCGTACTACGAAACAACTGTCAAGGTAAGCGAACACCTCCTTTTATCTCATGTGGCCTTGGTACTTAGATACGTTAAATGTTTTTAATGTCGGTTAAAAATAGGTCAGTTAGATTAGGTTAGTTGTTTATTATTGTATTAGATAATAGTTAAATATGAGAGGAGAGTGTTTAACAGTTTTTTAAGTGAGTATGTGTACATTGTTAATGTACAGTCAACCACATATCAAGGTTACTTATTGACTTTGACAGCACCTTTATTGTGTCAAATCATTTAACCATACCCCTTATTTAATGGCCACTGCAAAGTAAATGTATTCCACTGTTAACAACATGAAGCCGTCAGCTCGCCTCTTATCGTATAATTAAAATAAACGTTATGTAATATCAATGTTTACTATTACCGAATTCCGTCAAAAACTAGACCCAAGCTTGGATCAAATTTAAATTGTTTGTTTAATTTGACTGTTATCTACTTGCCACACACCTTTGATTTTTCGAATTTATGTGAAGGGAAGGGAAACCCCAATGTCAAAAAGTGTCATGTTTGTGTACAATAGCGGAATAAATGAATATTTTATATAACCACATAAACATAAATGATAGTACTTTTATGCTGAGAAATAAAGCAATCCGTGCGAAATGATTCCCTAATCATTCCAAAATATTCAAAAATGCACTACGTTAATGTTTAAGTTTTCACTTCTGCCAGCACTCCCGGAGTGCAAACCGTTGTTTTTTTTTTCTAGGCAACTCCTGGGCAAATGCTTCTCTCCACTCCTTCCATTTCTCACGAATCCGCGCGTCCTCCTTCCAGTTTTGACGGAACCTGTATAGTTCCGTCCCGCCATCTCCTTCGTGGCCTGCCGCGACCACTCCTCACTGTGTCTGGTCACCAGTTTCTCGCTATTTTGGCCCCCGACGCCCGGAGCGACTCCCGCGGCGGCTGGAACGAGAGGTTCTCTCGCTCTCCCGTGATCCATCTGCCTGACAAGAGCATCCTTAGGTGTTGGTCGAGACTCTTGGCGATGAAGACAGTGGCTGAAAACTATTGACCAAAATTATCGCTGAGTCTACGCCCACATGTCGGCAACCTCGCAAGCCATGATTTGATTAGCTTATCATTCTCGTCCTTCACGAGGTTCTTGTCAAGCGCGACAGTTATGTTAATTTACTATTGTTATTAGGTATCTAGGTGTATTTGCTTCGGTTTTGATTTGTGTCCTCTAGTAACAACTAGTTTCGGTTTTATCACGGTTGAGTTAGATAGTTGTCAATGTATTCAATTTTGTATACATAAATATTTAACCGGTCACTCGGGTCGATCTTTAGGTAAAGCTGTGCTTGCCTAAGTCGGTCTGTGGATGGGTGACCGCCCGACATACCTAGTTTCCTCCGTGCCTCGGAAAGCACGTTAAGCTGTTGGTCCCGGCTCCCATATATATAGATCTTTGGCAGTCGTTACAGGTAGTCAGTGACCTGAAATTCTGACATGCAGTCTTACCAAAGAGTATCGTATTACCTACTATTAACTGGGTTGTGGAGATCAGATAGGCAGTCGCTCCATGTAAAATATTGGTATTCACCTGCATCCGGTTAGACTGGAAGCTGACCCCAACATAGTTGGGAAAAGGCTAAGCAGATGATGATGATACATAAATATTTAACCAGTATGTTTAACCCCCCGGTGTTCCTCACATAGTAGGTACTAATGCGCAGAATCGAGTCATACTGTAGACAGATATTAATGTGCGTTTAAAAACTAAACCGGCTAGTTTGGTTAGCAATATTATGAACCCACCGGTTTAGTTTTTAATATGTAAAACAATAAATCATATCAATATTAATAATAACACACATATTAAAATGTATTGTCACTTCCATAAATAAACGCCTGATTTGACTTATAATATGTCGTTTATTAAAATATCTTACAAAGTATACAGTGGAGGCACAGTAACGGCTAAATATACAGGGTGTAAATCAACCCATCACACAGCCGTCAACCAAGCATTCTGTACATCAAACTAAGTACCCTACGCAAAAATGTTTGCTGGGAAACGACTTTCTTTTTTGTGTAAACGGGTCATGGAGGTAATTTAAGTAAAGTTATAACCTGAAAATCTAGTATTTACAAAAACAGCTTTGAAAAATTTGGAACTTTGACCCCCAATATCTCCGTAACTAGGAGGTTCCCAGGTATGGTCTATAACAATAAAACGATCGCAGTGGTGGGGAGAACAAGTGCCCTTCGTTTGCGTTAAGGGTACTTTACTTTTACACCCTATATTAAGTAATTAATTGATAATAGTTTAATTGTAGGTCGCGACTCCCTTATCATACAATTACTTGATTAATACATCAATATAACGATGTACTAAAATAGAACTATTATAAAATTCTTATCAATACGCTTACCTAATCTATTTATATTCGATATTGCGTTAATATATGTCAGTCTAATATACATTTTTAAGAGTCCCGTGAAATAATCACTGTTTTTTTCTATTTTATCAAAGCTAATGTAAGAGCTGTACCGGTGGCTACATACTGGTCTAACACCATACGAGTGTCGTCGGCCACGTAAAGAATGAAGAGAATTCAACGTGTGTTGAAGACATTTTGTTCATTTGAAATATTATTGTTAAGCTCTGGTCAAACTGATGCTAATCCCACGAGAATTTCGCTAGTGAAATTCGCTCATGCCAATTGCGACGACATACTTGTATCCTGAGTAACATGAACATTCACTAATTGCAGGACATCCTAATTACAAAAACAATAGATCTACGCAGTCGCGACCTCGCCATCCTTTGAAATAGTTCGTGCTTCACCTATTAAAATCAGGGTGATGCCCATCATACAAACTTGACGATTTTTTCTAATACAAACGATAACATTCATAGGTACTCGTAAATAAAAAAAAAATGTATTTACTTTAAATGGGTTATTCACCAACTCGACATAAGAAACTGGACACGCGTTTGTTCAGTTGGTGAAACTCAAAATTAGTATCACTTATAATAAAATAACATTAATCCATACTTTTGTTAGTAGGTATACTTAAAAATAATGTTATAAATTAAATAATACGTGACTAATAAACATCACGTAATACGATTAAGTATTCCTATAAAAAAAGGAAAAGAAATCATAAGAAATTGCTAAGTCACTTATCACACCTTCCTCGATGTAGTCGTAATACTTATATCTAATCACAATGGTAGTTATAAATATTTTATTTTATTTTATTTATTTAGGGACAATAAACAGCTACAATATGTGTGAAAGATACAAAAAATAATTTTAAAATTAACAATATTGCAGCCCACTACATTATCCGCATATTAACAGCTGAGAATATGATAATGAGTGTCACTAGATAGGCAAAAACAATAATAATAATTACATCACATTAATAACAAAAACAAAAAACAATTTAAAAAGTAAAATATTAATAACATCATGCAAATTAATTAAAAGTTCAAATTGATTCAATTGCTAATATGTAGTGTAATGGTGGAAAGTTTAAGGAATAAATAAACTGTCTGAAGGATTAGGCAGCTTGGGAGAGAAAGTGGTACATAACACATCACGCGAGCCCTGAGCGGGTCGATGTAGATGGGACAAGTCTTCAAACAGACATAGAGAACAAAAACCCCGTCAATATTTCATAAAGATTCTTTACCAAGAACCTAATATAACATGTTAAACGTCCGAGTTCTTTGCCTCTAACAAATAAAATAGTTCCAGAGGAGAATTCTTGTCTTATCAAAAAACGTAGTGCCTCCGGGGCGTAATATTTCCAGCCGCCATGTATAATATTACGTGCGCGAATATGTAGGGAATGTCTTAGTGAAGGCATTAGGTATAGCTAGCTCTGAGGAATAGGCATTCTGGTGTAATGTTTAGGTAATTTATGTCTCTATTCAATCTGTAAGGTATTGGAAGGTGAAATAGCTTAGTTGATATTATAAGGGTGGGCTAGATCCATTATACATTGTCAATGACGATGAATACAGGGAAAAAATGTAAAATAAAAACTTGAGAGGTGTCAAGGAACACCCGGATGGAACGAAGTTATTGTTATTATTTTTTATTATTAAAAAAAAAAAAAAAGAAATAAAAAAAAAAAGAAATGTAGAAATGAAAATATCTGTCTTGCTTTCTATAAGAGAGAGAGAGAGACAGACAGAGAAACATGCGACGCCGCACAGCTTACAATAGCTTACTATAGCAAAAAGTGTCGTGATAACTTTTCGTAAGAATTTTTTCCGTCTAGCCCCCTTTCACAACGCGCGATAAGGAACTTCGTTCCAAAAAGCAGGTGTTGCCATTCACCGACTAACTCAAACACTTATTGGAACCAACAATGAAGCATCAGAGAATTGTATTTATTCAGAGAAAGATACACTACGTATGTCATGCATCATCATCTGCCTAGCCTTTTCCCAACTATGTTAGGGTTGGCTTCCAGTCAGCCAGATGCAGCTGAATACCTGTATTTTACATGGAGCGACTGCCTATCTGACCTCAACAACCCAGTTAATACTAGGTTATACGATACCCTTTTGGTAAGACTGGTTGTCAGACTTTCAGGTCACTGACTACCTGTAACGACTGCCAAAGATCTATATTTGGCAGCCGGGACCTACAGCTTAACGTGCTTTCCGAGGCACGGAGGAAACCCGTTATGTCGGTCACCCATCCACAGACCGACCTAGTCAAGCACAGCTTTACCTAAAGATCGAACCGAGTGGCAGTTCTTAGTAAACCACGAGCTCCTTGCAATTTGATAAAAAATATCAAATATCTCATGCAATTTGATAAAAAAATATCTATTCATTATACTTTTTGTACAATAACGATGTAAAATCATAACCATGTTTACCGTTTTTCTCAGATGTCTTTCGCAGTGTTAAGAGGAAAGCCGACCCCCGCACAACTGTACCTCGATGGGGTCCTGGATGCCATTCTGTTAAAGAAGGGGGTCAAACCGGACCCCACAACGAGAGCAAACGTTACGGCCACTGAGCTCTTACTCCACAGCTTGAAGGAAAGACCAAAAGATATTTTCTTGGTAAGTTTTATAGCGGTTTTTAAAGAATGTTTTAGGTTAAATACAATCCCGTCGGGGCTGCGGGTTGTTCGCAAGAGATACCGCGGCCTCGACATAAAGGGCTAAGAAGAAACATGGGTGGTTTGTAGTCAGTAGAAATCTGACACTCCCTTCCGCTCTGCCCAAGAGCGGGAGGGGTTATTTGATGATTTTCCACCCGCCAAAAAAAAAAGTTAAATACAATCAACCGGGTCTACCTTCTTGGTTTAGTGGCCTAACAAAGTGCTGTTCAGTATGAGGTCTTGGGGTAGATTCCCAGAACTCATGTCTCGTTTACAGTAATAGTCTCGCCCCCTTTTACATGCGACTTAAACATAGGAAGCCAAATGTGTGTGCTGTAAAGGAATATACCTAGACCTTCATAGTTTGCAAGCGTGATGTTATGACACGTAATTTGATTTACCCAGTTACTTTATACAGACAGTTACTTTTAACATAAGTGAGGTTTTCTTTGTTAAAGTGTATGTCTAAGAAACTAAAAAGAAAACTTTACCTTGACTCCTTATCACAAAATCTCGAGATAAGATAAATAGCAAGTCATACTATTTCAAGCATAGATAGTTGCCAACAAAAAATACTTGTTTGTCATCATCCGCTGGTGTCATCTGCCTCCCTCTTGGCAACTATGTTAATTAATGTCGTTCTAACTCAGATCACAGCTGAATGCTAGTTCTTTACACGGAGCGACTGCCTATCTGACCTCTACGATTGGTCGACAGACTTTCGGGTTTCGCCCGTAACGACTATCCATTTTTTTTGAGCCTCATGTAATAGGGGGCGACCCAATTGCCATCAACCAGGCACAAATCCAAACTCTGCGGGTGCTAGTGAGAAGTTCCTGATGGTAAAACCCAATTACACTATTTTCGATTTATATAATACTAGCTTGTGCCAGCGGCTTCGCCCGCGTTTAATTCGATAATTTTCCCACGGTATCATACTACCGGGATAAGAAGTATCCTATGTGTTAATCCAGGTTATAAACTATCTGTGTACCAAATTTTATCCAAATCCGTTCAGTAGTTTTTGCGTGAAAGAGTAACAAACATCCACACATCCATTCTCACAAACTTTCACATTTATAATATTAGTAGGATAGGATTACTAGCTTTACCAACTACCTACCTACCTACTACCTTCTACCCTACCTACCTCCTACCCTACCTACCTACTACCCTACCTACCTCCTACCCTACCTACCTCCTACCGTACCTACCTACTACCCTACCTACTACTCTACCGACTACCCTACCTACCAACCATACCTACTCTACTATCCTACTTACTACCCTACCTACTACTCTAGCTACTACCCTGCTTACCTACCTACCACTTTCTCACCTTTTAAACCTTCCCTGGACTTGCACGAACATTTCACGACTAAACTTAGCCAAATCGGTCCAGCCGTTCTCGAGTTTTAGCGAGACTCACGAACAGCAATTCATTTATTATATATAGATAGATGACAAACGGCTCCGAGTGCTTTCGAATGACTCGTACCATTTATAATATTATGTTACTAGTAGCTGCCCATCCACGTACAAACCTACGGAAACGTAACTTAACCTTCGACAGACCAGCTGATATCAGTCACGAGCCCGTTAGAGCCGCGCCCATACTTAGTCTGTTATCACAAAAAATAGTCAATTCTTGTTTGTATCCGTGCGTGCAAATAATCTGTCAGTCACAATAAGATAATAACAACACAATTCGAATATGTAAATGCAATGTCTTCGTCGAGTAAAACCTGACCATCCTTATTGTGATTACAATGTTTACTCGGTAGTAACTAGATAATAGTTTTGTACCTTAAGGTGAATGCGACAAGATAAGGTTGTCCGTGAAATTGGAATTTTCATACGTTTTGCAATTTTCGTCGTATTTTAAATAGAATAGGATTCGCGGTAGTAACAAAATATGTCTATTTACTGAGTAATAATGATTAAAATTACCAATACAACCGTCTCAGGTCATGTAAGTCTCAAGATTGTCTTTTTCATCAAATAGTCACTCGAGACACTCGAAAACGTAAGAAAATTCGAATTTTGCGGGCTACCTTGTCGCATCAACCTTAAGCGCAAGACATACAGAAAATATGTAAGACGAGGACGCGGGACGGGGCGCGGTCATATATCTCTTCCGCGTCCCTTTCATACAAAATGTATAGAAGCGTCGCGACACCAAAACATACATAAAAGACAGGGCGCGGACACGACGCTGACTTGTCTGCGCTCTTTGTATAAACATGCAGAAAGCACGGGGCACGGGTGCGAGCGGACGAGGGGCGGACGGGAACGGGGGTGCGGGTAGTACGCGCAAAAGTTGGTTGAAAACCGTCATCCAGCATCACGTCCATGCCTCGACTTTTCTATGTGTTTTAAAAAGTCGTGACGGCGCCCCTTCTGCGACGACGGCGGATGCGGCGACGAAATGACGTAAAATGAGGATGAGGACAGGTCGCGGACCCCTAGACCCCTGTCCCTGTCCGCGCCCCGTCCTCATCTTACGTCTTTTCTGTGTCGCCTGCGCTTTACGTTTCAAGTATTATGACGATTGTGTAATAATTCTAAAGAAGATAAAGAAGTACAGTTATTTAAAAAGTCTCGTGATTTGCTGTCCGTAGTCTGCAAACCTAGATGAGCGTTTAATATTTTAGTAAGGGTGAGCTAAAACTGGGACGTACACTGCAAAGGGTCGGCGCGTTGAAACGAGCCTTCAAAAGAATTTGGTTTAGTTGAAACTAGGGTATTTTATTTTAGTTTACGAGCTAATACGAGTGCTCGACATGTTCGGGCCATTATAACAGGTATTTGTGTCTGTAAATTGTTTTTTTAACGGACTGATTAAATATCAGTTTATTGGACTAAATTATTACTGAGAAAAAACACCTTAACAACCTTTTTAATTCGATTTTTACAGACGTGTAATCTAGACAGTTTGGCACAAGACAGATTACAATAAATCTTGGTCTTGAAATTTTTATTATAATTTGCACTCTTTCATATTTTAGCAGCCTTTTACACAACGAATAAGGTATTAATCCATTCTAAAAACAAGTATAAATTAAAAATTTAAAAAACCCCCGACTCATTCTTTTTTGCGAAGTTTATTTAACCCATATGGTATTAATCTATATCTAAATAAATATGTTTGTTAGAATGGAAATTCAATATAGAATATTTGTGCCTTTTACTCTATATAGTTTAAACAAACATCTTAGAAGATATAGCAATGTAAAAATATCCGCGCGACTAAATAATTACGCGCACGGCTTTCGCTGAGAAGCAATAAAGATTAAACATTGGTTCTCCACTTTTACTCCCTATAAAGTCAAAGTTAAGTTGGTCACCATGAAATCAATTTTCAAGCTTTTAGTTTTAATTTTTTTAATTTATATTCCTCATTCCCTTTAGATATAGTGTACATTATCTTCTATACATATAATAAATCTGTAGAAAAATATTTTTTGTACATCGAAAATATTTAAAAAAAAATATACATAATAAATCTGTAGAAAAATATTTTTTGTACATCGAAAATATTTAAAAAAAAATTGTCAGGGTATTAAAGTATAACCAACAGAACACATTTCCAGCATTTTTGGAATTTTTGTCTGTTTGTCTGTTTATCTGTTTGTCTGTTTCGATGACTAAGCATCACGTCAAATTTACGAAACGAATGTAGATAACTTTTATACATAAATATTGTGCGTAACTTGGGCTATTACTTAGTCTTTGTTTCATCGTAATCGGTGCTCTCTATCAAAAGATATATGCATTTATAGTTTTCAAGAAGAACTTATCATTATGGTCAAGAATGAGACAAGCAACGACATCTATTGAACGAATATGGTACTTATTAATAAATGCCTTTACAAGATAACTTTAAATACGTAATGATAGCAAAAGGTACGTAGATATTAGTCTAAATGACGCTGTTTTCAAAATCTACATAGCCTAAACCCTATAGTGTGTTTGATCGCTCTTTTTTAGCAGTTTATCTTCGTCTTCGACAGATGGCGTTATTCATTTGATGTCATTTTCTAAACCGCGGTGTTATTAAATAAACATATGTTTCATGAATAGTCAACAAATAAAGATTTACCAATTACACAGTATAAAAATACTATTTTTTTTAAACTAAATTAAAATTGGATAAAACCCACGGCATATTTTGTTTGTACCGTGTGGGTATCGAACCTGCGACACGCAGTGCTACTGTTAATCGTCCAGCCACTGCACCCAACATGTCTTTATATAGATGTGGTGTGTTGTTAGCCCTATGTGTCGAGGCCGCGGTATTTCTTTCGAACAACCCGCAGCCCCGACGGGCGTCGGTCCTTGGGAGCCCCTTCAATGTTGCTGATATCCCTTTGAGACTCGCGTGGAACACGAACGCGCCTCCATCGTCATAGGACTGACGAACGATTAACTAGCCCGTTACTCACCGTTCACAGGCCCGCGCCTACGGTGGCCGGAAGCCATCACGTGGGCCCCGATGCCCGGAGCGTCTCCCGCGGCGGCTGGGAAGAGGGGTTGTGTCCCTCTTACGTTCACCTCTTTTGCTAGCATTACTGCTTCGCAGAAGGAGGTGACGGCGTTCCATTTCAGATTCGATGTCCCAGACTCGGTACAGGTACCTCTCGAAACAGCCTCTAATCCCCCCTTTTTTGTGGTTCGTAAATTATCAAATGACTCATCCCGCTCTGGGCGGAGCGGAAGAAAGTGTCAGACTTCTACTGACTAAAAACCACCCACGTTTCTTCTTAGCTCTTTGTGTTTCGGGGCCGTGGTATCTCTTGCGGACAACTGTCAGCCCCGGCAGACGACGGCGCCTCAAAGATATGTCAGCAACAATTAAGGGGTCCTTTGGGGTCCCTTAATTGTTGCTGACATATCTTTGAGGCGCGCGTGGAACACGAACGCGCCAACGACAGTACCTGTCGACTATAATGTACCTGTTTCAAATTTCTTCAAGATCCGTTCGGCCGTTCTGACGTGGTTGATTAACAAACACCCATCCATCTAAACTTTAGTATTAGACATAGTCAGTACTTTGCATTACCCTCTTCTTATTTTCTACAGCGGCAGTAAGTTAACGCAGGGCAATGATTTAACGTACTTTTACCTAAGCGACGCATTTTAGTTTCCGACAAGCACGCGAACGAAGTCGCGGGCACAGCTAGTTCTACAATAATTACTTTCATTCCTTGCTACCCATATTGAGGGAGTTTTTTTTAAAAAAAAACGCCATTTTGTGGTGGCGGCCATATTGGATTTGAAATTTGTCATAGTGTATAGTATTCTACTAATCAAGCCCTTTCATTTGATACCCACCCCATATTGATAAAATTATGAAAAAACGTTATCCGCCATTTTGTGGCGGCGCCCATCTTAGACCGATTTTCATCAAACGTAGCTAAGAACACTCTCGACTAATTCACTTTTCAAACAAAAAAAAACAGAATCAAGATCGGTTGATGCGTTCGGGAGCTACGATGCCACAGACAGACACACAGACACGTCAAACTTATAACACCCCGTACCGTTTTTGCTTCGGGGGTTAATAAAACCATCCATTCAGCAATAGCGTCAAAGCCCCGTGACGTCAGAGGTTCAGTCAGATAGCGTTACAAATAGCCGGCCGGCGCACCCATTGAGCAATTTCATCTGTTTGCGGCGCTCAATGGAAATGACGCTCGCATAAAAAAAAGGATCGCAACGGATTGTGGCTTGTCGCTCTATGACATTATTTAATTGAGCTGCTATAAAATATCTGCCATCTAAATTGGGTTTAGGTTTTTTACGGGTTTTTTATTTTATAAATATCAGAGGTTTTTCCAACTTTTTACACGACTGCCCAAAAAAAGAGTGTTATGACTTCTAATAACTGGTCATTCGTCTAGTTACTATAGACATGAGTATATCGATAGTGGAGCTGGCAACCACTACAGCCTAGTGGTTGCCAGTTCTACTATACCAAGCATAAAATCAGAGGTTCGATTCCTTGGTTGGGAAAAAATGTTACAGGGTTAATTTTTCATTAGGATTTTCACAGTCTGGATTTGTGCCCTGTGTGTGTGTGAACTAAACCATTACTGATCATAATTATGTGTGTGTACAAATAGGCCGCCTCTGCTTTCGAAATGGCCGAAGATCGGATTATAATATGCCACTTAAAATGTCTGATTTATACGCATTTGCATGTAATCCGGTCTCGAGTGATGATCCCAAATATTCATAAACCAAACCTTCTCTTCTGAATCCAGATCAACGCCGCGACTGGTGCAGAAATAACAAACGAGCAACACCTCAAGAAGACCATCTCGCTCTCACGTGCGCTCACAGCCAAGGGTGCGAGAGGGAAGCATGCTCTGCTGCTGATGAGAAACCACGAGGATACGGTTGCGACCTACTTCGCTACTTTGTTCACAGGATTGATTCCGTTCATGATGGATCCTAACACTACTGTCTGTAAGTGATGCTTGGAAGATCATATGAAAAAAAAAATTAAAAATAAAATTGGTCATAGCAAACTTTCAGAGTTCTGTACTTCGCGATAACGAACATTCTGAATACAGTACTTCGTAGTAGCAAACTTTCGGAGTAACGTACATCGGAGTAACGAACATTCTGAATACAGTACTTCGTAGTAGCAAACTTTCGGAGTAACGTACATCGGAGTAACGAACATTCTGAATACAGTACTTCGTCATAGCGTACATTCTGACTCACTTAATTCGGACTCACAAACTTTCTGTATACCTTACATCGGTATTTCGAACTTCGGAGTAACGTAATACAGTCGACTTAGACCTACTAGCATTCGATCAACGATTTCTATATCGAAGATGGAAAAAACGAAAATGTATCGAAAAGCTATCGAAATTAATGTTATTGTTATTAATCATCCATTGTAGAAATAGAACTCGCTTTGTAAGCGCTTGCCGCTTTTCTAGACTCTCACATAGTTTATTAGGTTACACCACTTATTTCTTAGAAACCAATGGCGAAGAAGATTAGAATATGTGTAACTTAACACAGGCCCTTCTCTCCTCTACTTCTTATTCCCAAGATGAGTCAGATATTACAAATTTGCAAGAACCTGAAGGACAAGTTCTCTTCTTCTTGAAAAATATCGTCGTAAGTAAGTAGTAGCAAGTAAGTAAGTTACTTGTTTTTCATGTTTACCAATAACATGGACAAAAAAAAAAGTAATTAGTCCGTCAGATAGATTTCCAAAAAATATTGAACACATATTTTTTCTTTTTTCGCATAAACAAAAAATGAAGACGATACAATGCTTTAAAAACTCGTGAACTCCTCGAAAACGTCACATGTTAGTACATTTTTTACCTACAAATGACGTCACAATTCATGATCTTTGACGCGTTTTATCTTCGTATTTTTTTGTTAATTTGATAAAACAAAAAACACGTATCCAATATTTTTCGATAATCTAACTGACGGTCTAATTAGAATCATATTTTTCTGACCTAGTCCGATCCCCTATTATAGAAAAATCAACCAACTAAACCTGTCGCAGTTCATCACTACTAGGCCTCTTCCAAACTGAACCACAACACTCTAAACTTCTCTCACTGCATCCAGTCTGACCCATATGCTCTAAAGTCATAATCCTGACAACAATTTGCCAAGCATGGTGATTATCGGCGACCTCTCGCGTCCGGCCCTGGTGCAAGCCATGGTCCGGGGCGAGGAGGAATGGGACGCCGTCGCCTCCTTCTGCGAAGCAGTGATGCTAGCGAAGGAGGTGGCGGAACGTGAGAACCTCTCGTCCCAGCCGCCGCGGGAGGCGCTCCGGGCGTCGGGGGCCACGTGATGGCTTCCGGCCACCGTAGACGCGGGCCTGTGGACGGTGAGTGATGGGTAAGCTCGCCGTCTGTCCGTCTTATGACGACGACAGGCCGTGTCGACGGCGCGTTCGTGTTCCACGCGCGCCTCAAAGAGATGTCAGCAACATGGAAGGGGCCCGCAAGGGCCGACGCCTGTCGAGGCTGCGGGTTGTCCGCAAGGGATACCGAGGCCTCGACATGAAGGGCGAAGAAGGAACATGGGTGGTTTTTAGTCAGTAGAAGTCTGACACTCCCTTTCGCTCTGCCCAAGAGCGGGAGGGGTTATTTGATAATTTCCCACCCCCAAAAAAAAAAAAAAGCATGGTGATTATGGTCTTATACTCTTCCAGATGAGCTGACCCACTTCCTGGAACTGATCGAGCCAAGTTTCATCTTCTATGACCAAGAGTTTGATGAGGCTCTGAAAGAGGCGCGAAAGAAATGCAAAGACCTGAAGACTGAGGTGTTGATGGTCAACGGACCTGGAGTCCTGCAGCAATTCACTGAGGGGTTCAGCGATGATATCGATAGTTTTCAGTAAGTGCCATGCTCTCGATATGATTGTCCAGTGGTTGCTGCTATTGAACTTTCAATAAAATTTAAGTTTCAAAGAGAGTGTCAGACTTCTACTGACTAAAAACCACCCATGTTCCTTCTTAGCCCTTCATGTCGAGGCCGCGGTATCTCTTGCGAACAACCAGCAGCCCCGACGGGCTTCAGTAGCACCCTGGGGTTGATTTGTGGCTGGAATTATGGTTGATAACAATACGCTTGCCCCCTTATTTATGGCACTTCATTTAGGTGTACTATTCCATAGAAAAATGGTATTTAATCATAATAAGATTGTTAGAGGGACAGGCGTGTAAATAGCCGTGTATATCTGCGGTTTGAGGACTTGTTACAATCTAACACCTGGATTGCGTGCTGATTCAATATGCCTATATTTGTCTGTATAATTTCAAGTTGGGAGTGGCGGCAGCAGACGGCGTATGGTGGTCTAACTCTAGCATATAAAGAAAAGCGGTACCTGCTTTTTCCTTCTTCAGGCTCGAAGGTATTCGCAGGTGGTACCACCTGTCTCTCTGCCTGGTTTTGCGTGCCGATCACCTTCGTTTGCTTGATCACAAATTACACAGACGCGGTAAAATGGGATTATTATTAAATCTAGGTAAATCCCCAATGCTTACGGGATAATACTTAGGATTATAAGGTCTTGCGGGTGGATGATGTCTTAATATTTAAGACACGCGGTGAGACGTGCGTACGGCGCGAGCGCACTATGCATCTAGTTCATCATGGCCACTGATTCCTCCAAAAATTGCGGTCCCATACGCTATATCAATACATGCCTATACACCACACCCCGTGCTACGTACTACGCACCAACCAACTTGAAATTGAGGGGCGATACTCGCCACACCAATTGTTTTCTCTTGCAGGGTTGCTCCAGCGGAAATGGATGATCCCGTTCTAATGCTGCCGACCAGTGGCTCCACGGGAATACCTAAAGCCGCCATCCTGACGCAACGGGGACTCGTCACCCAAATACCTTGCCCGTGGTAAGTACTAGGGTACTATAAGTTGTTTGAAGAACATAATATGAACCACGTTGGCACAAACTATCTGCGAACGCTTTTGCTACTTTCACGTTATTATCAGGTCCCACTCATAAGTCGGTACCTAACAACTACTACACACGACACACTGATCTTTCTGTAGTTTCTACCTACTGGTCTGCATTGAATTTCAATAGACAGAGTTAGAAAACAATCAATATTAAACCTAAACATCTCCTACAGGACATACCACTCGAAGTTCCCGACGCCGACCGGGAAAGTCATGGTGCTGACCAGCATCCAATGGGTGACCTTCACCATGTTCGTGACCTCCAGTGTAGTGAATCACATCCCCGTCATCACGACGTCGAACAAGATCACAGCTGAACATGTTATACACATCCTGGAGAAATACAGGGTAAGATGAAAAATGCCAGACCACCACCACTTTTTCTTCTTATCGTGTGGGCAGTAAGGTCTAACGACCCCACCCTAGTGACAGTGTTTCTAAACCGCCTCAAGGGCCTCTGACATCCACCGTAGACGCGGGCCTGTGGACGGTGAGTGATGGGTAAGCTCGCCGTCCGTCCGTCTTATGACGACAACAGGCCGTGTTGACGGCGCGTTCGTGTTCCACGCGCGCCTCAAAGAGATGTCAGCAACATGGAAGGGGCCCGCAAGGGCCGACGCCTGCCGAGGCTGCGGGTTGTCCGCAAGGGATACCGAGGCCTCGACATGAAGGGCGAAGAAGGAACATGGGTGGTTTTTAGTCAGTAGAAGTCTGACACTCCTTTTCGCTCTGCCCAAGAGCGGGAGGGGTTATTTGATGATTTCCCACCCCCCAAAAAAAAAAAAAAAAAAAAAGGGCCTCTGACATGGTTGACGACCGATATTTGGCGGCCGGGACCACCGGCTTATACGTGCCTTCCGAAGCACGGAATCATCTTATTATAGGACAATCAGGTGGCTGATTGTCTTATAAAAGATGATTCCGTTTCAAGCCTGCAATGTCCTAGACAAACTAGAAACTACTTTACAAAGTATGCTTTCCGCGGGAATTGAACCGGGGCACAAGGCAAACGCCTAAATCATTCGACCACGGAGGCAGTATACCACTGATTTCATTTGTTAGATTCGCTCTATCGCTTAAAAAAGTGGTCAGTTTTCGGTTTCTTTATAACATTAGATGTACAAATGTGCAAGTTGTATGCACTCAACGTAACAGCATTGATGCGGGAAGTCGACTACATCGAAAGAAAACAAAACGGCGAAGCGTCAAGTGATTATCACAAATGCGTCGAAATATACCAACCATGGTAACCATGTCACGCGTAGCGGCGAACGGCGGAACGTGGTACGATTATTTTTTAATTATAAGTCGCTAAACGCTTCGCCGCGCCTACCACAGTGCCTACCGTGTGAATGATTGATGATTTAAATTTTCGCTGTAGTGTATGTCCCGTGGCTAGGGTAAATCTAACGATATACATTATAATACTAGTCCCTCAAACAAATTCGAACAGAAAATAAGTGTTTTATAAAATAGTCGATACCTACCCGTAGGTAGGTATCGACTATTTTATAAAAATGTTTGCAGGATTGCAAGAAAGCAATATTAGGTTTACCTGAGCTATATAAAAACGTGCTCCTAAGAAAATTGAGTCTTTTATCCGGCGCTTATGTTAATGAAAACCTTTTTAAATATCCTGTTTATTATTCTAAAGGTCTGTGAAGTTCTTAAAAGAAGCAATTTGCTGAACTTTGAAAACGTGACGAGTCCTAACATTAGGAAAGATTAGGGTTTTACGTAAAGACAGTCATTAGGACTCGTGCCTGAATACTTCGGTGTATACTAATTACCTACTACTGGAACTTACAATACGGTACAGAAAACGTGAAAGGTAACTTATTCAGTTGTTAATTGTGGAAAGTTATAAACTTATAACATGAAATTGAAACTTTATAAATTCATGAGTTCAAAATATAAATTGATCTTAACATCCTACGCATCTTCATCAATGTACATTTAATTATTTTAGTAACCAGCGATTACTTATGTTTATGTTTTCTGTTCGTTTCCCGCGATCTTGACAATATCGTCGATCCAACCCGCTTTTGAACGGCCCTGGTATCTCTGCTCCAGGCTTGGCCACCTTTCGGTCAAAATCTTACTCCATTGGCCATCTCCACGTCTAGCCAGATGTCCTGCCTAACTCCACTTTAGATGTATCGCCCTGTCCCTGAATGAGTAGTACCTACAAAGTTTTGGCACACTTTTGAAAAGATATATACATCTGGCACACGATTTGGATTCGAATTTGCATTTCAACAAAAACTGTCGAATTTAAGGACCATTCCCACTAGTTCTAGGTACTGCACAGTCATTAAATAGAATTAATGGATTTTTTTTTCCACTAGAAGTCAGTGCCGAACGAATGAGTGTGTAGTTCATACGCTTTATTAGTGTAGTTGACAAAAAAAAAATCTAATTAGTCCGTCAGATTGATTTCCGAAATATTGGGTACATATTTTTTCTTTTTACACATGAACAACAAATAAAGACGATACAGTGCTTCGAAAAGTCGTGTGACGACACAGTTTGGGACATTTTTTTACCAATTTTTATTATTTTGATCAAACAAAAAACACGTATCCAACATTTTTCAATAATAATCTAACAGACGGACTACACAGAATCACATATTGTTTTCAGATACAGATAACAATGATTATATAAATCCATATTATCCAAAAATAATGTTAGTTAATAAAATAATCGGAGGCCGATTACACAACACACAATAATAACATGAATTTTGAGATCGTCAATGTCCTTCATAAAATACCAATAAATATCATACTAAAAATAACAAATTATTATTATCATGATTGTAATAAAAACTAACACTCAGGTCGATCTTTAGGTTAAGCCGCACTTGCCAAGGTTGGTCGGTGGATGGGTGACCACCTATTACATACCGAGTTTCCTCCGTGCTTCGGAAAGCACGTTAAGCTGTTGGTCCCGGCTGTCATATATAGAACTTGGACAGTGACCTGAAAGTCTGACAGACTTACCTAACTGAATCTTAAACTGTACCCAGTATTAACTGGGTTGTGGACGTCAGATAGGCAGCCGCTCCAAGTAAAATGCATGTTCAACAGCATCCGGTTAGATTGGAAGCCGACCCAACATAGTTGGAAAAAGGCTAGGCAGATGATGATTATTATGGTGATTTCACGAAACCTGAATCTGACCCGCAGTTTCAATATCAACTAATCAAACCCGAATATTTTGTTTGCAGCCAACGTGGGGCTACCTAGCTCCTTCATTTGCTGTTAGCCTGATACCTCTAGTAAGACCAGACCAGCTGAGCTCATTGGAGACCTTGTTCCTGCTCGGATCACCCTCCACTCCTGAGCTTATGGTTTCACTCAAAGTAAGTACCTTTAATAATAATATTATACTTAAGCTTATTTTACACCTTCGGGAAGGCGGCTGAGTCAGACAATAATGTCTTATTCTGCCGGTAAGGTTAGTATCTACAACCAAAGGACTGTGGTAGCCCGCTGGTAACGGTCTCGTAGGCCGTGAATTTGAACCCAGCCAGGCACTTTACCATGTGCAATTTATTTAATCAGTACTTAAAGTAGCAAATGAAAACATGAAGTCCTAAAACCATACATTCGAAGATATGTGGCATCCACCAAGCCAGATTTTGCTGCTATACGGCTGGTTGCGATTATGACCCACTCGCTCTCACATATAAAAGGCTATTTTATGTCCCAGCTTTGGGAATTTTAGGGGCTGATTAGTCTTACGCCCAACAGTCTCGGCATTGGACTTGTAATCTTGAAATCATCTGCTTATAATCAATACTTTGCACAATTTAACGAGAGTTCAGCGATATCACGAACAAGACAAATACTGCCGCACTCAGAGAGCTTTAATGATTACTTAGACCATCACTTAGTGATGGTTTTGACAGTTTTGTCATACAAAATAACTAACGGCTTAAGTAATCATTAAAATCTGAGTACCGCAGTGAGGTTTACTAGCAATATATCCGCTGTCATTTATAAAATAATCGTTCAACTCCACTGCGCCGGTCTATTAGTCAGCAACATTCGTCTACGATGTTAATTGTTATGACGTCAAACCGTTCAGATTAATTGGTTGAAAAACCAATTTACTAGTAAATACATTGTAATGGAACAGTAAAATTAGTTGGACGACCATAAAACAATTTGAGCCCAATAGGCTATCAATTAAGATCCACATTTAGATAGCTTTCCAATTGCCTTTCTTGGCAAAGGTCACTTGGGCTCTGGTCCGCATAGATCTTATATGTTTAGTGAAATTGCATGTTGAAGGTAATAACTACTTATTTTAATGCCGAAAGATGATATATATTTTCGTATCAGTAGAATAAAAAAAATGTGCAAGTCGGACCTGCACGTGAAGGGTTCCGGACCATTGCAGTAGATATTGAGAGATTTTCAAAGTTATTTTAGCTCCATAGACTTCTTATACGTTTTTTCTGTAATCTATAAGTGTTGAACTAATTTCTATATTTTTTTCAAAATTTTAGGCTCAGTGGTTTCAGACAGACACACGAGTGATCCCATAAGGGTTTCGTTTTTTCCTTTTGAGGTACGGAACCCTACATAAAATATATATATTACGCTATCAACAATTCCATTGTGGTTAGTGGTTTTAACATTAATAACATAAAAAAATCGCTGTCAAACTTCCTTAATTCCAAAAGGTATTTCAGCTTGAATGTGGTATTACAGTAAACAGAAATCTGAAAGTATTATATCAAAAATCTATTCTCTGAAACGTTTTTGTACCTTTTGTGTGTAGTACCTACAAGAGTTTTTTTTTGTTTTCACCAATCTTTGACAGAATCTGCTGTCTTACTTTTCATCAGCTTATATTATTAAAAACTAAGTATGTACATAAGGTCCCGGGATTCGCTTCTCAGGTAGGGTAATGTTTCATTAAAATCTCCAATTAGCAGTGCGAAGTCTGGATTGTTCTCCAGTCTGTGGTAGTATAGGCTGGCGAGTCTATTTTATTAGACACATGGGACTTAAACGTAACTGAAGAGATGTTGGTGGCTATTTGCTACACGTGGCTGTATGGTCGTTGCCTCTACCCAACCCTTCAGCTGAAATAGTCGTATAGTTGAAAGAACAGGATTTTATACAAAACTAGCTGATGCCCGCGGTTTCGCCCGCGTGGATGGCGGAACTGGACAAATTATATATTTAAACCTTTCCTGTGAACCACTCTTTCCATTGGTGGAAACAGCTTGAAAATCGGTGCAGTAGTTTTGAGTTTATCGCGAACAGACAGACAGACAGTCAGACGCGGCGTAAGACTTTGTTTTATAATATGTAGTGATAGTGATATTTTAAACTTACACATACCCTTAGCTTCACGGGGGTGGGTAGAACCTAACTTTTTAACTAAAAACGGAATATATTTTCAGGAAAAGCTGCCAAAGAACATACACTTATGTGACGGGTATGGTACGACGGAGACCCACGGTTTCATCGTAATTCCCGACAGAGAGGCGCCGCAGAAGTGCAACGGATGGGTCCTGAACCATATGATTTACAAGGTATTTATTCTATAAACTGGGACCTTGCTTAAGGAAAGTATACCTTTTTAAGCTAAACAGTGAATTGCATTTTGCTGCAAATTGCGAGGCACAATTATATACAGCGGTCATCAACATATCGTGCCTTGTTTAGTTAGAAAGAAACCTTAGTTTTATTGCTATTTCTATTAAACTGAGAACGTCTCATAAATAAAAGAGAAAAATCATTATTTTCAGGAATTATTACATTTTTGTCAGATAAAGCAAGTCGCCAGCGAAAGTCCAAAAAATATAACAATTTCATCTCGCTAATTCTAATGGATGGGCTATTTATTGAGCTTCGAACATTTGTGTCAATGTAATTTCTACCTTGTCGCGAACTAAGGAAAGCTATATTACATTAACCTAAAAAGCTCTCTAGAGATGAAATATCGAATATTTTCAGATTTCCCATTTAGGATAAAGTCTGATCTAGTAAATTGACAACCAGTAAACCTATCTACTTATTATCCAATTTTTCATTATTATCACATAATTTATCAGCCTTTACAAGTCTCGCCATTTTAATCTGAACGAGATCTACGTAAAAGCCATTTTATTTCAATTTCACTCTTATTACAGGCATATTTATGGTCACTTTTCAGATTACTATTATAAAAGTAGTCCTATCCTGTGATGGCTCATTAACATCCTATCCAGACAAGATTAACTTGTAGGTTAGCGCAGGAATGTTCTAGAATTTCTGACGGTTGTAAAAAATGATGTGCTTTTCCAGATCGTTGATGATCAAGGTCAAAAGGTGCAGAATGGATACGGAGAACTGTGGGTGAAGGGCAACAATTCTATTAAGGTAATACTTTTATTACGTTCTAATTAAACATTTTAGGTGCTTTCTTATCCAATTAATAGATAATCGTTAGAACTGTTCTGACAAAAACGGGTTGCGATCCCGGGAGTGCCGGCAGAAGTGAAAACTTGAACATTAACGTTGTGCATTTTTGAATATTTTGGAATGGTTAGGTTATAATTTCGCACTAATTGCTTTACTTATCAGTACAATATTCATGTATTGCGCTATCGTACACAAACATCACAATTTATATTACTTAAAATACTACTATTACAATTATTTTAAATTAAAAAGTTTATCTAAAATTTCTCTAAAAAAAAATCAACTTGACATTTAATTTTTTTGACATTTGACACACGTGTTTTCGCGCAAGCGCCCTGCGCCGTCTTACGATCAGATCACGGGTTCTCCTGGCGCGAGTTTAACAGTTTTTACCGATCTAAAAAAAAAGCACAACGCCGCTAAATAAGATTTCACTTCAAAAATCTGTAGGTACTGGCCAAAAGTAGGCTTCGTTTTTTTCTGTCTCAAAAGATGACCATGGACTATGGATACATGATTACCGGAAACCGACACACAAAGTAATAACCTCCATCTAATTGCAGGGCTACCTCAAGAACAAGAAGTCGTATGAGGAGTCGTTCACTCCGGACGGCTGGTACATGACCGGAGACGTGTTCCACATCGATGAGAACGAGAGACTCACCTTCACCGTCAGGAAGAAGTTCGCCTTCAAGTTTAATGGTTCTCAGGTATACAACTACTAAAATTATAATTAATACATATTTTAAAATGTTATTTAAAGGGTACCTCCAAAATGTCTGAAGAAAACAATCTTTATTGATCGAGAAAGTGCTGTATTTTTGAATTAATCAAATTTTATTCCCAGTTTAAATTTGTCGACAAAAATCCTCTTATTGTAAAGTAGCTCTTGATTGTCGCTGGGATGAAATTGCTACAAGATTTTGTTCGTTGTAAATATTGAATTGGCTCAAAATACAGTTGAACAATATTCTTTCGTACTGTAAAGAAGCCATTCGTTATAGTTTCTCGCAAATAAGAAAAAAACCAACTTCAGTTTCGAACCATACTGCAATACAAGAAAATATTTCGACGAATCTTACAGGAAATCATGTCTCCACTGGCATATATCTCAAAGGGAAACTGTCTTAGGAGAGTTCTATTTCCATTGTATAAAGGAAATGTCAGATGTACCTCGTAGCTCAAACCTCCTTTGTGAATACCAGCCTACACGTCACTGTACCCGTCGCAAACTCTTACCTGACCCTACCTAGATATTTTAGTATTCTCTTTCCATGCAAAGAGAAAATATAGGCCGTCAAGATTGCCTAATATGTAGTAGAATGTTCGCACGAATAATTATATTATGTTAAGCAGGACGACCCTCGTTACTTCGTGACGGTTTATTACCATATTTTGTTAATTTCAAAAGAACTCCGAACACAAAATGAGGACTTCAAATATAGATTAAAGTCGTAACTAGCATCCCAACTGGATTATTGTGGGGAGTATGAGACTGTTCCACAATATTGGATCTAATTTGGTTTAATTTTGTAGCTAGATGTTCTACTTTTTGGGATGTTCGAACTTAATTGTACTATAGTCAGTTTGTACGAGTATTGTTCGTAATGAATTTTAAAGTATGAAAATAACGATGCTTTCAATTTGAAGACGACAATGTCTAGCGTATTTTTGTTCTCTTAAATAATCTTTAAGAGCACTTTGTCCCGAAGGCCTTAAGTGATAGTTTAATATTCTGAAGTTACAAATTTTCGGCCGTCTGGGTCTTTCATTAATAGTCATTTATTTTGTAATCTCCTGAAATATTCTTAATAGCAAATTGTTTTTACCTTTAATCATGTTATTCAAATTCAGTATCTCATAATCATATTGTATTTGTTATCACAGGTAGCACCAGAGGAAGTGGAACGAGTAATCGGCTCGGTACCAGGAGTGTATGAGAGTGTGGTATGTTTATCTGACAAGGGACCTGTAGCAGCAGTGGTGTTGGAACCCCAAGCTACGGTTACCAGGGACCAGATAAAAAATACAGTTGCTGGTGAGTTACTTATACATAACTATTTAGTTAAAATACCAGGAGACCCAGGTGGACCAGTGGTGGCGGCCCCGACTTACAAACAGTAAGTCGTGGGTTGGCCCAGGAAGGCACATTAAGTACTTTGTGTAATTTATTTCACCACCACTGCTCTCAAAACGCTGAAGGAAAACATCGTGAGGAAACCGGCATGTTTTAGAACCAAAACAATCGAAGACTTGTGACATCCACCAACCACTGGGCCCGCGTGGTGGTATTATAGCCCCTCCTAGAGAGGAGGCCTGAGTCCCTGCAGTGGGAACATTATTGGCTGATGATGATGATGACTAGGAGTCCATGAGTGGGTTTATGTAAAGATGGGGTTATAAGAAAGAAGTAGTGTTGGGATCCCTCGTTTACATCACGAGTAAGCTATTCAAGGTGATATCTAAACACGACAGCTGGTTTGTCACTCACTTGTTTTTGTTACCAAGAGAACATAACAGCCGAACGCAGTAGTACTTATTCCAATTTTCTTCATAAAAAAATAAAAGGTGATATAAATGGGTGATTTAAATTCCTTAAATAACAGAAACATAGCAATGTATTCTAATACACATGCCTGCTAAAGAGACAAGGTTTGTAAGAAAACCACAATAATTATGATTACAGACTAGTAATTGTTTCAAAAATAACTTCGCTCGGGGAAAACATCCCGCATCGAACATTACCGTCATTAGGAGATAAGGCTATCCAAAGATACAGATATTGCCACAATTATGCGGGCGGACTTATATTAATCACTGGAGAACGTAATTAAGGATAAAAGATGCTCTTATTGAGCCTATTTTATTTCGCTATCTTTTACAGTCTTTTGATAACAATCTTGGGTTATCAAAAGATTATTAAGTAGTTTATTTATTTTTCGTACCTTTATGTACTATGGATTCTGTACATTTTAAAGTAGTTTTCAAATAACTATACTACCAGTGTCCTGAAACAGTACAAAATAGTATCAAACATCTGCTTCATACAATATATTAATAAGTTGTTGCAACCAACTTGCCAATAACTGAACTTCAGTGTTATTGAAAATTCTCGAATAAAGTACGAAACAGGAATTGCTTGCTGATAACTAAAGCTAAGAGAGAAACCAACATAAGTATAAGGATTTCGGAAGAACATTAACTGAACAAACATATTGTGATATAAGTGTAAGTGTGTGTGTGTAGTGTGTGTGTGTGTTGTGTGTGTGTGTGTGTGTGTGTGTTGTGTAGTGTAGTGTGTGTGTGTGTGTGTGTGTTGTGTGTGTGTAGTGTGTGTGTGTGTGTGTTGTGTTGTGTGTGTGTGTGTGTGTGTGTGTGTGTGTGTGTGTGTGTAGTGTGTGTGTGTGTGTGTGTGTGTGTGTGTGTGACTTCGAGACTTCGTAAGTCTTACAGATTATAATTAGTAATAGAAGTTATCATTAGAAAATTTGATCTCATAAATGTCTTAGTATATTCAAGTTTCAAGTAGATTTCATTCTAAATATTACTGGTTCAAAAGATCTTCCTATTCTCAGAAATAAACGCCTCATTTGTAATACTCAGTATCCCGCACTCACTGTGCCAAGACTTCACATGTCCTTAAGCATGTTTAACCGTCAGCTTTCATAAACCAAACCGCTTCTATTGCGGTTTATATCTTGGAAACACCTTCTTTGCCATTAAATATTTAATTCACACCTTTGTAAAATAAAGCTTGTATATCCACTTTTAAAGTTTCCTTTTCTCTGTCTTCTTTCTCCTGGTCGGGCAGATCCATATGGTTTGCATGTCAGTTCGTCTCGTTCAAAATTCAACCTTTATTCTTTGAACTTAAATCCTTATTTCGTTTCCAGCGGCCCTGAGTGATCACAAGCGATTGCATGGAGGCATCGTGTTCGTGCCCTCCCTACCTCACACGCACTCCGGAAAACTACAGAGGAGTGACTGCAGTGAATTGATCGCCGAGTTGTATAAGAATGGGAAGTGCTATTAGAAATTAGAATGTTGTGATTTTATCGTATTAAATGTAGTTGTTTAAGTATTTTGGTGTTTAAATCTTTTATAACCTGTTAGGGTTAACCGTTTTGATTAAGAACTGGTTAGTCAACATAGGGACAAACAGATTGTTCCAAATGAGCTAGGAAAAAAGCCTATAACTTAATTTGATTAGTGTCAGAATGACAAATATGATATTACCAATTCTTCTGCATTTTGAAAATTCAATAAAATTTTTAAAGATAGAGAGAATTTTAAAACATGAAAGAAAATGTATAACAAATTTTATAAAAATACAATGGTAACAAGTAATTGGGATGCAGCGCTGTGTTTCGGAAAGAAGAAATAAAACGTCAACTAAAAATTATACAAACATTATTATACTGCGAAACGTCTTGTTTCCCGTCGTACCTTTACACAAACTTCCAAAGAAATTTGGCTCCAGCTTGGCATCCTAATATCCACGGCGTTCTTTTTACATTGTTTTATATATAATGACGTGAATAAATTCATATTTATCGTGTCGTTAGAGGTAAAAATTTCTTTCGAGTCAAAACTTTTACACACAAACCAACTACCGAAAAAGTGAAAAAAACTAAATCACAAAAAAGAGAAAAATACACTTCAAAAGAAGATTTCTGAAGTCGGTGACATTTGTTTGTTTGATTTCGTTTTTTTTTGCCACCGTGTTGTTGTGTTTTTGAAGTCGGTGTTTTTTTTGCTAAAAAGTTTTATCTTTTTCCATTTTTAGTTGTAACATCCTATACAAATATTCACTATGCATACGTTCAACCAAGAAATCTAACCCTTAACCTTCAAGATTCCCTTATTATTGCTTTCAACTTCTAACCATTGAGGAGTAGTACCTTCCATCATCAGCGCAGCTACATGAGATTGACACTTTAGGGTACCGTGTTACTGGACATTTTTTGTTTGTCTATATGTCCTCTGTCCATAAATACCACTTTCATCGTAGGCCGCGATTTAAAAAAAAAAAACAAAATGGCGGGCAGGTTGATTTGCCGCATCGGTTCTATCGCCTTTCCATCTTTTCAGCGCATAAAGAGCTCATTTCTTTGAACGTAAATTGATACCGTCTTAGCCCAACTCCCTATTCCCTGAATAGGATAACGTTTAGTACTCATATATTTTCCCTTTAGCGCAAGACCATAATCTTGGAGATATTCAGAGAATGCTGAAAGAGATCGTTTTCGATTTCTGTTCACGTATTTCTTTAGTCAGTTGTATGGCAACACAGAAAATTACTTGCATGTTCGGAGCAATCACGTGCGCTAATAAATTTATACGTCTCTTGAAGAGGCGGGACCTTTACTGCCACATTCACCCTATCTTGACTCCGTACGCTGCAGTCTAATCAAATTATGTACGCATCGCTATTCCGATCAACCATTGCTTTTGATATTCTGCATTTATTTATTTCAAAAGAGGAAAACCCGCAATGTATATCGTACTTAGAAATGTAAAGGCTGTTGTTTTAATAAGGGTTCATAGAAGTAGCGCATGGTGAAGGGTGGGTGCACTAATAATGGCTCATATGCTTGCCACTTTAATTAAGGAGGTGCCAGTGGTTGCTCTTCCTAATTAGTGTTGGGACACAAAGGTGAATTCCGAAAAGTTATCGCATAATCCCATTACGGAATTTTGTGAAAATTATGTATTTATAAGTTAGGACGGTAAAGCAATTGTAGGTTCATTAAAACGAGGACGGAGTACTGTGCAGTGATAATGAAGGGAGGGTCAGTTGACTCAGTTGTTAATTGTTAATAGATGTGAGCCGGCTTACTGTGATAATTAGTGGGGTTGAGGGCGCAAACTACAGTTATTATAACTGTGTTATTTAAACTACGTTTTAACTATATTTGTAAGATGAGGTGGAAATAGTCATTAAGTTTTAGTTCACAGTGACATAGTGCACAAATGTAGTGATACTACGAGGGCAGCACTGAAAATTTCGGGAATCAAGGAAGTGACACAACATTACTATTTAAAAATGTATTTATTGCTTTTCGAGTATTCTCCGCGAAATTTGTCACATTTTTCCATACGATGGAACCAATCATTGAAGCAACCATTCCATTCGGAAGTTGGGGTCTCCAAAATGGCCGTTTTGTAGGCGTCCACAGCTTCTTCAGGTGATGAAAATCTCTGTCCACGCAATTTATTCTTTATTTTAGGGAAAGTATAGAAATCATTAGGGCTTAGGTCGGGGCTGTACGGCGGATGGTCTAATAATTCTATGTTTTCTTGCTCTAAAAACTCTTTTGTTCTGTGCGCGGTGTGAGAACTCGCATTGTCGTGATGGAGGATGATGCGGCGGTTGCAGTTCTCTTTACGGAGTTCAGAAACGACCTGTGGCAAACAAATGCTAGCATACCATTCTGCATTAACCGTTCTTTGTCCCTCAAGAGGAATAGTCGTAACAAATAGAAACAATTGTAAAGAAAGTTTTAAACCATAAAACACTTTGTTTCTAGTGATAATGAGTATCAAAACTAATTAACTAAGGACTGCAGAAGCGCGTTAAAGAACAAATACTAATTAGAAATAATACGATTATAGCTAGGTATAGTTTTAAACGTTGTAACTGCTATTGTGTGCAGCTTTCGAGATAAAAACTGCTGATGTTTCAAAGTTTTAATATAAAAGAAGGGACGCGAGAAACCACTTTGCAAATTGCATTTTTTAACGTAACATTTTTGGGTGGAGATCGAGACAAGGGAGGTGGAAGCGAGGCAGTGTAAATTCAGCAGTGGCCTAGGTTGCATCAAAAAAGGTTCGTCAATCTTCGTGCTTGGTTAATTCTTCTATGGTGAATGCTGTGTATATCTATAATCAAATCACATCATTATATTATCAGACAATTAAAGCCCATAGATAAAATACACAAAATGATCTTATGTAACTACAATAAACGAATACATTTTAATAACTATGACTACACGCGTAATAATGTCGGCGTCGTGTTTCGCTGCGTGGTGTCGTGTTACCGTCCTCGGATAAGTTGATATTGTACGACACCTTTCGGCCAAAATTCCTACTTCAAGCAGGTCTGTAGAGACTGGGTTGGAACTCGTATCACGAAAGACTTAAAGTTATCATAGACATATATATACATATCAATGCTTTTTATGTAAAGCTATTTATTTTTTAATCATTTATTTAAAGAAATTATAGTACAGACGTTTGATGGCGAGATGATTGGCGGTTGATGTACCAAATAAATAAATATGACAACAACCCACAAACTTGGGCTGCTGTAGATTCGTCCAATACACCATAAGCAGTTTTCCCCATGAAGGTCCAGTCATCGTCCATGAACACAATTAGCCATGTACATTAATTAGTATATCGGTTACAAAGTAAACAAACATTGCCGCCCAAAGTTGGTGACGTCTGCACAGGTAGCCGCACCGGTTACCGGCCAGGGCTAATGCATAATTAAGGTAAATTCACTAACTTGCTAATTCACTAGTTTGTTCGCTGCCATAGTTGAAGGCTGCCCTAAAGTAAAGGTGTTTGTTCACTAAATTGATATTGTCTTTAAGTTTTGATTAGGTTTTCGTGATGGAGATTTCCTTTGAAGGGTAGTTGCGGACCTTGTGCAAAATTTTGTTGAAATGGCGGGTCTTTACTTCGAGCTAGACGGGACGGCTGGGGAGACGAATGCGATACGCGGAGGTGTGTACTTTGCGAGGAATTTTCGTTTGATCGTCTGACTCAAAGGGGT
This sequence comes from Diarsia brunnea, assembly GCA_949774965.1. Taxonomy (NCBI): domain Eukaryota; kingdom Metazoa; phylum Arthropoda; class Insecta; order Lepidoptera; family Noctuidae; genus Diarsia; species Diarsia brunnea. Next base: position 362,227 of record OX459016.1, on the reverse strand, counting down.
TTGTTTGCTTGGTATGAATACTATGCAAGTATGCAGTGTCAGTTGAATGTGACATTACTTCGTGCAGTGGATTCAATGAACACAAAGATTTTGAATTTTTAGAAATAACAAAGTTAAAATTAACAGTGCGCACAATCAAAACCTATGATTGGTAATGATAAAGCTACGAAACACTTGAAGTGAAAAAATTAAACTAAGTTGTGTTTAATTATTTGATAAAAAAACGGCGCCAGTAATTTTAAACAGTCATGACAGAACATTTCCGAGCTATGTTCAATAATTTCTCTAGTCATGCGCAAATCAAATTATTGGCATCAGAATGACAACAGAACGTAATTGTTTAAATTCCTAACATTCGGAATTTGAAACTCGTAATTTAAATAGGACCGGCAACCGTTACACGCGATCCAATATGGCGGACGATCGCAACTAATCCGCTCACATAAAATTCCGTTTGATAGCAATAGCAATTTGCGTCGGTCTAAAACCAACATTTAAATAGTTGCAAAAATTGCGAAAACTCAAATTGCAACGTATCGGGAATTCGGGATGTTTGGTTCATTTGCATATGTTGAGTGAAGAGCGGTTATATATTAGTGCCGCAAATGGTGACCCAGTTTTTTTATTTTTTTTTTAAATGGGACAAGCCCGCCACACTATTCCCAAACCACTGTAACTCCTGTAAGCTATTTTTTTAAGCCCGACGAAGTCCCAGAGAAACGATTTAACTGTCTTGGATCCCGCAACGAAATTAAACAGAAAAGAATAGCGGAGGAGTAGGAAAAAAATAATTTCCACTTCCCTCAATATCAGCAGGAGACAGAACAGAACAAGGCCAATAAGCACACAGGGACATAAACAACTGGGATAAGCCCAGTGACCTAGCACCACGGATATTATACTTTAGATTACCCAGACCAGTTGGTAGACTATATTAAGAACGCATGTTATTTGGCAGGCACGGAATAAATAATAAGTAACAGGTATCGTTCTGCAGTTTCTGTCGACCCCGATTAATAAAGTTCCGTTGCCAAATGGCAAAAAACGGAGTCTTTATAGGTTCGTCGTGTTTGTATGTCAGGCGTTATGTTACAGTCATTTTACTCCGAGACTGTTGCCATGGAAGTATAAAGGGTAATATGAAATGCAATACAAAAAACGTTGCAACATAATTAAATTAATAACTAAAGTTTACATTATTTACTAAATAGATTTCAAATAGAAATAAACGTACAAGTATCAAAATTGAGAAAAGAATTTTGTTACAAGGCGACGAAAAATTCTCCACATCGCTGTCAATAGAGAAAAGTTCCTATGAGGCTGGCATCATTGCGTTGAATGACAATGCTGATTCTTTTCCGGACACGTAAAGAGTCGATCGACCGCTTGGCGATATCCCTAGATAATACTAGGTGGGACCTCGGGTTCCATGGCCCGAGTGACAAACGGCTCAAACACATAACTTCAGTTAGTTTAGTTGTTGTAATTGTGATTTTAATCACATTACACCGCCTCAGCGTACACCGTTCTACGAAGATGAAATGGCGCAAGGATGTCAATGCATGTAGCATTCCACATCCAACTTCCATTGACATTATGGTCATACCACCCGGTCTCTTCCCGTCAACACGCGTGAAAGTCATTGAGTTCTAAGAAAGTTGGCACCCCGGCGGCAAGAGTAGAACGAATAAGATCATAAATGCAATTAAAGTTGGTTTGAGAATTTATTCAATGTTAAACTAAATTATTTTTGCTGTTGAGTGCAAACTGATCTATGACTGCGCGTTAAACATCACTTCATAATTACTGTTATAAAACAAAGTCCCCCGCCACGTCTGTTTGTTTGTCTGTTCGCGATAAACTCAAAAACTTCTGCACCGATTTTCATGCTGTTTTTACTAATGGATAGAGTGGTTCTCGAGGAAGGTTTGAGTGTATAAAAAATGTCAAAATTCAACCTGGAAGCGAGTTAAATAGTCGATGAAAGTTTGTTGCGATATTTTCGTTATTCATGCCGCGAAAAGCTAGTATTTTTATACCTGTAATAAAATAATAATTATATTGTTTGGTCCTGCTCCAACTCGCACTTGGCCAGTTTTTATTAGGGAAGGTATAATTTTTGCTATTTGGCTGACTCTTCAAACAACTTATGCCATAAATTGCAGATTATGTCAAATTAATCGGTCGCTGCAGAAACACGTGCAAGAACACTCAAAGCTTTCATCGTAATTGCATGTTCTCCGGGATATTCTGGCGTTTACCATGACTGCCGGTCTATTAACTTAGCCAACGGAGCGCCAGTGTACGTAGCGTTTAGCCCGAACATAGGCACGGCGGAATTGCAACCCTCTACCCAGATATACGGGGAATTGACGTAATATGGACATGCTTGTAAGGGAACAAGGATGGCTGTATATATTGCTTCTCTGCAAGTTATCAATGGAACTATTAATCGAATCCAGAAGACGTGGTTTCCTTTTGACTGGTTAAGTCTGCTGCGAAACATGAGAAAAAGAAAGATAAAAATATATACTGACTAAAACAATATAATCCATTTGGGCCCAATTGCGATTAAAAATATTTATCGTACAAGAGAGGGTGATTATCATTTTACGATATTTTTTCGGGCATTCAACAATCGTCCCAAACCAACTTAACTCAAAAAGAAAAAAAACTAAAATCTCATTCCAGTCGAATAAAATCTCCAGAAAAACGTCTTTTTGAAACCAGAAAACGTTCTTTTCCCGCAACATTCTTTCACAAATTACTTTGTGAACCCTTTCTTGTTTGAATTTATGACCTCCCAGTTGACGAGTTTCAAACAGTTTTAAAGTGAATCGAGTTAGGGCTGGCTCGTTCAAAGCCGCACTGTGCCGCATACTAAACAACTACACAACATTGTACTATATTCTGTCTTTATCTCTTTACGAGAATATAACCGGTTTTTGTTCAAGTCTTGGTACCCGGGTCTAGAGAAAATGTTTACAATTATCCTCTTCGGGCCTATTCAATTAATTGAGACCCATTTACAATTGTAGAGGAACAAGGCTGAGACCAAGAAACTAATTTTCTACAGGGGATCACATTTTAGTAGTCATTTTGGCTTAGTGTGAGACTATTTTTCTTAAGAGTTCTTTCACAAAAAAAACTTCAATAATGTAACCAATTCTTAACTCGAGACAAGATGAAGTTTCAGTAATTAAAGAACTCATTAAAGAACTACTCGTAACAAGTGTGCTCATTAAAGAAGTGCCGGGAAAACTACTACCACTGTACTTATTTCTACCACCAAACCGAAATACTGTTCCAGTTTAAAAATAATGAAAACCTTAAAAAATATTCGCGTAAGTTGGTAGCAGTTGGCCCATTGTCAGCCTATAAAAAGACAAGCTTATTCAAGGGTCTATACAAGCAATTTCCTCACGTAAAAACCGTTTAGAAATCTTGTATAAAGGCCATAAGGGGATCCCTTACGTAACTCGGGGATTATATTTTTATTTGACTCCTTGCGGCCTTTGTGAGCCTGGTAGCTAAGGTAAACATAACCTCATTACGGAACGTAGTTTTCTTTGAAATATTTACAGCGCTCTTCTTCGCGTAAAATGTATTTGACATGAATTTATTATTTGACAAAAGATGTTCTTGGAAAAACGGTCAGGTGGCTATTTTTCTTTGCTTTACGAAAATAGATGTACGAGTATGTTGGTCATACATAAGTATCACTCCCTGGGTAGGAAAAGATTTATCTACAGGTATTTTCGAAAGGGACAATATTATTTGATCCCCTAAAAAACTAATTGATCTATTTTACATCAGCAATTTAAATAAATGATGTGTTTTTTATGTATATTTTTTATATTAATTATTGCGTTTATATCAGTTGATCCACGGATGGCCGCTACAAGGTAAATTTGGTTGCAAGAGCGAGAGAAGCGAGCTCGGGACTTGGGGCACCCCAACTCGAACATTTTATGTCTTAAAGAAAGAGAATCAATCATTAAAATAGATGACCATTTAGATTTTTTTCTTTGCTGTTTTTGCAAAAATTAAAACGATCATTCATGTCGAGTCGAGGTGCTACTGGAATTAAAAGCTATGTCATGTCAAAGGATATTATTAGTTTATAGATTTGAATAACCAGAGCTTGGTATAATACAGAAATATAGTTTCCATCACTCAGTTTATCGGTTAGTACACTACTTAGTTTATTATCCGTTCATGAAATACCGAACTTGTTAGCATGAAAACGATAATTATGCAAATGCTAATAATGAATAATTCCGTGTCAGTGCAATAGCGTAGCGGGTTGTGTGGTGTGGTGGTGATACCACAATTCGAACTGAATGAATACGCGCAGGTATCTAACCCTCATAACTAATGATATCGTAATTCCTAGTCGTGTTTCCCATGTGGTACAGTCGAACAAGCTAATAAGTATACAGGGTAGAGATGTTTATAATTCTATAACACTGAAAATATTGATTGTAATTTTGTTTTATAAAGTGTTTCGCATTAAGCGACTGATGTCAAACGCTGTATCGTTTGACATCAGTATCTAAATGTATCTGTATAATCTTAACAGTAAAGACAAATTAGCTGGCTGTATACTTATTAGCTTGTTCGACTGTACATTTTACCTTGACGCCTTCAGGTACATGATATTAGGACAGCAGTATTTGTACCAATCCGCAGTATTAGTTGTGTTATTTACTGATTATTTCTAGATAAACCAGACATTTGAAGATAAACGAGGAAAATCGAGTATGTAAAATCGTAGCAGGCGTTCTGTGGTTTCTGCCAACTCCCATGGGAAAAAGTTTATGTATTCAGCTTAATCATTTCCTTATTCATGTTCATCATTGGTCAAAATAAAGAATGAAATCCTTGGCTTCCTCGTGAATTATCAAGAAAAAGTGTTACATCGAGAACAATGATGTAAGCTTGCCCAGGAGTGGAACAATTAATCGCAACAAAAAAAAACGGGTAAGAATAGATTATTCAGATTGATTATTGATATAATACTGCATAAGTCCTAAAAGTGTAAGAAATTATTTAAGCAAAAGAAAAAAGAAACGTGGAGTTATAATCCGTGCATTTTCAGCAAAGCCTCACATCAAGACAAGACAAGCAACCGAACACTTCCCATTAAATCCAAACAGACAAAAACACGGTGTGATGGCAGTGAATAGTTCCGCTTCAATTAGCGCCGTGTTCCACCCTTGTCAATGTGGCCGGCCCTAATATAACTCCCGTGATGCCCCTTGATTAATGCACGGCGAGCTAGCACGTGGAACATGGCAGAAGGACCGTTGTGTTCACAAGTAATAGCCAACTTGGAAGAGGGAAATTTATTTTCGAAAAGTAACTGGTATTTGTCGGTGTAGCTTGTTTATCCATTACTCTACCTCTTATTGGGCTACTGAAGGATAGCTTTTCTCCCGTCGGAGCTGCGGGTTGTTCGAAAGAGATACCGCGGCTTCGATGCAAAGCGTTAAGAAGGAACATGGCTGGTTTTTAGTACATAGAAGCCTGACACTCCCTTCGGGTCTGCCCAGAGCGGAAGGGATTATTTGATGATTCCTCCCCCCCCAAAAAAAAGGATGGTTTTTCTATAATGCTTAATCGAAAAGAAATTGTGACACACCGCATAAATATAAAAAATATAGCCTTTATTTACTCTGACCTTTTTTTTTTTTTTGGCGGTTGGAAAATCATCGAATAACTCCTCCCGCTCTTGGGCAGAGCGAAAGGGAGTGTCAGACTTCTACTGACTAAAAACCAGCCATGTTCCATATTAGCCCTTTATGTCGAGGCCGCGGTATCTCTTGCGAACAACCCGCAGCCCCGACGGGATTTACTCTGACCTTCCCAATACAAAATAATTAGTAAAATTAACTTTTATCTTTTTCTAACTTGACTATTAAACCTTAATTGATCAGGCTGTCTTGCTGCACAGGCCTCCTCTATTTCCTTTCACTTATTCCCGTCCAGAGCAGTTCTTTGCCAACGTTTTGGCAGAACATCCTACCACCCTAACTCCTGTCTTCCTTTACGTCTTTTTCCAATTGTTGGTTATCATTCCGTGACCTTTTGGTTCATTTTTCGCTCTTGGCGATAATGTCCTCATGTGATAATGTCCATTTCCATTTTACTGTTCTGATTTTTCACTCTTACGTGTAACGGCACATCGCAAATAAAGAGGTAAATCTCAAACTTTCTCGTTCGGAGCGGTAGGGAGTGTCAGACTTCTACTGACCAAAAACCACCCATATTTCTTCTTAGCCCTTTGTGCCGCGGTATCTCCTTCGAACAACCCGCAGACCCAACAGGACCAGGTATCTTCGTAGCCTTTACTTCTATTATATTTTATTCGACTTATGTGTTACTTGCTGTGAGTGGAAGTTCTGTGCCTGTCTATGAGGTGCTTCAGAGGGCTAATTATAACAGACATAATCGCCTAATATCGCTTTATGTAAGGGATTGCGAGGGCCCTTGTATCTAAGGTGTATAAAGGTAACAGGGTAAGCAGGGTCACGGTATTACCCGTTAGTAGTGTGGCGGTAATGCTTTGTAAGTACGGTCTGCTGACTCATAGGTACGTATCTTCATCATTTAACTATTCAACTGAACCTTACAATACAACATTAACTCTGGAAACCTACATATTTTTTTTATTGTTATTTATTTGACTTGTCACTTATAGAACTTAATTATAACTAACATGCATGATGTGGATGTATATACTTATTAGTACAGATCTGCCTTACCGTTAAGCTATTACATACATGATTATTTTTATGTTATTACATTTAAAAGAGCCCCTCATACAAAGAAACATTTTTGCGTAAGGATTTTTATATCCACACGTTCAGAGATGAAGTAAGTAGGCACCTACTCGAGTCATCTGTCAAACACATTCACGTTAGTAATGTGTTTTCAGTCCAATATAAGTAACATTATTTCAGAAATCCTATTCTTGAATACATTATTGGATACGAAAAGTTCAATAAGCCATTGACTACGAAATAAAATAAACAATGTCACGCTTGATGGACTCGTAAATAGCTGAAACATTCAATATTTTCCTTTTGTACGCAAACATTTGGAGAAGCAGTGAGAATAAATTACATTTTGTGAGAAAGGTAAAAATAAATGTTGAAGTAGATGGATTGACGGGCCGTCGGGTACACGTCATCTTACCAAACTCACGCTTTGAACGGCGCCTTCCTATTGGCTCACAATACACAGGCCTATAATAATCACTCGATGAAAAGCAGCGAAGGCTAGCCCTCTTGTAAAAGTTACCCAAGTCTGTGGAACTAGTTGGAAATGTTTCCAATTTCTATTATTAGTTAGTCGGAGAGTTTCCAGTGTAATATTGTAATGAGTTTGCTATTGCCGCCCCGTTACACAAAGTTAGTTTTATGTCGGGATTTACATTTAAACATTATTATATTAGTTCAATTTGCTGCGTAGTGTTTTAATGTAGTGTTAGATCACAATTGCGGCATTTACCTAACTATTTGTTGATTGTATACTTGAAATACAAACACGTTTTGATAATATTAAGTTTGTTCTTGTACAGTACTGTCGGTGTAAATAATAATACAACCATTTCAGCATTGCTCATAGTAAGATATTCGCCAGAGTGACATGTTTGTTGCCCCTTTGGGTAACGTAAAAGACGACAACTTGTTACCTATAGTGGGTAAGTTATAATTGCAAATACTGTGTATGTGCACAAGCATGTCTCGAATAATGTTTCCTGCATTGTGACTAATATAAATGTTTGTGGATGTTCATCCACCAGGATCAGGATTTTTCTCAGGTAGAGAAAGGTCAAGGAGATTGAGCATGGATTCCGTAAAAAATAAGAAAAAGTAACAATTTATAAAGAAGAATGGAAAAAGAAAACGTCTCGTAAAGACCCTCAAGTAACCTGGGCTTACAGCAGAAATATATAATGCAATAATCATGTCGTACGTGTTTGGTTCAAGGAATAGGACAATCCTCTCAAACACCCGTTAATGGTGGCAGTTTAAGCAATTAGCGGGGAGGGTCGGGTGCGGGTGCAATCCGAGCGGCGGCTGCACAGCGGGATGTGATAATTAGCTCAGATTGGTGACCTGGGCATTAGGGGAGGAACTCGCGCGAACGTGAGTGAAGCAAGAAAGTGTACAGTCATATAAATTTTTGTCATGCTCACTCTGAGAGAGAGGAAGGCCAAAGAAAAGATGAATGGATTGTGTGAGGAATGATATTATATGACTGAGAAAGGAGTAAATGCCACATAGACGTGAACCAGGGAAGAATGGAAGAAGAAAACGTGTTGCGCCGACCACAAATAGAATGAGAAGATGATGATGATGTTCACCATCATTATTATAAACACTGAAAACGGGGTATTTACCATTCTTACTATACCATTACCGTAAACCGGTATCGTGTTTATCCGTATCCGTGACCATGGTGCTTACTACAGTGCCGATGTTTCGCCAAATCGAAACTAAAAGTAAACATGGATAAAACCCGTTTTTAGTGTTTAAGATCTATGGTTTAAGATAGGATACAGTCATGTTTAACTGGGCGAAACATTGCTCTAAACAACGATGTAGTTATCGATATTACTTAAAAACTATTAAGAACGCTGAAGTGGCCGCGAGCCGGCCACGATTGTCAAAAGATCTATGGCAGTCAATGTGTCTTGGAGTTGAAAACATGCATCAGCAGGCATACTGTAGAACAGTTAATTAGATAGTCCGACAACCATTAAAAAATGTGGCTGGGTTCTAGATGCGGAAGTTCAAACTCAAAGCATATATTGCAATTTAACCATTACTGGCAATTTTGAATGTCAGGAAAACAAATAAAACGAAGCTACCGTCACAGTCACAAGGCACAATAACTTGTGAAAGTACTGTAGTTGCCCATTCCCTAGCATAGATCTCTATGGAGAAGAACGGGCAAGAAACTCCATGGACACTCTTTTAAATCAGAATATTGTTACAAAATCTTGGTTACTTCATTCATGTTGAGATGGTACATTATGTGAGAACTATGAAGCGTTAAGAGCGTCCGAAGTAAAAAAATACAATAAACAAATCAAAAACATAAACCATGGCAACTAAGAGATGACCAGTCTCCACTGACAGCGCCCGTTCACGAACATGACGCATAGCCGAGGAGAAGACTTTTTAGTGCAATGCATTGTAGTCCCCAGTAGGAAAGTGTTTAACTCCCTTTTTTCTTCATTTTTTTTTCGGCGGGTGGAAAATCATCGAGAAACCCCTCCCGATCTTGGCCCGAAATCCCGGGAGTGTCAGACTTCTACTGACTAAAAAGCACCCATGTTCCTTCTTAGCTCTTTAAGTCGAGGCCGCGGTATCTCTTGCAAACAACCCGCAGCCCCGACGGGATGTGTCTAACTCCCTAATATTCTTTGATTAACAGAGTAAGTGGCTCATTCCTTCTCTGTGCTTAAGATACCTTTTGCCTGCTGTGACAAAGTTGTAAAGTAACAAGATTAACGAACGTCTTAATACTATTAACACTTCATTCATATGATAGTAAAACCTCTTTCAAGTCCTAATTAAAAGCTAAAAGTACCCATAAAATGTACCTTTACAGAACTAATTAACAATGAAGTGAGAACGTTCTGCTCATAGTTATAAAAGTGAAATAACTTTTAAGATATCGTCTTCATAACTGTAATGAATACTTAAGACGTTATTGTTCCAAACTTAGGTATCTCTTAACATAACGCAGTAATCGAGTTATGAGAAAACTCTTAAGTAGGTTGTTTTGAGTCGAGTTAAGATTGTTAAGGAAGTTAGTCGCATGTATTCTGCAGAGGAATACAACTTTATTTTGTTTGTGCTATTCCAGTTCTCGGCTCATCTTCATGAATTTATGAGAACTAAAATCTAGCCAAGTGCAAGTCAGACTTGTACATGAAGGGTTCCGTACCATTGTAGTATGTAGATATTGAGAGATTTTCCATGTTATTTTAGCACTATCTATAGACTTCTTATAAATTTTCCTGTAATCTATAAAAGTGTTGAACTAAATTCTGTATTTTTTTTTTAAATTTTAGATAAAGCCCCTCCCCCGCTTTATCTCCGAAAATACTGAGCCTCCGAGAATGGTCGGACAGACAGACAGACACGAGTGATCCTATAAGGGTTCCGTTTTTTTCTTTTGATGTACGGAACCCTAAAAATAACATTGCACATTGTTCTTTTTAACGTGTCGATGGCCATCTTAATTATTTTGGCCCAGAATTGAGCTACTATTTTGGCGCTTTCGGTAACGTCCATCAGTTCCTGTAGTGAACAAATAACAGGACGCACGCAGAGCACGATATTAGGTAATCCATTGTTTTAGAAACAACTCCACGTTTACACTCCAGTGCAGACTCATTTATGAATGTCCACCTCAGCAGGTTTTCTTTACCGCGACCAACCTGGGTCCGAAGTCTGTTTAAAGACTTCCAGGTCGGTCATGGCTACTCATGACGGCCGTTGTACATTGGGGATTATGAAGACGAGATAAGTTTGCGCTGCGGCAATCATCGTTTACGTTTGAAACTAGGTTCAATTTTGTGATGAGATCTAACAAAGAGGTGTTGCAAATCCCTAATAACATGTACACGCAAAGCGCGACGAACTACGAATTTTTCGCTTACTCAAATTCATACCGCTCAAGTTATTAAAACAGTGTCTCATCAGCAGTCGCTAAGTTTTTTTTATTCGCTCGTTTTATAATTCCCCTTATAGTAAAAAGAAAGATACACTGAAAAAAAAAGCAAAGAGTAACACTGATCAGTGTAGATCAACCACACACCCTTGATTTTTCTAAATGAACAGACATACTTGTAGGATTGCTGTATAAATAGTTAACTGTACGTACATTTAAGTATTTAAACCTCCTCCGAACCTCTTCCTAATGGCAACAATTAACACTTGACAGCTTAGTGATCGTAAAATGTTTATGTTAGGACATTGCTAGTTAACTTCCTGATGTTATTAATCCCGTAGTTATCTTTTACGAGGCCCGAGTTTCGAGTTATTATGCAAAGGGGTTGCCTATTAGTCACCTGTAATAACATGGAATGACTGTACGCGCTCGTTAATTTAGTATATCAAGCTTGGTCGTAGAGGTTTCTTGTCTATTATTCTAATATAGAGTTTAACCAGAAAATGTAAGCACTTCAATTATTTTCGCTGCTCCAAATTAGCAAGCTTATAAGTTTTAGCAGCGGTGGCCTAGTGGTGGCGGCCCCGACTTGCAAACAGTAAGTCGTTGGTTCGAACCCAGGCGCCTGCCTGGGTTCGAACCAACGACTGCACTACTTTGTGTAATTTATTTCATCACCGCTGCTCTCAAAACGGTGAAGGAAACCGGCATGTCTTAGAACCAAAAAATTCGAAGATATGTGACACCTACCAACCCGCACTGGGCCTGTGTGGTGGATTATAGCCCATTTCTCTCCTAGAGAGGAGGCCTGAGTCCCTGCAGTGGGAACATTATAATGTACCCATTCCCGTTTATTGGCTAATGATGATAAATACCTGCCTCTGCATTAAGTCATAAAGTACACTAGCATATCACCGGGGCCGATGGACGCTATTGAAAGTGCCAATTGTCATCGACACTGGGGCGTCGTAGTAGTGAGATATCTTTTGAAACTTCGAGAGCAGACCTATCTGAGTGTATGTTTTAAATTATGTCCATTACAAACAAAGGATTTACATTTGCTATACAATTAACAGGATTTTGGTGTGTTTATCCATTTCAGACGAACACTATAAATCTTATTTACTGAACTTATTTGCACAAATTGAAGTGGTCGAGAGATGAATTGCTTATTAAGCCGTCTTCACCACGGTACGGTGTACGATCGACCCCTCGTTGCTATTGAATGGGGTACAGAATCACCCCGCACCGAAGGGTGATTGATTGGACCCCGTGAGCGATGCTGGGGGCGATGGATAGTGTCTTCTTTATGGAGTGATGTAATTAAGCGTTTTGTGATTAATTTGAAAGGTAGGGGTTATTTGGTGATTGTGAATAATGGGGAGGGAGGGTTTTACATAACGGTGTTGGTGTTCGTGATATTTGTTGGTATGAATATATCTGTTACATCGGAATGCTTTTGTAGTGCTACCCTTTTAGGATAACTATATGCATGTCTTACATAAAGGATGTAAAAGTATCCTTAACGCAAACGTAAGGCATTTGTTCTCCCCACCACTGCGATCATTTGTTTGTTCTAGACCATACCTGGGAACCTCCTAGTTGGGGGTCAAAGTTCCAAATTTTTCACAGCTGTTTTTGTAAATAGCTACTAGTTTTTCGTGTTATAACTTTACTTAAATTACCTCCATGACCCGTTTACTATTCAAAGCATCCACTAACACAATGCTTTAAGACCGTAAAATGTGATTTATAACCCCAAAAAAAAAGTCGTTTCCCAGCAATTTTTTTTGCGTAGGTGTACTTAGTTTGATGTACAGAATGCTTGGTTGACGGCTGTGTCAAGGGTTAATTTACACCCTGTATAGTGTTAGTGATCTGGTGAAGGTTGCGGGGATACGCTGGATGCGAGAGACATGGACCGGCACTTGGAGGAAAACATCTTTCGGCTATAATGTTGAATGATGATGCGGACACACAGTATGTGCAAGCACAAACTCACGGTTGGGTAGAATCTGGCCAGGTTTACGATTGTCACAATAAAACAGAGGCATGTGTCCTGTTGGACATATGCCTCTATTTTATTATCATTCACATGCAAATCGAAGGTCTTGTTAGGCCTACGATTTGCCTGTGAATGATGAACTCAGGTTCAGAAGAAAGAAAAAGCTTCTTGCTTAAATGATTTTAACTAAGTCTCTAAATCAATAACGTACCTTTGAATTAAATCTCCATGTATCAACTTCTAACCAATAATTCCGACATCTATTGCCCCGCATACACAAACAGATGTTACCGAATCAAACTGTTCCTAATAATCGTCACCTCACCGCCTCACCGCGGATCGAACCCAACATCCAACCAGGATTTATTATTATTTGCGCACGTACCTATTTGTTATTCAAAATGACATTAGGATAATTTCTAAGGGCCGTGGAAAAACAAAACGGGTTAGTGACCCGATGTGGATGCGTACAGAAGGTACGGTTTGATCACATCATAATAACTTTAACAAGTCACTTAGTGGACTACGGATTTTCAATGTATCGTGTAATTAGTGCCTAACGTGGTATTAGAATATTTACGTCAACGTTAAGCCTCTTTTTTTTTTTGGAGTGTGGGAAATCATCAAATGACTCCTACCGCTCAGTGTCAGACTTCTACTGACTAAAAACCACCCATGTTCCTTCTTAGCCCTTTGTGCCGAGGCCGCGGTATCTCTTTCGAACAACACGTAGTTCCGACGGGATCGTTGAGCCTCTGACTTGCATATAATATACGATACCATATTATAATCAATCATCGTCATTATTTAAGCCAGGAATCAGCTACTACGCTCGTGGCTTAATAAGAACTGCCACTCGGGTCGATCTTTAGGTAAAGCTTTGCTTGCCTAGGTCGGTCTGTGGAGGGGTAACCGCCCGACATATCGAGTTTCCTCCGTGCCTCGGAAAGCACGTTAAGCTGTTGGTCCCGGCTGCCATATATAGATCTTTGGCAGTCGTTACAGGTAGTCAGTGACCTGAAATTCTGACATCCAGTCTCACCAAAGAGTATCGTATTACCTAGTATTAACTGGGTTGTGGAGGTCAGATAGGCAGTCGCTCCATGTAAAATACTGGTACTCAGCTGCATCCGGTTAGACTGGAAGCCGACCCCAACATAGTTGGGAAAAGGCTAGGCAAATGATGATGAATCAGCTACTACTGGGTAGGTATAAGCTTAATTTTGTTTCTTATGTACTTCTGTTTCCAAACAACCCTAATCCAGAAACTCCCTGTAGAACCCCCTAGTCTAAGATAACACTACACTACATATTGTGCAATCAGCCTCACTGTCAATCTGGTAGACTTGTTAATCTTAACGACACGATACAGCACTAAGCTGCTACCGACATAAGTGTCAGTCGGTTACAACGCGTGTCAACTGCTGTTCTAAGTGCATGTTGTCGCTATCTGACTAAATTAACAACGGCCAATCAGAAGTTGACTTATGTTCGTATACAGAGCACATAACATGATTACATGCTATTAGGTTGATAAACTGGCAGATTTCTATGACACTCTTCATCAGCAATTTAGTCGGAAGACGTCCACTGCTTCAGGGCTGCGGGTTGCTTGGGGCTGCGGGTTGCTCGGGGCTGCGGGTTGTTCGAAAGAGATACCCCGGCCTCGATACAAAGGGCTAAGTGGGAACATGGCTGGTAAAAAAAGACGTACACTGCTGGACATAGGCCTCCCCTAAGTGTCGCCACATTGACCGGTCCCATGCGGTTGATCCTCGCAACTTTCACCAGGTCATGCGTTCACGAAGACCTTCCTTGGAAGGTCTTCCAGTTTTGGTCCCCGCTCCAGATTTTTTCAGCCTTATTGGTAATCCGTGCTCGGAGCATTGTACCACTTAAATTTTGGCAATGCTTGGGGTTGATACTGTTCATTCCAAAACATGCCATAAAAGTGTGTTAAACAGACCTTCTTATTATTTCCTGTGGTGCTATGCTAATGATTGGCCGGTCGGTCGGGTTGGCGCGACCGACAGCTTGAACAAGGAAACTGACGGCTGGCTGGCTGGCTCGACTCGAGCGAATTCAATTAATAATTCATGAGCTCCAGCTAAGATTCCCCCGCGGTAGGGTTGCCAAACCGCCTCAACGATTTAACTTCTTTATTCAAAAAGATTTTGCACCCCACACTTTTAAAATGAGATTTGACTGAGATGTTGAAAGGTAGATTGTAATGTGACGTGAGAAACGTTGGCAATAATCTAAGGAATGATACGATCTCCGATGTATGAAAATTATATGATTCTCACACTCTTCACAGAATATTTTCCTGCAAAGCACAGCATTACCAGCCAGGCAACTACTGTTTCGAACTACACTAATACTGTCACAGTTTTACTGCAATCAGCTAATTAGGAACCAAAATCTTCAAACACTAAATAAATGTTTATTGTAACAAGCTATCTAAACCAGCAACATTTTTAAATGGAAAAAGGTACGTTAACTTAATGGCGATAAAGAACAAATCTCACAAAGACAAACATAAATAATAAATAGTTTGTAAGATGTGCACAGTATTAGGTGACTCCTTGTCTAAAGGATTTGAGCCTAAGCCCCTCAGCCGGGATTAGGGACAGAATGTGGAACATCAACAACTGTGTGGAACAAATATATTGTTCTGTTGTTCCCAAGATTGGGGGAATCGGGGAAAAGGATTGTAACTTAGAACAGTTTGAGTAACATCGGGATTTGTTCAACTTGGAGTAATGTAATGTAATTTCAGATAGGAAATTAACTTCGTGCTAAGTTATTTGTTTGCAAGTAAATAAAGGAATTACTAAATATTGTTTAAACGATTTAGTATAATAATATGCTGAACAAGTAGTAGACAATTTTTAAAAAACAATATTTTAAGCTACTGCAATACAAGGCCACTAGGAAATAATGACCACCACGTTCTAAGAAAATGATAAAAGGGCAATTAATCTCGGAGATACCATGGTTAGAGTGGGGGCTATATTTAAGTGAACTTTTTTTTTAGAAAAGTACCAAAAAAGTAAGTATTCAATTAACTTTGTAAATTGCCCATGTTTCTCTGCCCACACAATCTTAGCGTTGCGCTAGAGATTTTATTTCCTGAGCGAGTCGTCCCGGTAATCTATCTTCGTTTACATTATAATATTTTTATTTACTTAGGTTTACAGAGGGCTTAGCCCGTAAGGCGTCTAGGCTAATTAAGGCCAAAGAAATGAACGAAGTAGCTGTATAACTATTTAAAACGAAAATACAAAAGTTTTCAGAAAAAATATTTCAGCGTAATATCTTCATAATCTTTTTATCTCGTTCTACTTTCCAGCAAAACTCAGAAAACATGAAGTCGACTAATCTTAGTCTAAGCAATAAGATACACAAATGATGTGAAGCGTTGTACTGCTTACGGCCACAAAACACAACTAAAACCACAAAAGGTAAATGCTATGAGCTAAGCTGTGTAGCACTTTACCTTATTACATCCTATACAATACGGTAGAGGAATTACAGTGCGTAATGAAACCAACCAAGAACCAGCCAAAGAGAATAACGAAACTAACTAAACTAACGACGATGTTAATTAATTAACTAACCCAAAAAACTAATCACAATGAAAGCTCCTGAATGAACATTTCACAGCCATGATGCTTTCCTACCAGGAAAACATAAGCGTGCAAGAGGAGCTTTGAAGAAAACCCAGCACGTAATGCAATTTTGAAATGACTGGAACTATTCCGGTCTAAATAACTAAGGAAACTTGATGAGAGGCTTGCGATGTACAGTTGTGTGCGGGTACCAGGACAGCAGGAGTACGACAGAGCAACGAGGACAGATGTGGTCGTGTAATGAGTGGCTTCCTTCGCTTATTACTTGCTGTACAGAACGGCAGGGAAATTAAGGTCGCTGCGTGTCACACCGGAGTCTACTTACTACGCTTCCTTATATCTCACAGCGGAAAAAGTTAATGAAAGAATAAGAATGACTTCAGTATTTGTGCTACCGTTTTAAATTATTCACAAATAATTAACAATTTTTTGGGTAGATATCAACCACAAAGGTGTTTTTACTAGGACCTGTAACCGTTGCCGCATTTGAGACTATCATGAGCAATGATCATCGAAGAAACCAACACAGTGTCACGTTACACTACGGTGTGTAAGGCGGTCAATGTATGCTGTTGATAATTGGACTCGTTAATTTTCATTTTTAAAGACCCTGTGCAAATGGCTTTGTAGTTGAGTTTAAATAGTCTTTTTACAAGAGAACATAATGATTGCTTAATTTGCAAACATTCTACTTTAAACTGGGAACCAAACTCTTAATTACTTTGTTCGCATATTGCTTGATAATGAAGCTTCATTTTGTTTCATTACATAGATTTTAAGTTGTCTTGTTACGGATGTTACTTTTATGGAAACTTCTTTGGTTTAATTGTCACGGTCCACCATTGGGTCTATTAAGGATCATCACTCATTTTGAACTGATCGCAGTGATATTTAGGGTTCCGTACCTCGAAAGGAATAAACGGAACCCTTATAGAATCACTTTGATCGTCCGTCTGTCTGTCTGTTAAGACCCTTTTTCTCAAGAACGCGTGAAGGTATCAAGCTGAAATTTATATCAAATACTTAGGTCTACTGTCCTTTAAAGCTGTGAAAAAAACATGCTTTTAAGCCAATGCGATCAAAAGATACAGGCGTTTATGCCGCAAATTTCCGCAAATTTTCGACACTCGCAAGGGAATCAAAACATACCGGGTACTACCCGTAAACTCAGAATCTTGAAATTTGGTACGAAGCAACGTCTCATAGCACAGATAAAGGAAAAATTGCGAAAACCGTAATTTTTTAGTAACATCACATAATGAAAATATTTTTAATACGGAACACTCGGTGCGTGAGTCCGACTCGCACTTGCTCCGTTTTTTTTCTTATCACACAGTTTATCTTTGGCAACTGACTCATTCAAAGAATCGGACAACTGAAACTACTGAAGTGTACTGAAAGTTACTTCAGAAAGCAGTGAATAGAAGTGAAGTACTATAACAATCAGTTCCAAAGTATCCAGATAGTTCTGTATAGAGAGCCCTCGTAGTTGTACTAGCCCTTAGATATCTACATTCATCTAACATTTACTGGTTAAAGGTAGTTTCCATTGATACGACAGTATTTGCAAAAATTATGTTTTGCTATGAAAGAAGACTATCTTTCTTTCTCGTGGTGTCTGCTCAAGTATATTATTTTAAGCTGTTTGCTCACTTAGATTTTATTATTTTATTATTATTATAGCTTTAGAGATGTCACGTGATGTCATCTGTCAACTCAATACAATTTGATCTTTCCGTTGGCGTTAACGCTTACAGAAAAGGGATTTTGTCTAGGGGGCCTGATCACTACATTGGATCTATCTGATCCCGTTTGAGGATCCCATATAGTAGTCCTTTCAAAACTAGGTACCTTCACTTATGACAATATCGCAGTTTATAAGACGCCACCTTAACTTTGTAGGCTCAGTAATTGAGTTGAACTAGGGTTCGGCCAGTAATTGTGATAACCGTTTGGTTAGCGGTCAGTCCTCGGTAATCGCCGTAATACCGCGCCTTGCTGGGGGTAGCAAGAGAGTGCTAAAGCGGGACATGCATGCGACGACTTTTCTGTTTGCCGAACAGTAAAGGTAAATCGCAGTACAAGATTGAAATATCTCAGTTAAATCCCGTTTGGCTGACTTCCACTGTTAAGGTATTTTAGTATTGAAGCAATTAGTCTATCCTCCAATAGTTCTAGTGCTTATTAAAGTGGCAGTAGTAAATTGGGATTGACCTGTTGAAGACGATGGGAAACGTTTGATGAGCTAATCACAATATCGCTTGATGCAGCGACGTTTGGGAGAGAACTAGACGTGTTCTGGCCGATAATTTATGTGACTCGTATTTACCTGTGTGACCCATATTCATTCAAAAAAGTTAAAGTGGGACTCAAAAACAAAGTCCCGATATGGTTGTGTACGCTAATCCGACTAGTCGCCAGATCCACAGCAAACTTTACAAAGGAAATTAGTTTAATGAACACGCTAGGGGTTAACGATGGTAAACACGCGTTTAGTATAACGTACAACATAGACCGTACAACGTATTACGTAGAACGTACCTGCGTAATGGTGCCGTCAAGTAATATGATAGTGATGCGCTAATGGACGCTTTGCGGCCGTGTTTAGTGATGTGCTTTAAGCAAATCGGTTTGGGTTATGGAGGTTTAGTTACATTGTTATGTGTATTCTGATAGATATAATGGTCTTCCTGGATATTAACAAAATACAAAAAATCGCTTCTGATAAATTAATATGGAAGTCATATTTATTAATATTTGCTCACCTTTACTAACAAGGTATTTTACCAGAAGTGCTAGTAAAGGAATCTTTTATCAGTACAAACTTGCTTAGCAAATTGTAATAAATTTTCAGAACGGTTTCTTAAGTGAGTTAAGTGAATTTTCGGGGTCGTTTAAACTCCTAATCTAGAAAACCTCATAGAGTTGTCATATTTTCGCACATTCCAGTTAAACTTGCTATCGGACACAACACACCACGTATTCAATCCAGACCTGATTATCACACTCCTTTAATTGCAGCACTTAGTGCAGTAGTGGGCAAGTTAACCACGTTACCGTGGACACCGTGAGTCAAAGGGTAATTGCATTAACCGGTAACGGGAGTCCGTCCGGCCCGTCCGGTCCGCACACGGGAAATTCAATTACTTAAAGTAATATTGCATTTTTCAAGTGTTGTTTAAATTTAACTAAAACAGTGAACTTTATAATGTCGTCTTTACTTATGTCGAATGAATTTAACATTTTGTAAATGAATTACGATTCATGGAAAGCCTTTAGCGATAAAGTTAATTTGGGAATGTATTTTAGTATCGCTTGCTAAAATTAATGATGAATTAAATTTTAAACTTCTTGAACACATAACATAACATCACGCCTGTAATCCCCGAAGGGTTAGGCACAGGTTTACCTAATAGTACACCCACATTTCGCCAGTTATGTTTTTTTTTAAGTCTCATGTAATAGGGGGCGAGCCTATTGCCATCAACCGGGTACAAATCCAGACTCCGTGGCTGTTACTGATAAATTCCTGATGGAAAAAGCCAATATCCACTTCTTGAAATCGCTAGATAGTTTCAATCTATTACAACAACAATATTCTAAATGATTTTTAAATTAAGTAAATCGCCGAAGGTAATATTTTGTGAACATTATTTCATGAAATAGAGGGTAAGAAATGAACGGATAAAGAAAACGTGTTAGACACATGGGATACGAACAGAAAAATTATAATTCCAACATCACGATCAATTCATTTCTTCATTTCATTCATTGTTTCATTTCACCTTTGTTGCAACAAAACAGAATAAACCGATCTGATAATTGAACGCCTGATGTATTGCATCGCTACGGTACAATCTATCTAGCTCTGGCACAAACTAGGATATTTTCAGAGCTGTTCTGTAATTTACTGGCGATAGCAGTAGTGTTGCCTGGCAGTGATGTAGCACATATTTTTATTAACTTTTCGGCCTCATTTGTTACCGTGATACATGGTAACTGCTCTAAGTGTGCAATTGTTTGGAGATGTATTGCGCGGGAATCAATTGTTCAATGAGTCGTGGAATGCAAGTTAGGCTTTTCGACTTCTTTTTGTTCTGTTTTAATTTTGTAGATAACGTTGACTAAGGTTGAGCCCCCGTCGGGGCTGTGGGTTGTTCGAAAGAGAGGGCTAAGAAGGAACATGAGTGGTTTTTAGTCAGTAGAAGTCTGACACTCCCTACCGCTACCACTTCCCAGAGACCCATAGATGTTGTTCTTCACAATTTTAATTCGGGACTAATGAACCTAAACATAATTATGACCTAGTGCCTCAAAAGATCAAAATACCAATTTCCTAACTTAGAAAAAAAAAATACAAGAAAACCTTTGGTATGATTGTTTCTGTTGATGTTGATAATGTCAGTAAGTATACTCTACGAGTATCTCTGCCTGGACCCTGGAGGATTACATACATGATGTTATAATATATTTGTGATAGAAAGAAAGTGAAGCTTCAAAAACGGTTTAAAACCAGGCTACGCGCATGAAGGAAACAAACAAAACGTGCACAGAATCTGCCTCACAAAAACATAGTAATTTATGGTGAAAACTGTACCAAATTCCACCGGCAGTGGTTTCCCAATTAGCATACATGTAAATGGAAATGTATGAAAGTTTACCCAGGTAGCAGGTATTACGTACGACCGACTAATTTACGACGATTTAGTTAAAGGAAATTTAGTAATAATATCTGTTAGGTTTCATTGCGAATCAAATTTAACCACGAAAGTTGTTTTTATTCTTGTATCACCAGAAACTATTTTGAAAAATGTAAACAGCTCATATTTCCTACTATTTGCCTGCGAAATTAAATTTTTGTTTAATTAATTTTAGAAGAATTTACAGGGATTTATTTCGGGGTAAAATTGAAATAAATTGATTATAGACATAGTTTAACAAGTAATTAACTTCAAAGAAGACGGAAAATGGTGGGCCCCCATGTAATAAGTTGAAATGTCTAAAAAAATTGGCATTTTATTTTATTTTATAATATTATCTAAAATCAGTTATTCTCAATCAGGAAGCGGAGAAAAATAAGAAAGATAGTCTTCATAACAATATCGATTCGATTTAATTAATCGATTACAGAATTACAAAAAGAAAAACTTTGCACTAGGTAATTCACTCAAAGTATTTAAATGTGCTATGTATACAATATAGTGAATTTAATTACAGTTACATTAATAAAGAAAATATCAATTAGTAAGTTCTGAAAAACCAAAATGAGTATCGAATTCGAATCGATTAAAATCAATCACATAATAACATAATTGACAGCATTGACAGCTGACCACAGCGGACTGACATTGACACCCGCCGGTTATTAAAATTTCTGCTCCTCTCATTTCTATTGGTATTTTCCGTTACGATTTGATTGTTTCCCGATTATTTTATCATTTCAACGACCACAAGTGACCAATGCTTTGTTTACTACCCTGCCTACCTTGCACGACACCTGCTTCCATACTGGACGCCGAAGATCGCTCACACGTGTGGCCTGGAAATGTTGTTTGGATTTTGCCAACGGCTTGATTTGGATACTGTAGAAACTATGGATCGCTGTGTGAGTAATCGGATCAACTAATCTTTGCAATACCCTAAGCCCTAGGCCGACGACCCTTGGACGTGAAAAATTTTTATTCCGTCAGTGATTCGACAATGACTTGCACCTTACTCTAAAGTTATTTATGACGTAGCTGAGCTAGGTACCAATATGAATTTTTTCCACCTGCACAATTTCTAGACGACGACATTATAATAATAATAGAAGATGAATAAACCATGTACTACATTAAAATGTGTTTTTTATTTATTCTGGACGCTTTTTCGATAAATCCATTCTTGTTATATATTTATGGCTTCAAGTCATAATATTAATTCATAATAATGCTTTTTCAAACATTCTCCACTAAATATAATACACATTTGTGCTTAAAGAAGTTAGTAATCTCTCTCTCTCTCTTTTATAGTGATTGTAACATAACCTCACTTTTACTAAACCTCTAATAACTCGGCTCTCAAATTGTCAAAACTTACAGAACTTTCAGTGAGGAACTGATAAATCTGAATCTATTAACTCATACCATTGTCATCTCATTACATCGGGGCCCAAGAATGTATGCAATCATTTCCGTCTCTTTTCTCATATTAAAAAAACCACACATTCATACACTAATATTTTAAGCAGTGCACCATTTATCGGTAAATCGTGTAAACCAAAATTAACATGTTGTTCCTTTCACTTATTCACAAGGCTCGTCTATCAAATATTTTGACAAATCCAGGGGTGGTTTTATCATGTATTTATTAATACGTTATTCAAAGGATTCAGAAGGTGGAACAGCCACAAACCATCAGACTCCATCACTTACCTGCCACCTGTCATCTTAATCTCATTCACGCAGGGTACTCTACCGGGTGCTCAAAGAAACGCCAAGGAAAAGGAATTATTTATATCCCTTTACAAAATATTTTTTGTGTTAAGGTTCAAACGGGTTTAATTATGATTTGTTTTATTTTGAACAACACTTCATTTACATACATAATGGGATTATAAACCAAAGTTTTGGTTATTTCAGTAGGTTTTTGTATCCGATAGTGTTGAAATATAAACCCTTTTGGCAAGGCAATTTAGATTGAAATTCTGTGTAAATAATAATAGGTGATGACCATTTTAGCCAATAGAAAGCGAGACCATTAAAAAGACTTAAGTAATTGTTTTTATTTAGATACCTTTTTTTTTTTGGCGGGTGGAAAATCATCAAATACTTAACCCCTCGGGCTCTTGGGCAGAGCGTAAGGGAGTGTCATACTTCTACTGACTAAAAACCACCCATGTTCCTGCTTAACCCTTCATGTCGAGGCCGCGGTATCTCTTGCGAACAACCCGCAGCCCCGACGGGACCCACAGCCCCGACGAGATCTGCAGCCCCGGCGGGTTATTTAGATACCTTATTGTTGAATTTTTAAAAATGATTCTTGACGTTACATAGTTTTTCTCCGAAAGTTTTTTTATTAAAAGTTATGTAAAAGCGCAAGCTTATTATTATATCATAAATCAACATTTTCGGAGCAAAGCTTATTATTGAACAAAAAATCTAGGCACCACATAATTTTGGTAAAAAAAAATTACTAATTTTGACCATTATTTTCTAGCCACGAGCTCGTCTCCTAGACGTCATTCATCTTGTTCTAGACTCTAATACATTTTATGTAACTCAATTATATTGGCATTTTTATATTAATACTAGACTAGTTTATTAGCTGCTGGTCTTGTTACTAAAGTGTGTATGTCTCCAAATTATATCTACAATAGGGTAGTTAACTACAAAAATCTAATTAGTCTGTCAGATAGATTTCGAAAAAATATTGGACATGTATTTTTTCTTTTTTCACGTAAACGAACAAGAAGACGATACAGTGCTTTTAAAACTCGTGTGACGTCATATTCTAAGACATTAGTATGACATTTTTTACCAGTGAGTGACATCTTTGACGCGTTTTATCTTCGTTAATTTTTATTGATTTGATAAAACAAAAAATACGTATCCAATATTTTTCGATAATCAAACAGACGGACTAATAAGAATCATATTTTTTTTAGTCGGTAAAAATCCCTATTATGAAACAAACTCCTACTTGCGACACACGCTTCTCACTTATTTTCTTTCGCGTAAATATCTTTCCGCTGGGAGCTGCGTCTATGTATTATTGTTTTCTCCCCATAAACCGCAAGATGTTAATAATGTGTCTCGTGAGCGTGTCAGTCGTAGTTAGGATCACAAATTATCTTTATGTGTATTGTCTATATGTCATACAGCATCGCTCCTGGAGCTTACGCAATCGACTCGTGTTGGATAAAACGTAGACCTAGAATGGCTTACGTAAAACAGATCCCACCATTCTTTACCCGTGTTTACGTCGAAATGGCCATCAGTCTTAACTGTAAAACACTCATCATCTACGTAGCCTTTTCCCAAGCGACTGTTTTGTTGGAGTCGGCTTCTAATGTTACCTTTGAAGACTATTACTTGACGTGGAGCAGGCGCTCAACAACCCAGCTAGAACTGGGTAATGCGATACCCCTTGGTAAGACTGGTTGTCAGATTTTCGCGTCTCTGATGACAGCCAGAACCAAAACGATGGGTCGTAACCATACAAAAAGCGATATAAAACCGGTATCCATAACACGCAAAAAAGGGGAAAAAAAGCATACAGACATGAGAACCTCCTCCATTGTGGAAATCGGTTGAAAACCTGTCTCACCTTAAACACGGGAAAGTAAGTGCAATTTTTAAACGAGAATTATTTAAATAGTTTTACACATGAACAAAAGAGAATTTTCACTAATTTCAATAAAAACGAGGCGAAGTTCTCGCAAACACCGTAAAACAAAGATTATGTAAATTAGGGTCGGTCCAAACTAACGCCAACTTCCACCAACTTGTAGTTTATTCAGCTTCTTGTTATTTCAAGTTATGCCAAAAATAACTCCGTTAAAGATAATAAATGGTTCGGATTTAATTCCAAAAAAGTATTAGAGACATGAAAAAAAATTATTTCTAAAATGTATATCAAAAAGGAAACTGTCGTATGGCAGGTTAGATAAAAAGTGCTCCTCTTAGCATAATAATATACATTATACCTATTTCTCAATATATATATATAATTATCATCTGTTAAGTATTTTCTTAAGCTGTATTTTACATGGAGCGACTGCCTATCTATTATTTTATTACTACTAAGTATATTATTTTATCAGAAAGGTTGTCTACGTTTATTTAAGTTGTTTAATTTGAATACCATTACATTCAGCTCACAATTGTAACATAATTATAGATATTTATTCTGAATCTTCCATGTCTCTCGAATCTTCCAAAACAAGTGTATGTTTTATTAACTTACAACATTGAAAATAGAGATCTCTGCAAAAATATCACTTTATTTCACTACACATTGTAAAACAATGTCCTCCGCCTATCTGTCTGTTCGCGATAAACTCAAAAACTACTGCACCGATTTTCATGCTGTTTTCACCAATAGATAGAATGGTTCTCGAAGAAGGTTTCAATATATAATTTGTTACGTTCCAACATCGCGGGCGAAGCCGCGGGTAGCACCTAGTTTATAATATTTGAAAAAGTCTGAAGTAATATCTAACCCTCCTTCTGGGCTTCGCAGCACTCGGGTAAAAATCAATATAACTGCGAAAGTGCGACCAATGTCTGTTCACTGGCCATGAATTTACAGCTAAATAGATTTTTACGTCTAAGTTTTATCCTAGTAGTATATTCCGGTGGGATAAATAACGACCCAAAACCCCATGAAAATACCATCAGCGTAACATTTTAAAGGAAACTGTGGAAATGGGCGGCAACGGGAAATGTAATTAACTAGATGGCTATGTTCGCGGTAATTGTGAAAATGTTAACTCGCGGGATTTTGGCTGCGTGCCCAAACTATGTGCTTCCGCACCATCCCTTTACACTGGTAACTGTAATCCA
This sequence comes from Diarsia brunnea, assembly GCA_949774965.1. Taxonomy (NCBI): domain Eukaryota; kingdom Metazoa; phylum Arthropoda; class Insecta; order Lepidoptera; family Noctuidae; genus Diarsia; species Diarsia brunnea. Next base: position 336,350 of record OX459016.1, on the reverse strand, counting down.
ATAAACACCTCTGGGTGAAGAGCAGTCGAATGGAAACTAATTTATTAACTTAAATAATAAAGGTCAACCATTTACACATCACACCTGTATTGGCCCGAAAGGTTTGGCGGGGATGCGGGTTGTTCAAAAGAGATACCGCGGCCTCGGCGCAAGGGCTAAGAAGGAACATGGGTGGTTTTTAGTCAGTAGAAGTCTTACACTCCCTTTCACTCTGCCCAAGAGCGGAAGGGGTTATTTGATGATTTTCCACCCGCCAAAAAAAGAAAAAGGTTTTGACGGAGGTGTACAGTCAACCAATAAAAATAATGGTTTCTACGGTAATATTATAGCTTCCAAAATACTATGTTACTGAAAATGTAAAACATGAATCAATCTATTATTTTTTTTTTGTATAGTCTTTGTTTCTCGTTTCCCATGTACCAACCAAACTCCGTTTTTTTTGTGTATTTACTGTCCTAGTGAACCTAGAGAGCCCTGACACCCATAATACAAGTTCAATCTTAGCTTGGGTGTCAGTAGTGTATAAGTCTGTATTAAGTACAATTCTCAACTAAAACTTTTATAACATCTTGTTATAGTATGCAGTGACATTGTGAATTGTAAGTTGGAAATAAAGATTTTTATTATTAAACAAAAAAAAATTCAGTAGGAGAAAATCGTTTTTAAAATTTTGCTAAGTCTTTATTTTTCATTGCTCGTGAGTGTTATTATACATTACAAAGGTCGACAATATTGCGACAACATTATGAAATTGAGAGCCAATTTAACCAATCTCTTTCAGTTAAACATAAAGAAAATATATTTATCGCAGATTAAAACACATACGACACTGAAATTATCCCTATACATTATGATATAATAGACTCTCTTGAAAAAAAATACTACCTTCTTTAAAAACTGTGTGTCGTGTCTAACTCCGAGATGAAACACAAGCCGTGTCCCCACTTCTCATACTTCACAAGATTTCAATCGTGTAACCGAAGTCGAGTGTGTTTCATTAGTATTCTCAAGGTTAGAACACCTCTCAAGCACAATGAGAGCCCTCCCGTCACTCCGCTAACGACCTCCCATTGTTTTAGACACATTGCCGTGCCCGCAACCATATCCCTCCGTCACTCACGCAATAACCAACCTTATGACAACGTTATACGGAACATAAAGAACTAAATTATGATTGCAGACACATCGCTATACAGGCACACATAATCTATCTACCCCATCATACAATGTTCAACCTTATTACAACTCCATAAGGATCATAAAATAGTAAAGGACTGTTGCAATTATCCCACTAACGTATTATGTGGGTACTTTCACACAATTTTCGACCTTAGATCTGAGATATAAAGGTTATAAAAGTGTGAATGAGGATAGCAATTATAAAATGTAGCTTTTATATGGGTAGTGTTGTGAGTATGTGATCTCCATTCAGGAACTATTTGAACGAAACGATGAGAGCAGAGACAATATCTCTTTTTTTACATAATTTAATTGAAGTATGTTTGTGGTTTTATTTTGTCTTTTGAAATACAAATTAACATAGGTAATTTGTCTGTATATATATATAATCATAAATCTGAAATAATCCGAATATTAGGGGGGAGACCCTTAGAAAGAAACCAGGATCATAAAATTATCATAATGTTAAGTAAAAGTCATTAACACAGAATTTCCCGGAAGAAAACCAGATAATACTTTTACACAGGTAAAGTAATAATGGAATCCTAGAAAATGTCTGCATGCTACGGCGTAGCATATTGGCTATGCAGCTACGCCGCCGCCGTAGCGCTGTACAGTTAACTGCAATAATTAAAAACCTTATTAGCTTTTTGGAAACTGCGAGAATAGTTTTTCAGTATTGTAATACCAAAATGCATGATCTCTTGAAATTCATGTCTCATGAAACTCAAAACCATAGCAGAATGTATACTCTTTGTATGAATAATGTAAGAACATTTTGAACAGTAAAACCTAATTCTGTAAAACGGTCTTTTCACAAATGGTGGATACATTTCAACCAAAAAAACTGCTGCATCACATTCCGATACACTGCTCAATCCGAATCTGTACCACTCACCCATTAGAGCGCTTTCCAACTGCACAGTGTTGCAAAAAAACTGGGGGAAAAGTGTTCAAGTGGTGCTTTGGGAGTGAAGTGTGTCGACTCAGCGAGACACGGTGTCGCTGGCACGGAGCCACCGAGTTGCCTAATTGATGCTGGGTGCTCTCCGCTTTAAGCGCGAACTACGTGTAATTGGTTTCTGCCGGTGACACTGCGATAGAAGGCGAGTTCTTGTCACCGAGCAGAAGCCACTAAACTCTGGTGTCCGACACTTGATCTGTGGAGTGATGACGAGATTTTTGACACCTGAATGTTTCATTCATTTGTTTATTTTTTTAAATTATTCAATTCCTTTATTTTCTATCGGATTTTCCAGTTTGTTATGAACGTGTTATGGTAAAAAATTGTGTTTGAACGTCGCGTCGTCAGAGTAGAATATCTGCACATCTAAATCTCCAGTCATCGCGAGGGATGAGGTGATGGTTTCAACCGATAGCAGTTCTTATTTTGATTGTGCCTCTATAGAACGGGAAGTTTTGAAAAAAAAAACTTTTATTTAAATTAACACACATAATTGAACCTGATGTTTATTAAATAAACTAAATACAAACATTATTGGAAAAACAATTAAAAAACACGATTAAGTAAACCTCGAAAAAACTCCGCTGGAACGCTGACAGCTGGTAATGTGGGTAAACACTGACTGCAGCGTTGTCACATTGTATGGCAATACTATGTTTTTTTTACCAAGGTAAATGCCAGCACTTCGATCATGAGAAGCGTCAACTAGGCATTCAGAAATTTCCTTTAAAAGGCAGCGAACACTCGGACTCCACGGCCCCCAAAGTTTCAACCCCAAACGGCTCGAAAATAAAGTTATCACAAAGGTTATTATATTTTCGCCGCTTGAGGTTCTCCGCAACCCCGTCGGGGCTGCGGGTTGTTCGCAAGAGATACCGCGGCCTCGACATGAAGGGCTAAGAAGGAACATGGGTGGTTTTTAGTCAGTAGAAATCTGACACTCCCTTTTGCTCTGCCCAAGAGCAGGAGGGGTTATTTGATGATTTCCCACCCCTCAAAAAAAAAAAAAATTCTCTGCAACCACAGCATGATGAGCTTGAAAGACCTGTCATAAATTATAATTGATTTTAAGCTGTTTCCGATTTCCAGTAACCGGATTTAATATTCACGAATATTTCCGACACTACTGGGAAAGCCACCACTGAACTCTGGTTTCACGTGCACTGTATTACACGGAAGTTGGAAACGTGGAATAACTCATAGTACACAATGGAATAATTTGGTCAGGAATCAAATAAACGGTTTATCTATCTATCTATATTTATGAAAGGCTGACACGTATTTCTCTTATGACGTATAAATAAATATCTACTGTGAAAAACTAGATTTTACCCGCGGCATTGCCAGCGTGAAACTGTCTGAAAAATCCTTAATTAGTGGATACCTACGTTACATAAGAGGAACACGTGTGCGAAATTTTAAGTTTTAAACATAACATAAACCATTTATTTGCATAAAAACATGGTATACAATGGTGTTAAATAAAATTAAAAGAGTTCAAACATGTTTAGCTAAGATCATGCAAAATTTTAGGGTTTAGCAAAATGTTACAATGTTACAAATGTGACAGTGCGGCACTGACACTAGACACAAATGGTTACGTTTTATGTGTGTAGTGTAACATAACAAACAGTTAGTAGTTAACTGTAACACCGTCCTTTAATTTTACATAACCCTTCTTTTGGGCTTTTCCTTAGTCGGGTAAATAAGGCCGAGTTGGTTAGCTAGTTATCTTGTGAAGTGTTGCTTGTCGCAGTGTAGTTGTATCGTAACAATGGCAGACGAATGATCAAAGAACACATAAATAGTTGTCTGGAGAACAATGAGAGAAATATGACGAGACCTGTTTTATTACCTGTCGCCTTACATTACAGTACAATAGTAGCTTTTTGTTTGTTATTTTGAGTCAGCAGGCGTAAGGCTCGATGTCTTGAATACAATACATTACATTTAAGCACAATTTGTTGTTTGTAAAATTACTGTACCTAATGGTCGTATTATTTTAGATTTATCTGGTTGATAATGCATGAAATATCTACAATGGTAGAACATGAGCTATATTTGAAAGAGATTTTGTGTTGCACAAAAACGTGGAAAATAAACTTCAGAAGAAAAATCAGCTTCTGAAGTCGGTGGAAAAAAAACGAAATCAAACAAACAAATGTCACCTGTCAACACAAAATCTTTTTATTGTTTTTTCACTTTTTTAAAGTCGGTTGTTATTTGCAAAAAAGTTTGTTTAATGTTATGTGTTGTATTGTATTCTGTGTGTACATAAATAAGTAAATAAGAGAGGCGGGGACCGAATACACCAAATGTGTTCAAGCCTCATTACCTAAGACTGGATACGGTAAATTCAAATTCCAATCTGACTGAAACAGTTTCGACTGCGGTGCAGTCGGCTACTAATGTGCCTAATTTGCCCTTAGCTTAAGGTTAAATTTTACATCACAAAACGACCATGCTGGGTTCTCCCACAGCGCAGGAATTCTTGTTGACAAAAAAGAGCAAACCGACCCCGAGTAAGGTCGACTGTGTACGTACATATACAGTGCGTACTTGTGGCACTCACATGGCATAAAGTGGTTCTGTAAATGAGTGTGTTCCCGTTTGGTTTGACTAATTGGTTCCACGGCGGTACGCGGGTGGTGCGGGCGGCTGCACAGATTGCTGGCACACCTTCCTTAACACTCCGCAAGCCGCTGCCGAGCTCACGTTTGGCAGCTTGGCCGTGCCACTGTGTAGGACGTTACAGAAGATTCGTTGTTGCTTTTTGTAACAATCATTAAGGAGGCTATTTTAGTTTCTTGTGAATTCGTTTCGGCAAATGCGGGATAACATTGTGACATTAGTCATTAACTGCAATCACAGTTTGATTTATTTACTGGCGTCGTTTTCACTACTTACTACTACTATTACTTACTTCAGCTATCTCACTTTTTCAATATAATTTCATGAAACACTACAGTAACAACAACGCCCCCGACACAATCATACTAGTTCCTCAATATCCTTGAAATACTAGTAGTTGGGAGTATTTTTAACCGACTTCAAAAAAGGAGGAGGTTATATGTTCGTGTGTATGTATTTTTTTTTTTTTTTTTTTTATGTATGTTACCTGATCTCTCCTCCATTTGTGAACCGATTCTCAAAATTCTTTTTTTATTTGAAAGAGTTTACTCCTGAGGTGGTCCCATTTAAATTTGGTGAAGATCTGATCCTGATCTTCGGAGATATACAATAGAACTCTTCAAAAATTGACGGCAAATCTGTCGTGATTGCTGCAATCGCTTGGATGTTTATTGTTTACGCAACATCTTAACTTACCATCACGCCTGTATACTCTGACGGGGTACGCAGATGTGTACAGGACGCCCAGATTTCGAGAGTTAGGTATGTTAAGTTCCATTTTGTTGCGGATAAGCCTATTACGTGACATGTATTGTTAACAACGTAAAATTAATGAATATCAAATATTTGTAAAGGATATTACAACTAAAAATGGAAAAATAAAAAAACTTTTTTGCAAAAAATAAAACCGACTTCAAAAACACAAAAAAGTGAAAAATAACTTTAGCTTCTGAAGTCGGTGACAAAAAAACTGAATAAAACAAACAAAAGTCACCGACTTCAGAAGCTAGTATCATTGTGTCTGTGTAAGATATTATTACATTTTATTAAAACCACACAGGTAATATGAGAACCAGTCGAGCGTGTGCGCGTCAGGTCTTAAAGTAGTTGTAGGAACAGCGGGTTTTTAATCGGTTATAGACATAGCCCGCCGCTCACCCCAGACGGGGAAATAGTAGCCAGGATTTACAAAACAAATAAAGCCACATGAGAACCCCTGTAGCACATTTTGAACGGCATGGACTTACTGCTCCTCTACGTCACAGTGTCCCACACTTGGTGTTGGTTGAAGTACCTCTAGAGTTACGAGCGTATTGTGGCTAATATTTATTGTGGTTTTTGTTGCCTCACGGAATATACGAGTATTTGTTGTACTTTCGTTTTTGTGACGAATTGGTATTTAGCAAAAGCTGGTAAGGTTCTTGCAAATAAAATACGCCTGCTTTATTTTGTCTATAAAATATGTTGGTTAATATAACAAAATACCCTGAGGTATTTTCGTGAATCGCTCATAATTCACGAATAACCGTCTAAAGAAACCGCAACTTACTATATATAGCTTATTTCTGAAACATGCCAAGTTTAACACTTTCAAAATTTTGAAACTTGTTAAAATCTAGCCAAACGTGGCGACTTCACATCTAACATTGTAAAAAGCGTGCGGCAAGCCAACAGCATGTTACAAGTTTACAACAAACTTCGCGCGAACTGCAATACATTATAAACCGCTTAAAGATGACCGAGACGGGGCAACGGTCGCGCAATGCTAATACCAGCTAATACTAATGTAGTAGCACTCTTTGAGAATATGACATGACAAAAGAACGTCAAAAGGTGAGGAACGGCTTTTTAATACACTTCCTCAAAAACTGACTCTTATAGCACTAAGATTTGGTTCAATATGCAATGTACTTCATAAAATGTATTACTTTTCAAAATAATACTTAGTTGCTGGTGAGACAATCATCTTACCATATCTTTCAGAAACGAAGAAGAAGATGAGATATATAGAAGCCCAACATAACACGATGTACATTGATGTAGCATTGGATGGATGAGACTAGCACTCACCCGTGATCTGAACGATTATGATGATGATGTTGAGCTGCTCGGGGCATGAATGAATATTTGATTGGGACCAGTAAGTTGTCAGTTTTTCAAAACTGATAAGCTGAAACAAAACCGTGCTATCCAAAACTCTTCCTCCTTGAACCGCGCGTTAATCGCCGTATCTGACTGCTCAGTGTTGCACTCACTGTTCTCTCAAAGTGTGAACTAAAGGTTTTAGTAGAACAGTTAAGCGAGGGCTCAGTTAAAAGAACTTGTCCGTTCGAACCGACACCACCATTATAAGGCTTAGGAATTCTTCAACTTGTAACTTGTTCTAGTGTATATTTAAGTAAACGGTAAGTTTGCGCTGAAAGGTAGTCTAAGAAGATTTTCATCGAGAGAGGTACAAAGTTGGTAAAGATTTGCCACTCTTGAAAACTTAGTGAAGTTTGAATTGACCACAATTTATTGCTGAGAGTGCACGGTGTAGGTACTTAATATTTTTAATGTAAATATTTTCATTGTATTGTTGTCAGTCTAAAAACGAAAAGTTAAGGCTATGATGACTGTTCTATTTTACAACAAGCGGCAAGATTTTCAAGTCAAGAAAATCGTCTGTAGTAGGTACTTGCAACCATCTGTGCGTTGTTTTATAGCCAATATTTTCATAGAATTTCGATTCACATATTCTTTTCTCATATTATCATTTCATAGAATAATCAATACGCAGAATACTTACTTACTTTGAAGAAATTAAATTCATCGATTTTTGTTTCAAAAAAGTTACAATTTATAATTTTTATATCATAGAATGACAAATCAAATATTCTTTATTCTTATACTGTTTATTTAATACTAACTGTTCCCGGCATGCGTTGCAATGCCCTTTTTCCTACCTACTACCTACCTACTACCCTACCTACCTACCTACCTACTACCCTACCTACCTACTACCCTACCTACCTACCTACCTACTACCCTACCTACCTACTACCCTACCTACCTACTACCCTACCTACCTACTACCCTACCTACCTACCTACCTACTACCCTACCTACCTACCTACTACCCTACGTACCTACTACCCTACCTACCTACTTACCCTACCTACCTACTACCCGACCTACCTACTACCCGACCTACCTACTACCCTACCTACTTACTACCCTACCTACTACTCTACCGACTACCCTACCTACTCTACTATCCTACTTACTACCCTACCTACTACTCTACCTACTACTCTACCTACTACTCTACCTACTACACTGCCTACCTACCTACCACTATAATTAGCCAAATCGGTCCAGCCGTTCTCGAGTTTTAGCGAGACTGACGAACAGCTATTCATTTTTATATAATATAGCTGTACCCCGCGTGCGTTACAATGCTCTTTTACCTGCCTTCGTACCAACTACCTACCACCTACCTATTACCTACCTACCTACATACTACTAATTTCTCACCTTCTCTGGACTGCCATAAATGTTTCAAAACCAAAATTAGACAAATCGGTCTAGCCGTTCTCTAGTTTTAGCGCGACTAACTAACAGCAATTAATTTTTATATTATACGCAAACACCATTTGAAAAATCGTTTTTCTATTGGGAAAGAAACAGTAATTATTTGTGATTATTGTGAAAATGTCGTATGGTCTGTTTGAAGTTGTCATTCGTTGACTGAACAACTGAACGTCACTCAATTGTTTTGCCTTCCTGGAACCTCTCCACTAACACTTGAACTTTATAGTACGGTATTAAAGCTCAAATTGATTTAACGTTTTAGTTAGAAAACGTTTGTATGGGAAAAAGAAAAGGGCTGTTTTTAGGGCTTTTTCAGCCATTATTCGAATTTTTCTCGCCGTAAGAACCATCCTTGAACTTCAACGAACATTTAAAAAAAAAAAACAGCCAAATCGGTCAAGCCGTTTTCATGCCAAGTCGTGACAACGGAAAACGGGTTTCATTTTTATATATATAGATAGATTGTTTAATTTATTCTAGTTACTATTTTATTTATTTATTTATAATTTCCCCGTTGGTTAGTTATAATAGCAATTGAAATCCTATTTTAATTCAGTTTATATTCGTAAATAAACAAAAACCAACAAATTAATGTTTTTATCAATATACATACGTAAAATAAAACCAACAGCCATAAACAAACAAAACGAGATGAAACGGTTTAAAAAAAAACACGATTCAAATAACATAATAACAGTTGTTCGTTTATTAAATTACAATGTAAATCGTCTCACAGCGCCTACACACGTCCAGTGAGCAAATGTTTCACAACATTTAGATGTAAGGATTATCTGTGGACTCATCTCGCACTATGTTGATTATAGAAATCAGTTACTGGTTTATTTTAAAGATAAACATGCTGTAATGGTTGTCGGCTTGGGAAAATTAACACGTAATCCAAATTGATTGATTTGAATAGGGTAGTTAACTAAAAAAATCGAATTAGTCCGTCAGATAGATTTCCAAAAAATATTGTACACGTATTTTTTCTTTTTTCACGTAAACAAACAATGAAGACGATACAGTGCTTTGAAAACTCGTGTGACGTCATATTCTAAGACATTAGTATGACATTTTTTACCGGTGAGCACAACCCCCTACTGAAATCTTAGACGCATTTTTTCTTCGTCAATTTTTATTGATTTGATAAAACAAAAAATACGTATCCAATATTTTTCGGTAATCTAACAGACGACCTAATTAGAATCATATTTTTTTAGTCAGTAAACATCCCTATTGATTGAGTTTGGGTCAATTGGTGACTGCTATACCAATTAGTTAAATACCAGTACACCTTCCTCCGCATTGAATTAATTCGTCTCTTTCCGCATTCACAAAAATAAGGGGAGGATGCATTTAGAGTTTCTTTCAAAGGAGACAGCTTGTAATATTGGTCACGTTTTTTAAGGATGTCCTATCTAAACTTCTCTTAATACATTTGTATGGAAAACACGATTCATATTTATTAATGAATATTGCCGCTTGCTAACAAAATACATTGAATTTGATTAAAAATATCCTAGTAAAGTGAGCAAGATCATTGACTATCTGCTTATCGGCGGATATTAACTCAATATTGTATCTTCGGGAAAACATTGTTTACAGATTCTTGAATAGCTCCAATGGGCTATCCGCACATGTGACGATTAGTTTAGTCGATTTGTGAACTTTGTGTAGCATAGGTACATTTGCTATCTATGGACGAAAATTTACTTAAATTTCTTATTGTGGTCCCTACTGCGATTTCTGAGCAGTTCGATTCCAGGGACAGGCAAAGTGTTATTGAGTTTTTCAGAAGTAGCCACGCATTTTAATTTTGCCCTGTTGTTAGTGATAGACTAGCCCTAGCGAGTTATTTGGGTATGTATTAGGTAATTCTCTGCCTAACCATTCGGAAATTACAGGCCTCATGATGTTATTGTATCGAAGATGTTGCAATAGTTTTAATTTAACCTTTGTTGTTGATATCCCTTGACCAAAACAAGAAAACACATACACATAAAAAGTAAAATTATTTTAATAGAAAAATACAAAATTTACTTAAACATTTCCTTGGCCCAATTAATGCATGAAAGCAGTACTCGTTGCATCATAGCAGCGAGTGCGCTGTGACCCTCGCAGTAGAAGGCACGTCACACCTGGAAGTAATGGCGATACCCCACCACATCTTTTCGCTGATCTGGTGCCTGTGACCTTAGTTAGCTGCAGGAGGACCAGCAGTCGTAGTGGTAACAGTAGTAGGATCAGCAGTGTTAGTGGCAGCTTCGTACCGATAGCTTCACAATGACGGAATATACCATGAAGAACAATTTGTATCAGCTATTAAAAATACCCTCTTCATCTAAACGTTTCTGAGACCTAAGATTCAGGCTCAGGAGTAACAGTTACAGGCCCAACAGTAGGAGCAATAGTATCAGGAGCAGTAGTGGTGGTGGATGCGTTGTACCGCACCCTGTAGTAGGCCCTGGCCAGTCTGGCGGTCACGGCGATGCCCTGCCACGTCTCCTCGTTGATGTGGTCCACGTACTGAGGAGGCACCAGGAACTCGTACCCGTAGCCCGGCAGCTCCAGAGTGTATGAGAATGGAACTCCCACAAACTGCGGGCAAGACAGTTTAGTAAAGTAGACATTTATAATTAATGAAATGATATTTATCCTGTTACCCTCTTATTGGAGATTTCAGTGAAACAAGCAAAGCAAACAAACTAGTAATTATTGTGATTAATGGGAGCAAAAATTGTGACACAATCCACATAACACATTAAGTATCTATATATATAAAACAAAGACGGGTTTGTTACAACACTTATAACTCGAGATCTGCTGAACCAATTTTCATGGTTATTGATTCGTTTGATTTGTCTCCGCCCCAAAAACAATGAAAACTCGATACTTAATCATTTCAATAAATGCTGATTTGTTTATTACATGTCAAACATTTGTTGTCCAATCCTGTCAAATACTGTAACAACTATTCATGTGTGCGTTCAGAAATTTATTTTTTGTAAAATGTCTCGAAAGTTCAGGTACTGTTATATTTGTTTGTTTTAGACATTAATTTGTGTAAATTATTTATTAATTATTTAATTTTTAATTTCCGAAAATAATACATAAGATTTATTCTACAGGTTAACAAAAGTGTAAATGTCTTTTTATAGGTTGTCTATGATATTTCTTGATAAGCTATTCATTCGTAGTGGTTAATACTCTTTGAGCTATTGTCTATGTCTCGAAAGTTCAGGCACTGTTATTATATTTGATGGTTTTAAGGTAGGGTAGTAGGTAGGTAGGGTAGTAGTCGGTAGGTCGGGTAGGGGGTAGGTAGGGTAGTAGGTAGGTCGGGTAGGGGTAGATAGGGTAGTTGTTACGTAGGCAGGTAGTAGGTAGGTAGGGTAGGTAGGGTAGGAGGTAGGGTAGGACGTAGTAGGTAGGTAGAGTAGGAGGTAGTAGGTAGGTAGGTAGTTGGTACGTAGGCAGGTAGTAGGTAAGAAAAAGGGCATTGCAACGCATGCCGGGAACAGCTAGTAAAAGTATATAAATATAAGCATCATAAATTAAGACAATATATTCATCGTGTTAAAGGTCTAAGTAAGCATCTGCCTAGGCTTTTCCTTACTATGTTACGGTCGGCTCCTAGTCTAACTGAACGCTGCTGAGTATTCATATTTTACATTTAACGACTGCATGTCATCCTGACTTCCACAACCCACTTTCGCACTAGGTACTATACGCCATGCTAAGACTGGTAGTCAGACCTTTGGGTCACTGACTATTTTGTAACGACTGTTAAAGAATCTACAAAAATGAAACCGCGACAAACAGCTTAACGTACTTTTTGAAACACGGTGGAATCTCAGCAATGGATGGTCACCTATCTAAGAACCGATCTTGGTTCATATATGTAGCTATGAACTCATGAAAGAAGACTGAATAAACATCCACGTCAGCAAGACCTCAATTCAGAAGTCAAAAAACCAAAGCGAGCAGGCAACCCTGCGATCCGATAGCGAATAAATAGACATCAGTTCAAGCCCCAAATACCGAACATCCTCATTACGGTGATCCTGTGTGTATCCCGTAAGCCCGCTTGTGATCACGCCCGGTAATGCCCGCGTCTGATCACGCCGCGCCATTGGCTTGAGGCCGGCTTCACGCACGCGTTCCCTCTGCCGCGCCATTGACTGATACGCTACGTTGGGCTAAGCATCTGCTGTCGAAATGATGCCGGCTTTTGTTTTTCCTTATCTGTCGGGGCTAGTTTTATTGGCAGGTCCGTTAATTAATCGTCTAGGATCTATATTGGAGTTTGTATAACAATGAATTATATAAAAACGGCCATGGAAGGGAAAATACTGATCTAGTTACCAATAAATTATCGTACTTAGGGCATTTCAGTTTGATAAACAAGTAGGCAGTATGGGTGAGGTATACTTCCAGAAAAATATTGTTATCTCCAAACCTAATGCATTACAATCATTTGATGATAAACTGAACTTCTGAAATTAAAGCTAAGCCTTTTAGAAATAGCATTGTTATTCATAAGTAACAATTTGTCGAAACACATTATCAACGTTCATAAGAAATCATGAGCTCTGATCACGACCAAGACCTTCATACCAACAATAAAAACATCTTGCGTATCTATCACAGCTACACTGATACAAGTCATGTTGGATACGTGCTCAGAATGTGTGTCGACAATGGATCAGCAGTAATCGATGTCCATCATAACGATGTTATCAAAAACACAATAAATTCTGAGCGATAATATTAATACGGTCGATTGCAGCAGACTATCGAGTATTCATAAATACTGAATCGTTTTTGTTTAGATATTGTTTGTCAATTATATCAGGATTACAAATACATTACTTGCATCTGTAACAGATTTTTCATTAAGCCATATTAGGATTAAAATAAAAATAATACTTTCATTGATTGCTTGCAAATTGAAACAAAAATGTTCTATGTATTTTCTGTTATGTAATGTATATGGAAGTGAAATTACCTGACCATAATCTTGGGCACTTCCTGAACTACCGTACAGGATAGTCGCACTGTTTCCTACAGCGTAGTAGTTGGCCTGAGGCAGCTTTAGTGCGTCCATGGTGGCTCCCATTGCAGCACCAACGTGGTGGAGCTGAGGAGCGTTGGGTGGTAGACTGTAGTCCCCATAACCAAACAGCACCCAGTTCCCATGACTGTGGATGTCCATGTATATCTGGATCCTGTCCAAATACTCCTTGAGTATGTTATGGATGTACCCAGTCTCTGGCTCCGAGAAGGGATGGGTTCCAGGGTAGGTCATAGCGCAAGGGTTGGCTGAGACACCAGAGGTATTGAAAGCGACGTCAAAGTTCCTGTTGCCGTCAGTTCCCCAGCACTCCTCGGTGAATCCCGCGTTAGGCGATCTAGTCTTACGCCAGAGCCGAGTCTGAAAGAAATTGGTTTTTAAATATGACGTTACTGTACAAATGCTTGAACAGGCCTCAGAGGTCAAAAATGTGGATTGATGCCAAAGTGAAGGTAGTTCGTATCCGTTGATAATAAGAGGTTTTTTATTATTATTTGGAATGGGCTTGCTCTTGACCTCAATCTTTCCCTAAGGGCAGAGATGAGGTCGACGATGGAACGAGCTTACCCAGAAGAAGCCTATTTACTCGCGACTTAAATAGATTGGGGTTATATGAACTCGGGAAAACCGACGCAGGCAGAGAGTTCCACTCCTTGGCTGTGCTCATAATAAAGGACTTTAGGTATTAAATCAGTCGTTACAGTATGTCTGATAGAAGTTAATGTGGACATTGGAATCCGGCTACATGATGGTGATAAACAACGTACTGTATCTGATAGATTTGAGAGACAGAAAGAAAGTGTGAACTCACGGTTTCATGTGAGTACTCATATCCGTCGGGGTTGGCGAGCGGCATAATGATCCAGTCCACATCAGAGCGCAGGTCTTGGTCCTGGTTGCGCAGGGCCTCCACCAGCCGGTACACGGAGTACAGCGCCACCGGGGTGGTGACCCACTCACGCGCGTGGATCATCGCGTTCATGAAGTAGATCGGCTTGCTGGCATCCTCGAAGTTTGTCGTTGATATCTAGTACACATTAATCACTTGTTTATTGCTTAATGTTTAAAATTTAATAAACTGATTCTGTGAAGTCAGATGAAGGAATGGTACACACCTTTAAGTACTTGATATCTCGTTGTTCATAACTCTTTCCAGCGTTGACTATAGTCACCAAGTCGGGGTACTGTGCCGCTATTCTCTCCATGTACTCGTCGATCTGATAGCCAAACATAGAATGCAAAAATATATTTTAATAATACCCTCCAATGCAGGCATCGCCGATATTGGTGATAAGTCTGCGAGGTTGAAATGGGACTGAACGGGCCACATTACCAGAAGAGGCCAGGACAGATGGGTCAGAATCGTCACACACTGGGTGCTTGAAGACGGTCGTCATCACCGAAGCAGACCCAAGAAACGCTGGGGTGACTATTTGGACTCGCTCGCGACTGATTGGCCAGAGAAAGCACAACACTGGCAGAGTTGGAAAGGAATGGGGGAGGCCTTTGCCTAGCAGTGGGACACAATAGGCTAAGTAAAAAACTAACTAGCCTAGAGTCCTAGTTGGTCTAGAGGTCAACCACGGAGTCTGGATGTGTTCCCGGTTGATGGCAAGAGGCCATAATACAGGGAAATTAAGCAAAACTGGCAACATGTGGGTGTATTAATAAAAACACCTTTGACTAACCCGTTAGTGAACCTTAACTTTTTAAGCAAGATACACAAACCAAAGGTACATACTTCAGAATATCGCAAGTAATCCTGGAACACCATCCTTTGAGCTCTAGCACTTCTCCACATTGATAACTCTTCATCGTGTTCCTCGAGGGCTCTAAAACATTAAATAAAATTAAGAGCAGTACGAATGAGAAGATGCAACTTGTGCTTCTACCCAGACCAGTTACTTGGGACTGGACTATTAGTAGCTTGAGTCTTATCTGTGAAAACAAATGTATGTGTTAATAAATAAAATAAATAAATGACTTTCATTTGCTACAGATATGCTTTGTCATTATTATTATTATTAAACGTTTATTTCAGATCCATAAATCCATAGAATAAAAAAACCATAATAAAATCACAATCAAAACAACACAAAATAAACAGAAATCAAAAATCCTAACACAATAATTAGATAAAAAATTTGAACATTTATATCTGAATCAAAAATGAGAGAACAAAATATTTATATTAAATAAATAAAAATCATTTATAGCCAACGGTTCGTGGAATTGACAGCAGTGTAGATGGAATAGTGCTGGCATTTATGATTTATTCCTTTTTTCGTTTCAAAATATTTTATTAAATATTTTTTTGTATTCTATTATTTCAGTTTGGCTAGAACATTGCAGGCTTGAATCACCCGATTGTCTGATAAAAAGATGATTCTGGGTTTCGGAAGGCACGTACAAGCCGGTGGTTCCAGCTGCCAAATAGCGGTCGTCAAACCGTGTCAGACGCCCTTGACTTAGAAACTCTGACACGGTCGTTAGACCTTACTACCCACACGATAAGAAGAAGACAGCTGCCTTATCCGTTTTCCCTAACTCACCTGGCGACATTGTCAACATGCACATAGTGCTGGAGGCCGGCGTCGTCCAGCGCTTGCAGCAGTGCTGACAGGTGCACGCGGTCCACCATGAGCAGCGCCTCACGTGCACCCGGTGAGCCACGCTGCCACGCGTCTAGCTCCAGTGGCTCTTCCAGCCGCTGCAACAGCGCTGCATCCGATGAGTTGCGCAGCCACACACCGTGCACCGTGTAGCTGGATGGTGAAAAGATTTGTATGAGAGACAAGCGTAAAGCGCTTCTAAAGGATCCAGCACTGCTGTAGTAACACTGCATCAAGTGCGTCACGGAGCCTGGAAAGTAGAGTTGGTTATCTGAGAACATTGCGGGCCATCATTGAGCTTGTTGGCAATTTTCAACTTTCGACGTTAAACCGAAAGAGCCAAATCCTATGGCAAGCAATCCAACACCAGGGTCACCTTCGGCCGCTGCTGTAGCACCACGTGCGATCAGTTGGAGATATACGCCTTGCACTGGGGATCTGGTAGGTAGGGTTGAGTTAAAGTTAGTCGACTCGCTACCTACAGATGGCTTTGTACTTTGTCCACGGTAATTGGCAAGATGTAGGAAATGCATGACAAAGTTCACCCGCTTGGTGTAAAAAAACTGGCCAAGTGCAAGTCGGACTTGCACATAAAGGGTTCCATACCATTGTTACTACAATGGTAAAATTTTGGAAAATCTCTCAGTATCCACTTATATTGAGAGATTTTCCATGTTATTTTAGCATCATAGAATTCTTATAGGTTTTTCTTTAATCTATAAGTGTTGAACTACTTTCTGTATTTTTTTCAAAATTTTAGCCTCAGTAGTTTCGTAGATAAGGTGGGCGGAATGGTCGGACAGACGAGTGATCCTTTAAGGGTTCCGTTTTTAGGGTTCCGTAGTCAACATGGAACCCTTATTTATAGTTTCTGTCAGTCTGTCTTCAGTCTGTCCGTCCGTCCGCACTATATCTCAAAGACTCTTCTTTCTGGAAAACTGTTATTTGGCATGAATATAGAAACGAGTTACGCCGATAAAAAGCTAAAATAAAATTTTGAAAATATTTTTTGTCAGGGTATCTCCAGTACACATTAAAGTGGGGATGATTTTTTTTTTCTACCAAAGTCCCTTGTGTGGGATATCGTTGGATAGGTCTTTAAAAAAGACTGTGAGATTGCTCAATAACATTTTCGAATAAGGGATTCGTTTGTGAAATGTTAAGCTTTAAAGTGCAAAAATTTTGTTACTCTCAAGTGTGGCTACCTAAACCACCTATACGGGTTGTGTTTGGGCGTGTAAAAAAAATCATGGTAGTAGCATATTATATAACGAAAATAAAAGGAAAGCTATCACAGATAAGTAGGCTTTACAGGTTTACAAGTAATAGTCGACCAACTTATAAAATGTACTTGTATAAAATATTTTCCTATACATAATGTATAGGAATGCAGGTCTTAAAACTGCAAATGTAAGTTTGTTTTATTTTTACAGTAAAAACCATCGTTCGGAGGCAGGGTAGACAGGGTGGTTAATCAGTTTAGTAAGCTCACATATTTTGATGGGCAACTGCGGAACCCTAAATTGTGCGTGGTTCAAAATGCACTTGTTTCTTTTGAGGTACGAACCCCGCCCCCCCCTGGGCTGCGGGTTGTTCGCAAGAGATACCGCGGCCTCGACATAAAGGGCTAAGAAGGGTGGTTTTTAGTCAGTAGAAGTCTGACACTCCCTTTCACCCTGCCCAAGAGCGGGAGGGGTTATTCGATGATTTTCCACCCGCTAAAAAAAAAATAAACGTACAGAACCCTAAACTTGATAAATTAATTCTTATATTAATTAATAATTTACCTGGAGTAGCCGTCATGTCTCCCGGCGAGCGCCGGGCTCACCATCGCCGCACATAATACAAAAAACCTCTCCATCACTGCACAGACACACACTATCGTCTACCAGCAGAATGGTGTCGAAACCAAATCGCTCCAGTTTTTCTTTATCTTTTGAGTTTTATCTTGATGTTTACTGCATCTGAACTAACCGATGAATAGATAAGTCACTTTTATTGTTTGATAAACGCTGATATGTGGATTTTATGTCTATACCTACTGCATGGAAGAGTTTATTTTATTATTTTTTTGGAAACTTACAGCTAATACAGACAATGTACTTAAACAATAAGCATTTGGAGGCCAATTACAGGTTTCCACTATTAAAACACGAAATCAAAGATAAAACAACAACAAAAAAGGTAACAACAAAAAAAGGTAACAATAAACAAATAAAGTAACACGATCGAGGAATATAAACTAAGAACCAAAAATCAACAGTTAATCAACAATAATTACTTTTCTGCAAAAAATGTTTTCACCAACAAAATCAAAATCAAAAGTCATTTATTCAAACTAGGCTGATAATATAAATTAAAAAAAAGTGAGTGTGTGTGTAATTAAAAGCGCTGATTATAAAATCAGCACTTTTCGAACGTCAAAATGTGTTTTACTTATTTACAAGAAACAGTCACCCAAAAAGCCACCCTTCGACACTCTAGTGTTTTAGCTGGAAAGAAGAAGTGGCGGAACAAACTCCCCAGCAACACATCTGTCTGTTAGGTTAGAAGAACCAGACTCGACACAATAGTAAGGTGTAGATTTACTATAGATACAGATCAATAATAAAAGAAAAAAGTATATAATAATAAACAATGTAAAAAAAATACATAACATATCATTAAACTAATTTTGGAGAAAGAACACAAATAACAAACATTGTCTTGTGTTCAAATCAACAACTAGCTATTCTTATAATTTGAGTAGTCGTCAATGAAATAGTAAGCTTTTAAACAAAGATTATATTTTACTTTGGCTTTAAATGCATTAAATGGCAAGTCTAGAAAAGAAGACGGCAGTTTGTTATAAAATGTTATACCGAGCCCTACGAATGAATGATGAACTTTGTGAAGCCGGTGAAAAGGAGCTCGTAGTTTATGCTTATTTCTAGTGTTAAAGTTATGAATATCACTGTTTTTAGTGTACAGGTGGATATTTTGTTTAATATATAAAATGTTGGCAAAGATGAACTGAGAAGCAACCGTGAGAATACCAATCTCCTTAAAAATATTTCTAAGAGAAACTCGAGAACGCAGCTGATAATAGCACGAACCGCTCGCATCTGCAGAACAAATATTTTTTTATTTATTTATTTAAAAATACCTTACAACTATCATTACAGGTGTTCACCTAATGCGATAGCGCGGTTTTAAAACTAATATATTTAAAATTTAAAAAACAATGAAAAACAAGTAGGTACCGTACAAATAGTAACATCAATAATCCGAGCTTCTATACCCTAACTATAAAAACACAATCTTTAAATTATAATACAACATAAATATAAAATCACAAAAAACACAACCGTAAAACAACATTATCATCAAAAACACAATATTTAAAAGATTTATAACATAAAAACATTAAAAACATTTGACCTGCTCTAATCTACTGAATAGCATAAAATAAACAACAGTATTTTTGCGAATTCACTCAAATGGCATGTAAATACGTCGATCTTGCCATGAAGGTCATTAATGACCCGAATTGCGCGGGTCAATGGTGTCTTCGCGAGAAGGTTGGTCCTGGCAACCGGCACGGCCAGCAGCGGCGGGCGGCGCCGCCTCCACACATAGCGGTCTGGTACACATAAACTCAGTCGCTGCAGCACTCCCGGGTTATGCTCAATACCACGAAGTAGCCTAACCAAATATGCCACTAGCGTGAACTCACGCCTTACCCTCAGTTGGTTGTACCCGACCATACCAAGCACAAACAGAGTGGGGTACATCAAGGGGTAAAACGGATATACCCCATATAGCTTTTTGTACAAGTGGCGCGTGAACTTTATTTTGAATATCAGCAGCTTTGCCCCACAGAATACCGTAGGACATAACGCTGTGAAATAACTAAAGTAGACTAGCCGTGCTGTATCAACGTCAGTCAATTGTCTTACTTTTCTGATGGCGTATGCAGCCGAACTTAGCCTTCCCGCTAGGCTTGATATGTGTAAACCCCATTGTAATTTTGAATCTTCTGTTATGCCCAGAAATACAGCAGAGTCAGCAGTTTCCAGCTTCTGATTGGCGAGGATAATAATATAATACAACACATTCTTAAGCCGAGATACACTGGTGTTGAATAGGTCTAAATCATGTTCACCAATCAGTTTGTTAAAACTTCTGCTGGCTCGGATCAGAAATGAATTCTGCCTGTACGCCGACTTGGAGTGAGGGGCATGCAACAAACTAGGCTTGCGAAACATTTTGCAGTGCGTAGCTAATCGTATACTACTCAATAGCTCTGGACAATCGATAGTACCATTTGCAATCTTAACTAAGTACACTATGTCAGCAATCCGTCTACGCTCATGCAGTGGTAAAATATGAAACCTCTTGCATGGAACCGATTTTGAATATAATTATTTTTGTTTGTTTAAACGTTGCCACTTTACTTTTGGTCACTTACTGAACAACAGAAGTCCAAACTCAAGATTTGCCAGCGAGCAATGGAGCGCAGCATAATAGGTGTTAGGCGAACAGATCGCGTTAGAAACACCACCCTGCGCTCCATAACTCAAATAGCTGATGTTGGAGAAAAAACAGCCAGGCTGAAGTGGGAGTGGGCAGGCCACGTAGCACGGATGCACCCGGAGAGATGGGCAAAGGTCGTCACACACTGGACGCCTGAGGCAGGACAGCGCCGTCGAGGTCGACCGCGGCGAAGGTGGCGTGACGATCTGATCATGTTTGCGGGGCTAACATGGCCAGAGATCGCACATGACAGAAAGGTATGGAAGGAGAAAGGGGAGGCCTTTGCTCAGAAGTGGGACACAACGTAGGCTAACAAAAAAAAAAAAAAAAAAAACGTTGCCCCACACTAGGAATTTCTCCTGTATCGTGGGTGCGTTTACAAGCATTTAAACTCACATACACAGAACACCCAGACCCGAAACAACTGTCTGCAGGCCAAACAAATATTCGCGACACGCAGCGCAGCAGTCCAATCGCACAATTTTATTATAATGGTCCACTTTTCTCTCAGTAGAGGCCAACAGGTTTATTCGCGGTTGATTTGTTTTTTTATTTGCCGACTTGTTTTGGATTACAAAACATTTCCACGCTCTTGATGTTATTGTAAATAATTGTTTCCAAATGTCAAAGAGAATATCTGTGTGTGGATACGAGTACGGGAGAACTGTGAAACAAATAAAACTTTTGAAACGAAATTGAAAAACAAGTTTATTCAAATTATGTTTTAATAACATCAACAGAAAAAAAACGGAAATCAGCTGGCAGATCATTCATTCGTTATAAAAATGTAACACGTATTTTTTAGTATCTTAGGTATAGTTTGAAACATCAGAGCGGTTTAAATAAAAGCAATTTTCTCTCGTTGAACAATTTGAAATAATGTCACAAAGCTATCAACAAATCATTTGAATGGACAACATCCCATTTGTTTTTTAACCGCACTGATTCTCAACAATGTTTCCCACAAAAAAACCATACGCGAAGGAATTTCGATAAGTAAGCCAAAATCGTTCTTTTTTTTTAAACTGAGTTAAAACGTTTTTCCTTGCAGCTGTCGATTTTATTTTATTTCATTCAAGTAGGTAGTTGTAATGCGAGCACTTCACACGATTTCCATACAAAATGTAACAGAGTTCAATTTGTCAATCGCTCCGTGCTACGGCGTAGCAGTGCTACGTGGCTACGCGGCTACGACGTGCTACGCGTGACAGAGCGAATCTCTGCTTCACTGTGAGTAGCGAGATGCCGCAAGTAGATGTTTATGTTAGGTTAAGTTATTTGTCGTGAGTGGAGTGAATACTAATGTTGACTGAGATCACCTGAGCTGTGTGAGTCAATAGTGGGCTTGTTAGAACATATTCACTGAATTATGTCAATACAGTTTATGCCTCACAAATAAGATCATAATAACACAGTTTAGTAGTAGGCAATAGAATGTTCATAAAAAATTAAATATTGTTGTAAAAGCATTTTAATTATTAATTTTATGGATTGTTTTGTTGCTATTAAATTTACTACATGACTTCAAACGCATTATATAGCCGAAGAGAAACTGCTCATTAACTGAAGTAAATTGCCTTAATCATGTTGTTTGGCAGCCGATCCGGTATTTCGGAATCATGTCAATACTAACATGTTCATTAACATGGAAAACAGTATATTTTCCATGTCTACTAATATAGAAATATGAACTCGAAAAAAGTAGTAACCATGGTGAACATCCTGTTTTCAGTGTTTATGATAGGTTTTTTTTTAATAATAATAATAATAATAATACATTTATTTGTCAGAATATTGTTGCTATAGGTGTTACAAATAATTTGATGTCCATAATATTCTGCTGTTTCCAGCGTACAAATATTTTAAAGAATAATTGTAATGAATTAATAATAAAGAATAAGAATTAACATTCACACTTTAACATTAAAATTGACATACCTACAATAGAATTAATATAAATGAACCATACAATGTGAAGAATAAGGAATACGTTAACTACTATCAAATACAATGTCAGGATTATTAATTATAATGTCAAGAATTATTAAATATTAAATACAATGTTTTTTTTAAGTGTGTAACTTTTAAGTACTTACATGCTCAACATCATGTAAGTACTTAAAAGTTCGCTGTTATCACGTATTTTTGTTACTTGTATAGCCAACATAATATTGTTCATCTGCCTAGCTTTTTCCCAACTATGTTGGGGTCGGCTTCCAGTCCAACCAGATTCAGCTGAATACCAGTATTTTACATGGAGCGACTGCCTATCTGACCTCCACAACCCAGTTAATACTAGGTAATACGATACTCTTTGGTAAGACTGGATGTCAGAATTTCAGGTCACTGACTACCTGTAACGACTGCCAAAGATCTATATATGGCAGCCGGGATCAACAGCTTAACGTGCTTTCCGAGGCACGGGGGAAACTCGGTATGTCGGGTGGTCACCCATCCACAGACCGACCTAGATGAGCACAGCTTTACCTAAAGATCGACCCGAGTGGCAGTTCTTATTAAGCCACGAGCTCCTCCAATATTGTTCTAAGAGCTTATTCTCACTATAGAATACGCTTGTGATTTTGCCGACGAGCTTTATGGCAATACTGCCAAGTGGGTACAACAGGAGGAGACAAGAACACATCTCAGTCGAGCGGAGTAACGTTTACCTTAGTTTGGGCAGAAAATAGATCTCACAATATTATTAGGTTCTTAGATTATAATGATTTGAAGTTTCTACAATGTTGAGAAGTGGTGAAATTGCAAGCTGCCGTTGCGTTGTTATTTTCAATCTGCACAAGATGTAATCATTTCTACGTCAGATATGTAACATAATAAATTACAGTGCAACGGAGATCGAAGGCGCCTTACGGTAACAACTTTAACCACGTAGGAAATGTTATAGAGAAAATGTTACTTATGATTGTTTGCTAAGAAACATTTTATTTTAATAATATTATGTTTGTATTCTTTGTGCGATAAGATCCGAAATGAGGAAATCCGCCGAAGAACCAGGGTCACTGACACAGCACTCAGAATAATTTTGCAAGTTGAAGTGGTAATGGGCAGGCCACATCGCTCGAAGAACCGACATCCGATGGGGAAGGAAGGTTCTCGAGTGGCAACCACGAACCGGAAGACGCAGCGTTGGTAGGCCTCCCACCAGGTGGACCGACGACATCGTGAGAGTCGTGGGCAACCGGTGGATGCAAACGGTAGGCTGCCGTTCTTTATGGCGTTCTATGGGGGAGGACTTTGTCCAGCAGTAGACGTCTCATACGATCATCATCATCAGCCATAGCTAATGATGATGATGATGTTTGTATTGCTACGCTCAGAGGTTAGTACCTACTTATACTTATTCTATAATCACTATCACTACATAGTATGAAACAAAGTCGCTGTCGCTGTTTGTCCGTCCCTATGTATGCTTAAATCTTTAAAACTACGCAACGGATTTTGAAGCGGTTTTAATAGATAGAGTGATTCAAGAGGAAGGTTTTAGTATATAAATTAACTGACATCCACGCGGGTGAAGCCGCGGGCATCAGCTAGTACATTATAAATGTACTGATCAATAATGTTGTGGCACCGATTTGCCGCATATTACTGTTAAACCTACGATGTTAGTGTGATATTAGTACATGTGATTATTAGTACATAACTCTATAATTTATGTAGAAACCTAACTATCTTCATCTGTCTTTTCAATCTTGTTTCTAAGGTAAATCTCACATCGACAATCGAGGAAGACCTCAAGAACGTGTAAACGATCAAAAAACCAGTTACTGTTGAGAAAATATTTACTCGCCTTTAAAATATGAAACACCACATAACAAAAAGGTTACATAACAACATACTCAATAATGCCCAGTTACAACCACACAAGCGACATTAAACCAAGGTAACATCAAACATTTATTAATGTTATTCGGCAAGTAAAGGAAACGCGTCAGTGCGGCGGATATACCGCGGCGACGATCGCTAACAATTTCAGTTGAACGCGGAAGTAATCGTAGCATTTGCATAACTCAGTGCGAGCAAGCTATCGTAAATCGTTGAAGGCGGGGTGCTTGGACTGATTTGTCGACTATTTGGTTTTATAGATATCTACATAGTCAAAACATCTGGTCATGTAAACAGATGTCTGAACGTGGACGTATCAGAGGAAGGATGAGGAAGAAGAAGTAGGTATGTAGGAATGGTAGCAAGTGGAAGTCTGATAATCAAACCACCATGTTGTGTACATCCGTGTGTGGGTACAGCTCAGATCGATCAATTTGATCATATATTTTGGTCGACTATTGTCAACTATCGCAAAAATGAGTTGCAAAACTATTATATTTTTTCTAGTGTTCGTATTTTGAAATGAGTGCTAGACAAGGCCTAGGCCTTATTGCCTTTAAAACAGTGGTAGGCATACATCTGAAAAAATAAGAAGAAAAGACAGTACCGTTAACACGCTTCCGAACTCATACATGTTTTTAGTAAGAGCAAGACAGTTGGAAATTTTATGAAACTCACGTAAATAATGAGTTACCGTGAGATAAAGCACGAGACTTAACTGAATTATATTTTGTTAGTTTTATATAATACTAAAATAACTTAATTTAACTTTAGATTAAAAATTTGCATTTATATGTTTCATTCCTAGTTTTACGGCTTATAGCCAACT
Source organism: Diarsia brunnea (assembly GCA_949774965.1). Lineage (NCBI taxonomy): Eukaryota > Metazoa > Arthropoda > Insecta > Lepidoptera > Noctuidae > Diarsia > Diarsia brunnea. The sequence goes on along the minus strand of OX459016.1, from coordinate 311,127 downwards.
TGATTGCATTTAGTTTTCTAGATTGAATTTCTCTGTCGTGAAAGCTAATTAGAAAAATTTAAATTAAATTTTATTATTCAATAGAGCTTTATTAATTGCGAAAGGCTTGCGAATAAATGGTCCTAATTAGTCGTTGATTAACGTTTTGCTCAAAGCTATTATAATAAAGTAGGTTGAAATGCTGAATCCATAAAACGGCGCACAATTTCCAACTCAAATTAGCAAAACATGCAAACAACAGAATTGCAAAAGGTCTTCGAAATATCTTACAACGCTGAACAATGTACAAATTAACAATATAAGCGGTAAAACGGACGTAACACGTACGGAATGTGTTTGCGGGATTCCGGGATTTCGGGATCCCGGGCTGGTGCGGGATTTGAATGGGGATTGTGTAAAACTAAGCAATTTTAAGTTCCGAATGCTGACACGCTGGATTTTACAGTTGCGATTCGCAATTACGAAACTAGCAGCATTGAAACTTGTTCAGAGGAATATTTGAACGTGTTGTTTTGTTATAACAGTTGCTGACAGAGCTGGAAGTTAAAATTCGTTAACGAAAGGCTTGAAAACAGATTAAATGCATTTACATCCGAATAAAGAAATATGACTGACCGTATAAGTACTCAAAGAAGTAGCATGGGTACTCGGCGTTTTGTGTTTCGCTAAGTAAACATTCACATATCAGTTGTCAGCGTGCTAGACAAACGTCCCCCCAAGCACCATAACATCGCCGGTCCCTGTACTTCTGGTATTCAGCGGGAAGACATAACTGTAAAATAAATAAATATTAAAAATAATAAAATTTGCCTAAAAATAAAAATCATAATGGTTTTCAGCTGAATCCTGTTAGACTGGAAGCGGACCTCGACATAGTTGGTATAAGACTGCGCAGATAATGAATTACTAAAATAATTGTCCTAATCATCTAATTAGCAAAAACCTCAGCTCCAACTATACCCACCATACATAAAGCTGGTAACACATCAAAGCGCGTCGTTACCCAGCAAACACAAACCCGTTCACCGCAGCTTCGCCCGCAGTGCGCGCCGGCCGTTTGAACTACAACACAAATCTTTATGTAGTAAATACATGTATGTGTGTTTGTAAGCTTCAGACAACCGACAATCTGTCTCCGCACGACTTAATTAAAGTCCAAAAACGTTTCGATGTTTCGCGAATACAGATAGGACTTAGGTACCGTCGTATTGTGTTAGTTGCCCATGTGCAGTGATGTGGCGGGAAATGGATGCGGTACTAAAATACAAACACAATTAAAAAAACAATAATTCCTGAAAGACTGCCTCATTGGTCTAGTGGTTGCAAGCTCGACTACTGGCCATGAGGTCCTGGGTTCGATTCCCCGGGCGGGAAAAGTGTTAGTGTTTTTCTATTATGTTTTTTTTTAATAGTAGCCGAGGAGTATGGTTTTGGAATTAGCCCCTATTACAAGGGACTGGCGAAATGTGGCTGTAATGGGTACAGCTCTGCCTATCCCTGAAGATTACAAGCGTGATGTTATGTTATATCCTGAATGGTGAGGCAGGGTTTTCCCATCAGAAAATGTTCAGTAGTAGTTTGGAGTCAGAATTTGTGTTCGTTTGATAGCTATAAGTTCGCACCCTAATACATGGGCTTTCAACACAACTGGTTCAATGTACGTACATTGTAAGTCCCTACCAGCTATCTCCTCAGGTAACAGTCGTGATATTATGTTAACTTAATTTGCAAATTTCAGAACAACAGCTAGTTTATAATAAAATAATATGAAGCACTTGCAAACCCTGCTCATTTAAAATTAAGGGTTAATTAGAGAGTCCGAAACTCGAGTTAATTCAGCTTAGTTCAGACTCTTGCGGACGTCCGGATTATGGCAAGTGACACTTTATGTGTTTTGGATTGCGATGGGAGGGCGGGGTGTGGGGGGTGTGATAGACAGACAGATGTCGCGACGACTCAGATGGTCGGCGGAAATGTGGGGCGAGTTTTTGTACCTTTTCTTGCGGTTTCGTAGTATGGTAAATAATATGGTACCCGCGCTTTTATCCATGGCATAAAGTTTTTCAGTGCAACCGTAGGTACGTGTATTTTAAAAAGAAAAAGTTACATCATGTGCCATCGAGAATACTATTTAGGTATAACATTTTAAAACAAACTGCCATCTTCTTTTCTAGACTTGCCATTTGATGCGTTTAAAGCCAAAGTAAAATGTTATAATCTTTGTTTAAAAGCTCTATTTAACGACTACTTAAATGATAAGAATAGTTGGTCGCTAAGTTGAACACAAGACAATGTTTGTTATTTATGTTTTTTCTCCAAAATTAGTTTATTACTATTATACTTTTTTATTATTTATTTGTGCCTGTAGTAAATCTACACCTTACTATTGTATCGAGTCTGGTTTTTCTAACTAACCTAACAGACAGATGTGTTGCTGGGGAGTTTTGTTCCGCCACTTCTTCTTTCCAGCTAAAACACTAGGAAGTGTCGAAGAGTGGGCGTTTTGGGTGACTGTCTCTTGTAAATAAGTAAAGTTAATTTTGACGTTCGAAAAGTGCTGATTATCAGCCTAGTTTGAATAAATGACTTTTGATTTTGATTTTGAACCGACCTCTTATCATAATAATTTGTGTTTTCTATTTTGCTGAAAAGTTATAGTCAGACAGAACAATAAATAATTGAACTGTTCACAAGTCTTCATCTGTAAAATAAAACTGAGTAGTGAAAAATAGTCTCCGAACAACGCTGTACTAATTCCTCTTCTCAAGCAAAAACAAATAAAAGCTTCATAAACGCTGACGCTTTCGCTCCTGCCCGCAATTTCACCTCTCCCTTACGGTCGTAAATACGCTTATTCACTGCAAGACAAAGATGGCTCGGCCGACCCTATGATTCCTCCGAAACGACCCAAAAAAACGGTTAAAAGCCTTTGTCTTAGGACTGGCGAATTAAATTAGTATTTTTTGACGGGCTAAAATAGGACATTTTGAAGGAGATACAGAATTAAACTCTCCATCCAAAAACCAAGTTTACTGCTTTAAAAATAGAGTAGAATTTCAAATGGTGGGGAGGAAATGGACCTCAAAAATCACAATGTAGAATAATATTTGTTTAAGCATACTTGAAGCTCAATCAGAATATCTGATTCCGACATTAAAAGGTCTCGGCTCACTTTGTAAAGGATTCGCTTCTCATTGCGAGTACGTCTGTTCTCTCTCCAGTTTGTATTGAATTTCGTATGAAAATTTAATTTGCTAAATGCGATCTCGTTATAATATTTATTTGAAAATAACCGAGAATCTGAAAATATTATGAAAAAGGTAAAAATAGGATGGTTACGTCGCTTTCTAACTACTACTACTACTACTATTATACTACTACTACTATTATTATTTTACTACTATTATAGTTAAAGAGCCATTAAGTAAGAACTTATCAGACCTGTTATTTATTAAAAGACGTACCTGGCTTTAACAAGTCGGAATTGCACATGAAGGGTTCCGTACCTTTATAGTAGATATAGAGAGATTTTCCATGTTATTTTAGCACCATAGACATCTTAAAGGTTTTCCTGTGATCTATAAGTGTTGAACTAATTTCTGTATTTATAAAAAAAAATAGGCTCAGTAGTTTTGGAGATAAGGGATGTGGCAATGGTCGGACATACAGACAGACACAAGAGTGTTCCTATAAGGGTTCCGTTTTTTCCTTTTGAGGTATGGGACCCTAAAAAATCCCCTACATAGAATTCACTGATTTTTTTGAGACTATTTTTCTGTAAAATAATCTCAAAAATAGTGTAAAGTATACTCTATCGATTTATCCATCCAAAGTTTGCCATTTCATATCTATGAAGTATAACAAAAAAGGAAAAAAAAACAGTATTTTTAGAACGTTTTCCAAAGTGGGTTCATTCATAACAAACTACCTGAACCCGCTGGATCATAAGTCCTGAACGTGAAACATACAGCCACAGCGAGGTTCAATACGAGTACTTTTGTCAAATCGCCCACAATAAAGTTTTATCCGAAGTCTTCGTACTACACTTCTAGTTCAGCATTGGGCTCGTAAATAACACACTCGTCTTCGCACTAAAAATATTATTTGGGGAACTTTTTTGAACGCAATTGTGGCAGAAGGTCCACTTCATGGCGAAAGAAATGGTTTTAATCTTGCTGGCTGTCTACTATTTTTACCCGACTGCGGCGAAGCCATTAAGGAGGGTTATTGATATAGTCGACTTAAACTAAAGTGGTATGATATGTAAGTTATTTATATTGCGTCAGGCTGGTGAACCAGCGGCTTCACTCGCTACAACTCGAAAATTATCCCAAGGGAAGATAAAATCGGAATAAAAACTATCCTATATGTTAATCCAGGCTATGAACTATCCCGTCGGGGCTGCGGGTTGTTCGCAAGAGATACTGCGGCCTCGACATTGGAAGAAGGAACATTGGTGGTTAGTCAGTAGAAGTCTGACACTCCAAGAGCGGGAGGGGTTATTTGATGATTTTCCACCCACCATAAAAAAAAAGGCTGGTGAAAATGGCTTTTCTCTTTTTTCTCCTATTGGTTTAAAATGTAGCTTAAGCCATTCGAAAGGTGAAACGATTGACGAAGCCGGTCGGTTGAGTTGTGTTTTCACTTTGCTTTTGTTTTTACTTACCTTTATGTGTGCGTCAAAGGAATGCACCTTCTGCATTAACTTGTTCTGTGTTGGCTCGTGAACTTGCTCCTAAAGATAGGAATTTATTGTCAAAAATATTGTAGAGCGGGGATAAGTACTTAATCCTTCGGGGGTCGTCTGTGAAATGGGAACATATCAATAAAAATATTGTAGTTTCGGATGAAACTTACTTATTTTACTTTTGTTTGTTTAGATTATTCTCTCGTTTCTCTGCTGCCGCTGTCGGGCTAAGTCTTAAAGTAATGGCCTAAATTACGGTCATAAAAATGTCTTTCTTTATATTTTCTTTTCTTCGTTCCAGTCTGAAGTCATGTATTTAGTCCTAAGTTTTGGGAAATAAGGTCTGTGTCTACCATTCATTGTTTTAAAGACTTGAAGACGCAAAATTCGTGTTTTCTAGTATTTGTTTTAGTTGGTATCATCGTCATCATCAGGCCATGGCAGGCTTCTGGAGATAATTATGCCTCTCCAATCACACATATTAACCTGGATCCTCAGCTACTCTTAGCAGTTATAGGTCACCAAACGACCCAAGAGTAATTCCAATTCCATTTGTTTCCAAGTAGATTGGAAACCTACTTTCAAATAAAACAATAGTAAATGGCTTGGAAACTTAAATAACAGTAGTTTTCATTGAACGCAGCTGATGCCTTTTATTTATTTTATTTTATACCCAAAACGTTGACCTTTATTTAAACGCTTTGAAAATGTTGTTTTAGGAGGGTGATTGGTTTTTAGTTTCTGCAGGTTTTTTCTATGAAATTTATTTAAACTTGTTTTGGAACAGGATTTGCAGTCGATGACAAAAACAAATATTCGAGGAAATCTGCGAAACTTTGTTTAGTTTTTTTTTAACTGTATTGAGTTTGATGGATGGTTCTTTATAAGGTTTAACATTTTTACGTTTATTTATTTTCTAAGAGCGAATGCTAATTCAATTTCAGGAATGCTAACTGCAAACATAATTAAAAGTTTGCCATGCCATTAAAAGATGTGGATCTTTGTGGTGGATTATTTAATCGCTTGTGTCCTGTGGGAACGCTATACGTGAATTATGCATATAAATTTCACATGTTAGAATTGTGTTTGTGACTTGATTGTTACAAAATACTGAGGAAATATTAGATTATCGTTCAAATGATCACGTCTCCCGCACACAACATCAACGATTAAAAAAAAATCTATAGAAACCTTCACTACAGAACCAATTCTTCTACATCAACAGCTCAATACGCGTTCAATATAAAACCCCATTAAAAGCAGCCATAGAACCCTTCTAAATGGACGCGTCATGCTCCCCCCTCCCCGACTAGCAATACAGCGGCAATACAAATTAGCCGGGTAATAAGACGCCCGCCATTGCGAGATATTGGACATTTTTGCTGGCCCACTGAGCAGGGCGGGAGCAAACTCGCAGGCTGCTTACACGCGATATTAACGTTTGGGAGGAAACGTGGGGAAGTCTGTTACTGTATGTCGCAGTTTATTCACTTGATTTACTTTCGGTTTTGAATGGATTAGACGTGTTTTTAGCTTTTCAACTGACAACAGAGTTGTTTGTATTGAGCAGTCATTATTGGAACTACTTAATTTAATAATTTGTTCCCTCATCATCATCATCAGTCTATAATGTTCCCAGTGCTGGGACTCAGGCCTCTTCTCTAGGAGAGGGATGGGCTATAATCCACTGCGCGGACCCAGAGAGGTTTTGTTCCTTTATAGGTTAGTGCTTATATTGTATTTACTAGACTATATAATTACGGTTGGTTATTGTTATTTAATAATTGTTTTCGATAAGTAAACGTAAATTATAAACAATTCATAAAAAAAGTATAATAATATAAGATTTTAAACTGACATGGTCACTAGCACTGTTATTTATACTGAAAACGGGATATTTACCATGTTTACTGATTGTTTCGAGTATAATAATAGTTATTTGAATCCTTGGGGATTTTCATTTGACACAATATATATTGTAACTATTACACCTGTGACCTAACAATATCAACGTTCGTCAAACAAATGAATTTGAGAATCTCCGAAATCGACATAATAAAGATATACTCCAAATGCTGTCACTTAACTAAATAATTATTATTAATCATTGACGTTCTACCCGAACTTACTTTTAACAAAACATAATTTTAATTCATCCTGCACCCGGGAGGAAAGAGAATTTCAGGATAATTCCAGAATTTCTCTTAGCAAGTGAACGTTGGACATTGGCCAAATGAATTTTTGTAATTTCGCTGTTTCTGCTACGTTTTTTTCGGAACCGTTATTAGGAAAATGTTCGCATCGTGTGGAGATTTTTCTTTATTTGTATATCTGATTTATGTTCCTTTATCGAGCTCTGCTCAGTACTAGTTCGGGGAAAACTGTAGTTCTTTTCTGATGACGAAACTAGTAATTTCAATGAGTGAACTATGTAGTTATTCTCTGTCGATATATTTCTCATGCATTTACATGCAAGACAATAAAAACATAATCCTTTAATTTATTAGTTACTGAAATGCGTTATTTTGCAGGCGAAAAGTGAATAATTCCAAACCAATAATACCTGAACCATGCCGAGAAAAATTGTACTTAAGAAAAAAGTACTGTCACAACATTTTACAAAGAGTTTACAAGACCATCTCATACTCAAACGAATGTAGTTTTTTTTTATGTACAGTATAGCTTATCTTTAAAAATAAATAATTATGGAGTCAATTGTTGTTAATTCCACTGATCTAGAATTGAAAATAAGAAGCAATAAAGGGAATTTTGGCGTGTCACACCTCCTATCGTTAACTTTAACTAATCGAAGTTCATGGCTTTTTTTATCCACACTTCAGCATTTTTTGGGATCTTTTATAGAATATTGTTTTGTTTTTAATTATAACGTTAATTTTACTCATAAATCTTATTGTATTACATTAAAATTGATGAAATTTAAATTAATCAAATTGGACCAAGGTGGACATTCCACTTTAGTCACGGTACGTAAATACTGTTTTATTTGTTTTCAATAGTAAAAAACTACCATACAAGTCATTTTATTGTCATGGTAACATAATTGTAGTAGATCAGCCATTTCCTTTTACCCGTCGTGCATTTGTGACGCAGTAATCGGTGACGAAAGCCCTACTAACTACACATACTCGATTAAAGTGGAATTTAATGCTAGTAATGGTTTATTTTGGAATGAAATATAATTGAATATGATACTCATTTTCATTTAAAATAGTCTGAATTCATTTTCTAGGTACTAAATTAACTGCAAAGTTAAAAATATAAGTCGCACTGACCTAAAATGTGACCAAAAATATTTTTAATATGTGATTTAAAGCTAAAACATATTTCAAATAGGGTAAACGAAATTGATTTCAAAAAGAGTATTTGTATTTTAGCTAAACATTGTAAAGAATTTGTAAAATATAGTTCACATTGCTGAAAAATATTACGTTAATGATCGTTACTAAATGGACAGTGCTTGTCATGGATCATGGTTGAAAATCTGTTTTTTTAATCTGTGTACTATTTAGTTACATACTATATATTTTTCTTAAACTTTGATAAATAATGCATCGATTCATAAAGATAGCTAAAAAAAAATTAAAAATTGTCCATTTTGTCCCCTAAGCACCGGTACATTTTTTCTCGGAATGGCTCACCTAGGTAATTGTCGAGTATAAAGAAAACATAAAACCGTCTAAAACAAAAATCCAACCGCAGGTAAACAAGCGAACCCGTAAAATACAATTTAAATGAACCGACATAACTTTTTGGAAGTTTTCCTTCTTTTAAAAACAAATCCTCAAGGAAAAGGAAAATCTTGGATTTAAAAAGTTCAGCCATGTTTTAGGATGTCGACTTACAGTCGTAAACGTGGGGCGAGTCAGATCACTATTATTCACAAGTTTATGTTGAGTTACATTCCAAGCGTTAGGTAGTTGTAGGAATATTTGAGTTAACAGTGTAGCTAAATATGAATACAAATTACCTCTTAAATACATTCAACAGTTTGAATTTTGTTGTTAAGTTTTGATGGGAAAAACTTGTTTTTAAATGGGACAAGCCCGCCACACTATTCCCAAACCACTGTAACTCCTGTTAACCCGAATCAACAGTGGCGACCGCAAGAAAAGCGCTGGAACAATGAAGCTCGACGAAGTCACAGAGAAACGATTTAACCGTCTTGGATCGCAAGTTCGAAGTCAGATGTAGAAAATTCCTGTCGAGGCTGCGGGTTGTTCGCAAGGGATACCGCGGCCTCGACATGAAGGGCTAAGAAGGAACATGGGTGGTTTTTAGTCAGTAGAAGTCTAAGACACTCCCTTTCGCTCTGCCCAAGAGCGGGAGGGGTTATTTGATGATTTCCCACCCCCCCAAAAAAAAAAAAAAGATGTAGAAAATTGACAAAAAGGCTAGTCAACAAGCTTGAAGGAAAATAATTTACTCTTAAAGTTACCATGACCTGTGAGAAATTGGCCCCTGTCAGTACCGGTAAGGCTTCAGTACTATAACCGTCCTATACACTTAACACAAGAAATTCAAGGCCTACCGCTGGCTTTGAAGCAATTTACGCCGTCGTACCGCTTCTATGGAGGCTCTATCGGCCCAAACTGGTGCCCCGTAGCACATACACAAATATTATGAGCTGGTTACACAGCAGGCAGCCCGAAATTACATGTTTACCTTTTTCTAGTACCAATAGAATAATTTATTTAATTGGCAAAAGCCTTATTCAAATGTATATTTGTACGCCAAATGGCAAAACATTGAGAAACTATTTTATTGTAACATCTTGCACACTGCTGTCACCTACTCGTATGTTTACAAATAAAGAATATTGATTGATTGAAAATCAGTCAACCAGTCTTCCTATGAGGTACTGCGTAACCCAATACTTGGGTTGTTGCGATCAGATATGCAGTTATACATACCCACCATGTAAGTGAATGGTACTCAGACGAATGTAGTGTATGTAAGAGTGGTAGTAACCCAAACAAACTTCGGTAACAGCTAGGTGGACTTAATGCGGTCATATCTCTTTATTTCACCCATCTATTGTGTTGCCTGTGACAAATATTACCAATACATTCAGTTAATGTGGCGCATTAGTACACACATTCAAAACAATCAGAGCGTATACACGCCACAGGCTACGACCAAATTACCTAATACCACTGAATGCCGCATTCATTCCACAAACCGTTATGTACGTTTTATACATAACATGAGTGCGGCCACACTAATGCAACTGTCAAACCCAAACGATTCATAGTCTTATGCACTACCGAACCGTAATGACAGCCAACAAATCCACAGACTATGTAATAGACTATAGAAGAACATCCCGCTCGCGTGTGTCGGGCCTAACGCCACTAACGCCATCTATCGGTAGAGTGTTAGCTACGTTCGGTGTAATGGAGCACCAAATTAAGTTCTACTAGGTCGAGATCGTAAGTAGTTTGATTGGTAGTTACAGGGGCTAGTTATTTAAGATGTGGACTTGAACTAATCAGGACGATCATCTGAGGAGCTCGTGGTTTAATAATAACTGCCACTTGGGTCAATCTTTAGGTTAAGCCGCGCTTGTCTAGGTTGGTCTGTGGATGGGTGACCGCCCATTACATACCGAGTTTCCTCCGTGCATTGAAAAGCACGTTAAGCTGTTGGTCCCGGCTGCCATATAATAGATCTTTGGCAGTCGTTACAGGTAGTCAGTGACCTGAAAGTGTGACATCCAGTTTTACCAAAGGGTATCGAATTACCTAGTATTAACTGGGTTGTGGAGGTCAGATAGGCAGTCGCTTCATTTAAAATACTGGTACTCAGCTGCATCCGGTTAGACTGGAAGCCGACCCCAACATAGTTGGGAAAAGGCTAGGCAGATGATGATGACTTGTACTAATCAAAGTTATTTGAATTCGTGGAATTGTGAATTAAATTGCGTTTTAGTACCCATATTGTATTGTTTTTTTTTTTAAGATCTTAACTTTTAATGATTTAGACTGATATTCTACTCGTGGACTGAACTGAAGTTGTGCAACTATGAGTTTGAAAAAGATAGTTGGAGTAGGAGGCAAAGTAAAAATACGGGAAAGTACATTTTTCGAAGTTCCGTAAATTGCAGCCAAGATATTCTAGGATCGATTTGGTGGGCGATGGTCCCTTTTCTCATTGCCATGTAAGTCAAACCAACTTCAAAAACCGACCAAGTGCATGTCAGACCACGCACAATGTAGGGTTCCGTAGTTGCCCATCAAAATATGTGACGAACTGACTAAACTGACAAATCACCCTGCCTACCTGCCTCCGAGGTTCCAAACGATGATTTTTATTGTCATTAATTTTTTTACACGCCCAAACACTCATATAAGTGGTTTATGTTGCCAGACTTAAGTCTAACAAAAATTTGCACTATAAAGTTTCATATTTCACAAACCAATCCCTTAATTGGAAAAGTGCTTGAGCTTAGTCCCAATGTTTTTTAAAGACTTATCCAACGACATCCAACACCATGGACTTCGCGAGTAAATAAAAATAATTTTCAAAATTATATTTTAGCAATTTGTTGTCGTAACTCATTTGTACGTAAATATTCATGCCAAGTTACAGCTTTCTAGTACTAAGGGTATTTGAGATATCGTGCGGACGGACGGACAGACAGACGGACATGGCGAAACTATAACGTTGTATTATGTTGACAACGGAACCCTTAAAATGGACTTAAATAAAAAAAATATCAACTTAGTAAAAGCTGTGTTTCCTGACACTCAGTTTCCAAGAAACATTAATTAATGTCAAAGGAAATAAAACAACAAAGTAAAATTAATTATAAAATAAGCAAACATTAATAAAGCAACAGTATTAAATAACAATAATGAAAGAAATTACATCAAAATTAATTACCATTTATGTTGAAAGCTCACAATTATATGGAAACGAAATAAGCCCCACATTTACCTCCCCAGTGATTCAACTGAGCGATACAAAGTAAAACAAAATGCGATCAGTAGCGCGACTCACTTGATTTTATTGCAATGACTACTGATTGCGGAGTGCAGTAGGATGGATCATAGAGTAGGTAGATACAGAAGGTCAGGTCAGAAACAAGGAACAATTTATAACACACACACATGAAAACGCTTCACGCTTATGACACAATATAAATATGGACTTACGATGCGGTCAAACTAAGAGAACTGGCTGCGAATATACCGGACTTTGACAGATATTTTGGTACATTATATGCCAAAGTCCGGTTTCTGCGGTCCAGTCAGCTCTATAGACAGCTCGATTTTTACCCGTACTTTTTGCAGAGGAAGCACACTCGTGACTGTCACTTCTTTGACATAGTCTGAAGGAGGTACTCGCATCCGCAATCGCAGAGATACGACTGGTTTATAATTTCATGAAAACACTTCAAGATTACAACACTGACGACTGTTACCGTTGTCACAGAGTTAGAAAGAAGTTTCTATTCTTGTGTTCGGTTTCATTCGTTGTACGAAGTCGGGCTTCTGTACCCATTTATTATTCCGTGGTTTTGTTCGATGTGCCTCCGAGCGATAAATTGAGTTGTTTCAATAAGTAACGGGTAGTGGCACACGGAAGGGTTTGTTTGATGTTCGTACTTTACTCGTTCCAGGTGATAAATATTTTCATTTTAATATGTGATAAAAGTGTGAATCAGTAAACATGGTAAATATCCCGTTTTCAGTATAAATAATTGTGAATCAGTAGTCCGTTTTGGTTTTGTTCACAAGCATCCTACTTAGTTACTGTAATCTGATGGAGCAGCAGAAACATTGTTTGCAGTTTTACAACATGACACAATGACATGTCATAAAGTTTTTATTTTTGTGTAACCGACACTGTTCCACTGCTGGGCACAGACCCAGTACTTTTCCGTAATGATTTCCTGAACCACCTCGAACCAGCGCTTAATGATCAAATTGAATACAGTATGTTAGTTTAAACGAGGGACATATTGAAACCCGCAATAGGCCATGCTTACATGATACTAATAAAAATATGAACAAAGAAAACGCTGATAAATAACAGACAGAACCATACCAAATACTTCGAAAAAGTTTCGCAACCCTTGCGCTTATCATAGACAATGTGCGCGGATCAATGACTTTTAGGTGTAATCCATTTCCCATTCATATTTTGAAACTGGTGTAGGACAATGGCAAAAAATAAACGTGTAGTTGAGTGAGATCTAGAGGTTATAGTTTTTTTTACATATTTGGGACGAGAATCGAAAACATATTGAAGGAGGGTTCCTTCAATATGTTCCTCGTTTAACCTAACACACTGCATAATGACAAATTATTTTTGATGTTAGTATCAATTCAATTTATTCACAAACAATGTACATTATAATTATGTGAATAAATTGAACTGATTTTCATTTAACAAATGAAAAAATGAGAAATATTTTTGATCTTATTTCTTCATTTAACAAATATATTAAAAACTGACATCTTTATAACATGCGAGTGGTTTATAACTGTTGGAATGCCGTAATACTGCGACAAATTTCGATGTAGCGCTCGCCGGTCGCTGCCGCGGCACCACTCGCTTCGCTCGCTCGGCTCGCCCGTAGCTAGTCACAGTTCTAACCTAAACTAACCTATTTGGTTGGAGTGACCTAGGTCGTAGTCGTATCATAGTTTGACGTTAAAATTATAAATACTCATATTTATTTATAAAATTATGAATAGCATACTGTCTATACTTAAATTATCGTTGAAATAAATACCATGGAAAAATACACCGAACAAACAATATTCGTTTAAAAGTAATTCTACGGTTAGATAAGTTTGTGAAATAAAAAAAATTAGATTATAAAATTCTTTGAATTGTGTTTCTGTAAAATATGTTTCATTCAAATAAATAGTATTTGAAACAGTAATATTCGAAACAAAAATACAAGAACCAAATATTATATGAAACATTTTCTGAAAAACGAAATTCTTTGAAGTTTCTGTCTGCGAAACAAGGGATACCATTGCCGCCCTTTATTAGAATCAGGAAGCCGAAATATTTTGCCCCGAAACTAAACATTCAAAAGCAAAACATGCAAACCAACATTTGGAAAACAATTAGCGATGTTCTATTAAAAGCGGTCAGTGTGCAATAAGCAATAAACATGTCGGGCATGTTGATTTGTGCCCGCATATTAGACGCAGTTAATCTCCAGCGGTCCTGTGTGCCGCCACGGGTCACTGTGTGCCGCCACGGGTCACTATGTCCCACCACGGGTCACTCTGTGTCACTATTAGTGACGAACAGAGCTTTTATTTTGTGGGACGCGACATGAAATTGTACGCCATTCTGGATTTATTGAGAGGAACGTTATAATAATATGCTCGAATAGTACTTGCTATATTAATCTCACTACTAAAATAAATGCGTAAGTTTACAAACATTATTTATAAACATTGGTTCACTAACCTTTGGTAAGAGCGGCAACAGTGCAGTGCTGCAGCGACTTGATTTTGATTATTATTAATGGGATTAGGGAGATATTTGGGAGTTTGATTTGGCAGGGAGTTTGATTTGGCACTCATCGCATACAGACGTGCACATTAATGCAGTACAAAAATAAATAAATTAACGTTTGCTATAAATTGTGACCCAGTTTAAGTGTATTAGCTTGATATACAAATCAGCGTAGTAAGCGATTTCATGTCGAAAGAATGGACTAAGTGGATTATAAAAAGTCTATTCTAATCTGGAAAATGGACAGCAGCCCCTTTAACCACCGGAGTGGGATGACGCCACGCAGCCCGCCGTCGACACCAACACCGAGACCACCTCAACAACCCACGCAGTACCAAGAAGAAGCCGCTGAACCAATTTCTACGCCGGAGATTCAAAACTGGTTGGGGACTATTCATCAATACCTGAATGAGGTTTGTGCAATTTCTTCTGAGGGAAAACTTAATTCTGAGCAGAAGCAAAGAATTAACAGTCTCTGCCGTAAAGTTGGACATGGTGTTTCACAATTGGCTGTTCAATACCAGTCACTAAAATCCAGAGCCTTACAAACACAAACAGCCCTGAAAACGATGACTGAAGCTCGAGACCTAGCGGACTGTCTCTCAGAGATGAACCGCACCATTCAAGAGTCCTGTACTAAACAGGCTGCAACCTCTACGTCCTCTACATCTTTTGCTGATATGGTGAAAAAGGGGTCCAGCAGTTTTATTCGACCAAATAATCTTAGCTCCGTGGCGATTTTTCCCTGCGACAACACAAAGACCAGTGATGAGACCAAGAATATGATACAGAAAATCGTATGCCCTGGCGAAATGAAGCTGAAAGTGCGAGGCGTCCGTAAAATAGGGAAAGGAGGACTTATCGTCAGCACTGAGACCAAGGATGACCTAGAAAAGCTCAAACAAACAGTCCAAATCGCTTCGTCAGGCCTTACCGTCGACGAACCTCGGAAGCGCAAACCTCGCATTATTGTTATCGGAGTTCCCGCGTCAATGACTGAAAATGAGGTTTTTAAATGCATTTACGATCAGAACATAACAGAAAAACTGCCCATGACCCTAGATACTTTTCTGAGCACAACTAAGCTTAGTCACAAATCTGGTAGGAAAGATGCTGAGAATTGTAATTATATAATAGAAGTTTCAGCCGTCATTCGCAAGGCCCTCATCACTCAGGATAGGTTATTTATAAACTGGACGTCCTGCCCGGTACGAGACTTCACATTAGTAACGAGATGTTACAAGTGCCACCAGTACGGTCATGCAGCCAAGACTTGTAAGGTCGCTGTCCCGGCTTGTGCCCATTGCGGAGAAGAAGGACACTGTATTCAAGACTGCGCAAAAAAAGCTGATGATCCAAAGTGTGCCACCTGTATGCGCTTTAAAAAACAAGCCAACCATAAGACGGGAGATGCCGTATGTCCGGCTAAACAAGCTGCCGAATACAGGTACATTAACTCGATTGACTATGGAAGTGCCTAAGACCGCCAAATATTTGTTTAATCTTAGACTTAACTTATTTATTTTATTGTTGTTATTTTTAAATAGAATAGATATTAATTTAATTTCCGACATACATAACTAATTTTTTAGCCGAGTCAAGTCAAGTGAGGTTGAGGACTGCAGACACAAATCAATTATATAAAACATGCAATGTGCTGACTGTACGCTAGCTTTTAATTTTGCACCTAGTGATTAATATTAAAACAGCACACCATGCTCACGTACAATGCTGACAATACAAACAGGGACGAAATTACATAGTATGCAATTCTAACGTTAAATCATAACATGTCTTTGTGGAAAAAAATTATTTCATTTTAGGCCCATTTATTGTACAATAGATTAAATAGAAAACTAAGTAGGGACCTATAATATATAAGTTTAACTATTTTAGCTGTACAAAATCTGTAAATACCTTTTTTGTCTGCAAATAAACTGCTTACACGCTGTTTTTCTATTTATAGATTATACTCATAAGTTTTAACTTTTGCATCTTACTTAATATTAATTTTTTGTTTTAAGTAGATATTTATGCACCTTGTAGCTTGAAACACAGGTTCAACCTAGTTCAGGCAAAAAGCAATTGTGCTCTATTTTAACTTACTGTTATTTTTTTATTGTAAATGTGCCCCTTTTTATAAATAAACAATTATTATTATTATTATTATAATGCTCAGTAAAAACATTAACACTGATCATCTTCCTGCCTTTATCCCATTGATATAAAAACTAATAAATAATTCAATGCTTTATCCCATTTTATTTGGGGTCGGCGCAACACTGAATCACAGATTATTAACCGAATAATCAGGCACCTCTCTCCCGCGTGTTTTTTTTTAATCAAATTGTTAATCACAATCAGGTTCACTGGTCAATCACTTACTAAGTACCGACTTAGCTAAGTAAATACACGAAAACACAATAAAAACTGAACGCCTAATTTCGCGCAATTCACTTAATTATTTAATTTAACTAGATACCTATTACTATTTTTCGTGTTCTGTCTCTAAAATAAATCGTCCAATTTCGCACTTATTAATATATAATAACCGTTTTAAGTTACAAATTACAAACGCAAGAGCTGCGGGCTGCCCGGCCCAAAGCAGGTATCGTATCATCGTCTTCACGCTGTATAGGAAAAGTGAGGGCTGTGGAGAGATTTATAAAGATGTTAAATACAGCCTGAAATGCACAGAAATTTGCCGTTGTTAGTGATCAGTAACTCCATCGTGTTTGATTATTATAAATTAAATGATAAACGTTTTTGATGCAGTTCCAATAAACTCGACCATAAACATATTTGTAATAGGTACTAGTCCTTCATTCTCTGGTACCCACTATTGTTGCTTTATTTACAGAAATGATAACAAACTAGAACGTCTGACTGCACACAAAAATATGTAACTTATCATTTATGTATACTGTGAGAAAGAAAGGACAATGTTGATTCAACTGTCGCTGATAAGGAATGGGGCCTGGAACACTGCCCAGCCGGAAACGGAAAATGACGGCACAAAAAATAAACGCTTCTTATTATTATTATTTGTAGCATCGGACGTACCAGGATAACATCTTTGTTAGGTGCTACTTACACAAATATCTCAGTTCCTCCATAGATATTTCACATTCAAGATAACAATCATATTCTGTTTTGCAAAATCCATTTACAAAAATGTCCAACAAAATTACTTTACATTTTCAGGAAACAAAATCTCTGAAGCGAAATTGACACGTAAACAAAAAAGAGCAATTCAACCGCCTTTTATGCAACTACAGTAATGCAATAACTAGTTCCCGACTCAACTCACCGCAGTCTGTCGTCAACAAACGATTCGCGGACGATGAAAGTCGCCACTAAACAGATTCACCAACTTGCAACATTTTGTCCAACATTTATCTCAATTTATATTAGGACTGCGTTGACAAATGCCTCGCACCCATCCCTAGCTATATCTTACGAAAAACTTTTAAATTGCGCTCCTAACACTTAAGAACATCGCCTATCTCCCTCTGACCAGAGCCACCGTCTATCTCACCTGCTCTATCGCAGATCGTGTCCGAAGCTAAAGGAATTGACCTAATTTAAAAAGTTGCTCGTACACTGTACGAGATACGGATTTCATCGTATAATTGAATCATCGTTTTATTTCAATGTTTGCGAGCGACGTTTCAATTTAAAGTTAACGGCCATATATTGACAGAACAGACGACATAAAACAAAATGGAAAATATAATTTAAATGGAGTTTCATTTGAGTTGCGAAATGGCAGCGAACACTTCGGAGTGGGGTGTCACGTTTACCTGTGTTTGTTTGTACACACACACACAAATGTGTATTCACAATACACACACTACCCACATATTGTATTGTATTATCAACGCGTTGCTTCTTGACAGTAGGAGTGTCATTTTGTTCGTCTCTCACCCCGATACATTAGTTACGATTCGGTGACTTGGATATGGTGGCTTCAAAATGCATCACTGTTTTTATTTTGAGTTTATTTTGGTGGAACCCCATTTAATTTTTTGTCATCCGTTGTGAGTGTTCCAGTATTTTAAATGAAGTGCTTCACCAAGTCCAAGTTTATGAAAAGTGCAACAACTTCTTTGTGGTCGAAGCTAAAGACGACGTGGTACACCTGATAGAAGACAAAGGGACCACTTGAACCAAACCAACAACCAGTGGTACCTCTGAACCGAAAGAACTATTTCTTTTGGTTCATCAGCAGCAGTCATAATTATACTCGAACAAAAAGTAATTGTCGAATGCAGTAACTTATCGATATAAAGTACGATATAAAGTATTTTCTACATAAATTCTTGTATGAACTAGCAAGAAGCGAAGGAGTGGGAATATTTGTAAAGTTGGTCGAAGTTGAGCTGAGGGCGCGGAAGTGGGTTAGAGATTGCATTCCTAATAGATATTGAAGCTTGCGTCTCTTATCTCGAGCGACGAACGAATATTTATAAAACTTTTTAAAAGAACCTTTCTAAATAAATGTTATTTTCCTGCAAATTCAATGTGAAAGAAAGTGCTTGAACTACGGACGGTGTTTTCATAACCTTTGACTTTTCCACGTAAAAATATCAATTCAGTCAGTAGCTAAAAGGTTTTGGTGAAGTACGTAAATATCCAAAAGGTAGATAACCAACTTCGAAGGAAGTGACTATACCTGTGTTAATTATAATTTGACCCGCGGTTTCACCCGCGTGCAGAGGTCTGAAATTATTCCAAGAGTTAGTTTTCAAGAGTTTGTCTTTTTGTTTTTGGTTGAATTTTGTATCTGTCTATGAGCTGACTATTCTATTCTGTTTTGTAACTATGCCTGTGGATTGTATTGTCCGAAATAAACGTATTATTATTATTAACACCGATATCTTCCTAAATTATGATTAACACAATATATAAAAAATATTTAAATTCAGGCTAGAAAGAAGGACCAACTTCTTCTGAACGACACCAACTGAAACACAAAGTTACTTTGTAGTGATTAGTATCAACAACAGCAACACCAAAGTATTTAACCATCAAGAAAAAGTTTTGAACATGTTTTGGTAACAAAGATTACGTCAAGTATAGAACGCCCAAGATTCATTGTCATTGAGTCACTACAAATTCGCTCTATGCCGTCATAAGGCACAAAAGCAACTCTATAAATAAACAAAGGATCATCAGTTTCGTAGGAAACGAGCCGCTCAGTGGACCGAAGCTACCTCAGGGTACGGAAGTAAGGGATGAAGAACAAAAGGTCCAGTTGCGGGCATTGTCCCACCGCTGACGATTGGCGGTATACGAGTGGAGGCACCTACTAGAAACTAGCGAGCAATTAGTAGCGAGTGTTTAGTACTGACAAATAGTTTTGTCGCTGACGGTCTACTCTCTAAGTCCGTCAACGAAGATACGTGCCACTCCGAAAGTAATTTTATAATTCAAAATTAACCCTTTTTCTTAAGATTTTGGGATACCTACGTCGTAAACGCACCTGGAGTAAGGATAAATACCCAATCGTGATGTCAATATTTTTTGGTTAGAGCCCTTATCTAATCTTATGACCGTAAGTGACACGTAATAGGATGACTAAATGAATGAACTTCGGCCGAAACTATGTCTATTGTGCGTGGAGAGTAGACCTCCTACGCCAAGAGTGAGAGCAAGCGAAAGTACTTCAACGAGTGTTCAGCTCGCCAAGCAAACATTGGTAAACGAGTACTTTCTATGGCAGCTCTTATCGCTGTAAAAAATGAGAAAATAGGGTAGTTGACAGAAAAAAAAATGCATAGATTTCCAAAAAATATTGGACACAATCATGTTTCTTCTTTTTTCACATAAACAAAAAATAAAGACAATACAGTGCTTCGAAAACTCGTCTGACGCCACATTTTTTACCAGAAAGTGATGTCACAAGCCCCCACTCACGATCTTTGACATGTTTTATTTTAGTCATTTTTTATGAATTTGATAAAACAAAAAACACGCATCCAATATTTTTTGATAATCTAACAGACTGACTAAACAGAATCATATTTTTTTTAGTCAAAAACAAAATCAGGAAACATTTCTAGGTGGTGGTGAAACCGTCAGCGTGTAACTATTATGTATCTCCGGTCGATGCGAGACGCACGGGACCGGTCAATGTGGCGACAAAGCCTATATCCAGTCGTGGTCGTCTTTCGGCTGAAATTATGATAATGTATCTCTTTGAATTACATGAAACCTAAAACCTTTTTACGTTTCTTGAGCGGTAAAATAATAGAGGTTGTCGCTTCCTCGTCAGCAGTGTGGCAGACGGCACAGCGGGGTCATAGGTCATTATTTGTAAAGGTACGTTATTAAACGTATTGTTCCTGTTCGACTAGTTTCCTTGTCGAGTGTCCACGATAAATGCGTTTGCTATGAATGCGACTGTTCATTTACATTAAGGGGTTAAATGGATATGTAGGATTTTGTTAGGGTATGAGATCTTGGGATTATTCTAACTATTAATAGAATATGATTTTGCGTTCCTAATATTTATGAAAATTACTTATTTTAGAGGAGCTCGTGGCTTAATAAGAACTGCCACTCGGATCGATCTATAAGTTAAGCTGCACTTGCCTAGGTTGGTCTGTGGATGGGTGACCACCCATTACATACCGAGTTTCCTCCGTGCCTCGGAAAGCACGTTAAGCTGTTGGTCCCGGCTGCCATATCTAGATCTTTGGCAGTCGTTACAGGTAGTCAGTGACCTGAAAGTCTGACATCCAGTCTTACCAAAGGGTATCGTATTACCTAGTGTTAAATGGGTTGTGGAGGTCAGATAGGCAGTCGCTCCATGTAAAATACTGGTATTTAGCTGAATCCGGTTAGACTGGCAGCCGACCCCAAGATAGTTGGGAAAAGGCTAGGCAGATGATGACTTATTTAGTTCCAGTGTACTCTCATTTTAATGGTCTCTTTATGTTTGCGTATTTTCATAATTCGTAGTTTATTATTAAAAAAATATAAAATTGGATTCCCTCCCACTGAATTTGTATAACATAATTATCAGACTACATTTATTAATCATGATCTCATTTTTTACTTTTCAAATCTTAACAACATCGCCCACCTAATCGGCAATTAGTAGACGTTATCTTATTACCTCCAGGCATCTATGCTTGTAAATAATGTTCTTCCTTACAGCCACGTTGGTTTTGTAGTCCCAGGTGCTACTGTTGAGCATGGGGTTCTCGGTACGATTCTAAGGTCGAGTGAAATGTTAGTAGTCTTTTCCATCAGGATTTGATTCAGTATTCGGTTCGGATTCTTAATTTGTAGTCGGCAAATGACAATAGGCTCGCCCATATTCAACAGGGCTTGAACATATCTGACCAAAATGTGGGTGTTTAAGTACCTACATCTCTGCCTTCCTCTTTGTAATGTCTAGGGTCAGTAAATGAAACACACACATCTAGAACCACCGATATATTTGGACTGACGTACAGAAGCTTGCACCTACCCACTAGTTCTTAACTAATACAATTATGAGAGTACCTACATTACACTTTTTATGGATCACAGGCGTGTGTGTGTTCTGAAACTTTATTCCCGTGACAGTGACAGTGTATAAGTGTTGTGTCGCGACTAATTACCGCCAAGAAGTAATAACTGAGGCTAATTTAAAGCTCGCACGAGGCGTCGCACTCCCTCTTCAATTACTAACTACTACAACTCAGAAATTGCTCTGCACACTAGCGACTATAGCGCCGGTGAGAAATAACTTATTAAGTAGCTCACTATGTGCATTGCGCGTATATTTCTTTCAGTATAAAATGGCAGGATTTGACCTCAAAGTTAAAGCAAAAGTGATAGCCAATCAGATGAGATGGATTTTAAATACTCCTTGTATTTATGAGCACACACATACTCCTTCTTGTTAATTACAGGTGGGATAAGAATCGATATAATATACATATCAGATCAAAAAGAAACTAAAAAATACGTTAAAAGTAACTACAAGTGATTCTGGAGGCAAACCTTAACTAAACGTTGAAGAAAATCATGTACTGTACATGTACACTTGATAAATTCTTATAGTATCATGTTTTTTTGTAAGAATCTCTTATTTATAGTTACTTCTGTAAATAACAGCCAATTATTTTATTCTGCCTTTGTATTGCAGAATTCCACTGAATTCTTTTGTAGATAGTTCAGGAAACCTAACAAGCGTTTATCTAGTGCAGCATACCGATTCCCTGTAACGCTCGGTAAAAGTTGAAACAATGGCGCTCCCCAATAACAATCCAGAGCAATGTTCAAAAGTTAATAATGTTAAAAATATCCGGAACCGAGTACGGTCGGAGTAAAACTCGCTCCGACGCGGTTCAATATCGCCGATAGTTTATGTTGCCGACTGTGCGGGTGACACACTGACAGACAGGATGAGTAGCCAGCATCTAAGTTCATGTTGCTGGTTCCCACTGCTGGCCTTAGATTCTCTGTGAGCGATAAATTACACATAGTACCTATGCCTTGGGACCACGCCATTACAGAATGCAGTGGATATAAAGCAATGATTCCACAATTCTGGTTTAATTTAAAACTAACGGATCGCTGCCGCTTGGCCCGCGTGGATGTCGGTCAAATTATATACTAAAACCCTGACGCGAGAACCACTCTATCCATTGGTGAAAACAATATGAAAATTGGTCCAGTTGTTTTTGAGTTTACCGCAAACAGACAGACAGACGCGGTGGTGGACTTTGTTTTATAATATGTAGTGATTTAAAATGGTTTTCCCCGATGATATCAAAAAGGTAAACAAACAAATTAATAGTCATGATGGAAAGTTGTTACCTGATACGTATCGTCACGTCGTCGATTTACTAATTATTTATTATAATTATAAACCAAATTACTGGACCGTGCGCGGTATCAATGTTATCAATAAGATTATACATTTGATAAGATATGATTAAAACCTGAAATGCCAATTAATACAAAATGCAAACAGTAAAGAAATATAAAGAGGTTCTGTGTATTCCATATTTAGGTAAGAAAACATTTAACTCTGAACATGCTTAGAAGAGCATCTAGATCTTGGGTTTCAGTTATTTTTTATTTCTATTAATACTCACTCATAAAAAAGCAACATTTAAAAACATTACCCTTTCCTAGCAGTCGGGTAAAACGTCATCTTCATTTTGTCTTTCTACGAAGTTGTTTGTTTAACTACTATCATCACTTCACTACATATTATAAAACAAAGTCCTCCACCACGTCGATCTGTCAGTTCGCGATAAACTCAAAAACTACTGCACCGATTTTCATGCTGTTTTCACCAATGGATAGAGTGGTTCTCGAGGAAGGTTTTAGTATATAATCAAAGAGCCATTTCGCCGACATCCACGCGGCCGAAGCCGCGTGCAAAAGCTTTACGTATTTACAGTAATATAGTTCCTGTAAGAGGGCAACGATTTAAATCTCGATGCCCTAATTTGTTGCGCAACATGCTCGCGAACACTTCCCGCCGTTCACTCTTTGTCACGCAACTAGTTCGGGCACATGCATCACGCTCACGTACGAAACGAAGACTTAGCAGAATTGTTTCAGCGAGAGAACTTTAAAATAACGGTCTAAGTAATAAGGACCGAGGTTTCTCTTACCTGCAATACGTGGAAGATATATTTATATTTCTAGAAGTTTCTACCATTTGTTTCATTTCGTTCGCAATAGATGGGACGCGACTTTGATGACAAAACACTTTTCAACTATTCTTCAGTTGGGTTTACGATTTTTATTTGTTTCTGTTATAAAGTTTGGACTCAAATCTGCCTACATTCATATTCTCTTTGATATATTTTGCAAAATACTTTTTGATGACAGAAACAACAAGAGTTGTAGGTCTTTTATTGTAGGCAAATAGAAAACAAATCACTTGAAAATAAAAATGGCTGGTGTTACGGTTAGTTGTCTAAAATAAAAATGGTTATTATTACACAGTGTTGTAAATATAGAACCTACAATCTCCGGTGTACGGTTCCAGTCACAATCTGCCTATAACGATCGCACTGCCTTCATTTTCTCTATGAGAGGCACACGCACACACATACCACGTGGTTCATTGCTTGTAGTTGAACCCTAACACGAAAATACTGTGATCATACTCCGCCTTAATCGATCATTAGCAGTGATAATATTATCTTTGTATCGATTAATTTTAATCCAAAATATCTAAATAGATAATGACGATAATGACCAAAGTGTGTGATAGTGAACAAAACTGGAGCGAGTTGATGTTTCGACAGTGGTTCACAAGGACAGTCGTGCAGTGATGGAGGTGATGGGGACCAGACAGTTGTTTATATTGTGTGCGGCTGTGGTAGGCCTGGCACTCGCCGGGAAACATGACGTGTACTCCAGGTATGAGTTAGACATTAAAACTACAATTAATTAATTTTCGGTAATCGTTTATATCTGCAATTTTCTGTCGAAAAAAGAAAATTGCTGTAGCGTTTCGATTTTTATTTTTGTAATTTGTGAAAAGAGCTGTACTGTCATCTAAAAATAAAACCATAGGAGGCCGAAGTTTTTTTTAACAATATGGTAGTTAACAAAAAAAATCTAATTAGTCCATCAGAGAGATTTCCAAAAAATATTGGACACATATTTTTTTCTTTTTTCACGTTAACAAACAATGAAGACGATACAGTGCTTTGAAAACTCATATGACGTCATATTCTAAGACATTAGTATGACATGTTTTACCGGTGAGTGACGTCACAACCCCCCCACTCAAATCTTTGCGTGATTTATCTTTGTCAATTTTTATTGATTTGATAAAACAAAAAATACGTATCCAATATTTATCGATAATCTAAAAGACGGACTAATTAGAATCATATTTTTTTTAGTCAGTAAACATCCCTATTACATCAATGTGTGTGTCAAAAACTAACTTACTGTCTTGATGGACGCCCAAGTCACGAATAGTATTGCACCTTGGCAAGATCTGGTCCGCCAAGGTATAAGTCGTAGCTAGCACTGCACGTTTTCTAGTGAAAGAGATCACCGATGGGTTGAGATCTAGTCTATAAGCTCAACAATACTCTTCAAGCCGATACAAATCAACCTGAAGTGCATGTCTGTCTTCGAGCGTTGAAACAGTAGCAAATATTTTCATGTCATCGGCAAAACACAATACTTTGGATGAATGGAGGCATTGACAGATGTCATTCACATAGACTACAAATAAAAAGGGACCCAACAACGATCCCTAAGGCACCCCACTGGGCAAGTTTACCCAACTATATATGTAATTATTGAGGAGTACGGCTTGTGACCTGCTGTCAATGTAAGAAGAGAACCACCTCAAGAGGTCCCCACGGATGCCCATGTAGCTCAGCTTCTTTTTTTTTAAAAAAAGAAGCTGAGCTACATGGGCATCCGTGGCTCAGCTTCTTTATCAGGGTATCGTGGCCAATCCACTCAAATGCCTTGCTATAATCTGTATAAATCACATCGACCTGATTTCCATTATCCATAGCATCCGTAATAAAATCAAATTAGAAGTGGTAGACCGTCAAAAAAAAAAAAATCCGTGCTGAAAGGAGCTGAAGCCGGTTATAGACAGTCTTCTCAAATATTTTAGCTATAATGCACAGCTTGGATATAGGCCTAAAATTTGTAATCTCGGTTTTAGACTCCTTCTTATGTACAAGTGTTACAAAAACATATTTCCGCACTTTTGGAACAACACCTTGAGTTAAAAAAAAAAAAAAAAAAAAAAGACATGGAAAACAATATTGATATAGGTAGGGCAACGGAAGACGCGCATTTTATTAGAAATTTAGATGATATATTATCAGAGCCAGCACCTTTTATTAGTTGGATCCAGTTTACGAAGTAAACCGGTCACAACATCAACATTCACTTCAATGTGAAAAATGTCAGATGTAGTTCTGAAGGGAAAATAGGGGGTGGACTGGGATTATTAGATGAAGCGGTGTTGAGAAAAGTCGACGTGAAATAAGACAAAAAAGCTTCACAAATAGAGTCTCCAGTGAGTAAAGATGAAGGAGAAGGAAAGAAAGGTGAAGATTCATCGTTATAACTTAGTTTATTGGGTATAGAATTAGAGTTATATCGATTTTTAACAAAAGACCAAAATTGTTTAGGGTTTTCTTTAATGGATTTTTCGGTTAGCTTAAGATAACTTTTATAACATGAAGCTTCCATAGTCTTCTGTCACGCAAATAATTAAAAGTTACCTCGTCAGATTTATTGCCGTAAATCTTGAATTTTTTTAGCTATTTATATTTTTCTTTAATAGTATTGACGAGTGAGCTTTTGTGGTATATATTTGTTTTGGAACTGTTTGATAGTGTCTATAAAGTACTCAACCGACTCATCCAGTGATCGGGTTGAAAACTCATGCTCCAAATTAGTGCCAGAAATCTTGTTCTCGTTGATGCCCGACTTCACCCGCTACTGAGTATAGGCCTCTCATTGCTTTAGTCAAGCTGTTACCACCAATATTTCTTACCGTCGAATAATCTAGCCTAATCGACGTTCTAGCTACCGAGTGTATGGCGTATGGCTGAGCAACTCAGCGGACGCGGAACTCCTGCATCAGCTGGAGGAACCACTAGAGCTGGACTCATGGGAGCATGGTGCGGTAGGTGAGAGCCCAGCGGTACTCATGGTGGAGCGCGCGCACGAGCTGGCACTGCTGCAAGCGCTGGAAGACGCCGGGTTGACGTACTATGTGCATGTCGACAATGTCGCCAAGTGAGTGTGGGACCTGGGTACATGAAATTCACAGTCAATCCTCTAGTCTACTAACCGGATGCCGATTTACAAAAAGGGACTGAAAATACGTACAAAATGGTAAAGCAATTCTAATACCTTATCGGTCTGTCTGGTATTGAATTTGCCACGTGAATAATCAATAAGATAATTATGTTAGAACATAATATGTAGAATACTTCTATTCCGGTAGTAAGATCTAATTACGTAAGGCTACATTACATTCCGATCTTCATGCGGTCAAAGATATAATCGAATGTAAACGGTATAAATCACAAACGCCAATACTAATTAATCTACACAGCTGACAATTTCGCGAATGCTATGAATGAAATATGAAAATAATGCTTTGAATATTCATAATTATTTTCAGATAATGGAAATGCGTAATGATAACTCCATTAGTTAAAATAACAAAGCATATTTCTATTGGAACGATTAGTAACATTATAATCCTTTTCATTGAAAGTGACCTTAGATTATTCATTTTCTTTTACAGAGCCATCGAGGAACACGACCAAGAAGTATCCATGTGGAGAAGTAGAAGAAAGCCAAGGATGATATTCCAGGATTACCCGCGATATGCCGAGGTATGTCGCCTTAGCGTTATCTATTAACATGGTGATGGAGCGACTACTTGTCTGACTTCCAGAACCCAATTATTATTGTACAACTCGTAACTACAGTCAATATTACAAATGACGACCGTGAACAACGGCTTAGGCACCTAGGGAACTATGGAAACCTCGGCATTTGATCAATGTGGGGCAGATTATTAATAGTTTTGATTAGTTGATCAAAAATGATGGTTAAATGAAAACATAATAATCAGCCCATACCATAAATTAGAATCACTTTATGATGCTTTGTGTAATCTTAATGTCGTTTTTTTTTTTTGTATAGCTGGAGATTTTAATCTCCCAGAAGCAACGTGGCAGTATGTCTGCTACCCCGAATGCCCCGATAAGTTCCCCTTTGTACTCTCTGGCTCAACCGTGTCTTGTGCCCATTTTAATAATCTCAGTAAAATAGCAAACTTACTCCAAAGGCAAAATATTAAACCTTCTAATATCCAACTCCTAATTCAAGATTTTAATTTTAACTCTGTTAGACCTCTCTTTTGTCGCTACATTATAACGCAATGTGTGTTATTTGTCTACAAAAACATAGCATTGTATTTATGTCTTTGTTTGCTTGGACTTCCAGATCGACCAGTACATGGAAAGAATAGCGGCACAGTACCCCGACTTGGTGACTCTAGTCAACGCTGGAAAGAGTTATGAACAACGAGATATCAAATACCTGAAGGTGTGTATCATTCTTTCATCTGGGTTTACAGAATCAGTTTATTATACAGGGTGTAAATTAACCCTTCACACAGCCGTTAACCAAGCATTCTGTACATCAAACTAAGTACCCCTACGCAAATTTTTTTGCTGGGAAACGATTTTTTTTTGGGGTCATAAATCTCATTTTAAGATAAAACTCAATGTAGCACTCTTAAAACATTGTGCTATTGGATGCTTTGAATAGTAAACGGGTCATGGAGGTAATTTAAGTAAGTTATAACCTGAAAAACTATTATTTACAAAAACAGTTGTGTAAAATTTGGAACTTTGACCCCCAATATCTCCGTAACTAGGGGGTTCCCAGGTATGGTCTAGAACAAAAAAAATATCGCAGTGGTGGGGAGAACAAGTGCCCATAGTTTGCGTTAAGGGTACTTTTACACCCTATATTTTAAACATTAAGCAATAAACAAGTGATGTATGTGTACCAGATATCAACGACAAACTTCGAGGACCCCAGCAAGCCGATCTACTTCATGAACGCGATGATCCACGCGCGCGAGTGGGTCACCACCCCGGTGGCGCTGTACTCCGTGTACCGGCTGGTGGAGGCTCTGCGCAACCAGGACCAAGACCTGCGCTCTGATGTGGACTGGATCATTATGCCGCTCGCCAACCCCGACGGATATGAGTACTCACATGAAACCGTGAGTTCACACTTTCTTTCTGTCTATCAAATCTATCAGATACAGTACGCTGTTTATCACCATCATGTAGCCGAAAATGCTTCATTCTCGCAGATATTCGAGGGATTCTAATGTCCTCATTAACCTCTAAATACTAGTTTAATACCTCGAACGGTTCACTTTGTCATCAGTCCACATTCTTAGACTTGTGAAGCCTGTCCACGCATTTGTACGGCGTAATATTTAATTAATATCAATAATTCCTTTTAGGCTCGTCTCTGGCGTAAGACAAGATCGCCTAACGCGGGATTAGCTGAGACGTGCTGGGGAACTGATGGCAACAGGAACTTTGACGTCTTATTCAATACCACTGGAGTCTCACCCAACCCTTGCGCTCTGAACTACGCTGGAACCGGCCCGTTCTCGGAGCCAGAGACCGGGTACATTAGAGACATACTCAAGGAGTATGTGGACAGGATCCAGTTATATATGGACATCCACAGTCATGGGAACTGGATGCTGTATGCATTTGGAGACCACAGCCTGCCTCCGAATGTCGCTCAGATCCACCACGTTGGGGCTGCTATGGGGGCCGCCATGGACGCGGTAAAGCTACCACAGGCTTTATTCTACCGCGTAGGGAACAGTGCAACGTTGCTGTATGGTACCTCTGGAAGTGCTCAGGATTACGGCCAGGTAACACAATTTTTACATTCACTTTTTATATCTAAAATATTTTTTGCGACCTGTATTTAATGAAAACTGTAGTCGGGGTCAGGTAACGAGATAAATTAATGGACGATGTATAGTGCACAAAAGAAAGTTTATTGTCACAGTTCACGGTATACAAAAAAATCACAGTAGACAGGTAGAAAATTAATAAACGTGACCGTATGCGACAACGATGCGAGCCGGACTGAGACGTGCGCGGGGCAGCGGCGTCGGGCGGCGAGCGGTTTTGTACCTACTTACGCTCGCTGCTAAGAAAGCGCGGGCGCCTTGTTGCTATGCCCTCCTACAAAACTCTTTAATACATGATTTTTTTCCAGTATCCAGTATTTAATGACTACTTGATTGGTCGAGGGCACGTCTGTTGAAATAGCGCGTACTAATCTTATCGCTCAGAATTTATTGTGTTTTTGATAACATCGTTATGATGGACATCGATTACTGCTGATCCATTGTCGACACACATTCTGTGCACGTATTCAACATGGCGTGTGTTTGTTGCTGTGATGGAAATAAAGACGTCTCATACGCATGCCACGATTGCCTAATTACTGTCTTACTGTGACAAATTTATTGATTCCAAATTTTGTGTCCCTTAAACAAGACTCCACTTTCACAGTAAAAGTTTGACCAGAATAGTACACAGATTGCGGGTCAGGTACGGACACCAGATACAGACAGACGTCAGTTCATTATTGTGTCATTTGTGCAAATTATTTTAAACCTCTTTGTGTATTACTTTATATTTTCGAGCATATGGCATCCGTGGCATTATGCTGAGCTGAGGCCCTTTTGGTATTATCAGCTTGTTTCTTTAGTAAAAATAAGGTGTTTTTGTGAATAATGCCAAATAAACACAATTTTCTTTCTTTCCGAGTTCTCATGACGTTTTCTTTACTCTGGCTCAATCATGCTACGTTGTCTACAGGTGACCGGGGTTCCGTTCTCGTACACACTGGAGCTGCCGGGCTATGGGTACTATTTCCTGGTACCTCCACGCTACGTGGACCACATCAACGAGGAGACGTGGCAGGGCATCGCCGTGACCGCCAGACTGGCCAGGGCCTACTACAGGGTGCGGTACAACGCATCCACTACCACTACTGCTCCTGATACTATTGCTCCTACTGTTGGGCCTGTAACTGTTACTCCTGAGCCTGAATCTTAGGTCTCAGAAACGTGTTAGATGAAGAGAGTATTTTATATATATAACTGATACAAATTGTTTTTCCACGATATATTCCGCCACTGTGGAACTATTACCAGTTATCTGTTACTCCACTGTTTTCATCATTTATGCAGGTTCTAGAAACAGTAGCGTTGCAACATTATAAGGTCATTATAATACTATTTAATTACTTTTAATGTTTTATTTTTGTCTGATGCGGTGATTATGATACTTATATCATCAGGTGAGAACATGCGAAACAATGGCTGATTTCTAAAAAAATATGGTCATGGGTTGTTTTTCAAATCGGGCTATTACCTAAGTAAATTTTGTCCGCTTAACAAATACAAATGATTAAAAGAAAGAAGTACATACTGTTTTACCTAAAACCGGTTAGAAGATAAAGGGGTGTAAATACTGTTAATGCAGCTACCAATATTACAATAAAGCCGCTGAATAAAAGCGCTATAAACACAGCGCTGCAGCGGTGACGTCACGGTGCCAACAACGCTCTCATTTTACACTTACCCTCCTATTGAGCGGCGACCTACGCTGATTTATACGTAGTACCTTGTAGTTTGCGGTTTTAGTTTTACTCGTTTTGTGTATTGGCAAACAAATTGACGGCGCTGCTGATCGAAAGTGGTTACCGTCTCTGGAATGGAATGGTTTATTAACTGACTAATGAATGACACAGCTCTGAACACCAGCCACTGACAGATACTTCCACCCGCAATCTGCCTACACTGGGTGGACCGCACCTTCCGTCAGTTTAAAAATAGTTTTAAAAACTAAAACCTGACTACGAATAAAATCGCAGACTAATAAAACCGCGGTCTTAGAAGTAGTAAACAAGAAAATAATTATTAAATTAATTTAAATAAATAACTTAATAATAAGTATGATTATTATAGAGGACAGCTGTAGTCGCATGCCACTGATACCTGATGCTCCTTCATGGAGTACTCATTGATACAGAAGTCAGCTGCTAGTTGCCATTATCAAGGTGGCATGCGACTACGACTGTCCTCTATAATAATTATACCTACTTATTATTACCTACATATTATGTACTTCCATACTTCCATACATACATACATAGACTGCCAAAATCATTACCCTTCCTTTTAGCTTTGCCGTAGTCGCGTAGAAAATACTCGTAATGGACACGGTTCCGAACACAGGATTATTTGTAAGCATCTTCACCTGTTTGAACGACCTCTATAATGACACACCGGCAATAATATAATAATAATAATTATATGTCCTTTATTTATTTTCTTACATATAATTTACATTTTTAAATATTTCATACAAAACTTATAAAAAAACATTTAAAAATATAAAAAATAGTCGTCCACCGGTGACGGGAGCAGGGTCCAAGCTACCGGTGGTTAGGGCCCCAGAGACAGGAACCTCCTCACAATGCGAGCCGTATCGAGGAGTACTGCCTTCTGAATCAGGCTCTTGATCCAACCGCCAAGCGAGAGCCTGGACAGGTGGTCGTCCAGACTCTTGGCTATAAGACCATTGGCCGTTACGACTATCGGCACAATGATAGCCGAGTCCACATGCCACATATCGACAACCTCGTGTGCTAAGTCCAAATATTTTATTTGTTTTTCTTTTTCAGCTTTCACGAGGTTCTCGTCATGTGGAATGGTGACATCGATTATCATTACGCGGCGCGCTGATCGGTCTATCACCACTATGTCAGGCTTATTGGCAACAATAGTCCTATCAGTGATGATAGACTGATCCCAGTACAACGTAACATGACCTTTTTCGAGAACCGGGTCGGGCACATACTTGTAGTACGGTACCTCAGATTCCACAAGTTTATATTTCAAAGCAAGTTGCTGGTGAATAATCCTGGCTACTTGATTGTGCCTGTGCAAGTACTCGCCGTTAGCCAGACGAGAACAACCAGAAATAATATGTCTGATGGACTCACCCGGACGGTGGCATGCCCGACACACGTCAACCGTCCCATCCTTCATAATATATTTCCGGTAATTGTTCGTCAACATAACTTCGTCCATAATTGCACAGACAAAACCTTCAGTTTCCCCAAAGAGGTCGCCGAAACGTAGCCACGACACGGACGCTAGAAAATCTACATCGGGCCCGTGAAGTGCCCGATAGAAGCGCCCGTGAAGCTCCTTGCTTTGCCATACTTTCCTGCGGTCATCAGCAGTAAGCACCACAGGTTTGCGCCAGTTCTCGTTAGCCATGGACAGCGGGGTGAGTCCCTTGTCCACTGCGACCACATCTCGGTGCATACCCACGTCGGCTTTTAAAAAATATTCTCTGAGACTGCACACCTCGCGGTTGTGGAGGGTTTTCGCGTTTAAAAAGCCTCGACCCCCGCACTTCCGCGGGATGTACAGTTTCATCACCGATGATCGTGGGTGATGCATCCGATTTGCGGTCAGCAATGTACGGACTCTCCTATCCAAGGCGTCGAGTTCAGTCTGAGTCCATTTGAGTATGCCGAAAGAGTAAATTAAAACCGGCATGACCCAACCGTTGAAGGCGCGCACCTTGTTGCCACCTGAAAGAAGGCTATTTAAAACCTTCTTTAGGCGTCCGAAGAAGCGCTCCTTCAACGATTGCTTCATGTCAGCTACGTTAATACCTAACGCTTCCGACATACCCAAATATTTATAGCTTTCGGATGAGGAAAGGGATCTGAGGTGTATGGAATCCGATAACTGAATACTTTCGGATTCCATAATTTCCCCTTTCTTTACATACATGACTGCACATTTGTCCACACCAAATTCCATCCTGATGGCGTTACTAAAAGATTCAGTTAGTTTCAGTAGCTCCATCAGACGCAATTTGTTGGGGGCAAAGAGTTTCAGATCATCCATGTAAAGAAGGTGAGATATGACCTGACCATCTCTCCTCAACCGGTAGCCTAGACCTGAATCCTCCAGCAAAGTGCTAAGAGGATTCAGGGCTAGACAGAACCAAAGCGGGCTCGGACTGTCGCCCTGGAATATTCCCCGTTTAATCCATACAGGTTCATCGTTCCCCTGAATCTGTCGACATCCTGGATATCGAAGGACCGTCTTCCATTGCCCCATACACGACTCAAGGAAGGCGCGTAGAGTTGCGTCTATCTTGTACAACTCCAGCACCTTCATGAGCCATGTATGTGGCACCGAGTCGTAGGCCTTCTTATAGTCTATCCAGCATGTCGACAGATCCTTTCGGGCTCGACAAACCTGTTGGCTAATGGCCATGTCAATGAGGAGTAGCTCCTTAGTACCGCGGGACCCATTCCTACATCCATTTTGAGAGGCCGACATAATAGAGTTTTTTTCAATGTGGGAATAAATTTTCGCTCTCAAGATGGATGTAAGAAGTTTATAGACCGTCGACAAACACGTGATCGGTCTATAATTTTTGGGTTCCGCGGGACTACCTGACTTAGGGAGCAGGTGGGTAACGCCTGTGGTTAAGAACTGTGGTAATGACGCAGACTCTAAGGATGACTGGAATTGAGATGCCAGGCAAGTGTGTGAACTGCTGAGCCATTTGAGCCAGAAATTGTGCAGTCCGTCCGGACCAGGTGACTTCCAGTTCGGTAACGGACGAACTGCACTGGCTATATCTAAAGGTGTTATTAATATTGCTTCCATTTCTGGAATAGGTTCACACACTCGCTCGACATCACGCAACCAGTCAGCCTCAGTATGACAGACGGGTACCGACCAGATGCTGCGCCAGAATGAACTCGTGGCAGCATCATCCGGGCGACACACGTCTGTCATATTTTGCTCGGGTCGCTCCCAAGCTCGGTATACCCACCTCTCATCGCTCTGGAACATGCGATTCTGTGAGTACCGATCCACCCGCCGCCTATACCGCCGAATACGGCTGGCCCATGCATAAACCTTCTGCTTCAGGAAGTCGATGCGCTCCGTGACACGGGACATGTAATCTTGAGGGCTGATTTCAGTCCCCGAGAATGCCCGCCTCACAAAACGCATCACACGTGGTCGTGTATTGCCCTCCCTGAAGCAGTATAGTTTGCCAATGAGCACCCTGGCCCCGTCGATACGACGCTCGATCCTGCGTTGCCAGGCTGGTACGGCTGGTTTTGGTCGACTAGCTAAGTCACAATTTGGGAACTTAACATTAGCTAATCGACATGCCGCAACAGCCCCACAGTACAAGATCGAGTGTGTATCAACGAGGTCCTCGCTACTCTCGAATATATTCTTGAGTTGCGAGTCCAGGGCACACACCAACGCCCTATTTCGCCTATGCATGGGCAACCGTGGCAAACGGGGCCTAAGTTCGGTAGGGGTGGATCGATACTCACGAAGCGCATCCTCCAGTGCGCTCCTCAATCGGTCGTTGCACTGGCTACTTACCATGGCAACCCTATCATCTTCCTCTACAGCAGCAGTATTGGACCGCGATGGGGTCGCGTCAATAACAGATGCTGGAACCGCGGTCTGTGACGGAGTCAAGATGATACGGTTGTTTAGTACCTCTGAGCGCAGCCTATCAAGCGCTGTGTCGTCCAACATGTGATTGCGCTGGATGACGCGCACCTGATCCGACAGTCGTTGGCTTGAAACGTTGATGGTTGGCTCAAGCTCCCGAAATAGAGACAGCAATAATAATAATAATATAATAATAATTATATTATTATTATGTCTTGTAATAGACCGCATTCATACAACTAAATTATATTTTCGTACTATCCAAAGAGTCGTTGTGGAAAAACCTTTAACAATAAAGAGACTGTAATTTCTAAGATCAAGAAGTCTCTAAAAACTACTGAGCTATTTTCAGTTTGTAAGTTATCGTCGGACATTATCGCCCTTACAAAGCTGCGCATTACAATTCAGCGCTTGCAGCGACCATCCGCTATAATACGAGGAACATTTTTGCATGATCTAATCTCAACGCGGTGCAGCGCTGAAGCGCTATCGAATGCTGCAGCCGTCTCGCAAGACAAACGGTCGGAGGGCGCGGCTTGAATTATTCATACAAATCTGATCTCGTGGTGGGTACGCTAATATTTGTAGGAGCGCCCTCTCAGCTACCTGCTGCAATGCTGGGGCAACTGCAGGTGTGGGACTTTTTTGGCACACTGGTAATATTTGACGAATTGTGGTCCCGGCTTTCATTTGTACAGTCTGACATGACAACCAGCTTTATGAAGGGGTTTTATGAAAATGTGGGTGTGGATACAGAAATGTATACTTATGCCTAAAACTTATTTC
Organism: Diarsia brunnea; assembly: GCA_949774965.1. Classification (NCBI taxonomy): domain Eukaryota; kingdom Metazoa; phylum Arthropoda; class Insecta; order Lepidoptera; family Noctuidae; genus Diarsia; species Diarsia brunnea. The sequence goes on along the minus strand of OX459016.1, from coordinate 275,047 downwards.
TCTGAAGAATGTATTAAGGAAAAGCTTAGAAAAGGCATCGTTTACAAGTGAACGATGTAAAGCCCTTTCATTCGATAAATAAATCTTAATTATATCTTGGCTGTCTCTGTATACATTGAAAGAGCTGAGGTAATTGGATGCGAGGCAGGGTCCACCTGAGCGTTACATAATACAGCGGTCACCGATCCACCTCCAAGCAATTAGGATTACGTCATAACTCTCCCGAGATTCGATGGCGGCCATGACAGCTCATGTTTATTAATAGAGGTTTTATTTTTAAAATAAACCATTAACCGATTCTAAGTATCGAATTTCCCAGTAGCAGCCATGGAGTCTGAATTTGTGCCCGGTTATTATAGCCCCTCCTGCTCTTGGGCAGAGCAAAAGGGAGTGTCAGACTTCTACTGACTAAAAACCACCCATGTTTCTTCTTAGCCCTTTATGTCGAGGCCGCAGTATCTCTTGCGAACATCCCACAGCCCCCTACCATGTTGCTGACATCTCTTTGAGGCGCGCGTGGAACACGAACCCGCCGTCGACACGGCCTGTCTTCGTCATAAGACGGACGGACGGCGAGCTAGCACCTCTGCTAACCCTTTGGGGGTTACAGGCGTGATGTATGTGTGTTATGCAGTAACTGATTCCTATAATCTACATTGCAACTCACAGTCTGCAGATAATCCTTACATATGAATGTTGTGAAACATTTGCTAACATAACAGCGCTCTCGACGTGTGCAGGTGACGTCAAATGATTTATATTTTAATTTATGAAACGCACAACTGTTATTATACTATTTTAATCGTGTTTTGCATTGTTTGAAACGGTGTTATCTCAATTTTAACGGATGTTAGCTTTGCGATTGTTATATTTTTAGTGGAAAGGCTCGACTGTTCTTTTTATGTAACGGGAAATAAAACAGTAGGAAAACTTTTTTGAATAATCGTAAACTGAATAACTAATAAATTGGGCACATTGATGGACAGTTAGGTTTCCTATAAAACAATGTGTGAAGTCTAATTATGGGGTGAATACTAGCTGCTTTCAGGAGTTAAAATAATAAATACATAGGTGCACTAAGCAGGTCAATGCGACTAATATGAACCACGATACGGTACACAAACAATATTGTCGATACGTTGCAAGTACTCGCAGCGATATGCGTGCGTTGCTGATGCAGTCCGTAATTGGATTAGTGGAACACTACACACCGTCGTGTAACGCAACAGACATACATATCTTATTAAAAGTGAACACTGTTGATTCAATGAAAGGAACATAAACCTTTCAAAAGCTCAACATACAGGTGCAGAATCACGAGCACTAAAAACCTAGATAACTTGCACCTTGTTTTAAAATCATCACAGCGTAATCAGTCTATACCTAATGTTCCCACTGCTGGTACTCAAGCCTCCTCCCTATGAGATGGAATGTGCTATAGTCCACCACACGAGCCCAGTGCGGGTTAGTAAATGTCACATGTCTTCAAATTTTTGGTACTAGAACATGCTGGTCTCCTCACGATGTTTTTCTTCATTGTTTTGGGAGCAGTGGCGATGTAATAAATTACACAAAGTTATGCGCCTGCCTGTATTCGAACCCACGATTTACTGATCGTAAGTTGGGGCCATCACCACTGGGCCACCGCTGCACAACTTATCATGACGATTGACATGATGATTTCTGATTGATTCTGATTACGTCATAAGTTCATGACGAAAGATTATGTCATTACACGTGTGGTCTACGTTTTATGTCGGTGTGAGCGACGTCTGGTGAGCGCGTGGAGTATCAGATATCTGCGCCCATGGTCAGCGCTCGGCGGTCGTGCGGTGATTAACAGTCGCGTGTGTTAATGAGCGCTGCGGGCGACCACGGCGCAGCCCATGTTATTGCATTATATTGTTATTTTGGTGTAGGTACTTTTTTTTCAATGCTCACCTAAAATGTGACAAGACAGGACATGCCTGCCGGATATCGGAGAAACTGTGGGTTAAAATGGCGTAAAACTTGAAACTAAACTGAGATAGTGAAGAGGGGTCGTGGCAGGCCACGAAGGAGATGGTGGGATGAAGTTGATAATGTCCGTCATAACTGAAAGGAGGTTGCGCGGGTTCGTAGGAAGTAGAAAAGTGCAGGGAGGCCTTCTCCCAGACGTAAGATGGTTTGGAAAAAAAGGTCGAAAAACCTCTGTAATTAAAATGGTCCTTAAAAAGTACGATCAATTTGTGGAAGCGGCTCCAGATGCGGTCATAGGAAGATAAGTGCCACTTCTAGAGCCGACAAAACTGAGACAAATTTTAACACACTTACCAGATTTCCACCACAGCACCTGTTGTCTGGCATAAAACTACTAAACTAAGAAACATGTGCACCTAAATCATTTGGTTTTTTCTCCATTGTAGTAATTCAGGTGAAAGTGCAAAAGTTCCAACAACGGTCATAAACTTACAATTTGGGCACTTACATGTAGAGACGTGTTGCCTTCAACATTAGTATTCACTCCACTCACGACAAATAACCTAACCTAACATAAACATCTACTTGCGGCATCTCGCTACTCACAGTGAAGCAGAGATTCGCTCTGTCACGCGTAGCACGTCGTAGCCGCGTAGCCACGTAGCACTGCTACGCCGTAGCACGGAGCGATTGACAAATTGATTTCAGTTACGTTTTGTAAGGAAATTGTCCCATTTGAAGTGTTCGCATTACAACTATTTGAATAAAATAAATCAATAAAATTGTGCATTTAAGTAATTTATGATCTTTTTATTTTGAAGTTTTCATTCGCCTTCATTCTCTTCTATTATTCAATTTTTGGTCGTATTATGGTACTAAGTCTACAGTTAAGTTAGTAAGCTTACACTAGCGATCAATTAGTTCGATCTAGATCGGCCATGTTACCTGCGTCGGTATTATAGTATTATAAGATCTGATCTCGCCGACGTCGTCTGTAAACAGGGGCAGCTGATAAATCAACGAACAGTGTTATTAGCAGATTGTCTGTAGGTACATCTGAAGGGATTTTATTAAATTATGTTATCCCTGAGAATCGTTCAAAGCTGGAAGAATAAGGGTAGATTAAAATCTGTAATCTCTATACCAAATTTTTGTTCAGTACATGTGGATGAAACACCATAAAACATTGTTGACAATCTTAATTTTCGAAAATGAGAACATTATGGCGATTCTCCAATGTATTACAAGCCTTTAATGTAATTGTGTTAAAAACTATGCCAAGAATGCTGGATGAGTACCACTAGTAACTGGACTCTAGGTATTTTTATTGTGTTGTACCACATGACAAGAATTACTAAACCAAAGACAATTCAATATTAACAGCATTAGACAAGATAAGATGAAGAGAATTGTAACCCAATACTTGTTATAACTTAGTAACAAGTCGGTCTGTCTGGTGTCATACGCCTGTTTGGCAGGAAGCATTCGTGTGTCAAAATCGAAAATGTTCGGGATCCAAATTGTATGGCAAATCCAAAGTTCACTCAATAAATCCCTTTGAACTAAAGCCAATCCATATTTTCCACGTTACACTTTCAATAAAACAAAACACTACGTGTTCAAAACAAGTCCATTTGAAACTTTTTCAATAACCAGTGGATGATAAATCTGGGCAGATTGAGTTTATCCGTTTGACCCGCACCTCTTCTCGGGTAAGCCGCGTAATCCTCGCGGAGAAGAACGGAGAACTCTTAGGCTCTTCATTCAGGGCGATGATGTAGCGCTTGCAACGTATTCTACGACGCCATAGTGTTTTCTACTGTAGCGTACACAAACAGATAGATGGATGGATCAAAACTCTTTATTATATTATCAAAATTACAATATGAAACTTATAAATAGAATGACACAATGGGCTGTCGACATTTCTATATCGATGCTAAAGAGCTGTTGCATCGCTACCAAAGCATGACACCAACGCAAGAATAGTGGGTGTTTTTAAAGGACCACAGAATGCAGCAGAATGAATGAAAATAATGCGGCATTTGCTGCAAACTATGAGGAGCCAGTTAACGCATCGCGACTGTATCGCAGGCGTTTTGCGTTTGCATCGCTGCAAAACGTGTTGATGGGCGAGGGTCCTTAATAAACGAGTGCTCGAGGGCAGAGCGGTAGGTTTAGCCGTGACTTATCTTGTTTCGTTAAGTGTGTACTTAACGTGGAGACTTTTCTGTCAAAGAATGCTGGATTTCTGAATAATGTGGTTTCCTTATGTGGATCGTCAGGAGTGCTATATAGCTTCTTCACGTAATGTTCAGACGGATTGATCCCTCGACTTCTCATCAGATGTCTGAATTATTATCAAAATGGAATTAGCACTTGTGAACGTCAATATTACGACTGGCAGTCCCAACTTCAGTACTGCCTAGTGTTTTAGGTGAGGGGCAGAAGTGGCTCAATAAACTCCCCAATCAGTTTTTATTCAACCCTGACCGAAATAGTCTAGTATTTCTAGCTTACTCACCGGTAGAACAGACTAGTTCATCCTTGGGTCCTGTGCGTTACCGTGCGTTCATGTACTTCAAATAATGGATAATTCAGCGAATAATTCAATTTCTTCTTTAGTGCGAATAAAGACACGGACAATTCACAAGGCAACACAATAACTAAATGCACGAGTTCCTGCAGCTTTCTAAATAAACACTTGTAAAAACGTGACACCGAAATAGCTCCGCATTCAGTTTTCCTCAAATATTTAGGATAAAAAGATTTTTATCTTTTATTTAGACGACGTCTTTTCCTCATTGTGTGTTTTTAAAAGATCGCATCACTTGCTGTTGCCGCGGATTTTGTTTATAATTGGAATGTTTCGCTTTTCCGCGTATTTTTGGAGAAGAACTCAACAAGCTGGCAAGTAATGCGATGAAAAGTACTTGTAAACCTCTACAGGACAAAGATAATAATATCACATTTTATTTTGTATAATTTCAAGTGACATTTAAAAAGGGAAGGAGGAAAAATATTATACTTTTTTATTAAAGTAATTTCAAATCATGGACAAACATTGACCCTGATATTTCCTGTTACGAGATTTTTGGAAAATTCCATTAAGGGAATATGGAGCTCAAAGTAAAATGAATGGAATGGAGAGCGTAAACAAAGGATCATTCTGTAGGGCACGCCACGATAGTGGCGATGAGTCCGTTTCTCGTCCCAGCCACCGCGAGAGACGCTCCGGGGTCGGGGGCCACGTGATGGCTTCCGGCCACGTAAGGCGCGGGCCTGTGGACGGTGAGTAATGGGCTAGCTCACCGTCTGTCCGTCTTATGACGACAACAGGCCGTGTCGACGGCGCTTTCGTGTGCCACACGCACCTCAAAGAGATGTCAGCAACATTGAAGGGGCCGCAAGGGCTGATGCCCGTCGGGGTCTCGACACAAATGGCTAAAATGAAACATGGGTGATTTTTAGTTAGTAGAAGTCTGACACTCCCTACCGCTCTGCAGAGTGGGAGGAGTCATTACATGATATCCCAGCCTCCAAAAAACAAAAAAAAGGGATAATTCTTTCATCAGTCAGTGTATCATCAGTAACGATACTGGAAATGTCAAAAATCTGTGAGATTGACATAAGCTACCGAAACTTTATGTCAATCTTGTTGATAGTGATAGTAGAAATAAGAATAGACACTTGTTAAAACCTTCTTGTGTAGCGCCAGAACGTTTACGTAATCGCAATTATCAAGCATATCCTATCAAAGTGTAATGGACTAGCTACGATGTAGAATAGTTTCCCTGGCATCACCCGGGAGCTCGCCGAGTGTTCTGAATTCCATCGCTAATAGAATGGCATTACTCGCGTCGATACAGAAGGCACGACGCTGTGATTATAATAAACACAAATAGCTGTAAAATAGCACAGAGGGAATGCCACTGCATAATATTAAGACTGCATTTATATGGGTACGGCAGAGGAATTGCACGAAGTAGATGACATAATTACTGCGATGTTGGTCTTGTTAGGTGCCGCATTACCACCATCATCAAATACAATAATTTTTTAAAATGTGAAAGTATTTTTGCTGGTTTTTTTGTTGCCTTATTTATGCTTATATAACTGAATTTGATACAAGAGTTACCATAATCTGGTATAGTGTAGGACATAATTATGATACTTTGTATAATGGAATAATTTAAAGATCTTTAGATGTGTTCACATAGTCGTACCCTGTAATATACTGGTATTGAACTGCATCAAATTAGACTGGAAGCCAAACCAAAGCTGAGAAAAGGCTACTCAGATGATGTTGGAATGTGTCGGTCGAGTACCAAGCAGTAGAGCTATTAACTAGTTGCATGATGCTGTCATAATAAATTACCAAACCTTCATTTTCGGTCGGGGTACGAATATAATAATGATTTGAGTGCATGGTAGCCAACATTCAGTGAACATCATCATCATTATCAGCCTATATTGTTCCCTTTGCAGGGACTCAGGCCTCCTCTGTAGGCGAGGGATGGGTTTTAATCCACCACGCGGGTCCAGTGCGGGTTGGTAGATGTCACATGTCTTCGATTTTTTTCAAGACATGCCAGTTTTCTTCACCGTTTTGAGAGCAGTGGTAATGAAATAAATTTACACAAAGTAATGTGGCTGCCTGGATTCGAACCCACGACTTACTGTTCCTAAGTCGGGCCAGTGAAAATTATGGGATCCTATTCTCTAACACTCGTAATAAGTAATGTTCGGAATGCAGGAATGTTGGGTCTGGTGCTTCTAATGTGTTGATGAATAACAGACAGATAGTGTTCAGGTTTAGATATGTAAGATATGTGTCTTCAACGTTAGATAAATGGGAATTTGCATCCGAAACTGCATCCAAAGAGCGGTTCATTTCTTCATCCTTATCGAATAAGATAATCTGGTAGATGATCGAGGGGACGAAAGGCAATGTTATCTAATGAAGTCCATTTAAGAAGATGAAATGTATCGACGACGAATACAAAAACTATAGTTATAGAGTTGTAACTCAGCAGCAGCCACCCACTCGTCTCGGATTTGTAGACGGCTGAGACCTAAACATTCACCAAAAAAATCTAATTAGTCCGTCAGATTACAATGGTCTAAACCATTGAAAAATATTGGATTCGTTTTTTTGTTTTATCAAATTGATAAAAATTACGAAAATACGCGTCAAATATCAAATCTTTGACGCGTTTTATTTTCGTAGTAGGGGGTTGTGACGTCACTCACCTCTACATAGAGTTGTAATATAACTAGAATTGATTTAACAAGTAGCGATATCGAAAACGGTCAATGTATTTCTTTTTTTTTTTGGCGGGTGGAAAATCATCAAATAATCCCCGTTCTTGGACAGAGCGAAAGGAAGTGTCAGACTTCTACTGACTAAAAACCACCCATGTTCCTTCTTAGCCCTTTATGCCGAGGCCGCGGTATCTCTTGCGAACAACCCGCAGCCCCGACGGGAACGGTCAATGTCTCACAACCAATGAAGCATGTTCACTATGAAAGCAACACAAATATTATTACTTTAAGTTATTTCCGTGTCAGTGGCTCGTTTCCCAACAATACAGGCTTTGTTTGAAGTCGGTATTGATTTCATTAATTCACTGAAAGGTAATATAATATCGCGAGGAATAATTATGTCATATTCAATGAGCTGTTCACTTTGTTTACGTGATCACATTAGTTGATCACGTCATAGTATAGCTCGTTATTTAGTTAGTGAGTAACTAATGTTTGTTAGCATTTACTTTCCGTAAAGCAACAGTCACACGACACGATGTGTCTCGCTTGACTGTCGAACGGCAATAATGGCCGCGGAGGTAAAATTACAAACTACTTCATATACACGCGATTTTTACCTTTAGTAACAACTTCCATTGTTCAATTTTGTTGTCACAGCTGGGAAACAGGCATATTCGCTGTGAGTAGGAATAGACCGTATTCCATCACGAGGGCTCTAACTCACAGGATTGTCTGTTTGGTTCTCTCACGGTGTTTTCCAATCAAGTGATGGAGTTGGAGCATAATTCTTTAGTAAAATATTATGGGGACGTATTCTTTCAGGTTATTTTGGTGAGCTGATTATGGAAGGTACTACTCCTAAACCGTTAGGAGTTGAAAGCAATAATAAGGGAATTTTGAAGATTAAGGGTTAGGGTTCTTGGTTGAATGTTACATGTATAGTAAATATGTGTATAGGATATTAAAACTAAAAATTGTAAAATAAAAAAAATAATTTGCAAAAAAAACCGACTATAAAAACACAAAAAAGTGAAAAATAAACCACACAAATTGGCAAAAAAACGAAATCAAACAAACAAGAAAATAAATATTATTATGTAATAATATTCTATGTAATATGTATAAAAATCAACCATAAGAATTTAAGTAAAGTTAACCCAATTTTTGGTAACCTTTTTCACCTGGTATCTGTGAATTGGCCGTCTTACCAACTTAGCAGGCATGCTGGCATTCAATACACGTATAAACACTTCTCGAAGCCCCACATTTTGTCTCTTAGAAAATAAGTAATGTCTGGCGGCTCTGGGCTGTTGACATACTCGTACCACATGCCTGCAAAACATAGAGGTTCATGGGTTAGTAGTCACAACACTAGGCTATCACAGCTGGTATTATTTCGTTAATTGACATTGTCTGTCTCTTCTCGGGTTCGAAGTTATGACCTACAACTCGAAGTCAGACATTATTGTTTTTATTCTTTTTTATTTTTGTTTTTTCCGTGACCGTGGCGTCACCTTGTGGGCCCTATCAGAATACCAGCGCTGTGACATTTGTCATAAATGTTACAGCACTATGCTGAAATAGTGGGCTTTTGGTTTCGTACGGGACTAATTTTAAAACTAATTTAAGTATGTCCTAATTTTAAGTGTTTCTCTTATGATTATTTTTTACCCGACTGCAAGGGAAGGGTAATGTTTTTCGCGACTATCTTTGTTTGTAATATTCTTTATTTCAGCATATCTTCCAAACCACTTGATGGATTTCTTTATTTTTTAATTTTTTGTCAATTTGCTTTGTCCTGTGTGAAACCAATAAATACTTTTTCTTGCTTCTTTCTTTTACAATACCACCATTATCTCTGCTAGCACTACATGCCACGCTAATTCCAGTTCACCTCATACGCGGCAGGCGCATGCTAATCCACCCCTAATGGAAGGCATACAACGCAGGGTGTTGGCGGGCACCTCAACAAATCGCTAACGTCGGAGATTGATCGCCGCCACCTCGCTGGGACTACATTGTAATGAAGGATAGGGCTGCACTATGGAGTAGGAATTAGACTAGCTGTAGCGTTAACACAGGCGTAAAAATTAGTATTTGCGGTCGTTGGGTAATGGAACGAGTGCAAAATTTAGTACATCGGTGTTATAAAAGTCTGTGTTTTGCAAAATAACAATTAATAATGCCTTGTACATCTAGTGGTACCATGTGATCTTGGATTCGTTTCTCAGATAGGGCAAAGATAATAACCTTATTAATTTATTAAATTCAGATTACTGTGATCCATATTTTTTTTAGTAGGTATATTTAAAGAATAATGTTATTAATAAAAAATAAAAAATCGAAGGCCAATACACAACACATACTAAAAAAGATGCACAAACAAAAAATAAATTATTCATAATGATGTTTGTACGCATTCCAGTTATTTTGTCCATAGTGGCACGGACATAAAACAAGTTCCAGATTGATGACAAAAGGTCGCATGGAACAGAAGGCCCTATTACTTGTGACCTATATATGACTGGCGAAATACCCCTCTCCTGCTTTCCAGAGATTACAGGATCAATTTATGTACAATTTATATATCATAAAACAGTTCTTAAAAGAAAGTTTACTTTCAGTATAAAGATAGGACATTTCGTGGTCGTACTAAAGACAGAACTAGAAGTGATTCGTTTTTACTGCCGCCGCAAGACGTTGTTGTTCACTACCAAGTTTGTTTATAACGAGTTCATTCCCTTGTTTGTTTGTTCTCTATAGCTTATTACTACGGCTTGGTTATAACTGATAGCATGACGTCATTATCTACTTAGAGTTGGTGAAAGTGACGAGGGATGACTTGATGATGTGTAACTATCAAATTATGTGAGTTTCCTCGCAGTAACTACTTCGCGCGGGTTATATATAGCTTGTTATGTTTTACTATGGCGGTATCAGTTTATCTTGCTACGTGTGTAGTATCATCATCATCTTTCACTCTTTGTCTCTTTGTATATTAATCTATACAGAGTGTAAATTAACTCTTCACACAGACGTCAACCAAGCATTATGTACATCAAACTAATTACCCCTACACAAAAATGTTTCCTGAGAAACAACTTTTTTTTTGGGGTCAAAAATCACATTTTATGGTAAAACTCAGTGTAGCACTCTTAAAACATTGAGCTATTGGATGCTTTGAATAGTGAACGGGTCATGGAGGTAATTTAAGTAAAGTTATAAGCTGAAAAACTAGTATTTACAAAAACAGCTGTGAAAAATTTGGAACTTTGACCCCCCTAGTTATTATAGTGCAAGTCGTGGTTCGGGTTTGTTACTATGTTATTTTTTAAACTATGAAATGGATTTCAAACTAAATAAAAAAATAATATTAAACAAATAAATTCGCCCGTTAGGCAGCTGGATCAAGGGCTTGATACAGAAAGCGGTTTCCTGGACTCGCCTCGTATTGTTAGGAGGTTCCTTTTTCTGGAGCCCTGACCGCCGGTAGCTAGGACCCTGTTCCCGATGTCGGTGGGTTAATTTTTTTTTATATATTATAACGTTCGGTGTCGGAAGAAAACACTGTTGCACCTTTAACACTTTATTATATAAGTAGGTAATGTACAATGTTAGGCAATTATTATAACCATAAAACAACGCGCGGCACACTAATGCACATTGCACATGCGGAAGTCGAGCCCTTCCGACAGACGACTGGCGCGAACGCATCACGCCACCGCGCTCGGGGTGTTTTGGTTCCCGCCCCTCCCGCGCGGGCCCTACGCTCTATTAGAGCAGGGATGAGCGTGTTACACACTCCCCCTTTTGATCAGGCGAGGGTCTCCCACCTGGTCAAACAACCACGAATAACGAGATCTAACACTTAGACAATGGCCTTACGCGGACGACCTCTGCCACGCTTCGGAACGACCGGCTCAGGACATTCACCCTCTCTGGTGATGATAGCGCCTTAAGTCCGAGACGTGGTACTTACCAAAAACTTCGCCAGATTGATGGGCTAATAGGTACGTAGTTGGACTCACCTTTTTAGAGATGACGTACGGTCCATCACGTTTCGGATTGAACTTAGCAGTGACACCCTTTGCGGCGTTACTGAGCACATGGGTCTTCATTAACACCAAGTCACCTTCAATATACTCCTCAGGAGTCGACCGACTCTGATCAGCGTAAACCTTGCGAGCATCTTGATGACGCTCCAGGTTCTCCTTGGCTGTCGAGATCGTATGAGCGAGCTTGAGCAAGTAAGGTGTAATCTGAGGTACGAAATTTTCCGACTCTACAACCGCTCTGAGATCCGCCTGGACAGTCAAAGGAGACCGCAGCTCACGACCGAAAGTCAGGTAAGCAGGCGTGTGCTCTGTAGACCTAGTGAGAGAACTATTAAAAGCAAACCGCACAAATGGTAATACCTCTGGCCAGTTTTGGTGACGACCTTCGACCAAGATGGCTAGCTGAGCTTTGAGGTCCCGATTCTTTCGCTCAACCGGGTTTGACTCCGGGTGATATAAAGGTACCAGGCTCTGCTTTATACCTAAAACAAACATGGCCTTCTGCATGACATCTGCTACAAATTGCACCCCGTTATCAGAGATCAAGCGCCGAGGGAGACCAAATCTCATAAATACCTCATTGACCAGAGTCTTAGCACATGTCTCTGCCGTAGCTTCCGTGAGAGCGAAGACTTCTACCCACTTACTGGCAGTGTCCTCCACAATGAGGATCCATCTCTCACCTTGCGGTCCTCTAGGCAACGGACCAAAGAGGTCAGTTGCGATGGTTTCGAATCTCTGAGCTGGGACTGGAGTCTGCAGCAGTCCAGCTGGCTTAATGTTGGACGGCTTGTACCGCTGACACTCTACACAGGTTTTAAGATATTGAGTTACAAACCGTCTCATACCAGGGAAGTAGAACCGTTGCGCGATACGATGCAATGTTCTATCGATACCACCATGAGCGGCCGTGGGCGAGTCATATGGCACTCTAGCATGACTTTACTTCGCAGGCTTTCTGGTATGACGAGTTGAGGCTCCTCGGAATCAGTATCGGGCACATACCTATACAGAACAGCTTGATTCAAGAGATAACCTCTCTCAGTCCAGCGTGTTACAGCAAGTTCATCCTTACCTTCTAAGTCCTGGATAATCTTGGCCACTTCCGGATCAGCCAACTGAGCTTCCCGGGTCGAAGTTGCATCCCAGTGTGGTACGTCCACGACAACCGGACAGATATCACATCCCGGTGGCACACCATCCTCAGTCACGGGTCGACTAAGAGTATCGGCTAGTACATTGGCCTTACCTGGTGTATAGTCGATGCGTAAGTCAAAAGCTTGCAGCTTCATTGCCCAGCGAACCAACCTGCCGCTTGGTGACTTGAGAGAAAACAACCACTTTAAGGGTTGGTGGTCAGTCATCACCTGGACTTGATGACCATCAATATAGCCGCGGAACCGCTCGACAGCCCAGACTACCGCGAGAGCCTCTCTCTCCGTAGTTGAGTAGTTTTGCTCGGCTTGAGTGAGCAGACGGCTAGCGTATTCTATTGGATGTTCGTCATGGGGTGACTCCCCCTGGAGTAAAGCTGCACCCAAAGCATAATTACTTGAGTCAGTCCTCAATAGAAATGGTTTCGTGTAATCCGCTTGAACCAGAATAGGAGACGTGGTCAGCAGCTTCTTAAGAGCTTCAAAAGCCTTACCTTGCTCCAAACTCCATTCCCACACGTGCGATTTCCTGGTTAAGCGCGTGAGTGGTTCAGCTACTTTCGCAAAGTCTGGTATAAATTTGCGGAACCAAGAGCATGTTTGAAGAAAAGTACGCAACTGCTGAAGACACGTAGGCTCCTTCATATTCAGAACCGCACGTACCTTGTCCTCATCCGGTGATATACCTTCCTGAGAGATCACGTGACCCAAGTACTTAACCTTGTCTCTGGCGAAAACGCACTTCTCTCGATTCGCACGGAGCTTAAACAAGCGGAGACGGTCGAATACCGCACGGAGATCGGAAAGGTGACGGGGGTACGACTCCGATATCACTAGTATATCATCAAGGTACGTCAACACGGTAACATCCTTAAGTGAGGATCCCGAACGAAACCTGTCAATAAGCCTCTGGAACGTAGCCGGCGCATTTTTAAGGCCAAACGGCATACGTTTAAAGCGATACGTACCGAACGGTGTGACAAACGCTGTTTTATCTTGATCCTTGATGCTGCACTGCCAGTAACCACTTCGAAGGTCGCAGGAGCTCATCACGCAACCCTTCTTCGTTGACTGCAGCAACTCGTCAATGCGTGGCATAGGATACGCATCACTTCTTGTCACAGCATTGAGCCTCCTGTAGTCCACACAAAACCTATACCCACCATTGGCCTTTGGTACCAGAACAGTTGGTGCAGACCAGGCAGACTCGCATTCCTCAATGATTCCCTCTTTTAACATCTGATCGAGTTCCGCACGAATAATTTCCTTCTTCGCTGGCGTGACTCGATATGGTGGAACAGCAATAGGAGGATGGTCACCCGTATCTATATGATGTTCGGCAAATGGCGTCGGATCCCCAACTAAGTCAAAAATATCACAATACTCACAGAGTAGATCTTCTAACCTGGAACGCTCCTCCTCAGTCAACAAAGTGCCCTCGTCTTCCCTCAATAGGTTGACAGAGGCGCACTCCACCACGTCGCGTGAACTCTCTGTTAGCAGGGGGTGAATGACCTGAGGCCGATCAGCTGTGAACCATGTCATAGACGAAAAATCCAAAACTAACTTAAATTTCGTTATGAAGTCTATTCCTAAAAGAGTCTCGTTATTTGAGGCGTCAGGGAACATAACAAATTCTATAGGTACACACATAGACATACAATTGACATTAACACATGCTAACAAAACATTATTAGTACGTATGCTACCATCAGCAAGCTTAACCGACATAATTTGCGAATTAAATTTAATACCTAAACGCAACAAAAGTGAGTACAGCGTTGAACCTGCGATACTGCGCCGGGCGGCGGTATCTATAAGCGCTGTACCATTGTAACCACAAATCTCAATATTTAAAATAGGTCGGCCTTGAGATACAATAATGTTGGTATCGTTACACTTAACATTACATAATATCGTATTAAGTGAGTAAAACACATTATTTTGTGATTGTGGCGTATTTAAATCTACAACATCGCAAGTCGAAATATTATTTTTACAAGTAGGACAATTAGCTCGAATATAACCCTTCTCGCCACAACCATAGCAATGCAAGTTAGACTTATTACTATTCACCGTGTCTTTAGAGTCTTTTTTCGGGCATGAATCCCGAGTATGACCGCGAGACTTACAATACACACAAAATTGCTTTTTATCACTTTTCACTTTACTCGTGCACTGACTTTTATCTGCACTGTTTGGAACCGAAGGCGACGACGAACGATGCGGAGACGGAACCTGCGACCGCTGAGCTACCGCGGTATTTCGCGGATGAGGCTCGCCGGACGTTGACCCAGCGTTTCCCGCCGAATTCGCGCTCTCCGATGCAACGCGCGAGCCGGGCGCGGGCGGCAACATAGGACGCGCCGATCGCGCATGCGCCGACTGCGTACTAGAATTTTCCATGAGCGATTCTTCTATTGATCGCGCTTTATCGATCAGGGATTCGATATTATCCACGGCATCCCGTGTTAGACGTTTGCGAATACGTTTATGTAATAAGCCGTATATCATGTCCAACTTCGCTTCTTCGGGCAACACATACGGTAATTTAGTTAACATACCACGTATTTTAACAATAAATGTATCAGCGAGCTCTGTGTTCTGCTCGTCAGCGAATATGTTACGGAAGATCTTGTATCCAGGACGTGGAACACCATACATACATCGTAGTCTTTTGACGGCTTCAGGCCACGAGGACACCTCGGTCCGGACCCCTCTCCACCATACTGCAGCCTCGCCGTGGAGCAGCATGGGTAGACCACGTAGTGCAAGGTCATCGCTGACCGACGAACACTCTTTAAATATCTCCACAGAGTCGATAAACGCCTCTACGACTTCAGGGTCTCGGCTCTGACCATCGAAGCGTGACGTACACTTAGACATGTTTCCAGACTTACTAATTGACAACGACGGTGTCGGTGAGGCTGACGCGATCGCAGCGCCGGAGCCTGCAAGGGGTGCTGATGGCTCACCTCTCGCGTACGATGCCATGAGGGATTGGACAAGCTGCCGATTCGCTTCCTCCTGAGTCTTTGCGAAGGCGGTAAGGAATGAAGTCAACTGGTCCCCAGACATGAGTACTGGTGAAGGTCTCGCGGCTTCATCTTCCGAGCTGGATTGTTGTGCCTCACTCACATTAGCGTCCGTAGCCGTACGTACTTTTCGTGGCGGCATCTTCTTCACCGTATTCTTCGGTACGTACGAAGCAGGATCACGAACACAACGGATTCAACGGTTGCGCGTCGGGCACAAACCGGTTTAGACTGGATTCGGGGCCACTAGTTGGAAGCGCCACTTATAACGTTCGGTGTCGGAAGAAAACACTGTTGCACCTTTAACACTTTATTATATAAGTAGGTAATGTACAATGTTAGGCAATTATTATAACCATAAAACAACGCGCGGCACACTAATGCACATTGCACATGCGGAAGTCGAGCCCTTCCGACAGACGACTGGCGCGAACGCATCACGCCACCGCGCTCGGGGTGTTTTGGTTCCCGCCCCTCCCGCGCGGGCCCTACGCTCTATTAGAGCAGGGATGAGCGTGTTACAATATTAAACGATTTTTTTTTAATTATTTTTGTAAAGCGTATTTTAAAATGTAATTAGATTGTAATTAAAGAAATACAGGTAATAATATTAAACTAACGTGACTATAAATAAATGTTTACACGGTACGTAGAAAACGCGGTAAGTATTGGTCGCCCATCCACAGACATACGTAGGTAAAACTTGAAGATTGCTCCGAATGGCTGTTATTATGTGGCCACGAGCTTCTCGTATTATTTACGTTCTACTGTTTAGATATTCGCTCTTTTGTGTCAGCCTGATTTCCAAAGACAACATTAAAAATGTTATCGAATAAAAATACACTAAGTACGTGCCTTCAATCTTCTTTCATCTTTAAAAAAAAAACAGGTAACAATTCACCGGTCCATGTTACCATACCCTTATTACATAATACCTTGTTTTTCTATCGTTAAACCGAATATACTGAAGATTTATACATTTAAGCCGATTGTTTTTACTACTAAACCTGTTATTTTTACCCTGCCGTTACCCTAATTTAAATATTGGAAACATCACCCGAACTTGTACCAGGTAATTGTAGAAAAAGTTACTTAAATACAATTTTGTGAATGCATTGCTTCTTATCTTGAGGATGTTGAAAACGTAGGAAAAAAAAATACACAATGGATGCTTAAAATTCTAAATTGTGTTGTAAGGTAAAGTTTGAGTAAATGTTTGGATTCGAACATCAAAGTACTTGAATATTGTTTCGATATTTTGTGTAAATGGGAAAGTTCGCACAAACAGGTCAGTTTTATTTCAACAAGTTCCAGCCAAAGGATGTTCAACCTTCGGATGGTTTTGATATAACTTGTAATTGACTAAAGGTATTCAAACGCTGATATTTTGATGGCAACCTGTCTGTTTCACAAACTTTGCTCTTTGTTTTACTTTTGTCTGTATTTCAGAGTGTAGAATCGGAAATGAAACAAAAAGCCGCTTTGCTGACGTGTAAGCCCGTATTTCACGTTCAACAGAAAGGTCGGATTTTATCTAGACTTCCAGTAAGTAGCTGCTGACCCGGTTACTACCTGGAGCAAACGTGTGACGCAAGCATTATCTTCACGGCGAGTATGTTAGAATAAGTGCCTATTGTTTGTAAACCGTGTTTTGTTTGTGTAAATCTGTTTGGCATTGTTTAAAGCTCGTTATTTATGAAGTAGTGTAAAATGATTTCGCACAAATCTTCCTAATCGAAATTCGTTCATGGTCTGTCTCTATCTTTTTATCTTTCTGTAGCTTACAGAAAGATAATTAATTATATTTTATAACACCCATACTTATGCCTGTGATAAAATTAATTAATTCACGAGGATTGTCTTAGTCTCCTTTAAAACACAAGAGTCGGTCCTTCAGAGATCTAGTTAAGGGAACGACGCAAGTCGTATATTGTTCAGTATGTTTCGTAGTTGAAGTTGAAATGAAAACAAGGTTGGAACTTTCAATTGAGATAGCTTCAATTTAAAGTTTCGACTTAACAGAGTTAAAATGAAGCGCATTGGCATCCTTAGTGAAACGAAATTTAGTTTACACTCAACAAACCTTGAATGAAACCTCATTTCTAGAGTTCCTTGAAACTTTAAAGCAAAGGTATTTCGTATAGTTGGGTCTAAGAATAAAGTGAACGTTGATCGCTTTAGCTTTTCTCTCAAGTAACCCTTCGCTACGACCTAAGTGAGATATCTTTACCGTTTATAGTCTTAAGCAAGCTCGCCGTAACCCGGTGCTGTTAATAGACAGGGCGGTACTATTTATAGCCTAGACTCTAGGCTAAGAGCGGTGTGATTAGGGACTATGAATAGGGCACCGCGTCCAGTCAATGTTGTTAAGATTAAGGTTTATAGTGTACAGTGAATGAGGTCGTGGCCGCGTGACGGAGCTTACTGCATTATGTTTAGTGATTAGATGGGTGATGATTAAATAGGTTATCAGAAAATAAAGTGTTGTGAAGAGAGAATTCATGCTTTGTCTCTAATCTAGCTAGCCTTTACCAATTGTGTATGATAGATTCGGATTCCAGTATATGCCTATTCGACTTCCAAAATCCATTTACTGGGTAATACGACACGCACACTTCTTGAAAATATTGGTTGCTACAAGTACGCTTACGCTTTCTTCGTCCATTCTCTCCTGTCAGACATCACCTTTACTGTAGTTTGACTCCCAGAATTAAACGTCCCGGCACACTACTATTTTTCCATTCCTCACACAAATAAGGACAAACAGTCCATAGGGCCCATAGAGTATTAAACCACTAGAGAGCGTGTAAGCCGATTTCTTCTAAGTACACAACTCACTACCGCGGGTCGGGGGATGAGGAAGAATACGCGGCTGCAATTGGTCAGTTCAAGGTCAAGTTGCGTAGGTATGCCTAAGTAAGGATTGCCTTACTTGATTATGGGAAAATAGTCGATATCGATAAAATGGATTTTAATATTATAAAAAATACTCAATAAAAATTACAAAATAATATTTAATTAAAATCAGTCAATTACAAAAAGAAAAACAAGTATCCTGTTATTATCTTTCAGGCTCGCATTTTTTTTAACCAATAACCTATTTTTTTTTTTGGGGTGTGGGAAATCATCAAATAACGCTCTGGGCAGAGCGAAAGGGAGTGTCAGACTTCTACTGACTAAAAACCACCCATGTTCCTTCTTGGCCCTTGCGCCGAGGCAGCGGCGAATCTTTCGAACAACCCGCAGCCCCGACGGGCGTCGGCCCTTGCGGGCCCCTTCCATGTTGCTGACATCTCTTTGAGGCGCGCGTGGAACACGAACGCGCCGTCGACACGGCTTGTCGTCGTCACAAGACGGACGGACGGCGAGCTAGCCCATCACTCACCGTCCACAGGCCCGCGTCTACGGTGGCCGGAAGCCATCACTTGGCCCCCTACACCCGGAGCGCCTCTCGCGGCGTCTGGGACTCGAGGTACTTTCCCTCTCACGTTCCGCCACCTCCTTCGCTAGCATCACTGCTTCGCAGAAGGAGGCGACGGCGTCCCATTCCTCCTCGCTCCGGACCATGGCTTGCACCAGGGCCGGACGCGAGAGGTTGCCGCCGCCGATCGCCGCTACGAGAACACGGCGGGGTTCCGCCCAAGCGGGGCAGACCTCCACGGTGTGCTCCACCGTGTCCTCCGGCCGATTTATTATACTTATTATTTATTTACGTGCTTGTCGAAGACTAAAATGCGTCGTTAGATAAAAGTACATTAAATCATTGCCCTGCATTAACTTACTGACGCTATAGAAAATAAGAAGAGTGTAATGCAAAGTACTGACTATCTGCGGTACTCAGAGATATTTAATGATTACTTAAGCCGTCACTTAGTAAAGGTTTCACATACTTTTGTATGAAAAAACTGTCAAAACCTTTACTAAGTGATGGCTTAATAAATACTAAATAAGAAAGACGTCAAGACGTCTTTCTTATTTTTACTAAGAGAATATAATTATTAGAAGATGATCTATGTGTCGTTTCATTTTGCGTTTACGTGGAGTTAGCTCTACAATTTCCGGGTCTACTACTTCTTTCTTCCTTATTGTTGAACTCGGAAAAATATAAGTATTTTAAGTATTATAAAGAAGAAGAAGAAAATAAAAATGATGCGAGGTTTTATGAAACATTAACATTTAATTTAACAGAAATATTTAGTTGAGAAGAATGTAAAAACTGAGAACTACCGCCATTTTTTAAAGTCGGTTAAAAGTAGATAATGACAGTATCTGAATTAAATTAAAATTATATTAAGTTTAATTTTATTTTTATCGTTATAGAATTCTGCCATAAAAGGTAACAGCACAGATTTTTACGATAAAAATACAAAGGGAAAGAAAGGGACAAACTTATTAGAATTGCCTAATAAAAGAAAGGGACTTTTCCAAAAGACATCAACGCGAGACTCATCTTTGTGCTCGTTCACCCAAACTACCATTTTAAATAGACCCCTGCGGTGGCTCATAATTTGATTAAAACAAAAATAATTTTCGTAATATTTACTTATTGATGAAAAGTTGTGCCATCCTTTTTGTAACTCGATGTCTTGGAACGTTTCCCACACCACTTAACCGCGCATGAAGGCATTTTTACACGTTATAAATAGCGTAAAAAATTATAACAATTGGTAATAAATTTGCGTGCACACAGGTCTAGCACTTGGTCACAACTAAAACGGTTACTCATACCGTAGCCTATGCATAGGCGACAAAATACTAATAGTTTTCGAGCATCGGGGCACTGTATGCGCAGTCAAGTGGCTATATAGTCTTTGATAGGGCCCAATCGATAAATAACAGTGTCTCGATATAAATCAACAAATTGTATCGGTAATTGCTGCATAGCTAGCTCGTCGGCTAAGACCGGTGTTAATTGCGCAGCCGACAGATGGCGTTGATTGACGAGGGTGCGGGGTCGCAAGGACCTCCGGGGGTCCCACGTAGTGGGGTCTTGGAGGTACCTACAGGATAGATTTGATGTGACTACAATTAGAGTCGTTGATGATTTGGTAATGATTTTAATGGGATTACGTTTCTGATCTGATAATGAGTACTACGCTTATTGTATATATTATACTTTTCCGTTGTTTGCAGCCAGTTATCAGACTTATTACTCGTATTATTGACTAAAGAAGTTTAGAGATACCTGCATGCGTGCTTGCCTTGTTTTCTGCGACGGTGCGACGGCACGGTTGGCGCAGTGGCTCAAGCAGTTGACTGCTGCGCTACGTGGCGCGTGTTCAAACCCCGCATGGACTTGTTTCGGGTCTGGGTATTTGTGTATGTGAGTTTAAATGTTTGTGAACGCATCCACAGATACAGGAGAAATTCACAGGGTGGGGCAAAGTTCTTAAAAAATAACTATTGTTGTTGAAGATAAAACAAGCTTACAAGAAGGAATAGATACTATCGGTTTTTGTAAGTAATTTGCCTTCACTTTTATAACAGATGGTATATTACAGTATTTTTCGCCATAAAACGTAAAAGTTTGGCAAGTTTAGCATTAAGTAACACCTCTGTACTAAAACTTCTTAAAATAAATGTTAAAAAAAACGTATAGTCATCATCCAAGAAAATCATCTTTCAGCTTATCACACCATAATACTGTAACGAATACTTTTAAAAATAACAAACAGGTATTGTACTCTTAAATGAAACTCCAACAAAACACTGATTTCGTTACACAAAGAAACATTAAAAATAACAATACCTATCCATCTTAAAACGTAGATTAAAATTAAGGTCAAACTTTATAACCCTATCTTTCTTAAAACAGTTTATAAATCGGTGTTAAAAGCTTTCGCTGGAGGTTATAAAATGTTCTGTTCATAAAATATTAACAGTTAGACCTTTTGTGTTCAAGACCTGAATGCTAATGTAGCCGCAATCCGATAATAACAGGGTGTTAACATCTACGTAATGAAAGCGCGATGAATAAATATGGAGTGCTTGGAGAATATTAATATTACCCTTAATTTTCCTGCTGTTAACTTATTTCTTGTGGTAATAATGAGGATTGATCCATCATCTTAAGTACACATAAGTTCACACTTGTTCTCATGGGTGTGGGCAGAAACAACAGAATGCCACGTGGCTACTACGGCCCTGACTTACTCCTTGCGCTTTGTCCACTTTCATACATCAAGTCGTACACGCACGCCGTATTCCACGTATTCCATTGACCATCTTCAGTTATTATATAACTTATTAAGAACATAACATCAACGAGCATTATTGTTACAAATAAATAAGTTTTCACGCCCACTGAACTTGGTGTATGAGAAGCGAGTTCGTAAACATTGTACCTGTTTACGAACTCGCAATAAGCAACGCAAAAGAACTTTAAGTAAAACTCGCGTCCCCACTGAACTACACTCCTGCAGTTTTGCCTCCCAGTAGCATACAGTTGGAAAAATACAAAGTTACACAAACGCGACAAGAAGGCAACTCAACTCGTACAGAATTCTGCGGCCGCTGGCTAAAGAATACGGAACTCGACGTCCCAAACTTGTCGGAATACTACCGATGTCAAACGGGGTGGCTCTGTAAAGGCTTTAACAGACATACTGCTGTTAGCATCGGCGATTTTACATCTTCGTTAATGCAGCATGGTGTTCTGGTGACTCGTTGTGTTTTGTTGTTCGATTGAAAGGTCACGCATTTCAGCGAAAGATTCGATGCCTAATCGTGTTCTAAATTACTATCTAAAGCTCTTGAGTTAGTTGTTTCATCAAGCAAAGCTCCAAAAAGTCGCTGACTACGCTCATACATATGCTTAAAATACGTGTGGTTTTAAGCTCCATCCATGGCTGCAACAAACTTTGTAAAAGCGACCAAACCACTAATCGCCGATGCTAAAAGTACCGCGTCTGCTAAGGACCTAAAAGTTTTGTTGTGTCGGCGCCGCATTATACAGCGGGGTGGACAGAGGCTCTAAATTAAATAAGTTCCTTCATAAATATTTATCAGAAGAGGACGCGTTTATGCAGAGGTGAGCAACTAATAAAATAGTTGTTGTCACCAGAGGCGGAGCGCGTAGGGACGCTTAGGTATCTGTAATTTGGTACAAAGAGGGAAGATAAACACAACAACAGTGCGGGTCGCTTAAATAAACTTACGGTGGGGGAAAAATACCGGGAACTACCCGCCGAGCGCCAACCGCGGAACTGATTAGACAGACATTACTTTAGTAGTTTGTTTGTTTTGTTTTAAAATTAAACGAAAGCTCCATTCCTCTTTCATAGTGCGTATTATGTTGTAACTCAGAATAAAGTATACTTATTTGTTAGTAGATAGGTCTCCGAATAATAATATATTAATATTATTAATACTGCAACCACAGTAGGAAGTTAAAACGGAGATGAATCTCCTTGACGAAATATATTGAATTTATTTGTACGATATTTGTGGGTAGGCAGCGAAGTGAAAGTTGGTAATCCCGAAACAATCTCATTGTAATATCCGGCCGCCGAGGAGTGGGGGGTGGGGGGGTTGTAATGCAATATAAACGCGGACTTATAAACATAAGATGTTATGGGAAACCGTAACGGTGAACTGAAATGTGGTTAAATAAGTACCACATGAAATCATAACATCGCGCTTGCTGGGCAGAGGTAAACACCTAATGCCAGTTATGTTTCAAGCCAGTAAACGGGAGCAAGCCTATTCCCATCAACTGGGCACAAATAAAGACTTCGTGGCTGCTACTGAGAATTTTCTGATAGATAAACCCAACTGGGCGATTGCACAGTTACCAGATGTAAAATACAGCTGCATCCGGTTAGACTAGAACTCGACTCCGACATATTTGGGATAAGGAAAGGCTGATTCATCACCTGCCTAGCCTTTTCCCAACTGTGTTGAGGTCTGCTTCCAGTCTAACCGGGTGCAGATGAGTACCTACCAGTATTTTACAAGGAGCGACTGTCTATCTGACCTCCACAACCCAGTTAATACTGGGTAATACGATACCCTTTGGTAAGACTAGTTGTCAAACTTTCAGGTCACTGACTACCTGTAACGACTGCCAAAGATTTATATATGGCAGCCGGGACTAATAGCTTAACGTGCTGTCCGAGGCTATTACTCGTAGGTTTTATTATGTTAAAATTTTTGCTTGTTTCAAATACTTTACTAAACTTGTTCTGTTTCCCATCAGGCATTTCTCAGTAGCAGCCACGGAGTGTAAATCTGTTCCCGGTTTATGCAATAGGCTCGCCCCCAATTACATGTGATTTCAACACGTCAAAATGTCGGTGCCTAACCCTCCGGGGATTACAGGTAAACACTCCAAAAACGCAGCAGTTGTAAAACTTAGATGGACTATTTTCACGTAATGCATTTCAGCACAAAAGGTGAAAAGCCCAGTCGGCAGTCGGCAGTCGTGACAGACGGACGAAGATCGCAGTTTATTGTTATTGGCTGACTGGACTCCCTTTACGACATCCAAGGGAAGGGGGAGCCCTTTTATAGCCGAGAAACACGGCCTTTTATTTTAACGTACGAAAGTATAGCCAATTGTGTGGAAATTGATTGGCTCAGCATTAATGTCCAAAGTCGCATTTTGTTGTTGATCTGGTTCTCGCCATCTCTATACATATAATAAAATCATAAAATTCCAAATCGATGTTCCAGGATAGCGCAAAAACTACTGCACAGATTCTGTTTAAACTTTTTACAAATATTCCTTAGAGGCTTCTTCAAACGTTAGGCATCGTCATCATCAGCCTATAATGTTCCCACTGCAGGGACTCAGGCCTCCTCTCTAGGAGAGGGATAGGCAATATAATCCCCCTCGCAGGCCCAGTGCGGGTTGGCAGATGTCACATGTCTTCAAATTGTTTTGGGTCTAAGACATGCCGTTTTCCTCACGATGTTTTCTTTCGCCGTTTTGAGAGCAATGGTGATGATATAAATTACACAAAGTAATGCGCCTGCCTGTGTTCGAACTCACGACTTACTGTGCGTAAGTCGGGGCTGCAACCACTGGGCCATCACTGCTAAAAATAGTGTAATAATTTAAATACAGAATATATGAATATACACATAATTAATTAACAAAGTAATCCAGGTGTTCACGTCATAAAATCATATTCAAACAAAAGCACTTGTATAAACCAGGAAACATCATTGTAAACAAACTGAATTATTCACAAATAAATATTTCAATTAACATCACTATGAACGAGGCTATTGAATAAAATATTTCCTGCAGTAAGTAGCAGCCAATCACAGCCTCACAGAGAAAGTTATTTATTGGTTTCAAATTACTTATCGAATCATAGCGACCTATCATTAATTTAACAACTGTATTCACTACCTATGTTACACAAATTAAATTGACTTTGACTTTGACATACTGCAGTATTTATTTACAATACTTCATTTTGTTTGTGCATAAAAATAGCAGCTAGTGAGGAAACAAACAGGACAAAATCGAGGGTAATTGATTTCGACCCCTCGACTACCTCTCACCCTTTTCGCGTCACGTTTTCTAGGCTTTCTTTTAAGACGTCATTATTTAGGTGAGTACCCGTGTCACTTGAACCTCTTTCCTCAGGTGCTGGAAATGTAAATATAAGTAAAACTAAGAACAAAACATAATTCCTAGAGTTAGTTGAAACGGCTACGTGACATTTAAACTTCTGGCTTTAATAATGCAAAAGCATGGAATTTCGTACAAATTCCTTTATGTACTTCTTACGCCACTGTGATTCAATATACAGAAACTGAAAAATAACAGTAAATTTTTGATTTGAAATATGGACATTTTCGTATGTATTATATGTTAAGTGGAGCTAGTTTATATTATTTATACCATACCTACTCTAAAAAGCTTATTTTATTCACGCAAAACAGTGAATAAAAAGGCCTTTTATTCACTGTTTTGTTTTTATTCACTATTTTGGTATTTGAATTTGGAACACAAAAATATATCCGGTCTCTATTTCAATGCTACACAAACTCCTTGCGCTAAGATTCGAAATTCAAAACTCTTTGGTGCAAATAAATTCTCGAGATTTGATTGGTCGATATTTGCGACAAGGAGTTTGGCATTAGATTAATAAATATTGTTTCACAAGTTGACCACCCTAATGATAATAATAAGAAAATTACGCTTAATTTTAGTCATTGCTCTAATTTTAATGTCCATTTCAATTAATGTAACAATTCTTATTTCTTGATTAAATTTCTATTTTCGCTTAAATTATGTCTTTTCTCGTAGTCATGATATAAAGTATAGTATGCAACTCCTGAATAAAGTACGAATTTATATCGAGGGCCATGAATCACTCGCGTCGTTCAGGATTCTAACAGTTGAATCACTCGCTGCGTTCGTGATTCAATCATTAGAATCCTTCACTTGCTCGTGACTCATCTATGGCCCTCGCTTTAAATCCGTCCTTTATTCACTAGTTGCATAATATACTATTATTATACCTTTTATCAATATTTACACGGATGATTTGATACCGATGAATCGTTCTAAGTTCCACTTAGAGGAATATAAGTCACAAGCTCACACGGCACACATGTGAACAACGAAGCACACACAGACACACATGTGAACAACGAAGCACACACAGACACACATACGACCGATTTCTCTCAAAGCAAAGAATGTTCGTGCGTGTCGGATTGTAACGTGAACGTCTTGCACGTAGCCGGAAGCCGGTCGGCGCCTGATTGTGCAGCGCCGGATGCGAACCGGAACGCACGTGACGGGAGAGAAGCGGCGTGGTAATGAGAGTGATTGGCCTCATCGATGATACGGTGTTGATCTTATCTCCTAGTCCTTTGTGATATTAAGTACATACAAAAAAAAAAATAACAATAAAACATGTTTCCGCGCAGGGTGAGGCATTCTACATAAATAGTATCTACATAAATATTTCACCACTTATTGTGTTTATTTAAGTCGGTGATAGTTACATACACACATAAACTCACGCCCTTTTCCCATGGGGGTAGGCAAAAACCACCTTTTTGCCTCATCCACATTCATACGTCTAGCCATACACGCACAAATAGATAATGACTATACAATTTTACTCTGGTCATGCTCACGCTCGGCTCACTTAGGATTATGACACTAACTTGTATCTTCAGCCAGAGGGTGTATGTAAAATATGTGTTTGTATGTAAAATGGCAGCCTACACAAATATGCTTTGCAGCAACGTATGCAATAGTTCTTACAGAATGTACCTGACCAACTAGCATCCGATCGGCCTATTAAACACGACTATATTAAGATACTGGTCCTTGGTATGACTTCAGAATGAACCCAAAACATTCTTAGAGTTTTCCTTACACAGACTTGAAAGAGTTTCAAATTGTGTTCAGTAGTAATACTGGGCCCCGAATCACAGAATTCTTCTTATTCCACAAAATACGTTCAGACTTCACCGTACCTTTAGTAATAACAAGCCAGCTAACAGAATTTCCCCACAAACTCCATCGCAAGCTGGAAATAAAACTTCTCCATTTTAAAACAAGAAAATCTCATTTTAATATCATTGAAAAGGAAACGGAGGTAAATAAGGTAAAGTTGAGACCGCAATATAAACATCAGCGGGAATCCGGACAAACTTTGCGGATTACCACGAAAATCCTTTTTGGAGAAGAATGGGAATAAAAATGTCTGATGCTTGTCATTCCGGAGACGTAAGTCAAGCGAGATGACGACCACGCGGTGGGGGACAAGGGGGGGGGGGGGGGGTGATAAGAATGGTGGCCTTGTAATCGGATTTCTTACTTAGGTTTAGCGTTATGGTGAGTTTTTGAGTGGCTCGTGGCGGAGAATTGCGGTCAGATGGTAGTGGCGTTAATGGCAATAAGGTAGTCTTACTGCTGCACTCAGAGAGCTTTAATGATTACTTAGGCCATATTAAGTAATCATTCAATATCTCTGAGTACCGCAGTTAGTCATTAAGAGTCGGCAATAGAAGTTCAGACTTTATCTCGAAGTATTTCATGTCACATTTTTGAAAGAGTGCTTGTAGTTATGATTTAGTACCAGCTACGAGTACCTACATAAATATCATCATAATCAGCCTTGACGTCCACTGCTGGACAAAGGCCTCCCCCATAGAACGTCATAAAGAACGGGAGCCTGCCGTTTGCATCCACCGGTTGCCCGCGACTCTCACGATGTCGTCGGTCCACCTGGGGGGAGGCCTACCAACGCTGCGTCTTACGGTTCGTGGACTCCACTCGAGAAACTTCTTCGAGCGATGTGACCTGCCCATTGCCACTTCAACTTCAACTGAGGGCTATGTCGGTTACTCTGGTTCTTCGGCGAATTTCTTCATTTCGGATCTTATCGCACAAAGAAACTCCGAGCACAGCACTCTCCGTGCCTCGTTGCGCGATTCTGAGCTTCTCTAAGAGGTCAGCAGTTAAGGACCATGTGTCTGTGAAATAAGTCATCACTGGCAACACACACTGGTTATAGACCCTCGTTTTAAGACACTGCAAAATTTTAGACGAAAAATGTCGCGTAGTTTCCCGAACGCTGCCCATCTGCATTAAACTTTACTTTAAAAGAAGTTGCAATTATACCATTAAATTTACGACCTGCCTGGGGTAGTTCAAAGCCAATTCTCCCCAAAATATTTGCAAACTTTTAGGACGACTTACATTTAATTCAAGACCAAGTAAAATTCTCTCTAATCACAACCCTCCATATAAGTTTTAAACACAAAACTCCCTCTATTATTTCGCCCCTCTGTAACCGTTTCGCTGACGCTGCCCGCGCGGCGCCCGCGTCACCGCGTCAAATGTATAAAGGCTACCACACACAGACTGACTTATTAATGGAAACTGATAAGACTAACGTAGACTAATACTTTAACGTGATTGTCGTAGCCTATCGTACCTGGGCCCAACTTATTTCATATAACATTATATTTACCATCTGGCTTAGACAAGATCAAGGTCAACATTATCTGGCGTTTATTTTCAAGTTTGCGAAATCTACGTATACGGTATGGGTTTCATTGAAACAACAGATTAAACTGAATATATTGACATTTGCGCACTGCACAACAAAAAACGTAGTAGCTTCTTGCGTAGCTCTAAGAGTCAGAAGTTGAAATGAAACTGCGAATATGTTGAGCTCAGCCAGAAGCCGAAGCAGTGGACTTAGGGAAATGACAGGGCAAGCAAAGATAAAACCAACGACCAGTGACTCACACAAACAGTAATGTGTACAGGTCCACGCCGAGTTCCCATGTTTCAGGTTACCACTTACAAATTACTTTCATTTTAATCAAATTAAAATTTCATCGCATCAGATTCATTGTCTGTGTGTGATAGCCTTAAGACGCTAGTACTAGGTAGCTATAAGAAGTAGAAGCTAAAACAAGTTTAGTGTACGTCGCCCTACATCGGCCACATCTAGCCTTTCCGCTTCGTCACACAGTTACGAGCGAACAGTTCACGATCTATGGACTCCTGGTACCTTACTCTGTGTACACCTAAGACGCCCGTATTTTTCGTGCGGTGATAATAATATATCCGACTAAAAGAAAATGTGTTTCCCCTTCCTGTTACTTTCAACCAATTCAGTGATACTTTAAAAGAGGCAGCACAAGCGACAATGTTTAATTATAAAACTAAGTACTATAGAGTCTATCCTACTGTAAACCGTGATTTGTCATTACAAAAAAAAGTAATTTGATATATAGAATGTTTGGGTGACGTCCTAAGCCACGTCTATGATTTTGAAAACCCAATTTTTTTTCAACTTTTTACGAGCCAAGCTTTACAAATGGAAATTAGACAGACAAAGCATCACTATCTACTCTCTTCCGTCTTTATACCAAGTAAGTTATGCAAGTCGCAAATGTGTCCATTCTCGAAGACATCGCGTTATATGGAGCGAGAGCGTTGGGAGCGGTGCGAGCAGTGAGAGCGATGAGAGCAGTGTTGTGTCGCTCTAAAAGCAAACGATAAGTACTTGCATCTCAGCCGGCATTTATTTTCACTGGACCGTAAACTGGCTACGGGGACATTTTCTTACATTATTTGACGTACACTTTATTTTTAAAATAAATCGTGTACAGTTTCTTGCTTATCCATCATCCATCCATCATCGTTGTTTCATAAACATTATGACATGTAATAAAGGTAACGGAACAAAATGAATGGACCAGAGTTAATACAAGTACCACACATACAGTACAGTAGGTGGACATGAACGAAATATCGATAGCTAAGTTGAACTTATGAGGAAAACCAAAAAACAATAAGGTAATTATAACTCCAAAGTAACAAAAGTATAACTCATAACACATTTCACATTACATCCGATAATTCATTCACATTCATTACATTCGATCGTACATTCATGCTTCAACGCTATCTTACTCCCACCCAGATTGGACCCTTAATCGATGTTATCTTCTATCCATCGCCGACTAATACACGTTTACACAAACTTGCTAATACATCGAAGATTAATCCAGCCTCACCTGGTTATAATATCAGCTAACACGTGCAACTAAGTTGTCAACTCCCGGAGAGGCGCCGCTCTAACGAGGTGGCGTGAACTTTGGATCCGCCATATTATAGTGTTACGGGCGGCCGCCTGGTGGCTAGTTCACTATAACTACGAGCTATCCGCGGGGAGGTATTATGTGAGAACTTTACTTTCAGGTGTTTCATTTTTTATACGGATTACTCTAACATACAGTCCTTAACTATATTACTCTCAGAGAAAAAATTAAGGAAATTAATGTAATGACTGTTCCTTCTCAGTATATTTATGAAAATCTTTTGTATGCTCACAAAAATATAAAGCTGTTTAAGAAATATAGTGATATTCATAATATAAATACAAGAAATAGACATAAATACATTGTACCCACAACAAGGCTCAAGAAAATAGGTGGATCATTTAGATGCCAATGTATTCGCTTTTATAATAAACTACCAAGCCACATTCAAAATTTAAGTCTTAATAAATTCAAGTCTTTTATAAAACGTAAACTTTGCCAGAAAGGATTTTATACTGTTAAAGATTATATAGAGGACAAAAATGCTTGGGATTGAACTGCTCCAATTCGAAATTGAATTGACTTTATACCTATTTTATTTTCCTTTTACAATTTGACATTTTATGAATTTTCTTTATACACAATGACATTATTTACTTTTTCAAGTATGATATTATTTTTATTTTTTTTTTTGTTTGATGAATATTTTTTTGTTTTTCATTTAGTTTTGTGTATTTTGACATTTAATAACTTGACATGAATATTTAATATGATAAATATTTTATTACTTTTATATTGTAAATGTGAGGACCATGTGGGTCTTTCTGTAGTTTTAACGTTTGTCTGGCAGTTTGAGTACTATAAGCGACCCACCCAAATGTCCTTTCTTTGGTATTGTTCGTCGTGACGTTGAGCTCCTTAAGTTACAAGTCGAGCTCCACGATAAATGACAAATGCTTGCACTGACTGGACGGGTCCACTCAAATCTGTGTGGTGCTTTCATCAAAAGACCATCTCGGACACCAATCTGCATAGTCTTCATGTCTGTATAACAAGTTTATGTCTGGACCTTAAAAGAGACTATGACCTCTGAGTTTGTTTCGGATGTTTCTTCTCGGAGTAGTCAGGTACGAAACACCGGCCCCATCTAGTTTATAAAAAGTGACTTGTAAAAGTGTTTGTTAAAACCTATTTGCAAAATAAACATCATTTATCATTTATCATTTATGGTTCAACTTTGATCATGTTCACGTATGTTCACGTTGCTATGGATACGTTTGATATCCACTAATCATATTCATTGGTGCACATAGCTTAGCACTGGTGGAATCGGATTCCTATTCTTATTTTTTATATGGACGGAATTGTACACCCGCCCCAGCCCCCCCCCCCCTCACTCGCGCGCCCGATAGTAGATGCAACTTCTGCATTTAGTTATTATGTTTTTATCTGTGGCCCGTTCTTGTCGTTCCTAATATTTTTACGGCTGCGATTCTTTATTTGACAGGTTGTATGGAAACATTGAATCATTGCTGTGTTTTTATTGTGAAATTATTATTGATTACTCACATAAAAATGTAACGAACGACGTTACAATGTGATTACTTTTAAATCTAAAATACATTTTATCATCTACTTCGGTGAGATAATTACACACACGTTTTAAAAGAACAGCTAAAAGTGCAAAACGTTTTTAATGCAGCGCTCAGTAAGCAGTTGCAATCCGAATTATATTTTAAATCCTAATATTTCGTAGATGAATCTGGCGCGAAATGGGAACAGAGCCAAATATTCGAGCCATTTGTAACACTGTGGGTTTGCACGGGACTAACCGACTAACACTTCTTTAACTATATTGAATAATTTATTGCCACAATCTCAGCAATGAATAGAAAACCACTTTCCTCGATTTGCTCGATTTCATCGATCGTGGCCTGTTCACTATTGATAGATATCAAGGATCAATAATTAAGCATCGCTTGTTGATAATTGTATCAAATGACAGTAACGATCTATAGCAATAATCGATAGAATACTAGAATCCGATCCCAACATAGTTGGGAAAAGGCTAGGCAGGTGATTAGTACAGTTACACCTTTCGTGTCTGACAAGCGTGATATTAACATGTATGTAATTATATACCCCGACCACCGCTGGTTTAGCTAGAACACTCCATAATTAAACTACTCTTTTATATACTCACTACGCTGAGCTCGCCGCTTTGTGTCTGCACTCCACTAAATATTACACCAGTGCATACATTGTAGCACTACATAAGTCAACACAGTAAATGGCTCGGGCACTGTAGTGTCCACCACGCAAACAGATGCAGAAGGTTCACACGAAAGGCTCTGGGCAGACAAAGTTGGCTACTTGCGCTGGGTAATGGACTGAAAAGATGCAAAGTAGCTACCTAAGTAGCTTTAGTATCTGTGGCGACCACGGAGCGTTGCAGTATAAACTTACTTTTTGTAGGTGCTGGATACTTGGTTTATTTTCGCACATTAGTTAGTTTTGTTGCGTTCAAAAACATTTAAAAAACTTAATTTAGTGGACCTGTAGGGCTATTGCGTATCTTTTTAAATATCGTGTACATCAATTAACTGTCAAATGGTTCCATTTTGTACCAAACGATAACCATTTGACAGTTAATCGATGGACACTATGATAGCCACTGACATTTAAAAAGATACGCAATAGCCCTGCTGGTGCTTTAAACACTTAAGCGTTTCACTAAGGTTTTGTGTTACCATCTAACTTAGTTGTATAGTTCAGATAGGCTGTCGCTCCATGTAAATAAGCTGCATTAGGTTAGACTAAAAACCTCCGAACAGTCGGTATCAGACTAGACAACTGATGAACATGGATACTTAACTTTATATGGTTGTTAGTTTGTCTGTGTTGCCTTCTATCAATTTTTATTTCTTTTTCCCGCTATTTCCGCAGTTTTAATTACAACTCAATGAATGTTAAATAGCTGATAGCACCCCCCCCCCCTTTTCCGCCCCTTCGTGTGCAGCGCTTAACTATTTTTGTTTAGAATGTAAAACTTGTTAGTTGTTTTAGATTCCGCCTTTGCTTGCATGCTTAAATGTGCGCGTGTCAGTGAAGATATTGTGCTGCATGGAATAAGTAAAATGCTGTAAAATAAAATTGGGTTCATTGCTTGTTCCAAGACGATCATATTTTTTTAAATATACAGCACACTTGACTGGACCAGGGTTTGCTATTAATTAGCTATGTTAATCTAGCGTTAACCGATATTCTCATATGGGTACAATTCTCTCTTTCCAAAAGCATATCTATTGGGATACTTTTGTAAGAATATACTTGATCTGATAGTATTTGTAGGAGTATGTATTCTATGAAAGTACGTCATAAATCGTCTGATTCGTATTTGATATTATAAGACGCTTCTTCCTTCATCCCTGCGGATGCCTTACGGGGATATCGATTGTATGTTAAACAGTAAAAGGTTAACTGTCTATCATAGTTATTTTTGGCAGGCAAATACAATATTTGAATAGAACATTATTGTTTTATGAATAACTGGCTGTTGCCAGCGACTTCGCCCGCTACAACTCGAAAATTATCCCACGGACAAATAAAATCGCAATAAAAACTATCCTATATGTCAATCCAGATTATAAACTATCTGTGTACCAAATTTTATCCAAATCCGTTCAGTAGTTTTGCGTGAAAGAGTAACAAACATACACACTTACACACTCACAAACTTTCGCTTTTATAATATTAGTGTGAAATATAATAATTATAGTGTGATATTGTGATAAATTATATATTTATTATAACCATTTGACATACACTAAAATATACAATAATAGGTTGTAACCTAAAGGAAAAACAGTGAAAACCTGACCTAGTTTAATACGAAAAGTAACAAGAAGAAGAATATTCAAGATTATGTATCACAGAAGGCCTTTAGTTTCCACAACTCAAATAAACTCGCTCAAACCTCAGCTTGCTCACACACACTCGTATACAACTATCACTCACACAGATTTTAGCGGGGAGGCAAAGGAATTCTCTCACGATCTTTTTTTGTTTTCTCTATAAACGTTCAATGTCTATGTGTGATTGAGTCTTTGTTGTATGTGAGCTGTTCTTTCATCTATTTTTACCAACGGCCCTCCGGCCAGTGTTTACGAAGGACGTACATTAGGTTAGTAGGTTCTTCGTGTAAAGCAAGCCTGATTGATGACAACTCCACGGAGATATATTGAGTGTCACTGTAGTGTCGGCACGTGCGCGGCGTTGTCTTACGTGGCCATGTCGTGAGGGGACAGGTTCGGAACTATCCTCACATGTCAGTGATTTGGTGACAAAGGGTCACGGTTAGTAAAGGTTTGACCTCTGAATAGATTAGCGAGCTCTCGAGGAACTAAATGTCTTTATTACCGAATTTCGAAAACTGTCTTCGATAAATGCTAATCTTCTTCTTATCTTTGCTTCCGTAAGCACTGAGACGGTTGTGTTAATGAGTATGATGTCACGTGGCTATTCCTGTTCGTTTGAACATATAAAGTTTACGTAACTGACGTGATACAATTTTGTTCAGCATGCCGTGAAACTAAATCAAATTACGATTCAGTTTGGTAGCTTGTATAAAGCTTAGCTCAATACGCTTGGTCTAACTTAAATTGTTGAAATTGATTGTACAAGTAGTGAGCCAGCCGCCTAATAAAAAAATTGGTTGCCTGTAAAGTCGGTATACGGGCGAAAGTTTTACGTGACAACGAAAATAGAAGCGCAAGACATGAACCGGTGTGTATGCCTATCTCTCTCACTCTCTCTCTCTCGCTCTGGACGCGTGCCTCTCACTCGCTCTCATTGTGAGCGCATAACGTGAGCGGAGCGTAACGCAGTTTCTTGAAGTGTCACCCGGCAAACCAATTTATAAGACGTTGTCACGTCAAAAAAACACCTTAGTATTTACATTAGTTTTATTTATAAATAAGATACTAGTCAAGTTTCGTAGGTATTAACCAGTATATTTATCGTAATGTTAACTTGCTTATTTGTCTGGCAGCATTGTGATAACTATGTTGCCATATTTGGCAACATTTACACCCAGAACAAACGAAACAAAGGAAAAAGTTAATATTGTCAGCAATTAATTAACAATAATGAACATAAAGAAAACAATAACGATTATGAAGAGCCCTCCCCCCTCCCCCTCCGCGGAGGATCCGACTCACGGACGAGTGTATTAGTTCGTCGCCAACATTAACCCTCCACGTAATGACACAGGACATAAAACTTGTTATTGGAGAGCCAAAGAACTAACCCTGCGAACGAGACGCACTTTTATTTTATGTTTTCAAGGCTTGAGGTCTTTATCACGCACTTAGAACTGCTTAATCGCTTAATTCAGGAAATCTTAAAACGGTCTCAATTTATAATTTGGATCCCTAATGTTTAACATTTTGTATTGACTGATTCATTGGTTTCCCGATCCACTGATTTATTGTCCTGCGGTAAATCAAATAAACCCCTAATAAATTCCTCATATCCTTCTGTCTGCCTATCACTCATTCGAGGTGGACGCAGATATTTACATGCCTGAAATATTTTTGCCACGTACAACTTTTGACTTTAGACATTGACCTGGCACAAAGAGATTTAATAATATTTGCATGTCTTTGACCTGGCATTATATTGGCTCTTGATACTTGCGAGTGTGATAAATTCAAGTTCGTAAAGATGTTAACGACTTAGGGTGCTTAGATTTTCAGCAGACTTTTACGTGTAGGAATAAAACGTGTGATAAACACAAGTCTGATGGAGCCAATCAATAGCCACGCAACAGAGCAGTCGCGCGATTGAGCGGCTCAGCGTTCGGCGACAAATATTTGCATCACAAACAGACATGTTTGCGAACGCAATCTTTTATCGATACTACAAACATTTTTTGTACGAAACAAAGGAATTCACTCACATAAACAGTCCGTATTTTTTGCCATAAAACGTTTTATGTTCACGATTGAGTTCGGAGCTATTTGTTCGTATGCTGACGTCACTCGCGATCGATCCGAATCAAAAGTTCGGCGTGATTTATCGTGACGTCATCGCACACGCGCTTGTACCTACCAGCGGGCTACAGGCGCGTACGGCGCTCGGCGAAGGAAATTAAAATTTTTGCATGAGTCAGCAGAGCTCCACTCCACGGAAAATTACGAGTGGAAGCTTAGAGCGAACAATCGCGCCAAATATTATATATGGACTCCGATCGGTTTGTAATGACTTCCACGGAACTCCCTAAACCCCTGCGGTCATCGCTTTTCGCCTTATTTATTTTTTCAAAGGTTTTTCCCCAATTTTATTTTCATTTACAGGCGTATGTATGGGCGCCGGCTTGGATCGGATTACATCCTATTCGATAGGGAATTGTTTTGCGGCTATCAGAACATAATACGATTTTTACCGAATATTAAATCCAATGGAGGTTTCTGTTCGTCTATCCAAATGTTTTCAAATTACTTGAACAAAATGTCTGTATGTGCTGCACGTAAAGCGTTTCAAATCGAAACTAGAAAAAATATACCGTCAATATCACTTACAGTTAGGATCGGACAGTTTACTAAACCTTTCGGTATTCGTAAAACGTATCCACAATTACTTAGTGGATATGTAATCGAATGAAAACTGTATTGCGGGTATTCTATTTCATTTAACGATACGAGAATAAGGTAGGCTCGATAAACAGGGTTATACCACGGAGTATGAATTAGAAAATCTTTAGAAGAAACTTTTCTTACGTGATCAGTAATAACAAAGACATTTTAGTTTCTGAAAACTTTATTTATAGCTTAACAATAGCATACAAATGTATATTATTCAGTCCTTCCTAGTATAAACAAGGAATGTTGTTTGGTACTTCAAAACCCACAACAAATAAAGGACGGTTGTTTAACAAAAAGAGACATCACATGAAACACAATCAAAACACTTGTCACAAAAAATAGGTCGTGTATGCACGAATGCGCCAAATTGTCCAGTTCAGCGTAACGCCATACAAAGCGCTGCGATTATGTAAATATGCCGTATTTCCCGACCATTTGTTGTGGCGGTCAGATATTTGTGTTTTAGGAAGCCAATGTTTAGCTGTGTACAATGTCAATGTGGTACTGTTTTGACCTACACTGTTGTATTGTTCAGGCTTTGTTATAGATTGCAAATACTCGAAATGAAAATAACCATACTGGAAATTAAATATAATTTTTTGACAGTAAAGGAGAGAGGTGGTGAGACATAATGGCCTCGCGACGTGATTACAGTCCATTTATTCTTAGCAGTAGGAACATTACTGGCAATTGTTCTTAGAATTCCTTAATCTCAAGACAATATATCGCTCTACATCTCCCTCCATACCCCTTGGTAACTCGTCACGTAGGCCGTAGAATCGGGAGTGCGGTCACGATCCGGGCCAATTCTATCAGCGCGCGTGACACTCTCGGCGCGTCGCCGACTAACCAGCCTCTCCAGAATACGGACACTTACATATATGACAAATTATCATTTGCACGAGAGAATGGTTCGTGGCTAAATTAAGGAGTGCGCCGATTGAGTCTAAAGATACTACCAGAATAAGGACACTTACGTTATGTGACAAATTATTATTTGCGAGAATGGAATGAGAACGTTCATGACACGATTAGAAAGCGAGCGATTTAGTAAAACTGACAAAAGTAAAACAGAAAACATGTGGAGTTAGATAATTGTACCACGGTATCGCACTATAAGGATAAATGGTCTATGTGTTAATCCAGATTTAAAACTAAATGTATGTATGCGTACCAAATGCCAAATCCGAAATGTAGTTTTGTGCGTGAAAAACTATCAAAATATCCATCCATTCATCTTTACAAACTTTTTAGCTGTTGCCAGCGGCTTCGCCCACTACAACTCGAAAATTATCCCACAGAAAGATAAAATCGGGATAAAAACTATCCTATGTGTTAATCCAGGTTATAAACTATTTGTAAACCAAATTTTATCCAAATCCGTTTAATAGTTTTTGTGTGAAAGAGTAACAAACACACACACTCACAAACTTTCGCCTCTATAATATTAGTGTTTAGGGGTATACTTTAGGGGAGTTTGTTGCGAATAAGAAGGTGAATTACGATCTGTGTCATTTTATTTAGTAAAGCTCCTTATAAACAGTTACGAATTAAAATATATTAAAATAAGTATTATAGTATAAGTGTGATTATGATAAGCACATTGGTGCTCATTAAATTTCAGCATTCCAAAATTATAGATAAATTTCCACGAATAAGAACCAAAGTTTTCCGACTAATTTGTCTTTTAGGTATGTTTGTAGGAGTCTAAATTCTTTATTAGCGGGATAAACATAACTGACCGAATGTAAATATAGTCTTCTCTTCTTTGTGGATTTTGTTACCCAATAAAAACGACTATACCAGTTTATGCGGGATTATAAAGGTATACATTTATTTGCTACCAAATTAATAATTTCACCATGTTAATACCAAGGAAACACGCAAATTGAACAGATGTAAGCTCCTGAACTGCACTGGCTTTATACTCGTTTAGTAATTCAGTACCGATACCTCACAGACGTCGTCAAACCTAAGTGACTCCTATCTAGAACAATAATAATCCGCTTCCCTCGCCCCCCCCCCCCCCCTCGCCTGCGCCCCCCTCGTGTTCTCAGCTGTAAGTGCTATAACTCACGGCGGCCGATAGTTCCGACTTGTTAAGCCATTAGCTCAGACTGCCACGAGCTACCTCTCTACCTACCCCGCCCAGTCGTACGCTACGCTTGAACCGCTCGGTTAACCGGGGATATCGATATTATAGATACGGTTGTTGGTCTGATGGATTATGTTTTAATCTTGTTTTGAAATTATTTCAACTTGTGATCTGAACCCGGATACTGGTAATTGCTTTTATTAGCGGACACGGCACATCCTTTTCTTTCACCGGAGCGTTCTTTTTACACGACTGCCCCAAAAAAAAGAGTGTCATGTTTTTTTACACGACTGCCCAAAAAAAAGAGTAAGTTTCTTTATTCCACCATAACTTCCAAACCCCTGAACCGATATTGATGTATGAGGTATCGTTAGATTCTTTGCATTATCCCGGGTGACATAGGCTAGAGAAAAGTTGAAAAACACAAAAGGGTGGCCATGGTTTTCTACTTCATCTTTTCCACCTGATTTTTGTAACTCATTATAGATTAATTATCGAATGGTCTGCATGATCGCAGGAGTCATCTACCACGTGTAACTTACCATCTGGTACTACCGTCTTTCCTTATACTTATGGTTTTAAGCGCGGGCTTCTCTGATAATCGTTTTTACTCATGGCATTTACCTAAAACATCAAAAATTTTGCTGATGATTTACCAATCTTACTGGCATTACTTTGAAACTAAAACGTTGATTGGGAGCAGTTCTGTGGAGTGAAGTTGAAGCATGTCTTCTAACATGCTTCAACTTCTTCATTTCCGGTCGAGATCTCGCTCAATAAACTCTCATCATCTATGTCGCTCAGCAATATTGCAACTCATCGACACGTTAGCGAGCTATTTCTGTCCGTAACTAGTTCTCATATAAATCCGTCCCGATTGATATTTCCTCCCATTAAACAATTCATTAAGCGACTTGTAGCTAACAGGGTGTAGGCACAGATTGCACTCAAAGAGATGTCAGCAACATGGAAGGGGCCCGCGTCGGGGCTGCGGGTTGTTCGAAAGAGATACCGCGGCCTCGGCGCAAGGGCTAAGAAGGAACATGGGTGGTTTTTAGTCAGTAGAAGTCTGAAACTCCCTTTCGCTCTGCCCAGAGCGGGAGAGGGGTTATTTGATGATTTCCCATCCCCCAAAAAAATAAAAAGGCACAGATTGCACTTTTCATCTAATTTATATTTAACACAAGACCAGGTAACTAAATACGATTTTCAGAAAAAAAAACTACAAGTTTGTCTTCTCAGAAAAGGTTTTTGTGTAATACTTGAAAAAGGGTTTTCTTTAATTTAAAACCTTTTGTTTACGAAAGGGTTGGCAATTAGTGTTTTAGTTATTGTAGCACTCAAATATACTCCAGATTTTGTGAAACCTTTTTGTTATAGTGTTTGGGATTTTTTTTGATGAAATAACTTGGATAAAAATAGTGGTAGGTTGTTTAAAGAAACGTGATTTTATAATAAAAGTAATTATTTTTATTATAAAATCACGTTTCTTTGAAAAACCTACCACTATTAGTACTTAATTTTAATCTTAATTTAGTCCCTACTAAAATAAGTTTAAAATTAAATACCTACATCATTATAAAATAACGACGAGATAGGACATTTAGACATAAAAATACTCCTCTGCGTCACTGTCACTCGGGAACGTGCCCAGAAGACTTACAAGAAATAAATAAATTCTGTTAATTGGCAAAACACAAACTTTACTGAGCTCTTTCGACCCATAAAGTAATCATTCTACCAATAACTTCCAATTAAGCGAACAAAATAATAAGTTGACGTTTGTTTGCATCGTTGATTAGTTGATTACTGTTCTTCTCCGTTCTTACTACGTACAACACAGCGCTAACTTCGCCCATTAAGGCTCGGCAGACTGATTAAAGTGCGCTTCCCAACTGACATTCGATAGGGCTGGCTCGTTACAATCAATTTGATTTGAACCAGACAATTCTGTTGTAAGAAAAGAGATGATTTTTTCTAATAAAATGGTGATGTAAAAATCAAAATGCAAAAATATATTTATATTAAGGAAAATAGGGTCGTTTAAGGGCCTGCTAAATTGGATCAAGAACAATATAGTTTAATTTTTTATTACTTCTTAAGAAGAAAATCAATAGGGGTGGCAGCTGTGAAACTACGGGCGCTGGGATAGTTAGGTGGTTATCTGTAAGGCTACGTACGTACTGTCAGGGGCTCGCTTAACGCCTAGAGTCTAGTGACCATGTGGTTAGTTTGTGGCGGAGGTGTCAAGGGCGTAGTGTGGAGGAATGCGAACATTTTAGAACGTTCGTTTCACATCGCTACTTGCTAGACACTAGAGGGGCTGAGCAAGCCGTCTATCAGTGTGTACGTATACCTATTGTAATTCAAAATAGCTCGACCCCGTCGGTTAGATTAGAGTCGCACCGTCTACAATATTGCTTTGACAGACCTCCACCATAGACTGTAAAAAATGTTAAGAATGTTAAAACAAAATCTCACCCCTGTATTCAATTAATAAGTGAATGTTGAGCGAATCAATCACGTCGCGCTCGCGACCAAGTTTATAGTAAAGCGGTGGCGCGTGACGGAGCCTCACTGCCCGCTAATAGATATCAATTTTTTACTCCTTTCGCTCTGACAAATTGACGGGAATTTTTAACGCTGGGATGGGTTTGAGGAAGATCAATGAATGCAAAAGTTTGACGTATTTATTTTACAATTTAATAGCGCCGTTTTCAATGAAAACATTTATAAAATAAAGTTTTTTCAGTCGGGTTTTTTAGTTTTTTAACTACTTTTTATTTCCATCTTTTTAGTTAGTCACGTAAAATGATAATTTCCACTAGTTCTACTGCACAGTCCTACGATAGAAGTAGTGGGATTTTTTTGTCCCACTAGTTCTACTATTCAAGGTGGTACGAAATCGTAGAACTAGTGGGAACAAATATTCCCACTAGTTCTATCGTAGGACTGTGCAGTAGAACTAGTGGAAATGATCCACGTAAAATACTTCGCCGAAGATTTGACCTTTTTACACGATTTGTCATTATGTATTTTTCTTTTAAACATGTACGTTGTATATAATATTATTCTTATATCCTGTTAAAACCCTTCATTTTGAAACCCTACTCGATGGAAACGGAAAAAAAAAATTTTTTCTCCGCGATATGGCCCCCAAAAACCCGCAATTTTTCTTGGTTTTTTTTTTTAATTTTAATGGAGCCAGTAACACTCGCGCCATCAAGACGAATCTGACGACGTATGTTTTATTCAAATTCGTTTATCCGTTTAGGAGTTAGGAGGGAACAAAGAAACGGACATACATACATACAAACATACATACAGGTCAAATACATAACCCTCCTTTTGGGCTTCGCCGCAGTCGGGTAAGCTATTTTTCATAAATTTGCAACAATCTATGTAGGAGTAACATTTTATAAAACCATTGTCAGTTGGTGATAAACAGAAAGTTACCTTTTAATCTCGATGAGCATAATATTCAAAATTTTTCAAATTCCGAGAATTCGTTTCTGTATTAAGTTTCGTTTTGAATACGGAAAAATTGAGTCGCGAATTCTTAGAATTACGAAATCAAAAGAGATTTTTATTGCAATGAATTAAAATTTTCGTCTGTGGTTTACCTAGAACTGAAAATCACCACGAAAAACAAACTAGCATCAATACCACAAACCAGCTACAAAAACATAGTTAGAATCGCGTTTCGCCCTTCATACACTAGATCCGTCGGTGGTTCGTTGCTAACACGCTTACACTAGTTTTTGTGCGTGACTGTCCGGTTTTGTCCCGCTGGTACAAGTTAGTTACATTCGCTACATATTAGACAATCGGGCCGCACCCCGAGCTTGCGGGACTTCCACAAAAGGCAGCGTCAAAGTAATACGCGTATTGTGAACTGTTGTTTATTCACATTTTTGTGAAAACGAAGCGTGGGGGCTCTGTCAGCTAAATGGGCCAACGATCTGACAAAGGCTGATTGTATAGTGGTGGTGAACGGAGTATGTGGTTCCGGTTCATTCATGTCTATCTGTGTATTGTGATAGGCTAGATTGACCGATTGACATTTTGATGTAAAAAATCTAAACTAGTCAGCCTGAATCAAGTTTTAAAATAAACCCACGTTTCTATAATTTAATCAGCTGTGTATTTCAGATTATACTCCTTTGTATACGTCTTGTAAGAAGCACGTGAACGGAGGCCCCAGTAGAATTGTTTCACAAGAAGCTCTCCTACTAAAAGTATAAATATAAAATGTCCGATACCGCCGGCTATTGGCTGGAATCAAAGGCATGTCGTACGCGGTACGGAGCAGCTCGCCAATCCTTTGTCTTATCGCACCGCTCTCGAGATTTATTTGAAAGTAGCGGTAAGTACCGCACCGCTTACCGGTCGCTCCCGAAACATTCGCATTTGTGCTATCTCGGAATTCATTCTTATGCTACAGTTGCTAAAATTGTACCTAAGTTTAACCGGAATTTGGTATGAACAGAAATACTTGTACTTACTATAAATATTTTCCCGTTTCACGTGGGTAGTTTTTTTTATGGGACTTAAATATTATTCTGCTCCGTAAAATTTCATATTTGTACAAATAAAATCTGTTTTTGAACACTTTTATGAACACAGTTATCCAAAAATATTTTTAAAATAAACTATAAAGAATCATAAAGTACACATTAGTATGCGAGCACCAATCGCACGGCATCACACTCTGTGCCGGTGGGGTAGCACTCCCACATATCGTCCGAGCTGCCACACTACTTAGATAGCGTGCGCTCGCGCTTGGCCGAGTGCCAGCATCCGCACATCAATGTTCGAATTCAGCGCCGATAACCGGTTCCTCTACCCGACGGTTGGAGAAGAAGGTTTTACACATAACAAGAACACGCAGAAGATCAAAAACAAAACAAAAACTGCCTGCTACTGCTTCGATCTTTAGATTAACTGAATACGGATCAAGATAATTATGATGAAAAATTATGTGACGCAAAAAGTTTAATTATTCAAAGTCCTCAGATCAGGAATAAAATAAAGTCATAAAGTGCTCAGGTTAAGTCAGGCAGGAGGAAGTACCTGTGTCGCATAAACAGGGAGCCGGACGCCCGGTGTCACCACTGCGTCGACTGCCGGGAGGACACGGTGCGGCATACGCTGGCAGAGTGTGCCGCTTGGGAGGAGCCGCGCCGTGCCCTCATCTCAGAAGTAGGCAGTGACCTGTCGCTGCCGGCCGTAGTCGAGTCTATGGTCGGCAGCGAGGAGGCCTGGGACGCGGTGGTAACCTTCTGCGAAACAGTCGTGTCGCAGAAGGAGGCTGCGGAGAGGGAGAGGGAGATTTCTTCCCCACACCCGATCCGCAGCAGACGCACCGGGCGTCGGCGGAGGGCGGATAACGCCCTCTTCCGGCCCCCCTAATTGGGTCCAGGGGCGACGGACTTGGGGACGTCCGTCGCCCCCCACACATCTGGACCCGAGGTGGCGGCGCGAAGTGTTCCACGCGCGCCCCTCTTAGACGTCGCGCGG
Source organism: Diarsia brunnea (assembly GCA_949774965.1). NCBI lineage: Eukaryota > Metazoa > Arthropoda > Insecta > Lepidoptera > Noctuidae > Diarsia > Diarsia brunnea. Next base: position 230,779 of record OX459016.1, on the reverse strand, counting down.
GGGGAGTCTAACACCTCACTCCTCCCGCCGACCCGAGATTGAGGCCCGCAGAGGCGGGCCGGCACTAGCCGGGGGTCGCGGTAGTATCTTAAGTTCCCGCTTCCCCCGGCGTAGGTGAGAGATGGAACACCGGGGTGGTTTTTAGTCAGTAAAAGTCTGACAGACCCCTCCGCCCCCCCCCAGGGCGGGGGACATCCATGAGGATTTTCCACCCCGGAACAAAAAAAAAAAAAAAAAAAAAAAAAAGCAGGAGCGCGCGGAGTAAACGGGAAAACTACGGTAACCTGTAAATTCTTAAATTATTGTGTTTATTTTAACCGAAAAAATCTGATCCAGATCTGTAAAACTGAAAGTTTATTATCGCAGATGTACCTCACTGTAACATTTGTGGAAAACGACCCATTCTTCCGAACTGAACTTCTGCACTAATCGACTCAGTGTCATCAGCACAAGACGCTTTGAAATATCAGAATATCTTCTCACATTACGACTCTGGTTCAAATAAATGCAAAGTTAAAGCTCTTTTAAACTTTATGGTCGAGAAATCAATTGTTTCTTCGGAATTTACTTTAATTCATGTTGCTGCAAACGTCAAAGAAACAGTATCGTTCTTTGCTTTTTGCTTCGGTTTGACGTTTAATGTTAAATATGTTTACGTGACTACCTGAAATAGAGGAGTTTAGGTACTCGTTCGATTTTATGTGTATTTGTTGTTGTAAAAACCAACTACTGTTTATTTGAAAACGAGTTTTATTTTATTATATGAACTAAAAAATGAGTGTCTGTTATTTTTGTGTCCAATTTTGACTATTCGACGTTACAGTCATTTGCCAATAAAACTTAAAAGCGTACACAAATAGTACAATTATTTTTGAAAATATGGTTTTTTATTAAAACCTCGTTTTCGAATATTGTAACTCACTGTTCTGAGGGTCGCTTTCAAGATTGTAATTCGAACTTTTGAGTTGAACGTCAAACAAAAGTTCAAGCGGCCTGTCAAAACGACATAAACAGCAGCAGTTTTATCTCCGTGTCGAAACTTGAGCTCTCTTTTTAAAATTAAGGAACTGCGTTTGCGTATGTAGTGATATATAATGCATGTTGTATATCACATTATTGTTTATCATAAATATTGTATATAATTATCATACATTTCGACATGTGGTGCGAAGAAATGAAGAAAATATTGGAACGAAAGAGTTGAGTTTGAATGTAGATGGCTATAAGAGTAGAGGAACACCAAAGAAACGATGGATGGACTGTGTGAAGGATGATTTGGCTAGAAAGGAGGTGACTGCTGAGATGACGAGAAATAGAGAAGTATGGAAAAAGAAGACATGTTGCGCCGACCCCAAATCAATTGGGATAAGTTCAAGAGAATGATGATGATTGTATATCTCAAGAAGAACATAAAGGTGAATTAACAGTAGAGGCACTCCCAGTAGAGCCACCGTAGACGCGGGCCTGTGGACGGTGAGTGATGGGTAAGCTCGCCGTCCGTCCGTCTTATGACGACGACAGGCCGTGTCGACGGCGCGTTCGTGTTCCACGCGCGCCTCAAAGAGATGTCAGCAACATGGAAGGGGCCCGCAAGAGCCGATGCCTGTCGGGGCTGCGGGTTGTTCGCAGATACCGCGGCCTCGACATGAAGGGCTAAGAAGGAACACGGGTGGTTTTTAGTCAGTAGAAGTCTGACACTCCCTTTCGCTCTGCCCAAGAGCGGGAGGGGTTATTTGATGATTTCAGACCCCAAAAAAAAAATGCACTGCCAGTTATTATAACCTGAACATGCTGATCGTTGCATCCTTTGTGAGTATTTACCCCTAAGCGGGCAGTCATTCCTCACACTGTGATCTCTACCTCTCACAATTATATTATTAGTTATCAAAAATCGAATCGAAAACATACATTGTGCGGAGGTTCAACAAATAAGTGTCTAAACGCTCATACAGTTTTTGTCAGGCGCGACGAACAACTACAAAGCAACACAGCCGCGATACCCCGCGACAGACATGATTCATTCGGCGACAATAAAAACAGGCAACTCGTCCGCTGCGTGTGGATGTCGTGGATGTTAGCATTCATTGCTTCACTCACTAGCAATAACAACTAGTTTTATATGTTTATTGCGGGAGTTCTCCCAAATTCTTATTACTTATAGTTTGTGATGTATTACGACAGGGTTAGGTACTGATAAACCATTTATACGTAATGTTAGCAGTCATTTTACTTTAGTACTATATTGTAACTGTTCATTAATATATGTACATAGTTACAAAATTAAATAGTCTTTTGTTATTTCTTGCACGTTAAAAAATTAAAGGATAGCTCTGCCATCAAACCATTTATCGCTATAAAAGACACTAGCTTTTCCCCGCAGCTTCACCCGTGTTGATGGCGGAAATATCAAAAATGTCGATTTCCATACAAATTTTCATACCCTGTTTCACCCTCTTGGGAGTTTAGTTTCGAGAAATCCTTCGTTAGTATCCACTGAGGAAGGATTTAAACAAAATTAAATTCCCAAGGGGGCATCCGCTTACGTCATAAGAGGAATACGTTTAGGAAATTTTAAGTTTGTAGCCTAAGGTTTAGACTCATCCTCAGTCAGTCAGCTTTGCCTAATATATAATTATATACTAGTTTATGCATGAAGATTCCACACAGCTTTAATGTACAAAAGCATTTTTTGCATGGCGCCAGTTATATTTAATCACTTACCATGGTCAATCAAGGAATTGAATGCGAACTTATTTAAGAAACGGCTAAAACCGTTACGGTGAACAAAGCATAAATATTACAGTATTTCGGAATTTTTACACGACTGCGGCGAAGCCCAAAAGGAGACGTATTTGACGTATATGTATGTCCGTTTCTTTGTTCCCTCATAACTCCTAAACGAATGAAGGGATTTGAAAGAAATATACGTCGTTAGATGCGTCTTGATGGCGCGAGTGTCACTGGCTACATTGTTTTTGGAGGCCATATCGATGAGATTGACTCACTGTAACCATTTTTTACTATTAAAATGTTAGGTTAAAAATAATGATATTTTGCGAAGCTTATTTAACCCATGGTATTGATCTATATCTAAATAAATGTGTTTGCTAATACTATTAGTACTCGACTTACGAACAGTAAGTCATGGGTCCAAACCCAGGCAGGCGCACTACTTTGTGTTATTTATTTCATCACTGTTGCTCTGAAATCGGTGAAGGAAAACATCGTGAGGAAACCGTCATGTCTGAGACCAAAAAAATCGAAGACATGTGACATCTACCAACCCGCACTGGGCCCGCGATTATAGCCCATCCTTCTCTTAGAGAGGAGGCCCGAGTACTTGCAGTGGGAACATTATACGTTGATGATGATGATGACTTGAATTTTCGTTGCTGAGCCGAATGTTAGAAATGCATCAGCACGCGCTTTGGGTAAGACAGAGCATTCACATTGTATGTTATATTACTTTACTTCTACGAGTTCAAAATCTTATGTGAAAATCAACACAAAAAATGTATCTAGATCTGTCAACGGCTGCTATTAATACCAGTACCAAGTGAAAAAGGCTTTTAGCAGCCCGCAATCTTTCTCGAGATCTATTCCCATCCAATACCAAGAGCTAATACCATTTGGTATTAGTTTATTTCCGAATTTATTTTATTCCCAACGAGTACCACATTTTGAAACCAATACCAAAACAAGTTTGAAGAAATTAGGTACAGTCAGGTTCACTAAAATTAAAATGCTTTGAGTGATTTTAAGTAATGTTTAATCAAGATTAGGGTTGGAATATAAATCACATATTGATCACTGAGTATGCACAGTACACACTACCCGCCGCAAGCACGGAAATGTACTGAACTGAGTTGTTTGTCTGATAGCAAGACTTATTTTGCACTCAACTCTGATTGGTTGCTTCAAATTTCAAAACAATAGACAAAAATCGACCCTTTTTCGCAGGTAAAGAGAAATGATTTATTTGAACTACTTATTTGTTAGTTTGGAAAGTTTTAGACTTTTAGCATTCAATTACGATAGTATAGTATGTAATTTGTGTAGCTGAGTGTACAAAAAGTCACGTTTTGGTATTCGTTAGTAATAGATTTTTTATTTTAAAAAATGTGGTACTCGTTGGGAATAGAAAATTAATTCGGAAATAAACTAATACCAAATGGTATTAGCTCTTGGTATTGGATGGGAATAGATCTTTCTCGAGAAACATTTTATAAAAAAAATAAAAGGCACAATGGCGGTCCGTGACTTTACAGTATAACAAAGTAATACTTTTATATCGTTCCTTTCAACATGTTAATCTTAAGGTATTGGAAATCTGACATTCTTGACTTTGAACTTACTAGAAATAATGTAAGTAGTTTCAATTGAAGAGAAATGGCAACACCCACGCGGCTTGACAAACAATACAAAGAAATGTTTCAGAGAATACAACCCGAAGTATATACCGATGGACATCAACAAATACAGCCCAACATTCTTTTGAACAGACTATTTTTAACTACAATTCAATATATTGGAAATTTAACTTAGGCAGTAGGCAAAAAGTAATAAATGATTAGGAGTACAAAATACTTTAATTTGGACAAATAAGATCAGTTTTACCGACACACTCGTTGACTTTCAAGCAATCGATAAAATTAATATTCACTTTAACAATTAAATGTGTAGCCGTTTCCGAGAAAATGAATGTGCTGTTGACAACAATGGATTCCAATGAAGAGCTTTACTATACGGAACGGTATACACAAATAATGTCAAATAAAAAAGCCAGCTACAGTAGAATCTACATGTTTGGTCGAAACAGCCTCGTTTTAAACGTTGTTTCTATGTAAATATGACAATAACAGGTCTGTGTTGTGCGTTTAGATTCCAGTTTGTTTCCATAAAAGTAAATAAAAGTGTACGACTCGTTTCACACAAGTATGTCCTCGCCGCTCCAATTGAAAACTTATTTTAATATTGTAACCATTATTTTTATGTGTTTGTTTTTAAAATTACATATTTGTTTTGTTCACTGTACTCTTCGAAAATGTTTTTGTTGTATAGTGAAATAAACTGTAATGTTATCTATTTAGAGTATTTATTCGGGTATCGCAAACTGTTATTAGATTCTTTTGTTGGCAAATTCTTAGTAACAGAGGGTCGTTTGTATAACGGTGCCTAGTTTCTAAGTAATGTGCTCGCCCGCTGTTACAAAATGTTATAGTTAATATTAGTTGAAGTATAACAGTACAGGTAAAGGTTAAGCGCTACATAATTCAGATTTTTCATTCTATGTTGATTTTGTACAAGAGTTCGTAAATGAAAATAGATCTACAACAGAAGCAAAATTATTTTAGATATCTTACATCAAAAATGTAAACTATATCTATGTAATATTCGTGTCAAACTTATCGAAAAGGTTTTGTGATTTCTAAGAAAACGAGATAAGTCAACAAGTGATATATTTTTTCAGGAGAACACTTGAAATAGGACTTAAGCTAACAAGAGCCCGACCTCTACTTCCAATGTTTACTTAGATATTCGAATATTCCTCCCCTCTCCATACCCCCCCTCCCGGTCGATGGCCGGGTGCTACATTATCGCTCATTCGATCTGTTTCCATAATTCATACAAAAACATTCGCACGCTCAACCGGCTGCCCAACCTTTATCTATAACATTACCGATAAAATGCCTCATTCAACTTTCAAGGGAAATCCACAGTCGAGGCAGTAACAGTGAGGCAACTGCGAAGGAAGAGACAATCTTAACACAGGTAAGCCTATTGGACCGTTCATAATAACTGTCACGTTCATGATATTTTTAATAAGTACATCATCATATTAGATAGACCAGATTTCTATTAGGTATTGTTGTATGATTGTATATCCGTTAGAAGGGATTTTATTCAAAAGAAGATATTGTATACAAAAAGACTTACCCTTTTTTTATTTTGTATTTAAACTGAGGCAGGGATAGAGGAGGCATTCAGGGCTGTCAATTGCGGTATTAAAGTGGAATGTTCAAGTCAGTTTTAATACGAGTATTCCACTAAAATATTATATTTGACACTTACAACCCACGAGCACATAGCAAGTTGATTTCAAACACAAGCTAATTGTTGTTCTACTGCTCAGGCTTCACTATGGCAGGAGCTCCGCAAGGTGCGTTATGGCTGTCGTATTCAAATGGATGGCTCTGATGGCGCGGAGACAATGGAGGGGTGTGGATGCTCATATAACGCGGACACGTAATGGGTGGTCGGAGCCGAACAGATTCTATGGTGGAACTCGAAATATTACTTCCTGAAAGTGGTTATGAATTTTATCTTAGTTCAAGCATAATTATATTGTTAATATAGAACAAATTGTTCATCATTCGTTGTATGTACTTAGAATAAACCCTTTAAATTGCAACTAACAAGAACAATCTTATCAACACACACTTTTTGCAATTCAGAAATTCAAATTAAACTTGTGACAAACTTGTCGAATTGTTTTACTGACATTTACAAGATTTATTGCTCCAATTTGCTATTAGGTACTAATGTAATTCATCAATCACTTCACGTTCCTCAATCATTGATACTCCTTTATTCGAATTATGATCAGTCAGCCGGTGCAGACAAATATCCGATCGACTGCGGACACTGATCACTGACGGATGTTCAAGTATCCGTCAGTGTCCGGTGTCCGAAGCAACGTACGCAACTTGTCCGTGTCACCGTGTCAGCGGTTCAACCGCGCCTTTATAACTGTATTTTGAATCTAAACTTATAATATCAGTGTCGAAAATTCAACCGCCAAGCGGATCAAACCGATATGAGACGACAGCTTTGCGTCGTATAAATACATGCTAACTCAGCTAAGACAAAATATTAGAATTTAACTGAAATAAGAATATGTTCGGAGTTTGCAAACATCTTAATATCACAAGCTTTCTCAAACGTCTTGAAAGATACCCTAAAGATGTTATGTGCTTATGCGTGTGTGAGTGTGTGGGTGAGCGTGTGTGTGTGTGTGTGTTCTTGTTAGAAACGTGGAGGTTTTCTTTTGTAATAAAAGATGAAAGATATAAATATGGCGCAGTTAATGCCTGTTGACGTTTGAACAGACGGCGCCTTTGTAACAACATCTACGAACGAATGGAATTACATGGTTTTGTATTCGAAACGTAATCACATATTAATTTTGAATGTGTTTTAAAAATAATTTCCTTTCTTTCCCTTCAAATTTCAGTGAACACCTTTGAAGTTAATAAAGTACGCCGTTACCTTGATGCAAATGGAAAACATTCAAAACTTGTAATTTGGCCCAGTGGTGGTAGCCCCGACTTACGAACAGTAAGTCGTGGGTTCGAACCCAGGCAGGCACATTACTTTATACAATTTATTTCAAAACGATGAAGGAAAACATCGTGAGAAAACACCTGCCTTAGAACCGAAAAAATCGAAAACATGTGACATCTACCACATTGGGCACGCGTGGGGGATTATAGTCCTTCTCCCAGAAAGGAGGCCTGAGTCTCTGCAGTAGGAACATTACAGACTGATGATGATGATGAAATTGTAGCAATTTCACAATTATTGTGTATTGAAGGATATTCAAATTCAACAAATTATTTGTGAGTAACATACAATGCTTTTCAGGAGAATAATCCGTAAATACCACATGAAATTAGTACCGAAACTGTCGACAAAGTGGCGTCAAGCTACATTTACGTTCGCTCGGCGAGGGAGAGTTTTTCTAAGAAGAAACTCTGTGTAAATAAAAAATAGCGCGAATTCTAAGAAAATAAATTCTATTCAGTGGCTTTAAATGTCAAGAATTCTCAGCGAAGTAGGAGCAAATACGCGAACATTTATATTTTGAGGATGTCGCAGGCATTTACTATTCATAGTCTTAATGCAAACGTCTTGTTTCTTTCAACGTGTGTATTTTTAGCAGCTAAAACCGAGCACGGTTTATAAAGAAAATCTGTGTTTTACGTTTTTATTAAAGTCGCTATTCAAACATCTTCTAGCAATGACAATAACAATTGTCTTATTACTAGGTTTAATTTGTCTACAACGTCTAACGTTCATAAACATAAATATTGTCTTGTTCAGTCCCCGGCTCATAGTATTTCGTAGCGGTGCTACGTTGTGTTGCTACGAAACGGCTACGAGGTGCTACGAGGTGCTACGAAACTGCCACGGTATTCAAAGTCACGATGCAGCGATGATATATGGCGCTTGAGTTGTTCAAATGTAACATGCATTTGTTTAAATTAATGCTTCGTTTCTGGCATTTCACAGGTTTTGGATGTAAATTTGTATCAAAATAATGGTATGTTTTTTTTAAATAATATATATACACTTAATGATTTTTACTAATTATTATAGTTCTGTAAAAAAATTAACCTGAAACAAAAGATAAATCTAAAAGTGGATACATTTAACCTCGTATTGTGGAATTAGACATATATTTACGACCTCCCCGTCGTGAAGTGGGTCAAGATCTGCAGACGCTGCCAGCTTGAACCCCTGGGGTGAGCGTCTCGATACATCCTCCAACATGAACGTTATACATGCCAAAGAAAAGATAATTATGTGGAAGAAATTAGCTGTTCTAACAGTTAAAACTAGTTTTCTTTTAAAATGCTGTTAATTTGTGATGATAAAAAAATCATAGGATAAATAACATTTTTCGTCAACAAATAAAGTGTTTATGAGATGACCTTAATAGGCAACAAGCCATAAACAACAATTCATATTTTAACTTTTTGTGGCCATAAACTGGGTTCACGCGAAATGAAATTACCAAATAAACTGTTTTATAAGCTTTGCCGGACGACACTTCTTGTATATTGTAGAACCTACCTACACCCGTTGCGGCTCATTTTATAATGTGAAAGTTATGTAGGCGGGCGTTTGCCCAGCAGTGGGATGATGTATGCTAACTGAACAGAGACTTGATGCTTATTAAAACTAATAGGATAGAATTTAAAGTGACCCATGATCCGAAGATAGGTTGGAAATGTCCTGAATGAATAACTTCGAGAAAAGGATAGCAACCCCACGGCAGTGCCCCCAGATTTTACTCCCAATACTTTGACTGCAATGTCATGTTGTGAGGAGTGTAGTATTTTGGGACGCATGACTTAGTACTACTTCCTTATCACTAATCTACAAACGTTATTCCTGGAAACTTTGTGACTTAGATAAGTGTGTACATATTGACGCGATGCTCGTGACTCTACAGCTGCTATAAATGTCTTTTTTAGGGTTCCGTAGTCAACTAGGAACCCTTATAGTTTCGCCATGTCTGTCTGTCTGTCCGTCCTCGCTTAATCTCTGTGACCGTTAGCACTAGAAAGCTGAAATTTGGGACGAATATGTGTATCAATCACGCCGACAAAGTGCTAAAATAAAAATTGGAAAAAAATGTTTTATTAGGGTAGCCCCCCTATATGTAAAGTGGGAAGTGTTTTTTTTTTAAATTTTAACCCTAATGTGTGATATATTGTTGGAAAGGTATTTAAAAATGAATAGGGGTTTACTAAAATCATTTTTTGATAATGTCAATAATTTCGGAAATAATCGCTCCAAAAGTAAAAAACAAAGCGTCCCCCCCCCTCTAACTTTTGAACCATAAGTTTAGAAAATACGAAAAAAATCTGAAAAGTAGAACTTTATAAGGACTTTCTAGGAAAATTATTTTGAACTTGGATGGAAACAACAGATGGAAACTGCAGTTAACCAATATAATTTGGTCCCTGAATCGTATGAGCGCCTATACAATCCAGAGGTCAAGTTTCATTTGCCCGTATTTTTTTTATAACTTCGTTTACATAATATTTTATTATCTACGGAACCCTACACTGAGCGTGGCCCGACACGCTCTTGGCCGGTTTTTTATTCATATAACGGCTATGGACGGCTACGTACGACTATGGACGACTATGGACGGGGAGTGATGCATCGGCCGCTTTATATTCGCGGCGGCAGCAGTCTGCCCGCGCGACACGACACGGGCGTTCCCGAGTGCCCGACGTACGACCGACACGACCCCACGCAAGCAAACAACTTTCACTGCTTATGCTTTGAAAGTTTTGCGTTTTCATGCAATGAGCTTACTAACACACTACTGGCAACGTATGTAGGATACATCGTTAACTTGTACCTATGTATGCTTTAATCCATCCGAAATGTCAAAATGTCAGAATGGCAGCTTGATCTTTAGATTTGTGTCGGATTGATAGCAATAGATTTATATCCTATTACACGGGACTTAAGATGCTAAATGTGGATGTATATAATTGAGGCTACCGCGGCCTCGGCACAAGGGCTAAGAAGGAACATGGGTGGTTTTTAGTCAGAAGAAGTCTGACATTCCCTCCCGCTCTGGCCAACCCAAAAAAAAAAATGCTACCGCGGTCAAGTTGCGAATTATGAGTTTCACCAAAATTTCAGTCGGTTTCATTTTGTCGATGAAACTCATTCAGAGTCTGACGGTTAATTAAATAATACTGCTATGCTGCATTGCTCATAATTATGTTGCTACATGAAAAAAAACTCTTTGTTTTCTAGAAAATCTAGATCCCAAAAAACATTGTTCAAAAACTGTTTGCTTTCCTTTGACTTATAGTTTTGCCAAGCTTAGTATTAGGTTCCCATGTTGTCTCACATACACTACCTATCTACTACTGGACAAACTGGACAACTGGGCATGCTTCCAACTTCGGTTAGCTTCACATTCGACATGTAAGAAAACATTTTCACAGCTTGTTGTCCGAACGCACACTGAACACGAATACTATTTAAAAGCAGTAAATATAAAGAAAACATTGCAATAAGAATACTATACGATATTTATAGTGAACACTGTTAACATATTCGATATCTGTGGTGTATTAATTACTTTGTGCAGTGTAGAGGATTAAAAAATGTATTGTTTAGTCTATGATAATAATCTCCTGTAAGATGCTAAGATGGCTGACGTAATAAAAAGTGTTTTCTATGACCTGTAATAAAACTATAATAAAATAAAACCCAGTCTTTGTTCCTTTGTCTAAACATAAAAACCTCTACAAAATCGTCTCACGTGTCTTACTGCTCGTCATTCTGTGTCTCAATATTAATAAGTCATCTTACCATTATTTGTAATACCTGGGAACCTAGCCTTCATAACAACTAGCCAAGCTTACAACCACTAACACCAACATAGCATAAATGTATCTCTAGTCGAACAATTACTTGACGAAATCGTTGACCTATTTCGTGAAACTGGGCGGATTCACTTTCAGCATCGAGATCTTCTATTCCAAGAGATTTATGTTTATTTGATCAGACCAATAAAGTGAAATAACGTACACAAGTTCCAATGTCATTGACTTCGTTCTACGTTGTTCAATGTACAATAGTAACAATAGCTGTGTCCGAACAGATGGAACAAAGCCATATTCATATCTATACAAAACTTTATGCGGGATCCGATATGATCAAAATATTTCATATTTACAGCTCCGCGTGATTTACTTTACGTGACCTGAGCGAGAGGAGCGATTGGAGCGTTGCGAGCGTAAACAATGTATGAACACGTGTAACTGTGACGAACTTCTTGCCAAGGAATATATTTCAGGCGAAAAGGAAAAATAAGTATTATATAAAACTACATATTGAATAGAGGTTTCTGTTATTCAATCTTATTTTTGCGGAGTATCCAACATTTGTTATCGAACACTTCCTTTTCTCGTTTCTATCAATATGTTTAGACTGAACGTATTTTTTTTGTTTGAAGATTCGTTTTCTCGTTGTCATAGTTTTTCAAAGAGTTTGTGTTCCTGTTTGTGGGTTGAATTGTGAGAATGAAACAAAATATTACTACTATTTTACCATAGTAAAGGGGTTGAAAATATTTACTGAACATAACACTGTTTCAAGTACTATTATTGTTCCCAAAGGACACCTCAACTAGCAAAGTACAATAAAAACAAATAACTAACAGAATATAACGTCAACATTTGTCGCCCCTTGCCCTTGAACTCATCATGACGCCGCATTCAAAACAACAATGCTAAGTTTTTCCTATCACTCAGAAAAGCTGTGAGAAGTTTTTATAGCATCGATGTTACTGCGCGACTCTCCTAACTAAATGAGTACTTATATTGGTGCCGCGGAGTATGTAGCACATAAAAGAAGCAGAATAGCACCTAATAATAAAAGAATCCGCAGTGTGACATTCTCACTTTTTGTTATAAAATACTTTAACAGTGTTTTAGCAGACAATGCTGTAGGGTTGATGACGCAAAAGATACGGAAATTATAAAATAACGTGAAATTATGAGTAGCAGTTTCGACGGAGGAAATTAATTATTGCTGCCTGCTGAAATTGATTACGTCCTTTTTTTTCTAAATACGGCTATGTTATTTAGAATCGATAACCAACATATAGTTTGAATGACACCTATTTGTCACGGTTGCAATACTGATAATGACAATGATCTATTCTTTAACTTTGCAGTTGGAACTAGTACCAAGTATTAAAATCAAAGTGTTCGTGCTTGTAACTCTCCGTTTACCAACTACTCGGTGGTCTATCGACCTATTACAGGGAAAGATTTGGAAGGGAATGGAGCCATAAACATTCTCGTCTCTCAAGGGTGCAGGGGAGAGGGGGGGGGGAGGTGAGGAGTGGAAGTGAGGCCACGGTCACAGTTAATTGTTTAAACAATCTTTATGAAGCAATCGTCGGATCTCCCGAGAGCGTTCATTACGGGCCCCTGCGGATCCGTGCGGCTGCCGGCGGATCCAAGCGGATCGCGGCGGACAAAGATTCGGTCATTATAAATATTGCGGAGAATAATTAGTGGGTGGTCTCGACGGGCCGGAAATTGAGTATAATTTGTTAAACAAGCCGCAGAATTGCTGGCCGGGCAAAGGACACGCGCCGCGCGGGGCCAGCCGAAATGTTCAGCTTTATTTTACGAAAAGTTAATAAACGCCCTACAGCCTGACACGTAGTACCGCTGTACTTTAACGTAATAACAAAATCAAAGAATATCGATTATTGTGAAAACCGCAGATTCTCATCCAGTAAGCATTTGTTTCGTCTCCTACACATATTTCAACGTATGATAAGCGAATGTCACATTATTAATTGATGTTCTGTGCCGACTAAAATATGTATCGTACTTGTGCAGATAAAGTGTCAATAAAGGATGAGGTTCAGTAAAACAACAACATAACAATGAAATCCCAGCGGCTGATGACGCAAAAGATTCGCAAATTATAAAATTACCTACGTGAAATAATGAGTAGCGGTCTCGGCGGAGGAAATTAAATATAAAATGAACACAAGAGCGGCCAGTGGTGGCGGTCGCAAGTATTAATTATGATATTAAGTGGGACCCGCTAATGGGATATCAGTCCGTTTTTATGAGATTGCGTGACGTCACGCGATGCTTTAGTTATTAGTCTGGGCAAATAGAGATCGGCTGCTCACGCTATTTAGGAGCGGATTAATAAACTGCTTTGGTTTGGGTGCTCACGAAAATAAGTCTGTCAGAACGTAAATTATTGTATTACGATTTCCTTCGCTCTAGTTCCATTTTTTAATTAAATATGAGGCGTTCTATTGAGCTAGCTCGCCCTCCGTCCGTCTTATGACGACGACAGGCCGTGTCGACGGCGCGTTCGTGTTTCACGCGCGCCTCAAAGAGATGTCAGCAACATGGAAGGGGCCCGCAAGGGCCGAAGCCCGCTGGGGCTGCGGGTTGTTCGAAAGAGATACCGCGGCCGCGGCGCAAGGGCTAAGAAGAAACATGGGTGGTTTTTAGTCAGTAGAAGTCTGACACTCCCTTTCGCTCTGCCCAGAGCGGGAGGGGGAGTTATTTGATGATTTCCCACCACCACAAAAAAAGGCGTTCTATTGAATAATCATAATATATTTTTCATTGAATTTAGCAGGTACCTAAGTCTTAAGTAACTCCTAAATCCGACAGTAGGCGCGACTGCTTAAGTACTTTACCACATACCTCATAATATATTAAAGATCCGCTAAGAGGCAAACAATTTAGCTTTCTCACTCGTGTGTAATTCAAACGTATTCACGCGACACGATATTTGTGCGCGATCACTTTACGCGACGCGAGAAATACTCAGCATATCAAAAATGAGAATGGAAGCGTAATGATGCAAATACACAATTTAGTGATGCTCGATTCGTTTCAGTAATTGAACAGTTTTACGCTAAATATGATCCTTTTTAAACCGCTATAATGTGAAGTAGGTACTGTTAACGGTAATATTGTTAATTGAAACAACACACAACAACAACAACAGCTACTGGGGGCAATTACACCCCTTTGTGAACAACACATGACCGACCAGTCATGGTACTTATTACGCTGTTCAATTACTCATGCTCATCATCAATTATTGAATGTATTAATGTTAATAATGCGATACAAACTGATTGTGAAACTTTTGGACGTGTATTTTGGCAGAGCTTTCTCTGTCAGTGGGAGTGGCTTGCAACTAATCACACCTAATAGCCCTATAAACGTTAGTGAACGCTTATAATTGCCAGTTCTAAATAACATGACATTCAAAATAATATACTTTTAATGATAATCGATTTTAAACTAAAAAGGTTCTTTTTGAGCTTGCCCGACACTATTAATTTCTCCAGTATCGTTGGTGAGTTTACAAATTTTAAACTGACACATAAACAGAACAACCAACCAAACAACAACAAACAACTTCCCGTAGGCCATGAGATAAGATAAGATAAGATAATCGAACCCTCGAAGTGCAGCGCAACAGCCAGTAGCCAGCCACTGCACCTACTTCCTGTTCCTCTGAACTGAACGTGTCTAGTTTACAGTTCCATAGTTAATCTGGCCGGGCAATGTAAGGAACATGGACGTCCCAAAATTATGTAAATTATATTAATGTTATGTTAGTGTTTATAAGTAGACATTACGTGCGTGTTGTGTGCGCCTTTTTGGGTTCAGACGACAGACGCTGGAAAATGAGATCATTTCTTGCGCACAACATCATTAATTCGTCGGTTTTACCTTTTTGCTGGCCGCTGTCCTATATAACGTTTGTTCGTGGGATTGCAAGAACCCTTTATTAAACCCCAGGCTTGGTGTTTGTCTTCAAAATATTAACATTTATTTCAGTTCAAGATTGTTTATATCTAAAGTTATAAAACTTATTGCGGTTAAATATCTCATTAACATTCTTCAATGTTCTCAAGTTTTCATAATCAAAACTTTGCTGCTGAATTTTTGATTGAGAATTTTAAGTTTGTTGATTTAGAATTGTTTGTGATTTTACTAAACAATTAATAATTAGAAAGTCATCATCTTTTGCAAATTGAATTATAATTTATTCATCTTTACTCTTAAGACGGTAAAATCAGATATTATTTTACCTCATTTTTAACAAACATAGTACAAGTACTTTTATAGACTAGATAAATCGGAATGAAATCAAACTATCAAAATTAGCTGACAGTCAGTAGAACGGCAAAAAGATCATCCCGCAGTAATGCAACTCCATCAAAGTTCTGCGAGTGTACTCGCACGAGCTACAAGTACACCTGAGAACTCACTCATCAGCGCCTAACACGAATTACCACAGAGTAGAAATTGGACGAGAACTATAAATAAAATTTTACGAAGTGAGCCATATTTCCAAGCATGATAATGAACGTGGTACTCCCACAGAATGGATTTACACAATGATAATATACTATAGGTCTTTCGAAATACATAACTTTTTCTTTTTCTTATTAAAATTAAGAAGAGGTAGCGTAGCAGAACCGCATATTAAGGCGAAGTAGTTTTTCTAAATAATTGACTGTTCCCTAAACACCTTACAAGAATAGTTTTGCCCACACCTCGCCGTTTTCTTAATTATTTAGATAATAAAAACCGGTCAATTGCGAAACGAAAGGTTCCGTACCATTATCTTTAAAAATCGCGTTTGTTGTATGGGTGCCCCCCCTTAAATATTTATTTTATTTTGTTTTTAGTATTTTGTTGTTATAGCGGCAATAGAAATACATAATTTGTGGAAATTTCAACTGTCTATCTATCGCGGTTCTAGACATACAGCCTGGTGACAGACAGACGGACACGACGGACAGACAGTGAGGTCTTAGTAATAGGTCTTGTTTTTACCCATTGTGTACGGAACCCTAATAAACGATGTTTTCGCATACATTGTTTGCTGCGTCTCACGGAGGCGTTCTATAGTCTGCTTCATACCCTAAGACAGCTTGATCTCCTGGAGTAGTGCACTCAGGACAGTTCCTCGTCCACACAATACCAGTGCGCGGTGCGCGGTGTGCGGTGTGCGGTACGTCGGTTATCGGCAAAGCGTTCCAACTCGTCTTATCGAACTACTTGGAGCCCAATCGGTGCATATCATGGCTACGTCTAAGTTCGCTATTGTTCAGAACTATTCGATTGCATATCAGCCGCTACAAGTGAGTCGGAAACGCGGAGAGAATATCGAGTGGCTGGCGGTACCCGCGTGCACTGTTCCGATGTACTGCGATGTATGAGTGTATAGTTTATGAGGCTTGCGACACGAGTGCGCCGTGTTTCTCGTTGAGAGATGAAAGGAATATCGGTATTGATGGTATGTCAAAGTGCGATAAAGGACTCTGTTAATAGGGTTCCGGGAGGCCTAATGGAAGAAACTTTGATCTGATCTTTTATAATACACATGCACCAGTTTAACTATTTCATTGACGGGACTTAGTCAACTCCTCATCAAATGTATTTCCATACTCGTAGAACATTATTGTAGACGCTCATACTGTGCACTAGCACCTATTAGGCGTGCGATGTGCTCAATCTCAATAACGTAGGATGTCACTTTCCCCCTCACATTGTCTCCGAATTCTCTTCGATTCTCTCTCGCAACTCATTCCAATATAATCTTCCGTATATTGTCGTTTCTCCTCAATTCGTCATCGGTTGATATGGTTGTCATTGTGACGTATTGTCTCTACGAGGCTATTTCCCCAGGGTGGGAGGGGGGGGACTTGCTCGGCGGTGAGCATTCTCAGGATTGTCAATTTGTCTTATCTTTAGGATTTTTTCTATATTTACCGTCCACCTGTCAAGTTATAAATAGCTATTGGAATATTGTACCTCGGTCTAGATATTAACTAGACTGATAATAATTAAGTGTATTGTCTTCTATTATCAAATGTCATTTCTTTTGTTTGATAACCGCACAAGTACCTACATGATTGCATATAATATATATACCTTCCTTATATGTGAGTTACTTATGTACTTGTAAATGTGAAATACACAAGCATTTACTCGTAGAACCGGAACTTCTATCTGTATTGGCAATACAAATATTAGTTCCGAACGGAAATCGAATCCGCGACCTAAAACATTTCAACTGACCGAAGGAAAAATAAGAAACTATTTTTGCCAATCCAAAAATAGAATGTCTATACAGTAACTGCTATTATTTATTCAAAGTTTGGTTATATTGCTAGCCTTGGGGAGTAGACTAACAAAAAGAACTGGGGCAGTAAAAGCTAATAAAAGTCATGCCTACTCGCAAAGTTTCGCGTCGTACATACAAACATACAACACGCATACATATCGCTGACGACACGCTGTATCTGTGCGACACTTAATATACACCTTACAAGAGACACTCCCCGTGTTACCGGAAAAATATATAGCGGTGGTGCGGAGGAAGATGGTGCAGAAGGATCACTTCTTGAACTATGACCAACGCCATTCTAGCTGCCCTAATATGATTTCATAAATCGAATGACTAGATCAAGTCTCCAACAAGTTTCCCACGTTACCGTATTCGGCCACCGTGAATTGAGGGTGTTGTTGTTGTTTAGATTCTCCGCGTGTGCATAACTGCCGAAATTGCATTGCATTCTCTGCTCCAATAATTGATTATGTTACTTTACTTGTAGACCACATTATGATCTGAGTTTCCTTTCTTGATTTTAACTTGACTTGAATAGATCAACGTTAATACGGTGGTTTTGTTATTCACATTATTCAAGAACTGACTTTGCTAAAACAGGTAACTGGATTAACTGGTTTTGTGTTGGATTTTGGCAAAAGATTTAAACGAGATTGAAATTGGATTAAATTTAAATCGGATCGATAGGTAGGATTCGGATCTATAGAAAAAGGTCTAATTTGTACAGTACTCAAGAGCAGCGAAAAGAATGAGAACAATTAGATCTCAACTATGTAATGAAGAAAGGCATCTAGACAAGACGATAAACAAGGATGATCATAAACAAGGCTCAAGGACAGACCGTAAAGGTCGCTGGTGTCGCCCTGAGATCTAATTGTTTCCCTCGGTCAACTGTATTTGGCTTGCTCGTGCAGTAGTAATGTGGATTACCTATTTACATTTGCCACAGAGGGAAAAACAATCAACGCTATTTTTAAAAATATATTCTGCTATCTAACTACTTTTTCAAAGTATTACTAACGTAAACATATCTGACTATGCTGAGAAAGAAGACTAACCAGTGTATAAAAAAAAATAAAAAAAAAAATGAGCCTTTACTGTCCCACTGCAGGGCAAAGGCCTCCCTTCCCTCCTTCCACTTTTTGCGATCTAGTGCGACAGTAGACCAATCCTTAGAGAAAGAGTCCAGCTCATCCTGCCATCTCCATCTTCACCAGTGTATAATAAAACCTAATTCCACGCGGACGAAGTCATGGTCAACAGCTAGTTGATTAAAAATCTATTAAAATATTTTTCATAGATTTAAAGGAGTCTACCTACTAAACGGTTTTGTCGCCATGAATGTATCAGGCACCAAAAGAAACACCACACGCGGGTATACGCCTAATTCTTTGTATTTATAAGTATGAGACCATACCCGCCATGCATCACACGCGACGGTGCTGATCGGTGATTGAACGGTCTAATGGGGATAGTAGCCTACATCACAAAAAAAACCTTTTTTTTTTGTTAGTCTACATGGTGTCCCACTGCTGAATAAAGGTCTCCCCGTTCTCCGTCCACACCTTTCTATCCTGTAAGATCTCTGGCCATGCGAAAACATGACCTGCAGGGCTCTTGCGTATCTTTTTAAATGTTAGTGGCTATCATTGTGTCCATCGATTAACTGTCAAATGTATATGGTTTGGTACAAAATGGAACCATTTGACAGTTAATCGATGGACACTATGATAACCACTGACGATCGTCCCGCCACCTTCGCCGTGATCGACCTCGACGGCGCTGTTACTTTTCAATACATGGTTTTTTTTGTCTTATACGTTCTTAGCACGGTCATTGTATTATCACAGCGAATCTGCTGTTGTGAGCAGACTGCTTTAATCACAAAGTTGTCATTCTTTGTCAGTCGTACAGATCAAGGTTGGTGATGGTGACAAAGATGATGCTGATTTCTGGGCCGACTCTTTATAGATTGTCATCGACACGCTAAGAAGACGTACGAAATAGCGTTGTTCTACGTAGGTCAATCATTCTGATAAACAATACATCAGCTATCTGTCTGTACGAGTAAATGTGGTAAACCTTCTGGAGTCACGTTTGTCGTGACTGCGGTATTTGTCAGTCGGTATGTAGCTCGTGATATATGAGGAGTGTACCGCGCCGCGATGAGACCCCGGCCTTAGGACAGCTGTGCGGGATCCGAGCGGGATGCCCGGCTCAGGTCGCGGGATTTATGATCGAATTGAGACTTGTAGCTTACCAGTTAAGGATAGGTTTATTAAGGTATATGAATTTATTAAAAATAACTTGTGATGACAACATAAATCCTATCAAACTCAAAGTATTTGTATAAAGGTGCTTCTAAACGGGTTTTACTTTCCAGCCAAAGTCTGGCTGTACTATTGGCAAATATTTCTCGGCCATCCCGAAAATATGGACGGCTACATTTAAAAATGCCTGATCATACTAAATATGTGTGGGTATATGGCCGGGTCATTACTACAATATATCTTTGTGTCACTGAACTTCTCCTAAACGGCTGGACCGATTTGGATGAAACATTCTGGGGATTTTTCAATGAGTTCTTGGATGGTTTGAAAACACAATTGGACCCGATAGGTGGCGCTGCTGTCCGGGCAGGACGACGTCTGCCAGGTCCGCTAGTATATATATAGTATTACTGGCAATGTTGCCAGACATTGTATTGCAGCCGCATATTGCAGTAAAATATTGTCCGTTTAGAAGCACCTTAATAAATCTTATAATTCAAGAAATAAACATCCCCATTATTGTACAAACGTAAAGCAAAACATTTAGCTACTTTGTATAGATTCGTTTCGAAAGGGTTATTCTAATTCGGGACATAAGTATAATAAAGTTGGGCGTTAAATCTCTTTCGTGAGCAAAGCCGGCTGATCCGCAAGGTTCAGGTTAAAGTAAACACGCCTCTATCGCCAACTTTCCGCGAGACCATTGCCTTTGCCAGAATTCTTACAAAACAGTTATATTTACCCGTGTAGCTGTAGCTATAGGAGTATTTAATACCCAAAATTACCGAAACGAGGAATGGCTGAAAGGTTTCGCTTTTCCTTACATTTTGATAGATAATACTACTAGAATTTGAGTATGATTTAATGATTTTGTGTAGATAAGGTTTTTTTGTTAAAACAAAACTTCGTTTTAACAATTACAATTGTTGGAAGCCGACCCTAACATAGTTGAAAAAAAGCTACGCAGATGATGAACAAAACAAAATTAATAACAAAAAAACTGCTTGAATCCGACTAACAACAAAGTCCTCCTGGCTATGAACTATTGAGGACGCAATCTGCTCTGCAATACACTAACGATACTTCACAGTTTCAATCGGTCCTGTTGACTTAGTTGTGGAATATGGCATATGAGTCAGCTCGCTATCTAGTCGAATGCGTCGGACTTCGGAGCGCAATATGAATGGTTATTGGAGGATGCCGGGAGGGCCGGAGTGCTTCATACGTGCGGCGAGCGATGTGGACCGAGAGAGGTGATAGATGGCCGACATACGCTAGCCACTCCTTACCTCTTGGCCACCACACACGGTCAAGTCACACGCGTCTTATGACAGCGACTGTGGAAAAAATATATGAAAAAGATTATACAAGGGAAGTTCAGTATGTTTTGTCGAAAGATCTCAAGGCAGATTAAGCTTGTGTAAAGGTTTATAAAAATGTGCGGCCGTTTCGCTGATACGGATACTCAAAGCAAGTAGAAGTTTTCTGTGTATTTACTGAAAAGGATGGCCGGTAAATAAGTAGGTTCTCGTCGTAACCTGCACGAGACCCTTGCGCCATCTCATGTTGCAAGCACGGTGGGCTAAGCTGGCGCTGCTGCTGCGGCTGCTGAGAGCCTTAAATGGTGTTAATACTGTAACCTTTTTGGTAGTTACAGTTTTCAGCCACTATTATTAATACTGAAAACGGGATATCAGCCATTTGGGTCATGGTCATGTGCGCGTATTATTTTAATAATGTGCTAAAATATAGTGGTAGAAATATTCCCGTTGTTTTCTAAATTCTATATGTATAAGTAGCTAATATGATTTTAGTGGTTGTAAATCTAAATATATATTTTTTTTTTAACGTTTCCCCCCCACTTTAGGAATTAAATTATAGTAGGTAGTAGTAATGTGATACTAAAGATAATCTAATTTTCTTGTCATCAACCGTACAAGTTGTAGTAGAACTGCATGAGAAGAACCTCCACTAGTAAACAAACTGTACTAAATAAAAATACACTTACATCAGTTATACAACTGCAAATTCAATAGCGTTTCTTACGATCGACCACAATGCACACTTAAACTCCTTTGTGTGGTTAAGTACCTCCGTGCACTGGCAGTCCATCTAATATAAGGTGGCAGAGCCAGCGCGGCTGGCATGGCTGGCGTGCCAACTGTCTGGCAGTGTCGTCAACTAATGGCATTAGCCTCTACGTTCTCTATGGAGCAAGTTTCCCGCGCTCGCTTCTTGTGGGACTGAGGAATTCAATTTTAGAAGCAACTTTTAGTCGCAACGGTTTTTGTTGGTCCGTGTTAGTTGGGAGCTGATCCTGTGTACCCGGTGTACCGTGAACAGAGCCATGTCTCCAATTGATGTACTTTAGAAGTCGGTCGTAACAGATACGTTCATTTTATTTTATTTATAAGTGTCGTTATGTTGCCCCTCTAAGTTTTAAAATATCTAACATACCGCTTGTAATCCCCGAAATATTAAGCAGAGGTGTACCTAATAGTACTTCCATATTATCACTAGTTATATTTGGAGGTTATTGCTATAAATCAGGCACCCCTGTTTAGCTCCTGCCCATTCCAGTAAATGCTGACAACAAGAAATTTTGAGATTATAAATGATATATTATATCTGTCAGAGCAACTTTGAAGAGTAAAATATTGTAGTCAAATAATATCGCTCAGACTTAACGAAGGTAAAAGAAAAACATTTTTAGTAAAGTCTGAAAGGTGAGTGATAAAGTATCATAAGACTAGTTTGCTGCTCCTTTGTTTCATTTAGCCACATCTAACTGTGGTTCTCACCGCAGCAACTTTACATTCCGTAAGATAGAAACATTCTTCAAACAAACTTCAAAACAAGTTTCCTCGCAGCCAGTGGGAATTACCTTACCTTGTTATCTCATTGTAAAAACTGCAGCGAAACCAACTGCGATACAACTTGCAACCTTCTGATTAAAATTGCCCCGACCGTGACTGGTACATTTCTCATTGTAAGTTGAGATAGTTTTTGCTCAGCGGCTCCGTCGAACTCCGGCGAGACTTCAATGCAAGATGGGAACGTGTCCGTAATTTAGTGTGAAATTGTGTTACACGTGTATCTATTGCGGATTACTCGGCGACTTGTCCCGCGCGCCCTAATCTAATTCCCGCTGCAGCGCGCAGTGTGGGCACCGCGTGAAGCGTGCGGCCGTGACGATCGAGTGCCGCACGCCAATCCATGTGTATTCACTAGCGTGACACGACCGAACTTCACTCACGCGCCGTATTTTATTAGCGCACGCCTTCCATTGCGCGCCTCGTCAACAGTTGCACGTAATGATGTGAGTCCATCGAGTAATGTAGAGTGTTGGTCATTGTAGTTAGTACGGTCGTACGGAAAATGTAATCGAATAGGAACGCGACTGTTTGCAAGCCACACTCGAATTAAAATAATAATAGAGTTAGTGCGCGAGTGTCCGCTCGTGTGTAAACTGTGTAAACATCAGTAACGTGTTGTTCGCGCGGCTTGCTGTGCATAGTTAAGTGAAACATATCGCAGTTGGCACACAACCACGCTTTTTATATAGTTTTTGCAATTCTCAGGTCTTTTCTTTCACTTTAGCGGGCAAAAGTCCAAGAACATTAACAATTTCGCTTTAAATTACGAACACAACAATTTAGTTGGAAACTTTTCCTTTGTAAATTTCGGAGGATAGAACATTTTTTTCCTAGAACTACGTATTTCGTAGATAACGAACATTCATTTTGTTACTTCCCCTTTTATCTGGAAGCAAAATAGAAAATATTTTGGTTTCAGACAAAGCTGCTGCAGTCTGCAGTTAAAATATACCTTATAATAAAATCGAACGACAGATAATAAAATTATCGATTAAATGTGACGCGTGTATATTAAATTAATCGCTGTACGCCCGGCCACCTTCACTCGGTGTCACCCGCGCTGTCAAACGGCTGTCATTGGTCACGCACATATGTATGACGTCACGTCACGCCGTCACTTCTCATGTTGTGACAATATAGTTCGCAGTGATGCATGTTCTGACATCAATTACAATCATTGTGTTACACTGGTAATGGATTAATTATTTTAAATCAATTGAAACTGCAATATTTATGTGTTTAATGATGTGTTGCATGTCATTGTTATGTAATTATACACAATACGTACAGTTATTAATCGCGAAGGAGCAAAATTTTTTATAGTTTGATTTTTAAAGGTGAAAAGAATCGTGGACAAATTAATTACAGTCTACAATTGAAAATATTTTGCTTATAAATTGTAAAGGTGGCTAAGGAAATGCATATCAACAATGCAAAAGAACGTAAAAGTTCCAAACATTCAACATCATAACTCGTCGTCTCACACAAACTAAGACAATAGTCTCTCAGACACCTGCGAACTTCGCCTGACACACAGAGCGATAGTGCGACACAAACCCCGCGACACACGGACAGATAGCGCGACACATAAAAGTCGTGGTACAGTCGTGCCCACAGCGCCCCCGGCCGCGTGCGCGGGACAGTCACAGCGAGCGTCTTTGTGCAACTTATAACTGTCACGTGACGTCGCCCGCCGCGCGCCCCGTCGCCCGCCGAGCGGTCGAGCGGCGCTTGTTTTTCGTGCTCTGCTCCAGTTTGCTCATGATAACATGTTATTGGACTTTCTGTTGGTTTTATATACAGGACGTTTTGATAGGAATCCGACTCAGTTTTGTGGTTACTAGTTTTTGGTTGGTTACTATTTACAACTGCTATCTGCGTTAACATACTGTTACTAAAATGATGGTTCTATTTGATATGTGACTAACGCTGATCAACTCTGGCGTTCGTTTTCTAGATTATAATATTTTCAAGTTCCTCTTGAAAGTTTAATAAATGTTCAAAATAATTGAAATCACTTTCCTTGCTATAGGTTGATACTTATTGGTCTTAAAGTCAGTGGAGGTTTCTAATACACCGTGAGATATGAATGACATTCAAAACTTTATAATAATATGGATTCAATGCAACAGTACATACTCGTATTTTACACACTGCGGTTCAATGCCGGTTTCTATCATGAATTACTATTAAAAAAACACTTAACATTCATTAATTTGTTATTTTATAATAACAAACAGTCAGACACTACAGTCAGTCAGTTAAACTTGACATTTATATGTCAAGTTTAACAAATTTTTGTTTTTGTTTATATTATTGTCGCTTAAGCAATACAATTCTGTTTTAAAACCCAATGGCTTGGCACGCGATGATAGCAAAAGACCGGACGGCATGTCTTTGTTTCCTTGGAAGGTGGGTAGGTCTTTAGTGTGGGACGCAACATGTGTCGATACTCTTGCGCCATCACTGCTTCCAAGTTCATCGTGCTGCGCAGGTGGTGTCGCTGCACGTTGGGGTTGAAACTCTGGGGCCGTGGGGTCCGAGTGCTCATAGCCTGTTTAAGGAAATTTCAAAACGCTTTGTTGACGCTTCTCGTGACCTAAGGGCTGGCTTTTATCTTGGCCAGAGGCTAAGTGTTGCCATACAACGTGGCAATGTCGCCAGTCTTTTGGGCACATTACCGGCTGACAGCATTGAGGAGCAGTTTTTTGGTGCCTTTCTATACTTTCTTGTTAGTTTATTTAATAGTTTTTAATTAATGTACATACTCGTAGTTAGTTTACTCTTATAATCAATTTATACAATTATGATTCAATTGTGTTTTAAATGTAAATTCTGTAATAATTTATCAGCATTAACTGATGATGTCGCTGTCGTAAAGATAAAACTAAGGGACATTAATAAACTCAATCCTATTCCTTGTTATCCTTATTCCACGAACCATAAAATCGTTTCATAAATGTATTAAAAACAAAAAGCTAAAACAGTTATTCGTTACAACATCAGAAACATTTTAAAGATATTCTTATTTCTCCTAATTACACAAATAAGTTCAAAAACACGCGCCGATCCCAAAATATCTGTCTCGAATGCTTCACACAGATAAGAACATTTGCGTCCTTCCGAAGTAACGTCATAAACAAAAGTGTTCACAAACATGCCTCTCTAATCCCTCCACTCGTGAACTTGTCGCAGATAACGCAGCGATTTTAATGAAGTGCGACGTGCGTGAGCCACTTGTGTGCGCGACTGTTTACTCGGCTTGTTTGTTTTCAATGAGCGAGATTTGTATCGCGGACGGATTGTTTGTGTTGCGTGCGCGACTGTACTCGGAGGGGAACGGTGAGGGAGGAGGGGGGCTGCGGTGCGTGAGGTGACGACGAGTCAATATGCTCTGGGTGAAATAATGTCTTAATTGGTATTACATTTTAAAGGATGTAAATTGTAATGATTTTATACATACATATTTACGGAAATCTTGTGAGAAACACCTAATTCTAGCCATTGTCCTACTGTACCCGGCTAGTCATAACAATAGACGATCGTTATGGCATCCATTGTTTACCACCTCGCACATAGTTGACGTGACGTCACACAAACAATAGCGCTCACTTCGTTATAACAACACCTATAAAACACCTTTTGTTCTCCGACAACTTAAATAACAAGAACAAAACTCACAATATCTCTACAACTCCTAAAATTCCACGTAAACACTGACGAATATTTTAATAAAAGACGACGACACAATTTCCTTTGAATCGGCTACTAATCATAACTTGCATCGCTGCAACTATACGCAGAGAACTGATCTTAGCTTATTTGTTGGGGAAACGTCCGCGCTGCAGCGCTTTAAGGGTACGAGTACACTTGTTTGTAGACGCATTGTTGGCATCGATCTATGGAAAAACGAGCAATTTTCTATAGATTGTTTTCACAGCTTCTTTTAGCCGATGCAGCTTTATCTAAAGAAAATGTCCTTCTTTTGATAATAAGAGATGCTGATGATGTTTTCTTAGAAAAACGTAATCATTTCCTTCTTAATCCTATTTGTGCAGTCATGTACTCGTACACTCGTAGGAAAGTTTTTGACAAAGGTTCATTAGTACCCGTGATCCATCCATCTCAGTGGCTTTCGACGGGTAGTAGACGATTTCCCTTCTTGTTTAGTCACGTTACGAAGATGTAGGTGTATAGGTATACAGAGTAAAATTTCACACGATGAATTTACACGAAGAACTTTTAAAATTGTACCTTTCAACGCTGAGACGGTACGTTCTTTAGCAAAATTTCGCTCCGCCAGTATAAGGTGTGAGTACTTCAGCTGACATATACTTTATTTTGTGAAAATATTGTCTTTGATAGAGAATACCAACCTGACAAAACTAAAATCTAGAATTTCAAGTCACCATTTTATTATTATTACGCCTATCGGAATAGTGACCAGTCTTTGAATTTTTGAATAAAATGAAAATTGGTCACCGTTACGTGATACAAAGCTTTCATTTGATAATCTTCAGTTCGACCAATATTAAAACTGAGTTAGTTTCTACTCCGGAGGAGTCGGCTTCTTTACAATAATAACTTATTGAGTGGCCCAGTTTAAACAAGCCCATATGAGCTGCTAGAAGATGGACATCGCATTGGTCGACCAAATGAGGTGATTATAGGAAATGGGTGTCAAGAAAACAGCAGTGATTTGAATTTAAATACGTTGACTCGTTTATTATTCAAATATAAAATTACTCACAAGGAAAGTAACTGTCTCGTAGCACAGTTTAGATAGAAGTGAGAGAGCGACTAAAGGCAACCGTCCTTTTTATAACAAACGTTTTGTGACAGTGTTGCCAGTATAAAGAAAATCAAAGATTAATTTTTGCATAATAAAATCGACTAAATATCAACAGTGATTACACCAGGAATGGTGTAAAAAAAAACCTTAATTGTTATTCGATAACCGCTAGTTCCAGAAAGTGCTGTACATCTTGACCTGAGACTTTGTACATGAAAAAGCTCCACCCAAAGTTCCTTAAAATAGACCGAAATTGAGTTAAGTCCCTTCTAAAACTCCGTTTTGGTCGATGTACGTCGAGTTAAAAGTCGAAGAATATTTAGAAAAAAAAAACACGTATTTTTTTGTTTTACATCTAGACTGCTATCATGCACATGAGAGCAGTCTAGATGTAAAACGGTGTGTGCACACACACCGTTACTACAAACAAAGACGTTCGGTGATTTCATAAATTCGTGTAAACTGCAAGTTCGCTAGTTAGTGCGATTTAGTCGCAGTTGCTTCGAGCCCGAGTAATGGCCGCTGACGCGACTGCAGGTGACTTCCCAACTCAGGACTTACTTGTTTCTTGTGTGTATTATTTACGAGTGAGTTGTTTGCTCAATGACGCTGCTGCAATTTGCTACACGTTTAACATATTTTTGTGGTAGAAACTAACTAAACAATCATATTTTTAATAAATTCTACGGAGAATGAAATACAGTTTAGATCTGCGTCTATGCTAGACGAGCCCGTCGCGAGCCGAACACAATTCGTCTAGTGTGGACCGACTTACAAGCCCCGAACGAGCGCGCTGCGAGCATTTCGTTCGTACTCGGCTGTGCTCTGAAAATTGTCGGTTTTTTGGCGAACACAAAGGAATTTGACTACGTTCGAGGACAGTGATCGTTGTGGGTTCGTTGTATGTCCACACTTGACGCCGCGAATGACGAAGCTCCGAAGGCTCCGCTCGTGCTCGGCTCATGCTCAGCTCGCCTAGCGTAGACCCAGCTTTAAAGTTTGCAAGTTCGTGAGCTTGTTAAAACGGCCTCAGGCCTCAGGTTTTATTTGTAAAAGGCCAAAACCAGAACCGAATGCGTAAGGTAAGTTTAAAAAGTTTACTAAAAGGAAACTTTTGAACAGTCGAGAGTTAACATTAATGCCAATAGGGACAAAACCTCGAGGAGCTCGTGAACAGCCACGTCGATTAATTTTCAGGTTAAGCCGCGCTTGCCTGGGTTACTCTGTGGATGGGTGCCCATTACATAATAATTTTCTTCCGTGCTTCAGAAAGCACGTCAAGTTGGGTTGTGCTAGCTGTTGTTTGTAGATCTTTGACACTCCTAACAGTAAGTCAGTAACCCGACAGTCTGGCAAGCATTGTTACCAAGTGGTGTCACAATTAGAACCCAATACTAAGTGGGTTGTGGAGGTCAGATAGGCACTCACTCCATGTAAAATACTGGTATTCAGCTGTATCGGTTCGACTGCAAGCTCACCCCAACATGGGAAAAGGTTAGGCTGATGATGAAAAGGACTAAACCTGGTGTTAATGGACTAGTAGGTTTCAATGGCTTTAGCCAAAGCAAAAAAAAATACTTTTATTACTCAAATGGTGCGACGAAAATTATTTACCAGTTGCAAAACATTCTTTACCGCCATAACCGAGTTTCATTACAATTAAACATTTGCAACAGTTATTAGAGAAAACCTAAAACTACTAGGTGAACACACAACACATACATTTAATTATATTCTCAATGTTTACAAAAGTAAACATTGAGAATATTTTTAAATGTATTTAACACTAAATAATACCAATGACTTGCCTTAAACTAAACTGTATGAGTAACATTTTAATATTAAAAGACAGCGTCTGGCAATCATCCAGATGTTAGTTTTATTTATATGTTTATTTTTCATGTTTTTGGAAGCGCAGTAAACACACAGGATCCTTTTGCGTTTCGATTGCATTTTAACTGTAGCTGAGATAGTGTTTTGAAATGAAGGAGCCAAAAGTTTGTCAAACGTTTTATGAAAAAGATACCAAAATGCCGTTTGTTGTAAATTGGAACTTAACTAAATAATTTGCACAGAACTTTATAACTTTCAACTATTATTAGGTAATCAGGTCTCAGGCAGTTTAGTAGATTAGCGTGAAGAGGTCTTCACGCTATATAATCTACTAAACTGCCTGAGACCTGCAGAAAGACATAATAGGGTAGTTGACTGAATCAAATCAAATCAAAATCATTTAATCGTAAACATAGGTAATAATTACATACAAGACTAAAAAAAATATGATTCTGTTTAGTCTGTCCATTAGATTATCGGAAAATATTGGATACGTGTTTTTATTTTATCAAATTAATAAAACTAGATGATAATAAAACAAATTAATGTCATAAAAAATGTACCAAACTGTGACGTCGCGCGACTTTTCGAAGCACTTACTATTTATTGTTTACGCGAAAAAAGAAAAAATACGTGTCTAATATTTTTTGGAAATCTATCTGAAGGACTAATTAGATTTTTCAACTACCCTATGCCGCCGGTATTAGATACCCATAAGATAGCTCACGACTTCCACCCAGGTGAAGCCGCGAGCACAAAGTAGGTAATAATATATAACAAACCAACCAAACTCAAATAATGCCTGGTTTATTATTCCAGGCAGGTACAAACATGGTTAAAACTCAATATTTTTAGGGGTCATTCTGTGTACGCAATTTTGTTGGAAATAATCCCGAAGACACAGCTGTGGCCGGACGTGCCCATATCAAATACGAACCGAACCTTAGGGACGACTATTAGACGTAGCATCTCGTAGCACTTCGCTACGTGCTACGTGCTACGCGCTACGGACCAGTGCGCTACGACGTAGCAAGCCACGCACAATAAGCGGTTACGTTATTTACTGCATATTGTATGAGCTTCGCTTACATATTCTGAGGCTGTGCGACAGTTTGACATCTTCTGTTTCCTATATTTTTATAAGATTTGCTCCTTTTTCCTCTTTATTGTCTCTAGTAAAGGAGTTGATTAAATCTTAATATTATGAAAGGCACGGATAATTTTCTCACAATTAAATTATTCATTTGAATTAATTAAAGATTTTTCATTTACCAATGTTAGATAGGCAGACTAAAATAGAGTTCATTTTTAATTATTTGAGTTATAAAATTCACGTTAAATGTTAAATTGACTTTAGTAAATAACCATAGCAACCAACCTCAGCCTCTGTTGTAATCAAACAGTTTTACTTTAACTTTCAAGCAAACAATTAGGCACAAAATGAAGTAATGATTTTCGTAAAATTGTGTAGTTAATGTTTGGACAGATCTGTGTGCTAGTAGATAGAACACGCCAGTCTGTGACCGCAGTCACCGCAGCATCCCTGCTCCACTCACTGCTGCGTGTCTCTTGCCGGGTTATAGTATAGTCTACTGCAACCGCAACTAACTACCCTACTGCCGATAACTCTTTATTTCCCAGTTACTGTATAGTCTCAGTACGTTCTCTCAAATATTGACATAACGTTAATTAGCACTCTTTGTTCGGAAACAACTTTGTAATTAAATTTACGACGCGACTGTAAAATTTAAACGAATTTTCCATTCTTTTATTTGATTTTGACGTAATAAAGTTTGGTCGCGACCCCCTCCCCCCACCACCCCGCGCACGTCAGACGCGCGTCCACACAAACACACACCATTTGAAGTATTGTGTGGCACAATTTTTTTTTTTTTTTTAAGAGTGCGAAATCATCAAATGGGTCCTCCTGCTCTGCGCGGAGCGGTAGAGAGTGTCAGACTTCTACTGACTAAAAACCACCCAAATTCCTTCTTAGTTCTTTATGTCCGAGACCGTGGAATCTCTTTCGAACAACCCGCAGCCCTAAATGTGTGTCACCCTTGGATCATTACGGCGGCATATGACTTCAGACACATTCAATATTCAACGTGTTGTGCAGTTTGTGGGATTACTCTTAATTAACTTACCGTACGCTGATTAATATTTAATTAAAAAGTATGGCCTTTGTTTGGCTCGACTTCGTGACGTCACGACCGACCGTTGAATTATTAAACTGTGACAACTTAATGAGATTAAGAAGTAACTCGAGCTTTAAAAACAAAACTCTAGCTTTTAGAACAGTTTCTCCCGCTGGCGTGCACTTCTGTCAGTTTGTTACAATGAAACGGTGGAGAGGGAATACTTACACAATTGGCCTACTGGTTTACCAACTTCAACTAAGTCGGTAAATACCGGCGCTTGTTTGATCTTTGCTCCCATTCGAACGCTGTATAATCAGAGTGTGCCAAAAATATGAAAGTAAAGTGGTTCACGAAGCGATGCCGCAATGAGTTGAAACAGAAAGTTTGTATGGGACGAATCTGGCGGCGATGCCACATTAACGAGGCTAACTCAAACAAAAACCAGCTCCGACCGGAATATTCCGGTTATTACCGCTTTTTACCAGTTCCGAAACCGGGACGCCGCGTATTGACGCTCCGGGCCGGCGGATTGTGCCGCTTTGCACTTTCCATTATTATTGCTACCTTCTGTGTGAATAACCCAGTGAATCCCGTTTGTATAGATCACGTATCATACGTGCGGTAATTATTGCGCTCCTCATTTATAATAAAGACCGCCATTATCATCAGTTATCGGAAAAATCTCAGTCGCGCGCCATTTCTGGGTTTTATTACTAAAATTGTTCATTGCTATTGCCGACCTAAGGATTCGGAACCAGGACGCCAGCAGAGTGAGGCGATCCTTTATAATAATATCATGATGTTATTTCTTACTTTTACGTTATGTTAGCAGAACACGGACTATCAAATGGTATTATCTGGCAATTCATGTGTATCGTACAGACGCGGGAGAGATCATCTTACTATTTTATTTGAACAATCGTTTTCCGATAAAAGTATATTTTATCAAACAGTGCTTGATGTACGGCGCTATAGATATGCTTTTATCCTAAAACAAATAACATAAATTTTATTGGAGCACTACATAGTTTTTTCAAAAGGCGAAAGCGATCAACATAACGTACTCCACTGAACATCTGTTATGATATTCTCAAACATTTAATAAATCTGTGACATTTGAGTGTGGCTAATCTATCATGCGCAATGAGTGGCAACATTTACTTCAATATAAATAATTTGGCCACACTTGAATGCTCCGCGTCGATAAATCATATTTTTATTGGATTAATGTTTCAATATTCCAATGTTGTGTCACCGGTGATATGAGATACAATGTCATCAATATATAGGGAGTGACGCCGGGCTATTCGCGTGTCATGTCCTGTCTTGACGAAGAGCGATCGTGATCACCGCCCGGCCAGCGTGGAGCCCTGCCCACGCATCCCTGCACCACATAGCTGTGACACAGGATACAAAATCACACAAAACACAGCTCAGATCACGCTGGTTAATATCAGAGTGACGTTTGGACGGGCTGCACTTAAATATTGATCACAATAACTTGTATGTAGTGTTATCGCCCGCTGTATGTTTATATGGAACGTATTTCAGCCCGTTATGAGCGGCCATAGACAACACACACATAGGCTGCAGTAAACTGCCAACAATAGGGCAACATTTTTTTATCTTTTGTTTATTCAGTTCCAGAGATAATAAAATTTATTGCGAGAATAAAGGGATGGCAAATTATACTGAGTTTTAAAAGATAAAGGACATCAGGGTCCAGCTCATTTTGTTTCGGCAAATCTCGTTAATTGCTACAACACAACAAATGTAAGTACAAAGAGATTACAGATTTTTTTTCTCTGTTTTATTAATGAAACGCCCGGTTTATATAATTAAACGAGTAACTTCACTACGAACTCATTACTTGCCTTGAAGTATGAGTAATAAATAAGTAGCGTGTTGCAGTGTGCTAGCCTGACGCGAATTTTAATTATTTCCTACAACACAGAATCAAAATTAAATGTAAACTTAATAAAAAAATGAGAAGCTTCCGCCCGCCGCCTTTCAGACGGTTCTTTTTCTGTTTTTGCTTGGAATTTTAATATTTCAGCGGTCCGGCCGTCGGGAGCAAATATTTTTCTTTTATCGCCAGCTGTAATGAGGGCAGATAAGAGCTGAGCGGGTGATAACCGCTGTTTGCGGAGCGCTAAGATTTGTGAGTGCGGCGGGGACCCTATCTGATGTACGCCTCAATGTCACACTCACACTCAGTACACACAATCAATATCACGGAGCAAACTTATCTTCGAATAAGAAAATAAAACCGCTACAACAATTCATTTTAAAATGTTGTACAAGCTCGAATGTAACGAGAATTTAACTTCGAAACACAAAATACAATCGCGGCTCGCCTTAATTACGTCGGAGACGAATGCGAGTTGTCGCTCCACTTTTATGTGCGCCTAGTAATTACGCGGTGAAACTGTACGAACACACATTAAACAATTACTCACATAACGTTAAATAATATGAACGCGATGATTTTTGTGCACGCTTGTACTAATTGCGAGGACGGCGCGCGGCGGCAAGGAACAGGGAGG
Organism: Diarsia brunnea; assembly: GCA_949774965.1. NCBI lineage: Eukaryota > Metazoa > Arthropoda > Insecta > Lepidoptera > Noctuidae > Diarsia > Diarsia brunnea. The sequence goes on along the minus strand of OX459016.1, from coordinate 196,855 downwards.
CAGTCGAGTCATTTATTTTTAGAATGTTTACACGAATGAGAAAACTTACAACCGCCGCCGCGGCCAGGAAGCCATTCAAATGAAAAAGAAGGAAAATATTTTATAATTTTTCTGCTTTTCATTTAGTGAATTAATTTGGTTTTGCGTCCGAAACAGGGCTTACGTTTACAATTTTGATTTTTTGAACCTGCCCGCAATTTAGATTTTTTTTCGAAATCGTATTGCGGGGTAACAATATGCATGCGTGTGAAACGTTGACATACCCTCTTAATGGAATGATTAAAATTACGAAAATAAACCCAGTCTCATATCCCAGTTGTCAAGGCCACACATGACAGCTAAGTCAAAGGCCGCAACTGTGGAACAGAAAGAATACAGCAACAACAGACGACTCCCCGCATCAGGACTCGTTCCACGTACTTCATTGTGACACGCCTTCACTTCGCTACGAGACAACAGAGCGACGTACTCTTTATGTTTGTGTATTTTTTGTCGCGGTAGTTGTGAGATATGTCTCATGTTTGGGGTGGTTGGCGCAAGATTTTAAGTGGCGTAAGAGGATTAACACATACCAGCAATATTAATATTATATCTTGTAAACTTAAGTTGAATAGCATTTTATTCATACTTGCTTTAGTGGGCGGGGCTGCAAAACAATAAAGTGAAGCCAATTTATTGTCAGAATCTATTAAATGGTAGGGTCGTGACAATAGAGTAATTAGCAGTATCGATCCCAGTTAATTACGGAGTCCCATTTTTCTCGCCGATGTCTGTCGCTTACTACAGAATTGTCTCCAATAAATCTTAACGTTACAAGAACTTGAATTAGTCTCTGACAGGCAAATAGGTATCCGCGTATTCTGATAATTGTTTGGTTTTGTGCTGATGATCCCAACCCCGTCGCGGCTTACAGTCGCTGCGTGTTAGGAATGCTGTGTCTCTGATAAGGGTAAACAAATGTTCGTAGCCCTCCAGTATCCCTCCCGATCCATCGCACTCGAATCGAACGTTTTAATACGCACCTCCATCAAAGTTAATCCGGCTCTAGCCGTCAAACTACATTGTGCTCAACATCAAACGAATTCACATAAAAATACGTGAACATTTACACAACGCGTCTAATCCTGCGTCCGTCTGCCAAACGCCTATAAGCTGTTATGACAACGATCCTCACTAACGAAACTAGCCAGGGGACACTCGACCTTGTTGTGATAGTGTTAGGGTTGGTCATGTAGTGTTTGGCTCTGCCGAGGGATGGGATTAGCCAGGATTACTCGGACGACAGTGCACGCTGCATTGCATTCGATATTGAATGAGTCGAATAGGGACGAAGTTAATATGCGACTGAAATACGATTCGTTTTGTGACATTATTTTATTGCACAAGGTTGTTTTTGCTTTTGTGAAACCTCAAAAAACTTACGCTAAAACCAGTTTGTTTGATTGACCATAGCTCCCAAATAAATAAACGCAGTAACCTCAGCTGCACATCACTGTGTGTATAATCAAGTATTCATGTTTACCTTGCGCATTGAGTACCGTAAGTGTCACAAGTACCGTATATACTTTCATATGCATTTAGTAACAAGCTGTTATTTAAACTACAGACAGAAACGTCTATTTTATTTATTCGTATAGAATTTATAATATTTACGACATCGCTTTTACTAAGGTTTTAAACCTTAAGCTTTCAGAAAATATAGGAATGAAGCACCCTAATAGAATAACACTCTTTACCCGACAAAACGACGGCGCTTCACCGCTCCACTTCGTGCCGTCGTCGGTGAATGCAGCCACAATAAAATCTGTTCCGATTTGAATAACATAACATCGCTGTGTACCGGAGACGGCCGCTCAGCGGGCTCATTGCGGCCCACAAAAGGTTCGCCGACGCGGCACACGGCGCGGCTCACGCTCGCAACTCACGCCGGGCGTGGCGGTTCCCGCGCCCATTATCACGCATTCAATACGCCTGCCATTGTCGACACAAATCCGACGACAACGGGGATTAGGCGATAATATCTCCACCGAGAACGTGGCGACACCCATCACTCGCTACACACGCCCAATTAACTCATTTGATAAAAGCAGCCGTCAATGGACAGCGCTGAAGCGGCGTTTGCGATACTCATCGATGAGTAGGCGCTTCGTATGGCTTTGCGGCGGAATTAATTAAATGATTGTATACCACTTAGTTGGCTACAGTACGCTATTCTTGCACTAATTGTGAGCTTGTAATACTGTGGAGTATTACAAGCCCACAATAGTAGAGTGAATAGGTTCTAATAGTTATTTATGTTGGCACATTACACTCACTGTTTACCTATATTCTAAGAAAATAGGGGATTTTGAAAGAGGATTTCTTTTCACTACATAAATAACATTACTATTTTTTTATTATTTTCAGTAAACATATGCTATGTCTTTGTCAATCTAAATAGCAGTCGTCACACGTCGTTAGAACAAGGAAATGAACCCAGTAATGTATCGCGCAGTGGGTACCACAGTACCACTAAGTAACGGTAGCTAGTTACTAGATTATTACAACGTTCACAGCTGAATACTAAGTTCGTAGATCGTGAACGTTGTGTGAAGCAGCGTAAAAATAACAGTTTTTTTTGACTGACAGTTGGAAACTATGCAAAGTGTAATTAAAACCAGAAAAGAAAAACCGGCCAAGAGCGTGTCGGGCCACGCTCAGTGTAGGGTTCCGTAGATAATAAAATATTATGTAAACGAAGTTAAAAAAAAAATACGGGCAAATGAAACTTGACCTCTGGATTGTATAGGCGCTCATACGATTCAGGGACCAAATTATATTGGTTAACTGCAGTTTCCATCTGTTGTTTCCATCCAAGTTCAAAATAATTTTCCTAGAAAGTCCTTATAAAGTTCTACTTTTCAGATTTTTTTCGTATTTTCTAAACTTATGGTTCAAAAGTTAGAGGGGGGGGGACGCTTTGTTTTTTACTTTTGGAGCGATTATTTCCGAAATTATTGACATTATCAAAAAATGATTTTAGTAAACCCCTATTCATTTTTAAATACCTTTCCAACAATATATCACACATTAGGGTTAAAATTAAAAAAAAAAACACTTCCCACTTTACATATAGGGGGGCTACCCTAATAAAACATTTTTTTCCAATTTTTATTTTAGCACTTTGTCGGCGTGATTGATACACATATTGGTCCCAAATTTCAGCTTTCTAGTGCTAACGGTCACAGAGATTAAGCGAGGACGGACAGACAGACAGACAGACATGGCGAAACTATAAGGGTTCCTAGTTGACTACGGAACCCTAAAAAGCAAGCTGTCTGTACATTTATTTTGGAATACCGCAAGTACGTGATAGTAATAGTTGTTCATATTATGAGTACACAAATTTTCAATTATTTGTAATACATCTAGAATGCTTTTTTTCTTCAATCAGTCTCATTGCTGAAGATTATTGTCATTGGACTCCATTAAACGGACAATCTGTCTCCATCGACTCCGGGCGAAGTTGCCATCGACAGTCGCTGAAATTTGTTTGAGGACGTATCTTCTTTTGCTTGGGCAGACCATCCTTTTGGTGACCGGCCTCGTACTCCTGCCTTCAGTATTGCCAACAATGACCAGCTGTTCAAGGCTTTTCTTTCCCCTTTGCATCATCATCTATCATGCATCTGCTGAGTATAACACACAATAGTTTTGTTGCAAAATTTTACCATCTCACAAATTAAGAAAGAGAGGAAAGTTTTGAGCTGAGAAACTACATAGTTTAAGTGCGCGTTCAACTTCAACGTGTTTATAATAATAATATACACTGAGCGGAGGTGTCGTGTAAACTTGTGCGGTACTTGTACACTCACTTCATTTTCACGAACAACACAGTTTCCTACCTCTCCTTCCATGTTTTTTCTGAAACTTGTGTATTTATATATTTTGAAAAACAGTTGTGTCGAGAATATAAGAATATTAGATCCCATTCAAATGAATGTTGTTTCTAATTAGGCGTAACATTAAAATAAACAGCTCTCGTAAAATTGGAGCACTCCACCTCACTTTGTTGACTGAGCGTCGGCGCGAGGTCTCTCCGTCAACAAAAGTGAGGAGCACGCAACAAAACAAACGGCTTTATATTATACTTTGTGTGCCACACAACTGATGTGGTAACCCTGAAACGAAAGCAATACATCTAGAAGCCAACAAGCTTGCCTGTCCTAATCCTAACTAGCTAGTCCTTAAACAAATAATCTGTTACACGACAATCCTACAACACACACGACTGTGTTTTGTTTACCGAGAGTAGTAGCGTGTGTATTATGTACGTGTGTGTGTGTTTGTGTGTAGTGAGTGCCGTGCTAATTGGCACGCCGAGACGTGGCGTTCATTAGTAACGCATAGCACTGGTTCACTGCTCGCCGCTTGACCATCTCACCGGCTACTGGTGAAGGTGACTGGCGCTTTAATTGATTGAAAACTGTAAAAGACTTTAAAGGAGACTCCTAATCAATTGCTTTCTACGTTTGTTAAGATCGGATGTTCGACAATGTTAATAACGCAATGAATGTTAAACGAAGAGCATATTATTGTCTAAAAATCTTATAGTTTCGCCATGTCTGTCTGTCTGTCCGTCCGTCCGCACTATATCTCAGTGACTCTTAGTACTAGAAAGCTGTAATTTGGCATGAATGTACAATTAGTTACGTCGACAAAGTGCTAAAGTAAAATATTGATTTTTTTCTTTTTAAGGTACCTCCAGTACACATTAAAGTGGGAATGATTATTTTTTACTCGCAAAGTCCATTGTGTTCGATGTCGTTAGATAGGTCTTTAAAAAATATGAGTTTAATATGAGTTTGTCCAAACAGTTTTTCGATTAAGAGATTCGTTTGTGAAATATTCGTGTTGATTTTATTTTCGTATGGCGACACGGTTGGCGCAGTGGCTGAGCAATTGGACTGCTGCGCTGCGTGTCGCGGGTTCGATCCCCGCACGGAACAAATATTTGTATGATCTACAGATAATTGTTTCGGGTCTGGGTGTTTGGTTGTGTATGTGAGTTTAAATGTTTGTGAACGAACCCACACGATACAGGAGAAATTCCTAGTGTGGGGCAACGTTTTTTTTAAACAAAAGTAAGTAAGTGAATATTAAGCTTTAAAGTGCAATTTTTTGTTAAACTCAAGTGTGCCAACCTAAACCACCTATGTTACGGTGTAGTGTTTGGGCGTGTGAAAAAATTCATGGTAGTAGCATAAATTATATAACGAAAATAAAAGGAAAACTATCACAGCTAAGTAGGCTTTACAAGTTTACGAGTAATAGTCGAACAACTTATAAAATGTACTAATATGAAATATTTTCGCTATGGGAGCGCAGGCCTCAAAACTGCAAATGTAAGTTTGTTTTATTTTTACAATAAAAATCATCGTTCGGAGGCAGGTAGGCAGGGTGGTTAATCAGTTTAGTAAGTTCACATATTTTGATGGACAACTACAGAACCCTACATTGTGTGTGGTCCGACATGCACTTGGCCGGTTTATTAAAAAAAAATACATGAATAGCTTTAGAAAATATACGGAAAATGTAACAAGTGCCTACAAAGTTTGAGGGATGCCATCAATTTCCCTGGGATTCCATCATCAGGTCCTGAATAGGTGACAATGGGACCAACTCGGGAGTATACTCTTTCGTATCATCATCATCATATCAGCCCGGAATCACCCACTGCTGAGTATAGGCCTCCCCTTTCTTCCGCCACACTTCCTGGTTCTGTGCGTATCTTATCCACGTGTTTCCGACGACTTTGACGATATCGTCAACCCAACGAGCTTTATAACGGCCCTGGTTTCTTTGGTCTAACCTTGGCCACCACTCGGTCAAAGCCTTCCTCCATCGGCCATCTCTGCGTCTAGTCAGATGTAAAAACCAACTTGAAACAGCAGAAAGGTAACATTTTAATCAACTGAAATGAATATTGTGATCGAATTGCAAGCGATGAAACGGTTTATTGGAGCATGACGCTCTCCTAGTACGTAATTAAATTAGTTCAAATATTTACAACGCACAAATATTTCAGCAACAGGTTCCATAATTTCACGTACAAGAACCTTAATTAGTTTCAAATGTAATAATATAGAGAACATTTCACAAAACATATTTCGTCATTAAAATTTAAATAAAAGTGCAGCCAGTCAGAGCGCGAGCGTCACTTTGTGTAATAAAAGTGGTGTGTGCTATGAACTGCATTAGGATGGCTACACGCGAAGATTGGGTGCTTTATGACAAGAGCGAGGCAGGTCTCCCTTTTATTGTTCGTGTGTGCGGTGCCTGTCAGAATTTACACTTTAAAAGCCCTCTCGGTAAAACTGTTCCACGTCGGGTTAGGGTGCTCGTACACTGTAGCGTAACGTTATGATGGGAACACTTATTGCACTTTGCTACTTTACGCCCAAAGGTTGCGGTTGATTAGATTCGTGTTTCACTCGTAAATGTACGCGTGGAGCACGTGACGTGTGCGGGGAACCACGCGAGCTACTTATCTTGTCAATTTGCATAGAGATGCTTTTTATATTTTCTGCTGAGGGATCAAGATAATGACTGATACTGTTTAGGTACTCTGGGTTGAGAACGAAAAAAATTACATTTTGTAAAATAAAGATTTTTTGGATTAATTCGGAACAATTTGGTTCTGAACTAAATTGCTAATCTTACCGTGAACAGAAGTTATATTATATTAGGTTCATACTAATCCAATAGTTATTAGGAGAACTTGTCAGTTTATTGCGAGTCCTTCCTAACTGCGTCAACAATTATTGAACTCGATACTTCGCCGTCGATATAGTGTGCTGCAGCCTTTCTGTACTCACATCCACGTGTGCGGCACGTTATATTCGACTGTGCATTATGATTGTCACTGTCTCGGAGACGCGTCGTTTTGTCGCTGTTGCTTTGTCCCCCCCCCCCCCCCATCACACCGTGCGGCACCGGCCCGAGGTGGCTGCCCCGAGGGACACCGGCCACACGCCAAAGTGAGATTGCACTTTTTAAGATTTTAATTAAACCCCTAGCCTGACTGTTGTTTCGGGTGTAGCCTTTAAACATGGTCCGGAGTACCATTGTTATTTTCAGAAAGTACGAATTCTGAATGTGTTTTTTCTTTCAAAGATAAATGTTACTTGTAAATTAAACTGTTGTCAAAGCCCTTGGTGTCTCCATAACGCACCGTCAAATGTTAAAAAGTTGTGTCTGTGTGTTGTTTAAAATCGACTGTCAGTTCGTATGAAACGTTACTTTGTCTCCAAAAACGTTTAATGAAATCACGTCTCTATTTCTGTAAATCTTTCTGAGCAGTTTACACAGTGTGCGATATATTGCTGCAATAAAAATATCCACTTTAAATAATAAAGTGCTACTTACGCGGCTCATAACCAGCAGCACACGAAAATAATTCGCTCATTAAAATCAACGTTTCATACATTCAGCAATTCATACATTTTTCAGAGCTCTATTACGGTAGCATTTGAAAGCGCATCCGTATTTTAAATTCTCGCTAAATGCGCAAGTAACATCAAAGTGTACAAAATAAAGTATGGAGAGGTTCACTCATCGCCTTTTGAAGTGCTAATTCGCGTCGGGTGGGTAGAGATTCTCTTTGCCGGTAAATCGAGCTGAAAAACATAGTGGCCACTGCAACATGATGGAGGTGGCCGCAGGGGGGGAGGGGTGGCGTTTTAAAATGGTGAGTGTAGTCCATAATCAATGACAGTCTTTGATTATGTACTACCGAACCGATATCAAACGGGTTATTAAGTTTTTTTGTTGAATGAAAGGGATCCGTAGTCTACAAGCAATGAGAAGGTGCCAATTACAGTAAAAAAAGAAGTGAGAAGCCTTAGTTGTATTGCAATATTATGAACGTAACTGCATCTCGATCATTTTCTCTTGTCTACTTTAAACAAGATTTATTTTTGCTATCATAAAAAAATCTAATTTACGCAGCCAATACAAAACTTGGTTCTATTTAAACTTGATCACACCTCAAAGGCCAGAAATATCTTTTGCTTTAAATAAGCAAAGCTACAGATGTAATATGTTTCACAAACATGGTGTGAGTTATCATAAAACTTGTATCGGCACTGGCGTCGCCTCAAAGAGGTTCTATTGCAAACTTTGATTAGCCGCCGTCCGGCCAACGCGCGTTGTGCGGAGGGCGGCGGGACGCCAATATGATCAAGCTATTTGCCAACAGCCGGTCAGGCAGTATGCAAATCGAGGTGATCAGGCTTCGAGAATATTTAGCTGTAGAGACAAAAGACGGGATGTTTGAGTTCAATAATTCTTTCTTTCATCTATCCCCTAAAATGTTATTAAAGTCAAAATGTATTCAATTAACTCTTTACTTGAATACAATTTACTTATTACTTATATCGTAAATTAAAGGAAATATTTCAGCGGTTAAAACTAAAATCCACAAATGAAAGCTAATATAATGTTAAACCAATATTCACACTCTAACACTTAAACAAACTATTAAACAGACACGCAGACATATATCGCGTAGAAACAGCAATAAAACTTATAATGTTTATCTGTGGGAGTTCATCATGAGTTACTTGACGGCAGTAGGGTGGAGACACCGGTTGTGTTCCACAGAGCGGTCGCTGTAGAGCAAACTATTTATTAACAGCGTTATCAAACACAAGCAGATGGAGATGTTTTCATAAGTGGGGAAGTTTAGTAGTGCCATTTCATATACAGACATATATGTTTGTCTGTTTCTGTGGCATTTGTATATTATTACATGAACTTTGGTTATAGATGAAGACAACCCAAAAACGTATTTCGTGTAATTTTTTATTAATAAGGTCAAACATCCATAGACTTCATCATTATTTTTAGCATTATTATTCTTTGTACCAAATATAATTTAGAATAAAACCAGGTAATTTCGTCGTCGACTTACAAATTAGGTGTTTTTATACAGTTTACCATTTTATTAATAAGCTCAATAGGTGACACCAACTCCGAATGGATCGTTACGCCGCCATTACACGCTACCACCGACGCCTACCGACGCCTACCGACGCCTGACACGCAAATGATCTCAAACGATCCCGTGAAGAGAGAGGAGCCGTGACGGCGTGACTGCGTGAATGACGGGTACCTGTAAGAAAAGTACTTTCCGTGTTACTTTGTATTACAAACGTTTCTTTGAGAAATAAATAAAGTTATGTTATGCTTAGACCGTCAATGAATTAATTTCTGTTTCTGTCCTTCGGCTGGGTCTACCAAAATTCTCTCTATGAACAAATTTTAGAATAGATTTGATCCTGCACCAGAACTAGAGTTACTTCATAATCATTGCGTTCCTTTCTAATACATTACTTTCATGTTTCTAAAATTCTTGTGTTCGGCGACATAAAAACAGAATGGACATCTACACTATATTATAAAGGGGAAAGATTTGTTTGTTTGTTTGTTACGAATAGGCTCTAAAACTACTAGACCGATTTCAAAAATTCTTTCACCGTTGGGAAGCTACACTACCCGCGGGTGACATAGGCTACTTTTTATCCCTGTATTCCCACGGGAACGGGAACTACGCGGGTGAAACCGCGTGACGTCCGCTAGTTATTAAATAATTGGCTATATGAAAGACATTGCCATTGTCGGTGGGTTACGTCATTGCCCGCTGAAATCGCAGATTACCAAAAAAAATTGTATCAATTGGCTATTTGACTACTGTTAAAAATTCACAAAAATGTAATGATATGAAAAAATGCGCTTAACAGAAATAACACGATGTGTGCAAAAAGTAATTAAATCGATAAAGAAATGGAGTAGCTACATGTTTTAGAAGATTTTGGTGGGGGCACTTTCTATCCTTGTCGCGCGAAACGGCCATTTGTACTACGTAACTATGACGGTATGAAATGTGACGTCACATATCTGTGGCGCTTTTTGTGTTCGATTTTATTACTTTTTTCACAAATGGTGTCATTTCTGTTGGTTCTTTGAAATAACATTACATTTTCGAGAATTTTTAACAGTAGTCAAATAGCCAATTGCTACAGTGGTTATGAACTTATGATATAGTATAAAGATAATCCAGGAGCAGTAACCACATTAGTAAGTTAACGATGATTCAATAAAGTGCTGATAACATAATTATCAGCACACTTAGCAGCCGTAGCACTAAGCCCACTATCTGCCAGTACATGACATGGGAGCCACCTCGCCACCCCCGCTACCCCCGCCATCCATCATGGCGTAATCCCTTAGTCCCCAACAACATCCGCCAAGTAATGGGGTACCGTGCCCGATGCCCCAAACATTACAGCTCATTTACACAATATTACATTGTTTCGTACAACGAGCAAATTATTTTATACAACCTACCTGTCCTCAATTATAGTTTTAAAACATGGTTCTTTGTTTTTACCAGACGTATACCTGGCTCCATTAACGAAATAAACATCAAAATCTATATAATTATAACATTTCACTAAATTAAGTCATCTGCTTCGCCTTTTCCCAACTTTTTTTGGGTCGGCTTCCAGTCTAACCGGATGCAGCTGAATACCAGTATTTTACATGGAGTGACTGCCTGTCTGACCTCCACAACCCAGTTAATACTAGGTAATACGATACCCTTTGGTAAGGCCGATTGTCAGACTTTGATCACCGACTACCTGTAACAACTGCCAAAGATGTCTATGTCGCAGTATGATAGATAAAGCCGTAATATGGTTATATCCCTAGGGATATAATTATATACCGTATATGGCAGCCGGGACCAACAGCTTAACGTGCTTTCCGAGGTACAGAGTAAACTCGTTATATAATGGGTGGTCACCATCCACAGACCAATCTAGGCAGGCGCGGCTTAACCTAGAGATTGACCCGAGTGGCAGTTATATTAAGCCATGATCTGCATTCCCATTCTAAGAATCCATTCTCTAAAATAAGTAAGATTTGCAAATGTACCTTAAATATGAAAGTACTACGGCGTAGCGTCGCGTCTACGTAAGTGCTACGCAGGTGCTACGGCGCGTAGTAATCTGTGTGCTCGTAGCAGCGCTACGCTTTGCGTCGAGCTGAGCGACTCATTATTAATAACCAGAACGTGAGGTTTAGTTGTTCAAACTTTTTGCAAACTGTTTCATTTAGCAAGTTTCATTTTGTGTTATGTAAACGTATTTAGTGAAAAACATATCGTGATTCTCAATAGGGTAGTTGACAAAAAAAATCGAAATAGTCCGTCAGATTTTCATTTTTCCAAAAAATATTGCACACGTATTTTTTCTTTTTTCACGTACTTAAACAAAAAATGAAGACGATGCAGTGATTCGAAAAGTCGCGCGACGTCATAGTTTGGTACATTTTTTACCAGAAAAGTGACGTCACCAGCCCACTCACAATCTTTGACACGTTTTATTTTCGTCGTTTTTTATTAATTTGATAAAACACGTATCCAATGTTTTTCGATAATCTAGCAGACGGTCTAAACAGAATCGTGTTTTTTTAGTCAGTCAAATACCCAAATGCTTACGTTTGAATGGGTCTCAATGTTTGATTGTCGGGCCTATGTTCCCCATAATTATGTACTAATTTAACATAAAGATATTGTTAAACCAAATTATTTAAAAGAGTAACCATGGAGTTTTTACCGGTTCTTCTCCATAGGGATAGACCAACCCGAACCTTGCACCTGTTGGTCGACGTTTTATAAGTACCCATGGAGGACTATGTAATATAAATTATTTTGATTTTGAAACGAATTTATTATCCGAAGCACATTTCACTAGTACACCAATGAGGTCCGAGTGATTTACGCGAGTGTTCTCATAAATTACGCACAGCGTGTAATAACCAGTGCGCCGGTGATTATAATTCAAAAATTTACTGTGAACATGTGGCGATGATATTTTATGTGTAACGAACTTATTTCTGATGTTCATATTCACAGCTGTTGGTCACAGTCAATCTTATGCTCAACGGTTCCGTTCGTCAAAGGTCGTCGTCAAAGGACAATAGATGATCACGAACTGTCTCACGAGGAGTTTAATGCCTTTGTCCTGTTGATGTGTAAATAACTTTATGATGAAACCTCTCCTCACTCAGGTACTGTACATTTATCGTAAAATAAAATATCAATACACAATTCCCTTTAACATTAAACAGCTGAGCTGGCTGCCACTCGGCATTGGTCACCACTTACACAAACTGGCGTCAATAAAAACAGAGTGCATTCAATAACTTCATACAATATTCGCGCATCGCATCATCGACACTGAAACACTGCGCACTCCCTCATTTATTTACAAATAAATTGTCGCGAGCATAACTGTTTTATTTAAATAGCCACCAATAAAGGTGCGCGTTGTTCGGAACAGAGCGGCAACGGCACGACACGGGATGGCAACGGGACGGCAACGCCACGGCCATCGCTCTTTTTCAGTAATGACTCTCATAAAGTCGGCGGCTTAAATGAAACGAATATTGTTTACGCTCGCAGAGTCGCGGATTGAAATGTGATTTTTATTATTATACGAGTGTGACTGCTTTGTAAGTCAGATTGTGTCGTAAAACTCGGATCGTTTTATGTACGGCGCAAATGTTGCGTTTTGTATAAATTAATATCACAGCATGTTACAGCGGCGCGGGTGACAAACGGAGCTTCGGGGAAATAGACAATCATGTAAATTGTTTTCACGGAGTTTTTATTGTTATTTAAATTTTTTTAGGCTCTATAATTCGGGGAACAAAAATTCACAATTCTTTAAAGGCGAGGTAAGAATATTTTCCTTAATTACTGGCGTCAGTAAACGCTAATTTGTTTTCTTAATGAATGTTTAATAAATCGTGTCCCTGCTCATTAGTGCGTGGCCCGCAATGAGCAGTAACTCCGTCGCTGTCGGGTCACTGTTGCGCGGAATCTGGTTTAACGGCGGCTTCATTACCTGCGGGTAATAAACTGCGCTGAGAATGTTCGCGCTTTCACCACCTCGGCCAAATCCGTGCTAAAATAAATGTTTCTAAATGGTGCATAAGTTTACTCTTTACGGTACGAAAATGACTTTTGGCACTTAAAACAATAACCCTTGTTGACATAAAATACGATGTTTTAAGACTCATCCAAGTTAATCGAAAATATTTTTTTTGTGTTTGATGATTTCCTAGATTATGTTTAAAATTACTAACAGCTCGTATAGCAATGATTTTATAATCGGTAACTATCGCCTTATTTGTAGATTTCACGTGTAATAGTAGGAAATCTATTGTTAATTTCATAGAAAGCTTTATTACCGCTATTTAGATGGTTACGTTGTACGAAATCTCATCGAGTGTGTGTGTACGTGTGTGTGTTTGTGTGTGGTGTGCTCTGTCGGCGCGCGACGTTTTAGCGTGAGTAATAGCAGAGTGTAAACACATCTTATTTGCACTCTCTCACGCTCCCTGTGCTCTCTCACGCTCACTGCGCTCTCTCACACCTACTGTGCTCACTGTGCTCGCTGCAATTACTGTGCAAACCTCGACAATGACGCACTGGGCTGTAAGCTCGGCTTAATAGTGAAATAACAAACAGGTGTTTAGACATCATTGTGTTTCATGCCCGATGTGGCGTGAATCGTAACCGTTACACACTGATGTCATACAGAATGTGTTAATAATTATACTGAATATTGTTCACGGCTTCTCTAATTTCAAAACAAATACAAGTCTCTGTGTTGCCAGAATCAAAACAACGTTTGGTTTATTGTTACAGTGCAAACAGTTTTGCGCTAATGCATCCACGCAAACATAGTGCCTGGATCTCATCAGCTGCAATCAATGCCAGAATGCTAAAAAAGTATTAATATATAGATTGTTGATTGCGTTGCTCCACAAAGACACCGAGTGTTACATGGCCCGCAAGCAGCAGTCGAATTATCATTGAGCTCATAATAAAGGCGAACTGTGTGGTTGGTCCCACAGATGAGCTTGCAACTAACCGCACGAAGTCGTCACGTACCCCGCACTAGTGTGGGGCTCTACACACAGCACACTGGTGGCGTGTGAACACACACTTATTAGTGACACGCTCGACACGTTCAATGTTCACGCTGTGCAATTCAATTGTGCGACGTTTTGGGAACTTGCACCGTCGGCATCGGCATTGTGCGGGTTACACGACATGTATGCAGTCGTGGCTAAATATAATAACACCACGTCCGTACTAAGTTTATGAGGCATGTGACTATGTAAATTGGACCATATTGGAAGTAACAAAACTATACTATACAACAGAATCTGGCACATCTCAAATGTTAGTTTTGCATCAGACTCTGAACCGGAAAGCCCATCATGCCATACATAATCGATGCCCAGAAAGAGAATTCTTCTTTTGTTGAAATAGTGATGACGAAATTAAATTATTTTATTCGACCAGTTACATTAAAAAAAATGTGTGATTACACAAAAAACCTCCTGCAAAACATCATAATTATGCCGTAACGAGATGAAGATTCATGTACGTGGGTTGCGGAAAACGAAAATTGGAGTTTTTATCTTCCCCGGCACCGAACAAGCTGATTACTCAAACACGCAATCGAATTGTCTTCATCAGAGCTTACTGCCAACAAGCCCAACAAGACCAAACCACGGATCACTATTGTAGGAGTGCAAACTTCTTTGACAGATACTGACGTCTGCAGGTTCATATGAGTGAACACAGTGTTCCAGCGATGTCACTGGAGACCTTTTTGACTGAAGTTACATATATGCAGCAATCAAGCACAAACCCGGGAAGAAACATGCATCACAAGTTCCACTGAAGGTTCGTAGAGCCATAATATTTCTGACAAGGTTTAGTGATTCTGGATCAAGTTGACGTTCTCTTTGATTCGGATGGTGGTGGCTTTCGGGATGACGTATTGCACTCGTAGTTTAGTTTTGTTTTATGAATTGTTCTTCTGACATTCAAAAATGCCTGTAATGGTTTAATTGAAATAAATGCTTTGAGTTTGAGTTGAGTTTGAGTTTGGATGCTAAAAGTTTTTCATAATGTTGTGTACTTGAGCTGACCATTTGGGTTTCAACTTTTATTTTCAGCTCCACCCGTGCTGCCGTGGTTTATTGCCACATTGCCTCAACTTTGTGTATACAGGTCCGATCGGGAGTGAATCGTGAGGGAACACCAAGTTCCACCTCTGGGGACGCCGCAACAACACATCGTTGCACTGAGTTGGGAACTGGCGCGATACTGAATAGCGAACCGAACTTTGACTGCCAGTAGTCGCTCCCTCGCTACCCGATAACTACATGATCGTTGAGCGTTTATAAACATGACAAACACCGACAATGAAGGTGCAGTTTATGTGATAGACGTAATGTATCAATGTTATTAATAACAAATAACCAAAACATGTATATATGTTAAAAACACAAATTAAAAATAAATCATATAGGAACTTACATTATATAAACCTTACATAAATCGACAATCTATCTCTGTTATGTATTCGTGTGATACTCGTAGAGGCAGCAGACGTTTTTTATCTTGAACGATATTACTTAATTCAACAATATGACTTGTACAATCCGTGTCAATATCTCCGGCCACCGGAATTCAGAAATAAATTTTCTCATGTACATACGTGTGCTAGGTATATATATACGTATTTACATACATAAATAAATACATACATTCGTAAATATTACCATATTCCGTGTGTTTGGAGTGGAATTAGCTCGGCGCCGAGCCAACGCTACATAATCGTAACTTTGACGACTTTTCACGATGTGACGTCACGTCTCACTTTCATGATATCATGTTGCTTAAAGTACAGATGGGTGGGGTAAATCCCTGTAAATACATTCAAAGAACGAAATAAAAACAAACAAATCCGAGCTTTGTCCACAATATTCGAAGCTAACTCTTTCTGATTATCTTCGATGGACAAGTTGCGAATCAATTTGGAATTAGCTCGAAACCAGACTAACTGAATACAACGTGATATTTAATAATGTTGCGTTAATCTGACTGTTCTTGTAGGAGTACATCTCGCTTTGAGCATTCATCACCGGTACGCCGCAGGTGGGGAATTACACACAACAACAAGCTAATTACTGAGACGAAGAGAAACAGAATGTGCAGAAAGTCTACTCCTAACATCACTGATAGCGGTAACCAATGAACACTGACATTAATTATCGATTGGGTAATTTGCAGATTGCAAACTAACAAACGAACAAACAGTTAAACAACAACAATTTTCTTTAAACATAATACCTTATAAGACTAGTAACAGCATAATATTAGTTTTGATTGATTTGTGTGTGCATTTACTACCCATCATAAATTACAAGAGCTTTTCAACTATACTACTTATAAATTGATTGGATATTTGACGAAGAGTAAAAAGTCGATCGACTTTTGCAATGTTGACGGTTGTAACCGGTGAACCTTCTGTAGCCAGTACGTAGTACATTGAAGTGAGCAGTATCCCCGACCGGCAGCTCGCTGGCAGTGAGCACCATGAGCAGTGGCGCGATCCTCGCAACGCGCACGTTCGGGACTCATAAGTGGAGTGATTAGCGATTAGTTGCGCGACTTCACGACCACTGAACGATTGCGACTGCTCCACGTGACGCGAGTGAATACGACACATGACGCCGAGCGCTGTGATCGATCGCATTCATGCCGACAATGATTAATTTCATACATGTCGCTAACATTTTAATGTTTTCTTTAAAATACAGAAAGTAAGTTAGTAGGCACATTAATTTTAATTCGTTAATACATTGAAGCTCCATAATGTTAAAGTTAGCAATTTTGCAATTTTAGCTGCGGAAAAAAAAATTAAGAGAAAACCAAAAACTGACTGAAAATTTCGCCTTTGTAAAGAACTACGTAATTAAAATCAGTGTCCTTCTAACGTGATACATCGGAAGCATGCCTAGCCTCGTACGAGTATCTATCTGTGAAAATCAAGTAGTTTATGTAAATAAAGAATGTTCGTGTAAAGTTCCCGGCGCTAAGTTTAAATGATTCTCTGAAAGAGTACCTGTTCGCGATCCCTACGTTAATTACCTGCAACACTTTGTACGCTCACTGCAGGCGCAGGTGACTGGTAGCGGGAGTCAGGACCACCGGATGCTGCAGTGTTCACTACTCGTTGATAGCGCCTTTGATGTTGCTCAACTTTGTAGTTAATTACTTTTGTCTCCAACAAAACCTGATAACCTTCCACGAAACAGTTTAGTTGGATATTACTCGATACCTTGCAAGAAGGAAAAATAATAAAACAACGCATACGGTCTCATACGTCACAGGAATATTAAATGTCTTAACGGATTATGAGTTACGCAGGTATCTTCCCACTCGCGGTTTTTATATACCTACCCTTCTTGTAACCCACGTTACAAATGATTACCCTAACAAGATGAGAAAATAATACCTCAAGTTTGTGTAATGTCAGGGGTGAGCGGAAATACTTGCTCGGTTTGATTGCAGTGCAATAACGTGAGTTTACCTCACGATGTTTAAGTTTTCTCTTATTAATGTGGTCTTCGAAGCAAAACTTTGAGCATATTTGTTTAATAAAGTTATTAGTTAGTTATTCCACAAACAAGCCGAATATGCAAACATTTTTAATTTACCAATGAAGGTTGAGTTCTACTTTACTACAACATTTTTATTTCGAGGAACGAGTTATAAATTAATTTATCAAAAACTGAACGTATTAGTACACGTACTCTCATCTCGCTACTTGATCATTTATACAGTGGGCATGTGGACACATAAAACATGTGACCGGACATCTTGTTGGTGAAATACACGTATGTAGTTTTGCTCGGTGCCAGTAGCACGCAACAGGAGCAGACCACAGGTTGCCTCGCCGCGTTCACCGCGCACTAGCCCGTATTTTACCGCATGCTAAATATTAACCGGTTTCTTCCACTGACCGCATATATCACTAACTCGTATGATAACTAACATGGCGTACCTACGAATGTACGCATGGTGTTTTCAGATGGATTGGTCAGGAAAAATGTTACACAGATGTGGTTTTCCAAAATAATTTGTCAGAGTTCAGAATTTGGGTTAGTGCCTATTATTTGGCAATAACCCCTATTACATGTAACTGAAACTAAATAGTGGAATGGTGTACTAGTCACGGAATACTGGCGTAAAGTTATGAATGTAGTACGTTGAAGATAGTAGAGAGAAAAGTTTTTGTGAAAGAGATCTCTCCGTCCAAACAAATCGTTATGTTTTTGCTGCGAGATCGTTGACACACGTGTGGCTTCTGACAATGACCGCCACACAAATGAAACTTACCTACTTAGCTATAAACCATGTTATTTGTTCGTGAGCCGTTTTGTATGAATGTCGTTGACTCGTGTATGACTTCAGTCGATAACTCGCTGTCAAAGTCATGCCGCCACAATACAGAGAGCTGAAGAAATTCTACTAAAATACAAAGATGTTTGTACGTCGAAGTGACGCAGGACATTGCCCTTTCTTTGAATATTTCATGCTTAGTAAGAAAACGTATAGATATTTGAATAGTACCTGTGCCGGATGTCAATAAACTAAAACTTGTCACTTAGTGAAGGTGTATCCTTCACTACAAATTCTCGTTTGGTGTAATTACCAACTTGCTTCCCTTTAGGCCAATGCTTTTATGTAAACGATGTTAAAAGTAGAACCATCTGGAGCATAAACAGACAAGTTTTTAGTTTATTTGAATATTAAACATTATGGTGCAAAATAGATTTAGCCTATCAATGAGAAATGTTAGGATTGCGCCTCATCTATGTGCAAGTCTTGTTGCACACACATGAGGCGCATAGAGAGAAGGATTCAAGATTAATTCAAATATAAGAATACTTGCTCTCACCTCCCTCTTTATGTATGAGGCACTTAATTATGTACATAATGTGTAGTGGCTGCTGTTTGTGGCTCTTCTGTATATTGTTATACACAGTTTTTTGAGGCCGCCTCCCCCCCTGCTCCCCCGCGCCCTTTTTTTTTTTTTTTTTTTTTTTGGGGGGTGGGAAATCATCAAATAACCCCTCCCGCTCTTGGGCAGAGCGAAAGGGAGTGTCAGACTTCTACTGACTAAAAACCACCCATGTTCCTTCTTCGCCCTTCATGTCGAGGCCTCGGTATCCCTTGCGGACAACCCGCAGCCTCGACAGCTCCCCCGCGCCCTTGTGTTAAGTATTTGCATAAAGATATTAGCCCGTGTACTAGCTAACATGCGACTGACAGTCGGCGAGGCGCACCTATCGCCGGGAAAAAGTTTATTTATCAAAGAGGCTTCAACAACTTATGCTAATAATAAGTTAAAGGCTTTGCCAGAAGTGTGCTCACTAAGATTACAGAGTACAGTCTAAAGATTAACGAACATTTGGCAATTTTCTTGTTCTACGCTGAGTTGATGAACAATTTGTAAGCGAAAACTTTGTAAAACAGATACCTTCGAAACTTTAAAGGTATATTTTGTTAACAGGCCGAATGGCCTTTATACCTTAAAACAATATTAAAGTAAAGTTTCTAATTGTCATGTACCAAAGTGAAAGTTTCAAGTTTCCGATTCCTCTCCGCTGGGAAACTGCCTTCGAGTCAATTTTATTATTACCATCGTACCCACGGTTTTATTTATATGGTACAAGGTTCAGGGTTCAGGTTCGATAAATAGGTTAGAACTGCTAGATTCAAAATAAGTCAACTTAAAGCATTCCAGTTTTCTCTGATAAAGTTACATGTAATATGTTGGTCGTATGAGAAGCGACACTTCGACATTTCGGCAACAGGACACACCACACGCGGCAGAGAATCGACGTCGCTAATGAGCTTCACGTAGTCATCATATTGAATTACCTGAACCAACGTGTACGAGGAACGCACGCTCGCACTCGCACGTTCTGCTGTGAAATAATATCGCTGCTCTAATGCTATAATGTTAATCAAGACTAACTTGATGAACAGAAACCAATTATAAATTAATATCTTGTATAATATGTAAGTAATACTATAGATCTCAATGATAGATTTTAAATAATATTAATTTAATGATGTTGCTTTATGTTCGTTACTACTATGCCTCCGTGGTCGAGTAATTTAGGTGTTTGCCTTGTGATCCGGTGGTCGTCAGTTCGATTCCCGCGGGAAGCCTCTACTTTGTAAAGTTGTTTCCAGTTTGACTAGGACATTGAAGGCTTGAATCACCTGATTGTCTGATAAAAAGGTAATTATGTGCCTCTGATATTCGGATTCAATAAGCCCGTGGTCCCGGCCACCAAATGGTGGTCGTCAAACCATGTCAGAGGCCCTTGAGGTGGTTTATAAACTCTGACACTAGGGTGTAGGGTCGCTACACCTTACTGCCCACACGATAAGAAGAAAAGTTACTACTATGTCTGTAATTGTTATCGTGTAGTAAATAATGTAATTGTAAAGGGTTATTTAAAATTAACAATTTTTTTTTTATATTATAATAATATGTAAACAAAATGAAGATGAAACTGCTCCGACGGATAACAGAATTAACACCTACCACACACCACCTACCACCTGCCACCTACTAACACTAGAATTTAAGTTAAAATTGTTACTAACCCTATGGACTCCGGTCTGAAATAAAAATGTTCTATTCTATTCTATTAAGTAGGTATGACGACGATGAACGGTAGTAAGTGTACTCTTCACTCTTTTGTTCTCCGATACACCACGAGCTACTCCTTGTTAAATGAAGCCCGTGTGCGGAGGGTCTTTGAATTTCGATTAGTTTTTGGTTGAGCCCAGAAATAGTTTTCTCTGTAAGAATTTACCTGTATTATGCGGACATTTTTATGAAAGGCTTGGGATGGAATTTGCTACGGGTTTATTAATTTGCGAATTCCTTACACACCCCGGAACTGAAAGGGTACGTCTTAAGCAGAAAGATGAAGTTACAGAAAAGGAGTTAAAATAAAGCCTATTATGAATGATTTAAAGTAAAGACGTTTCCACACGATAGATTCAAAATGAAGTATCGTTTATTGTACCAATTGTATTTGCAGCATTCGCAAAACAACCCTTTGTCCGTCTACACAAGGTCTTAGGGTGTTTGGAACCAACACCGCGTTAGATATCGCCTTACGTCCGGGCGACGCAGGGGAGGGGGGACGCCTCAGGGCCGGGGGGGGGGATCACAGGATAAGCGAATAAAAGGCAATAAGTTATAGCAAATGGTTCGATAGCGCCGCGACTCGCGTTTCATATCGATTCCTCTAGCTACTCGATTTACCCGAATTATAAGTCGATTTCCGAAAGATATGTCTCAGCGGAACAGTAGTTAGCTTTCACGCAAGACTCAGCATGACTAGTTTGTATTTCATCCTTCAGTAAGTTATTTTCAAGGTCTTAATATCATTCATAGTAAGAACTACATAAATATCTGACTACTGCCTACTGAATAACGTGGAACATAAAATTGCACAGTAAAACTTCAATCATAACTCTAAGTGTTAAAGTGTATTTATGTTTATGCGGTCAATCTACTTCATGTACAATATTTTGTTCCTGTACTATTTAAACATCTAACAAAAAAAAACATTTCAGTAATTGTAATATTTTGTGTAATACGGAAACTACATCCAAAACTGGCCAAGTGCGAGTCGGACTCACACATGAAGGGTTCCGTACCATAGTAGTAGGTAAGCCCCCTTTAATTTGTATTATTTGTTATTATAGCGGCAACAGTAAATCACATTTTGTGATAAGTTTGTTTTACATAGCTTTTGTATGAATGATAAAGTTATATTTGCGGTTTTTTCAATGTGCTATATTTCAAAAACTGCTCACTATATAATTATCTCGTTCAAAATAATGAACATAAAACAACTTTACATTTACAACACATGCATTTTCATCAGAAATATTCTTAACAAAAGCGTTCACTCAAACTTAACACTCACTCAATATAAACAAGTTAGTCAGCGCAGTACACGGCGAGCAAGCTTGTTAGTTTTACCCAAAACAAGAACTAACTATGGCAAAAAAATGCTAACTTTTGAAGGAGCACAGCTTTATAACAAATTACCGTCCTTTATAAGAAATGTACACTCTTTCAATGCATTCAAAACTCAACTTAGCCAGCACATAATTGCGGATCGATCACTTCTGGAGAAATGAATGCATTGGATGGGTAAATATTAAGTTGTAATACTGATGACGAACTTATTGTAATTTATATTTTTAGTATTGTTCTCAAGTAAGTGACTTATGTTTTTATTGAGAATAAAGTTTCTTTAAACCGAAAATAATTTTAGGTAAAAGTTTTTATTGCGATCTACAGCATTTATTTTTTTCAGATTTTTAATTCTTTCAATTTAAAAGTTAGATGGGGTATCACACACACACACGTCACACCATATACGGTAAACATATAATGATCATTAATTCGAACGATTGACGTTGAGAAAAAATTGTTTTAGAAACTTTAATATATTTTTTAAAGCCTATCTACAGACACCCCACACAAAAAGGTTTATGGTTTTTTTTCTTAGTTTCACTTACATGTATGGGTACCCCCTCCCCCCCCCCCTATACTTTCCGAATAAAGTGGCTGTAACATACGGACGGATAGATAGACAGACAGACAGACATGACCAATCTGTAAGGGTTCCGTTTTTTGCCATTTGGCTACAGACAGACGTTATTTCCCCAGTTATAGACATTAATTATTGTATTGCGAAGTTACCTACTGCTCAGTAACAAAGATTTAATTTTGTAACAGCACGCTTGAGCGCATGGCAGATCGTTCGCGACTGGTCCTCCGACTGTAAACTATAGGACACGCCTATTAACGGCTACAACATTTAATTCGCCAACTTGAACAACTTCACACTCACTAACTTCTCACTTCCATATTTTTATTGGAATGGTTACTGCCGGAGATTATTTGCAGGTTTCCGCTATTACAAGTATAATTTTCCTCAACGAAGATGTTTCAGATTTTCGTATTTTTCTTCGAAAGCTTTGTTGGGTCTTTATGAACTAAAGCAAGGTAGGTAACATTGATTTGAATAACTTGAAGAATGAATGAAATTAACAACTTGAAGCGATTCAATTTCAATGTAAAACCAATTAAGTTTTGCTCGCCGAAGCCCAAGTATTGAATATTTCCAAGTAATCGTTTATCTTCCCGCAATCCCGTCATTTGAGCGTTTGGATTCCGATATCCATCGTGGAACCAGATGAGTTGACACCCCACTGCTCTCTTGATACGAGCAATACTGGAGTACTGCGGGGGAGGAGCACTGGCTGCTGAGGGCTCAAGGTAGGCCAGTCGTGTTATTTGCGTGGAATACGAACAAAGAATCATCATCAGCCATAAGAAGTCCACTGCTGGACAAAGGCCTCCCCCATAGAACGCCAGCCTGCCGTTTGCATCCACCGGTTCCCGCAACTCTCACGATGTCGTCGGTCCACCTGGTGGGAGGCCTACCAACGCTGCGTCTTCCGGTTCATGGTTGCCACTCGAGAACCTGCGAGCGATGTGGTCTGCCCATTGCCACTTCAACTTGCATATATTTCCATTTCGTTGCTTAAAAAGAATAGGTAATGTTATTTCCGTGTCAGGGGGCATATCGTCCCGTCGGGGCGGAGATACCGCGGCCTCGACACAAAGGGCTAAGAAGGAACATGGATGGTTTTTAGTCAGTAGAAGTCTGACACTCCCTTCCACTTCTGCCCAGATCAGAAGGGGTTATTTGATGATTTCCCACACCTCAAAAAAGGGGCATATCGTGTGTCTTGCTGCTGTCATCTTTCATACCTGAATGATATCCGTCCTGTCAATGAGATAGAATGGGCTATAATCATTATTTGTTGTTATATGTCGGAAGTATGTATAACCGTGAGAACCTTACATTATATTCTATCACTTGTTCAGAATGTTTAGAATTCTTGTTGTCTTTAAAATATTGAGACAACAAGAATTATAGACATTACAATATTTTGGCGAACATTCAAGAAAGCTTATCTGAAAGTCTCATGGAAGCCTATTCAGCCGCGTTGACAACTAACTGACGTAATAAACGAAGCTACGCCACATTCAACTCGCTAATGGATATTATTTTAGAACTTGTTGTAACGTCTCAATAATGGTTACTTTACGCCTTACAAATGTTAGCTCTGGCTAAATATCGCCGTAACTTACAAAGAAAATTAACTTGTAGTTTATTTACGGTTCTTTATCAATCGGTGCTATTGCTGGAGAGTTGGATACATATTCAGGATTTCGATGAATGTACCCGTGAAAGTACAAACATCGTCGCATAGCCACCGTCTGTCTGCACTTGTTTATTTGAAGCTTGTTAATACCTATAGTAGTGTCAATCTGTACGTGATGTCACACACGTAGCGCAGGAGAGCGGGCGAGGGGGGTAAGGCTGGTCACCAATACGCCATAACTCGAGAGCTAATCAAAGGTACACGGTCACCGCAGACCGCGCGCCGTGTGGTAAGCGTCAAGCGATACGAACACGACATTCATTATGACGATTTCTCTCTTGAGTTGTTAACAGTTATAATGAGCAGAAGGGCAACTCGGGACAACAAGTGAATGGACCGAATAGTATGGATAACTATGTATAAACGTGGTCGTGACGTCTGGATTGGAGTCCTGATATAATATGTCTATAGTAGACACCTCTATCTCACATGCATACAACGCAAGGTGGCCCGCCCGGCGCCGCCTGCTCTGCCGAGCGGTACCGCGCTATAGTTATTACGATAGTGCGCTATGCCCGTCGGGTGGCGGCCCCGCTCCTCGGCACGTACGACCCTTAATTAAACCCGCCGGAAAAGTTCGATTGCATTTACATTGCGTCAAACCTGACCCAACCTAACGCGACGAACAAAACCCGACGGTTTTACTGATTTTATTTACTCCTGTTATTTTCGATGCGTCAGCTGCATAAAATGCTGTGATTTTAATTAAACTAAAATGTTTCTGTTTTGTTTATAGCTAAACTGAACGGTTAATATAGCTGTAAACAGATTGTGTTATCATAGTAATTTAATTTTATTACGGAGTATTTCCAACAAACAATAACTGTTTTATTACTTTCCACGTTCAGCTCATAAAATGTAACTTACTCAGTTTCACCAAGGTCTCGGATGGCGCGGAACATTCTTGTTAACAGTTATCTGTTTACACACGGAATATTCATTATATTTAAATATGAGAAACAGCCATAAAATTGAAAATGAACTTTCATTGATTTTAACATTAAATGTTTACTTTTTTGGGGAAACAACACGAGTTCAAAATAAATTTTCATTCAGGCAAATCAAACACAATACATTCAGAGCATCGTTAAGAGCGTGCGGATGACAATTGTATTGTTATTTTTGCGTTTTATTTTTATTTTATTAATAGCTGTGCCCGCGACTTCGTTCGCGTGCTTGTCGGAAACTAAAATGCGTCGCTTAGATAAAAGTACATTAAATCATTGCCCTGCGTTAACTGTAGAAAATAAGAAGAGGGTAATGCAAAGTACATTTGTCTAATACTAAAGTTTAGATGGATGGGTGTTTGTTAATCAACCACGTCAGAACGGCCGAACGGATCTTGAATAAATTTGAAACAGGTACCTTATAGTCGACAGGCACTGTACCGTCGTTGGCCCGTTCGTGTTCCACGCACGCCTCAAAGATATGTCAGCAACAATTAAGGGGTCCCCCTTAATTGTTGTTGCCGTCGTCTGCCGGGGCTAACGGTTGTCCGCAAGAGATACCACGGCCCCGAAACACAAAGGGCTAAGAAGAAACGTGGGTGGTTTTTAGTCAGTAGAAGTCTGACACTTTCTTCCGCTCCGCCCAGAGCGGGATGAGTCATTTGATAATTTACGAACCACAAAAAAAAGGGGGGATTAGAGGCTGTTTCGAGAGGTACCTGTACCGAATCTGGGACATCGAATCTGAAATGGAACGCCGTCACCTCTTTCTGCGAAGCAGTAATGCTAGCGAAAGAGGTGAACGTAAGAGGGACACAACCCCTCTTCCCAGCCGCCGCGGGAGACACTCCGGGCATCGGGGGCCACGTGATGGCTTCCGGCCACCGTAGGCGCGGGCCTGTGAACCGTGAGTAACGGGCTAGTTAATCGTTCGTCCGTCCTATGACGATGGAGGCGAATTCGTGTTCCACGCGCGTCTCAAAGGTATGTCAGCAACATTGAAGGGGCTCCCAAGGACCGACGCCCGTCGGGGCTGCGGGTTGTTCGAAAGAAATACCGCGGCCTCGACACATAGGGCTAACAACACACCACATCTATATTAAGACATGTTAGGCGCAGTGGCTGGACGATTAACAGTAGCACTGCGTGTCGCAGGTTGGATTCCCACACGGTACAAAAAAAATTGTCGTGGGTTTTATCTAATTTTAATTTAGTTTAAAAAAAATAGTATTTTTATACTGTGTAATTGGTAAATCTTTATTGGTTGACTATTCACGAAACATATGTTTATTTAATAACACCGCCGTTCAGAAAATGACATCAAATGAATAACGCCATCTGTCGAAGACGAAGATAAACTGCTAAAAATGAGCGATCAAACACACTATAGGGTTTAGGCTATGTAGATTTTGAAAGCAGCGTCATTTAGACTAATATACGTACCTTTTACTATCGTAACTTATTTAAAGTTATCTTGTGAAGGAATTTATTATTAAGTACCATATTCGTTCAATAGATGTCGTTGCTTGTCTCATTCTTGACTATAATGAAAAGTTCTTATTGAAAACTATAAATGCATATATCTTTTGATAGAGAGCACCGATTACAATGAAACAAAGACTAAGTAATAGCCCAAGTTACGCACAACATTTATGTATAAAAGTTACCTACATTCGTTTCGTAAATTTGACGTGATGCTTAGTCATCGAAACAGACAAACAGACAAAAATTCCAAAAATGCTGGAAATGTGTTCTGTTGGTTATACTTTAATACCCTGACAATTTTTTTTTAAAATATTTTCGATGTACAAAAAAAAATTTTCTACAGATTTATTATATGTATAGATAAAGATAGATAACAGAATCAAATAAAAAGTTTTTTTAAGTTTACTGAAAGAAAACAAGGCACGTTAAATAAAAGCCTATAAAATATAAAAAGTTATCCAAATTTTTCAAAGCTGTTTTTTTTCTATTTTTTTTTTTACTTAAATTACCGCCATGACCCGTTTACTATTCAAATCATCAACTACCACAATGTTTCAAGAGTGCTACATTGAGTTTTATCGTAAAATGTAATTTTACGATAAAAAAAACTAAAAAATAAAAAAACAAGTCAAACGAATTCAGCGATGAATGGGAGCAAGGTCCCGTAAATGTATTCGAAAATGGAAAACTGAAAACTAAAACTTTTATTGCAGTCGGGGGACCTGTAAAGAATTGTTCCACCGAACTGTCCCCCGACTGCAATAAAAGTTTTAGTTTTCAGTTTTCCATTTTCGAATACATTTACGGGACCTTGCTCCCATTCATCGCTGAATTCGTTTGACTTGTTTTTTTATTTTTTAGTTTAGGTACTTTTTGTCATGGCAGGCGTGTTTTTTAATTTTTTTAATTATTTATTTTTTATTTCATATCTTTTAGTGATATATCGGTATTTTGACCTATAACCAATCATTTAAGCCATAAGACGTCCACTGCTGGACATAGGCCTCCCCCAGAAGGGGGAAAATGTGTTTTTTTTCATTTCTCAGGATTCCGGTCGGCAAAATCGGAACCCTAATAATATGTACATTTTGTTTTCCGTCTGTCTGTCCGTATGCCTATCCGTCAATCAAGACCCTGTTCCTCAGGAACGTGTGAAATGATCTGAATGACTTAATTGCGTAATTTATACCTACAAACATTTTTCATTTCATGTAGGTATCTATTTGTAAACAATTTACGCTGAATTTAATATATACATGCAATTTACATACAATGATAAGAACTTTGAATATTTTGTTAACATTCTAAGAAATTCAAGTGTAGTGCCAAACAGTTTTAAGTATAGTAGGTACCAAAAAACTTTTACAGATCCCTTGGTGCGTGGGTTCAACTCGCACGGTTTTTTTAAACTATTGTTTTATAACACACGTCATGATTTATTCATTTGTGTTAGTAATGAATTTCAAGTTAAATCTCGCAGTCAGATTTGTCCATACCAAAATCTACCCTGATCTTCTTTTTCTACCCTTTAAGGGGTGATTTTGAAAATTCTATTATTGCAAATATTATTATTTCTTTAAATTAATATTTTTGCCATGTTTCAAGTAAATTGACTCACGCATAGGTACTGACTTTTCATACAAACTTAAAAACCATTTAGGTGCCGTCGTAGATGGATTTGGGAGTTGTAACCTAGCCAGTTTTATTTCTTTCATTACAGAGAATCTATTGATATGTAGCTTATTCGTATCGGATCCCGGGTTTAAAATGTCACTATATCATTTGTTGAGTAGTATTACTAGTAAACAATAGATATTGAATACTACTGTGGTATATTTTTGTAATCTACTTAATAAGTTCTAGACGATGATTATATTTTTCATTGAAATTTCAATAAAAAAAAATTAAAAGTTCTTTTTATTTCTAAGCCATGGTCACCCTATTATGTTTTTTGATATTTTATCTAGCCTATGTTACCCGGGGTGACGCAATGAATCTAACGATACCACATACATCAAAATCGGTTCAGGCGTTTAGAAGTTATGGTGGAATAAAGAAACTCACAAACAAACATACATACATACATACATACATACATACATACATACATACATGAACGCTAAAAACATAACACTCTTTTTTTGGGGCAGTCGTGTAAAAAGTCGTTTCCCAGTTTTTTTTTTTTCTGGGGAACGACTTTTACCAAACTGTACTTAGTTTTATATGTAGTATTTAGTTGGCGGCTTCGTTAAGGCTTCGCTATTAATATTACACAAATATTGAATAAATAAAACGATTTTTGTGTTTTTTAGTCAAGTTACAAAATATAAAGCTGCTCCGCTTGCCGATGACTGGTGCTCGCACCTTGATACCGATCGATGTCGAAACTAATCATAATTTGGCGGCGAGTCGGCTCCATGAGACGACGCGAGTACGTGACGTGAT
Organism: Diarsia brunnea; assembly: GCA_949774965.1. NCBI lineage: Eukaryota > Metazoa > Arthropoda > Insecta > Lepidoptera > Noctuidae > Diarsia > Diarsia brunnea. Next base: position 167,716 of record OX459016.1, on the reverse strand, counting down.
ACATATCGTACAGCAGATGTCACATTACCAACCAATGAAGCTGTGTACGCTCTTGCTTCTACAAACATTACGAATGAACTGCACACATCTTGTCGAATAAGTAAATTGTTAACGAATGATAAAGATACCATGACACCACGCTGTAGTCTACAAAGGGTTAGGCAGACGTGTACCAATAACGCAGCCACATTGTGCCGGCTATGCCAAAGTCCCGTGTTATAGCGTGCGACCCCATCCAAGAATAGATGTGATATTTTCGAATGTGTCAGAATCGTTAACGTGTTAATTCTCCCCAGTTCGGTTTATTAAAAGCAAATAAACAGTGCTTTTTTGGTTCGAAAATTTTCGACTTACAAATGAATAAATGCGTTTTCCCCGAGGGGTGTAAAGTAACAACACTAGTCGTTAAATACTACTTTTCGTTGTGTAGGTATTTTTGAAGTGAAACTTCTTTATCGGCGTTGGAAAAAAATTTACCGTCACATTTTTCCGTTACGCGCCATCTTTTTCTTGCCCCTACCACGGTTGGTTCAGACGAAGAGTACTTTCACTTTCTCCAACGGAGTAGGGATAGCATGTCGCTTAAATTTAAACGGCTGAGCACGAGAGCAGGAGGTGTAGGAATATATCATAATTCTAATGATGTTGTTAACGTTGCGACTTCATCGATAGATTTTTCTGTTTTTTCTCCTGACTTTCATGGGTCACTAGCATCAGCAGTTGGTGATTTATGTATGGCTCAATGCCAAATGGAAAATGGGATAAAAATTTTGCTTGTTGCACTGTATATATCTCCTAATCAGAAGTTGAACGATATTATTAATTTTCTTCACCATTCAATGTTGCCGTACACAAGTGGAGGTGCCTCTTTACTCGGTAACAATAATGATAAAATACCGATGATTTTAAGTGGAGATTTTAATGTCAATTTTGCATCGGAAAAATCTTTGAAGCTAGTTGAATTTCTGAAAGATAAATTGAATTTATCCATGAAAAACAGTCCTCAAACGTCAACAACAAGATCTGGCACTACAATTGATGGAGTTTTTACTCGGTCACTAAATTTCGTGGAATGTAAATCATATATTTCATATTTCAGTTACCATAAGCCATTAATTATAAAAATATATAATAACGATGACAATGATAGTAATAATTCCATTACAATTAATGAAATGCTGTAATAATCTTAGTAGCAAAAAGTTAAAGTGAAATAATTGTATTATTTGTATTCATGTCTATGATAATAAAATCCTTTTGTTTAAACTTTATCTAATTTAAGTTTATTTAACCAATTTCTGGAAAGTTGCATGTAGATCATTTTGCGAAAAATAAGGCCATAAAGAAGTTTCACTTCTTACGTGTGTACACTAGTACACGCACACATTTTTTTGTAATGTGTAACTTGGTTAAGCACTGATAATGCTATAACGACTTAATCCTAATGAACCCCGCAGGTAATGCTAACTTGTTATTTCCCTCTCTCGCTCGCCAACCGAGCACAATGGATGACCTGCTTCTAACTGCAATATTGTATTCTTTGAACTCATTACTCATCCTTTCTACTCTTTGTTTCTCTCGAAACAAATATTTATTATCTACGTACTTTATCATAATAATGCGCTTCAAAATCATTTACATTCATGACTAAATATTGAGAAACGATTTATCTAAATTAATGTCAGTAGATTTCTTATCACTTATTTTTTGTATTTTTTGGTATTATCTTGAAAAATAGATTTTATTACATATATATTGTTTTGAGGCGTTCTTTGTCACGTATAAATTAAGATACCTAATTCAACACAGCATTACTAGCAATGCCACTGAATGAGTTACTTTTTTTAAAAGTGAAAACTTCTTTAGCGGCGTTGTGCACTTTTTTGTGATGGGTAAAAATTTTAAACTCGCGTCAGATGGTCACGTGTCCTAACCGTAAGATGGCGCAGGGCGCGTGCGAATGCGCGTGTTTGTCAAATGTCAAAAAAATTAAATGTCAAGTTGTTTTTTCTGAGACATAAACTTTTTAATGTAAAATTATTGTATTATAAATTGTCATGTTTGTGTACGAGAGCGCAATAAATGAATATTGTATTTAACCACTTAAATGATAGTATTATTATGCTGATAAATAAAGCAATTCATGTGAAATTATTGCCTAGACATTTCAAAATATTAAATAATGCACAACATTAATGAAGTTTTTACTTCTGCCGGCACTCTCGGGGTGCAACCCGTTTTTTTAATTTTTTTAATCGTCTACCGTCTCTAATGCAGTACGTTCTGCAGCATCCATCAGCCTTTGTCTCCAGTCTCGGTACAAATGCACCAGTCGCCGCCATACACCGCCACTCGCCACCACTCGCTGGCCCGGCGTGGACCATGCTGCTCCATTGTGCTTACACAGATCGGAACATGAGGTATTCGATCTGTTAGTTATGGCGGAAGTTTGTATCAATGAGGATTAACGCAAAAGGACTAAGAGTTCAACACAAAGGCACTCCATAATCTCAAAACTGTATTTTTAAGAAATATAGTTTTTAAAATTAGAGTCGAATGTGGCATAATATTTAAAAATATCACAAATTACACCGATATGAAACATTAAAGTACTGAACATTTACTTCTCAAAAGCTCTCTATTATTTTGTCACATAATTGAATACGAGTTACATAAACTGAAATAAACTAAAAATATCAAAATCTGGAATATATAACCAGAAACAGTTAACCTGGAAGGCGGAGTTCGGCAACAATCCGAGATTATTCACACTGATGCTGGTTAATATTATTACAATATTTCTATTGAATTGTGTTTGTAAATAATTAATGAACTGCACTACGTTGTGATTGGAAATAAGAAACTCCCTGCGGTACTCAGAGATATTTAATGATTACTTAAGCCGTCACTAAGTAAAGATTTGACATACTTTTGTATGACAAAACTGTCAAAACCTTTACTAAGTGATGGCTTAAGTAATCATTAAAGCTCTCTGAGTGCGGCAGTGTGACTGATTTATTATTACGGCTGACTATATTCAAATAATTAAATTTACGCGTGCCGCACGTAAACACGTAACATCAGAACCCAACATTTGTGCTATCTTTGTGTAAATAGCAGCTCAACCACCCAATTTTTTTGAATAGTCCGAAATCATCAAAGGAGAAGGGAATGACTCCATACATTCCTGGGTTAACTGAATCAAACTAGCCTTATTTGTAAGAGGGTATAATAACAAGGCCTCACTAAAAATTTGGTGAAATTTGGCTATCCAGGAATCAAGTTATATGAAGTTTAGTAAAAGTAAGGTTAATTAAAACATTGTAGTTTTTTTATGTTTTTCACGAAATACTCTTGAATGGCTTCGGTTGTGTTATGGTTTTATGCATGGAGCGTGTTTGTATCAAGATCCGTCAAAAGTCCTATGCAAAGCGAACATGGAAAAAAATACTTGCGCACTCAAAACGAGAAAGACAACAAACGAGTGCCATCTGTCACTTCTGTCAGTCGGTGTCTGACTGATGTCAGGCAGAAGTATTGCCAGAAAAAAAATAAAAGGAATTCTATTCGCTATGAATCGATTCCACGAAAAAACACTTGTCACTCGATTTTCATACATATTCTGAGATTTTAGGGATTTATTCATAATCGATTACCAGCAATTCAGGCATTACTTAATTGATTATTTAGTTTCATAACTTATTTAAAGTTTTCTCGCTTTCTAGATAGAAACATGGTACCATATTTTGTGATTTCCTTTAGAAAAATATAACGGTTTTTTTAATACATATTTCAACTAGTTAACTGCTGGGCCCAGAAGTCCCCTTCTCCTTTTAATGATTCCTCTTGCTTTGGGCAGAGCGGTAGGGAATGTCAGACTTGTACTGGCTAAAAACCACCCATGTTCCTTCTTAGCCTTTTGTGCCGAGGCCGCGGTATCTCTTTCGAACAACCCACAGTAAACCACCCTTCACGTTAGTTGACACAGACTAGCCACATAATAAATACACATAATATAAGTATGAACTCTAACTCTAAGAACAGTCCCACGTGTTTGCCCGCGGCGGCGTGGCGGCAGCGTGGTGGCGTGGTGGCGTGGCGGCAGCGTGGTGGTGTGGTGGCGTGGCGGCAGCGTGGTGGCGTGGTGGCGTGGCGGCGCGCGGCCAACACTCAGGAGGTGTTTATCCGTAAGCTCCATGTGTTATTCGCACAGCTCAGCCGACTGGGACTGTGGTTACTTTTAACTGAGTTTTCACTTACCATAGTTTTCCAAATTTTAAATCACTGACTTCCGATTCGAAAGTCAAACGCTCAGGGAATTCAGGAATTCGTGGCGGAACAAGGTAAATACTAGCGCAAAAAGAAAGAGAATTTTTATATCTTTATTAAATTCATAAATTACACTTAAAATTGTATCGTTCAATTCTATCTTAACACGCCTTTGTCCAATTTGTTGATAACGAGGGGATTAGATTTATTTTTTCCTCGTGTTCGATGTAAAAAGGAATGCCCCACCCTGGCTGGCTGGTTGCGGGGGTGGGGCGCGCTTGTTCGTAATATTATTTAACGTTAATGTCATCGGCCTCTCGCTCCACTTCGAGACAGCTATAAACACTTAGTAAGTAAGGTTTTGATTAATTGAATTTCAGTTGGAGCGTCACAAGTTGCGCTACAAGGCTCCGTACTTAAGGGCGGCGTGTCGAAGGTTCGCGCTAAGCTTTCTATTGTACTCTCACTTGAGACTGGAATGCGATTATCGTAGTCAATTAGTCGCATACAAAGGGTCAAACGCGCTTACTTTAGAGTTTAGACTTATCCAATTACTTCTATCGTCATTTTAAAGCTATAATTAGAATCTGTTCTAGCAGTAATTACAATCGATGTTCCATTGAAAAGATAGATCCCGAATGAGTGTCATTGTGTGCACGGAGCTGTCTGATAAACCGCAAATTTGAACACTCTTTCAGTAAACGAAGTGTACACAAATAATGTGAATGACACGCGTCATTCACATTATTTGTGTACACTTCGTTTGTCGAGTTATGTTTCTCTCACTCAACAATAATGTAAGACGTTAGTATCTAGAATATATTGTAGCATCGAGATATACTGTGGGCTCAATAAACATTGCTTTTATAAAAAATGTTTACTTGAGATTTTTTTGGCAATAAATGTTCAGGGCTAAACATTATGTTATATCCTCTTATTTGTAGACTCGTAACTCGAAGCTGTATTTGTTTAAGAAGTAATCACAATTATTGTGATATTGACGGTTAGTCTAACGAGGTTCCTGACAAATACCGAAGTATATCGCTTGCGGCAAGTTTCCCCGAATACGACACGTTTGCTGTCCTGCGTAGATCGCAGCTGTGACATCGCATGGCTCTGGTCTTATACGATACACTTCTGGTTTTGTTGATGAGGAGAAATATCTGGAGTTTAAGAAATTTTACTATTAGGTTATTGACTATATTAGCTCGTCCAGTATAATAATATGGACAAATACTGATAAAATCAAAATCATTTTTTTTTTCCACGTAGCACACTTGTAAAACGTCGACAAAAAAGTACAAAATAAGTGAAGTAAGATGGAATGCTGAGCACGGGTACCAGATGGGTGTCGGTTAGTGTAGTCCATGCCTGGTGCACCGGTGGCTTTCATCGGCAAGCGGTGGACAGACACACGCGGGCAGTCGGCCACATTAATACTATACAACCAGCCAACAAATGTCAAGCCACGGATTGGAGCTACAAAGTTAGTTCAAATATGATGAGAACAACAAATGTACCTTCAATAAGCACACATTGTACTTATTATTAAGTCGGTTATGGCCCCAATGTAATCGCTTGGCTAAAACATAGGATATTTCCAAACCTCGTATCATATTATATACAAAATTGACGAGAATGCTTCACATGAACGGTACGTTTCACGCTCGTCTTACTAACTATGGTATCGGTTATTAGTAACAGCTCATTGACGGAAACTAAATATTATTCCTCCTACCAATAAACTAACCGCAGCCAACGACAAACATGAACGTTTGCTCTATTATTCTATTCTATTATTGGGGGTTTGGGTTTCCGCACTTGGTCCTTAAAGTGGACCATTGTGCGTGAGCCATGTTGGCCGATCACTCTAACCAGCCTACTTCCCTCCAGAAGCAGATCAGACTTCCCGGTCTCCTCAGGGCATCCACAAGGGATCTTGGTGTTCCTAGGGTTTCCTCACGAATCTTGGTAACGCCTGTGCACTCAAGGAGCACATGCGCCACCGTCTCCTCCGCCTCCATGCATGCTCTGCACAGGGGATTGTCTGTGATTCCTAGGGTGTGGAGGTGCTTATTCAGTGAACAGTGTCCAGTGATGGTCCCCGCCACCAGACGCAGGCTATCCCTGTCCAGGCGCAGAAGGCGCCTGGTCAGCTTTATATCCAGGGATGGCATAGCTTCCTTGGATTGCCTACATCCTGGTGTCGAGGTCCACCACCTCTCCGCTTGTATTAGAGTGTGGTCTTTTAGCCAGCTTCTTAGCTGCTTGAAAGGAATGGGCACAATGGGTTCTGGTCCGTAGGGTTTTGTGCTGGATCCTCTTCTGGCAAGTTCGTCAGCCGCATCGTTTCCGAGTGATCCGCTGTGACCTCTAATCCATTGTAGTGTCACCGTGTTGTGATTCAGTACCGTGATTCGTTCTAAGGCCTTGTGGCATTCTAGTATTAGTCTCGACGTGATCTGATTATTTTTTAGGGATTGAAGAACTGAGGCACTGTCGGAGAGTATTCGAATGTTAGTATCCGTAACCTCCCTGGCCTCTATAGCGTGTGCCGCTTGGATAATGCCTACACATTCTGCTTGGTAAACAGAGTTGAGCATTCCAAGTGGTTTGGATATCTTAATGTTTAGGTCGTCGGAGAACACCCCGACGCCTGTCCCATCGTTGGTTTTTGATCCATCAGTGTAAATCCTTAGCTCTCTTGTACCTGAGTAGTCACACCACTCTTCAATGAGCTCTACGTTGTAGTGTTTTTGGAAGCAGTGGGTCTTCAGGATTCTGTCGATGGGTGATGTCATCATCGGCTGTTCTTTGATTGCATCTTCTTTGATGCGTGTGTGTTTGATTCTGGAATCATTTCTTAGGGTGCCGGATACTTCGAGTCTGAAAGTTGCTATGGCCGCCTCCTCTCTTACGACGAGGTGTAGGGGAGGTAGCCCCAGCATCACCTGTAAGGCAGCAGTGGGGGAAGTTCTCATGCTGCCGGTGATTGCTACGCAGGCAAATCTTTGTAGTTTCTCGAGATCCTTTTGGGTTGTACTTAAGTTGGTCCTGGGCCACCAGACTAAAGAGCCGTATGTAACGACTGGTCTAATAACTGTGGTGTATAGCCAGTAGGTGATTTTGGGGCTTATGCCCCAATTTCTCCCGAGGAGTCTCTTACATTGCCATAGGGCTATACTGGCTTTTGTGATGATGTAATCAGTGTGTTTTGCCCAGTTCAGCTGTTTGTCCAAATAGATGCCCAGGTACTTGGTTTCAGTTGATAGGCTTATTAGGGTTGTCCCAAAGAAGCTTGGCAATTGTAACGTTGCCAGCTTCCTTTTCTTTGTGAAGAGGACGAGTTCGGTTTTGGTAGGGTTCACTGCTAGTTTGTATTCTTTGCACCAGTCTTCTACTATTCTTAGAGCTTGGCGCATAAGGTTGCATAGTGTGTTTTCGTGTGTGCCGTTTATTATTATGGTCAGATCATCAGCGTAACCCACCGTGTAGTAGCCTCTGCTATTGAGACGTTTGATGAGGCTGTCTACTACTAGGTTCCATAGAAGTGGCGAGAGGACACCACCCTGGGGGCAGCCCTTCGCCACTATGGCTCTAGTGGTGTCGTTTATCGTAACTTGTACGGCTCTCAGTCTGAGCATGTTTGTGATCCATCCTCGCAGGGTCGGGTCCACACCGTATTCCTCGAGGGCTGCGTTGATGCTATGGAAGATGGTTTTGTCAAAAGCGCCTTCTATGTCAATGAAGACTGCTAGTGAAGAGCATTTGTGGTCCACTGCACATTCGATCTTGGAGATCACACTATGCAGCGCAGTTTCTGTTGATTTTCCTGTGGAGTACGCGTGTTGTTGTTTGTGAAGTGGTTGCTCCCGAAGAGGTCCGTCCCGAATGTGTCGGTCACAGAGTCTCTCGAGGGTTTTCAGTAGGAAGGATGTTAGGCTTATTGGTCTGTACGCCTTGGGTTGTGTGTAGTCTGGTTTGCCTGGTTTAGGGATGAAAATGACTTTCACCTCTCGCCATGCAAGTGGTATATATTTCTGTGCTATGCAGGCTTGGTAGATGACGGTCAGCCATGGCGTTAGAGCGTCTACTCCCCATTGTAGCAGGGCAGGGAGGATCTTGTCTAAGCCTGCGGATTTGTATGGTTTAAACGTATTTATTGCCCATTTTATTCTCTCTGCGGTAACCATGGTGCGGGCTCTGGCCCAGTCTTGGTCACTTGCTGTGTGGGTTGGCTCGTCTGCCCAGGTTCTGTCCTCGGAGAGATGGCAATCTGGGAAGTGGGTTTCCAAAAGAACTTTTCTTGTTTCATGGTCCGACTTGGTGTATGTGTTGTCTGGGGTTTTCAGCGACCCGAGGGTGCGGTCTTGGTCGGTAGATAGGATCTTTCTCACACGCGCGGCTTCGCTGTTCGATTCAATTTCTTCACAGAATTTCCGCCAGGCTGCCCTGCTGGCATTCCTGACTTGTTTTTTGAAGGTGTATTGTGTTTTTTTGTATGAGTCCCAGTCTTCTGGTAGTCTGGAGTTTTTGGCTCTGTTGAATTGTCTGCGCATGGTTTGCCTGAGCTTACTGAGTTCCGCATTCCACCAGGAGTTACCCTTGCTCTTGGTGTTTGGATCTTTTAGTTTGCAGCAGGCGTGATATGCTTCAATTATAAATCCCGAGAGTTTTGTTACGGTGTCTTCAAGTTGTTTGGGGTCTATTAGAATTTGGGGTGTTTGGTGCTGCGTTAGTAGGCAGGCCAACAGCCGTTTGTAGCCGGGTACATTGGTACGGCGTGGGTTGCGTCTAGGTTCGGGTTTTTTTATGTTGGCTACTAGTGAGAAGCGAATCCTTCTATGGTCAGAGCAGGAAGGCTCGTTGGATACGTGCCAGTCAGAGATAAGTTTTGCCGCGCTTTCCGAAGCCAGCGTTAGGTCAATGATCGTTTGTCCGCGCGATGTGACCCAAGTGGGTTCCGAGCCGCGGTTTGCGATACTAAGGTTAGTTGTGAACAAATATGTGCATAGTACCTCACCTCTAGTGTTGGCTTTGTTGCAACCCCAAAGCGGGTGATGGGCGTTTGAGTCCGTGCAGATGACCAGGCCCAGGTTGTTGTCCTCACAATACGTTACCAGGTCGGCCATCCCTTTTGGTGGGCAGTCTTCATCCTCGCCAGGCATATATACCGAGGCTAGGACGATATCGGGTGCGTCGCCGTCGGTTTTGAGCCTGACGGCTGTTAGGTCTCTGGAACATAATTGCGTGAGTGTGGTGGTGGGTACATCTCTAGGTATGTAGACACATGTTCGTGGTTTATCTGTACCTTTTGTGTCGAGGATCAGCTTACCTCCGATGTTACCAAGGCCGCATACTCTGTTATTACGGATCCACGGCTCTTGGATGAGAGCGAAGCTTCGGGGTTCTGTCTCCAGTGCCCTGCGCAGGCAGGCGGTAGCCGTCTGGCTGTGCTGGAGATTGGTCTGGATGATGTTTAAGGGACGGGATGGGGGCGGCAGTGGGGTGGAATTAGGAGGAGATTGATCCATCGGATGAGTCCCCCCCCTTTTCCAGCCCATGCTGGTCTTCGCTGGGTGCCGGTGATGACGACGAGAGCAGCAGCTCATCTGTCCACCCTGGTGACGAGGTTGGCACCTTTTCGGCGTCGGCATCAGCCATCACCGTCCTGGCCATCTCCTCCTCCAGTTGCGTCATCGTCAGGTCAGGTTCAGTCGGAGCCGGTTTCGTCCGTTCAGCGTCGGTGTTGGTATCGGAGGTGTCGGAGGGTTGGGTGTTGGGGAAGAAACGCACGTATATCGACCCAAGTAGGTACGATATCCGCCGCTCCCTCCCCAAGACCTTTTCGACCTCGTCCGGTGGGATACCTAGGGTAAGGTAGGTCCCGTAGTTCTCACCACCGACCGATGTCGCCCTGTACAGGGACCACCTACCGATGTCGTACCAGGGGTTCTGGCAGGTCAGGACCGTCTGGAGCAGCGTTATCTCTCCATTGTACCGGGGTACGAAGAGCGCCGCTCGGGCCCGTGTCGGTACGTCGGACTGTCTCATGACTGTCAGTGTCGCGTCAGTGTTCGGCAGTCTAACCTTGGGCACATTCTGGGTCAGCCAAGTCAGGGCGTTGTCGTCCTCGCACCACATATGAACCGTGCCATCCGCTACCCTTGGGTAGCCACGGAAGGCCGGGACTTTGGAGGGGTCGGTTCGACACGTTTCCACGATGTGGTCTTCAAGGCTGAGCTTGATGTGCTCACCTTCGTCGGTTGTCAGGTCTCGGGATGGAGGCGAGAGGCAGATCGCTACGGCGAGTCGCGCAGGGATATCCTTTGTGGCCCGCGCGTAGGTTCTCTGCTCCCCTTGAGCGGCCTGGGTTCTGACACGCTTGGCATCCCCCTGGAGCGCACTTGGCGAGGCCGTGTCGTCCGGGCGCTCCCTCTTCGCCGCTCCCTGTCCACTTGGACCCGGTTGCGGTTCTGAGGCGCTTGGCACAATACTCTGTGCCAGGGATACCCGGCGTAGGAAACCAGACCGCTTGCCACGCTTCCTCTGTCGGTGTCGGTCTACGGTCGTCTCGTTGCGGTTCCGGTCGCTTCCTCCGGATGGTCCTGGCGCGGGCAGTGACTTCTCGCGCTGGGTTTCCCCTTCGCGAACTGTTCCTTGCCCGCTCGTTTCCGCGTCCGACTGCTTTTCGCGCTGGGTTTCCCCCTCGCGTGTCTGTAGCCGGTCGCGTACTCCCTTACAACTAACCGTTTGTGCTTCGCGCTGGCTATTGCCCTCGCGGAGTTTGCGCAAACGGTTGTTGAGTTCTCTTTCTCTGTTCCGGATCTTTCCGCGCTTTGTTCTCAAAGCACGTACTTCGTCCACAGAGATAAAACCAGAACCACCAGATTCTGCTTCCTTTCCCGTCCCGAGAGAGTTCATGTCTCTCAGCCTTGCCTCGATCTTCTCGCGCTGGAGTGCCAGCGCGCGGAGTTCGCTGCTAAGACTGGAGAGTCGGGCTTTGTCGTAGTCGTTGTCAGGGTTGTTTGTTACACTGTTCCGAACGATGCTCTGTTGCCAGGCCCTCGTGGAAGGTGTAGCAGTCGTCAGGGTAATTGGCGCAGGAGTCGCAGCCGTCTTAGGGTCAGTAGGCGCAGAAGTCGCAGCCATAGTCGTGTCGTGTGGCGCGTGAGCCGCAGCCGATGCTGTTGGCGCCGAAGCAGCCAGCTGCGCAGAAGGCGCAGCGCTAGGATGCAGATTGGTGCCCCCCCCCAGATTACGGTGGAGGCAGACCGACGAGTCGGTGTGGGATTCCCCGGCATTGCCGGGACCCACCTGGGGAATATTATTTTTTCCTTTCTGCGACATGGTTGTAGGCTGTGTGGGCTTTTTTGGAATTGAGGTTGCCCGTCCTCATGGACCGAAAGGAGAAAAGGGAAAAAGGAGGGAGGGACTGGGCGTAGGATCATGGGAGTGGGGTGTGGGGTTACCCTAGGCCTGGTATTTGGCTTTCGGGGAAAGTACGAGCGCCCGGGGGTTTTAGTTGCGTCTATTTCTTAAGGAATTAGACCAAGAACAGGGTGGCAACCTCGGGAAGGTGAATCCCCCAGACTTGCCTTGAGGATCTACACGACCGTAGCGCTCCCCCTCAAGACCCCGCCACCCTACCGCCTCTGAGGGAGGCAGTAAGGTAGGCCTGCATCCATGCTACCAAGCAAAGCATAAGCATAGCGTGTCGTTGTGCAAACCGCGAAAGCATAAATACAAGCCCTCCCCTTTTGAACGTTTGCTCTCCGACACATGATATCTGAACTGTGGCTTCCCAGAACTACGTCAGGTTATATCTGAGACATTTTGAGTGTCTGTGATCTTTGTCAAGTTTTCTAAATAGTAGAGAATCGTTCTAGGCTAAAATAAGCATTTAGATTCAACTTGATGTGTTATACGTGTATTTATAAGTATGTTGCGCTCGAGACTCGTTGTGCTACTTGAGGACGTCTTTTTAGGATCTTAATGATGTACCGCTTAAAGCTTCGCCAAGAGGTTCCACAAAGGTGAGTTTGGGCGTCCTTATCTGCGACCTCAATTAGAATTGTACCAGAAATTTCAATTGAGGCACTCGAAGGTAAGCCCTACTTGTAAGGGTCATCTTCAATTCTTTTGAGCAATTGCTAAAGGGTAATTTATAGCTACACACAATCGTAGCTTTAAGTACTTAGTGGTTTAAGTACGCTCATAGCAATAGCAGTAGGTATTAAAACAAATTCATGTGAGAGCTACGCTGGCTACGCTTTCGTAGCAGGGAGCCTACGCAATCGTAGCGCCGAATACTACGCCGTAGCTGGCAGGTTAATAGTAGATTATTAACCAAGGGCTGTATGACATCAATTGCATACGAGGTTTTTGGCGCCTGAGCGAAGCGAAGGCGCTAATTAACCCGAGTATGCAATTGATGCTTACGCCCGAGATAAATACTCTGCTTTACATATCGATTGTGAGGTAAGTAAACAACAAGACAGCAGGTTTCAATGAACATTTAAGAACTCAAACAAGAAAATTAATTATTTTCGCGATGCTTTCGCGCCTACTAGTAGACTGCCTTTTTTTTTTCACGCACGCAAGCGCGTCAAATCTTGCTGGCCAGTTTGATTTTTAAATCGATTCCATCTAACATACGATGTGGAAACAAATAGTTCCATAATATTTAAAATAAAATCTTTATAAAATAAATTGTCTAGATTCCGATTCGAGTAATTAATCGATACCGAGAAAAAAAAAAATTAACTTTTTAAAAATATTCTTCGTGCAGTATGAGTATGACAGTTCTTTTTTCAAATTCCAAAACCTATGCTGTAATGATAGTCATACACCCCGGCATTCAGGGGTGTAAGGGTGTACTTACAGAGCAAGAGATATGTAAATATAATGAAAAGATGTGTCACAATGTAATACAAATTACATTGTGACACATCTTTTCATTATATTTTAGCGCTGCACTTTTATTTCATCGGTGTATATTTGACTTCCCTAATTTATGTTTCCGAAACTGATAGCGGAATGCTCTAAAGTCCGAATAAACTTTGACCGCAAATATGAAATAGGTAAAACTTGATAATTGAATAGGATGAGTTACTCATCGTATTGTGGCTCGTCTGTAGTGCTCTTTGATAAAACTTAAACTTCAAACTCAGGGTTAGCCGGCGTGGCGAGGCGGAGTTAGTCTCGAACTAATCTACAGTTAGAAACACTACAAGAGATACTAGTCAGCCTTTGTCTAGCTGGAGCAGCTAGACTGAGGGAGTTTACTATCCAAAGTCAATATGTTTATGTAACTTCCTACATTCATGCCTAAAGGCTGACTTGCGGAAAACGGAGATTTATTTTTGGTAAAGGAAATTCTATTCATGAGGAAACCCCTGATATACCTATCCATAAATATATAAAAGACAAAGCTGACTGACTGTGGATCAACGCACAGAACCCTGGAACTAAATTCTACAAACTTAAATTTTCGCACACACGACGTATTTCTCTTATGACTTAGGCATCCACTAAGAAAGGATTTTTCAAAATTAAACCCCTAAGGTTGTGAAACAGTTACGTTATTATTTATATTACCGACATCCACGCAAGCGAAGCGAAAATAAAATAAAGAAAAAATGTTTTTTTTTAAAACAAGCTGTTATTACTTGTCATTAAAAAAAAGTAATGACAAAGTAATAACAGCTTGTTTTTAAAAAACTTATTTATTCTTTATTTTATTTAACTAAAGAAAATTATTTTTAGAAGCATGTGAGCGAATGATCGATAATTTCATGTTTTGTGTAAAGCATGGAAAAATATAAAATAAACAGGTGTAAAGTGTTAGGCTACAATCGTAAAGCTTGTCATGACCGGGTTTCAAGCCACAGACAACATAACCGAGGTCGCACTTACGGACCCACAACGTCGCGCGTCGATTGGAAAAGATATATAATCACGCGTGTGTTGGTCTCAGTCCTTTGTATAACCAATTAAAGGAATGAGCTGTCATACATAACGTCAAGCTTATCACAAACACCTAAAACAATATATACGAGAAACACGAGAACCATCTCTCGTTTAAATCACATAATGTAAACACAAATAGATTCAATATGTGTGATTAACAATATCGAATGCCGCCTACATGCATACGTACATAGGAGACAGTACATAGTGTCACATCACATGAACCATTATGTATTCATAGCGACGTGCAGCCAATTTACTTATTTAAATTACGTCGACACCTTCCCGGCGCCTCCTAATCTAATAATCATCTGAAGTACTAGCGGCCTAGCAGTCGGGCCAGGCGGACGGCACACTACATCTACAAGATATTAAATATTATGAAAGCGGGTAAAAGTCTGTAAAGATCGCGTCTTCTTTTAGCACTCAACTCTTATTAACACCATCTTACAAGCTAATTGGAAAAGAGAATCGAGATCATCACAGAATCGTAGCGTGCTCTTAGTATTAAATGTCGCGCTGTTGGATGTTTGCAGTTCTGTTGTAAGGACATCATGTGAGCCGAACCAGTCACCAAGCTGTTGAATAGGAACCTACCCTTACATGTTGTTATCTGCGTGTTATCTCTCTTTATGAAGTATACGAGGTGTAAACGGACTCAACTTCAACCAAGCATTAGACTAAGTAAGTCTACGCAAACGTGATTACTGCGAATCGACTTTTTTTATGGTGAAAATCGCTGTAGAACTCATTGTAAAGCCTCCAAAACATTGTGCTGGTGGATACATTCAATAGTACAGGGATACATGTAGTACTGTAGTAAAAACATTAAAATACTTGTATTTAAAAGAAACTTGTGAAAATGTTAAAACTTTGACCTCCAAACAAAAGAGTCTTTGGGATATTGCAAAGACTGGGTGGCGTTCTGATTTGCGAATGGTCTTGTTACACCCATGTATTGGTTTAGAAAAAAATATGTTAGTCACTACATTAAACCCATTTTTAATGCAGACGCATTAGAACAGACGGGAGGGCTGTCTGGTCTGATTTTAAAATATTGTTGATTCCAACGTAGTTAGGATGAAGTAGTAAGAGTCACAGCAGTTTATGAACCTCTAAACATACCGCCATCCATGTCCACGACAGATATTTTTTATTATTCAATATACGTTGTCGCACTTGTTAGGTTTAGTGGCGACGCAAACTCCGCGCGCGGGCGCTCACTCGCCATCTCTTTGTATTTATATTTCTCGTACCAACGCACTCCGGACTCTCGTAACCTAACAACGAGCTAATAGAGGACATGTAGTCTCTACAACATTTGTATCAGATTTCTCCGTGTTATTACTATTGTTAGATGGAGTTTAGGACGAGTGCCAACTGGACGTGGTATCTTAGCCGTAACAACAACTGTAATATCTTTCAATAAGTTTCATGTCTATATTTGTTATACTATTTTGCTGATGACCAGATGTCGCTGAATCTATTCGATCAATTGGGACTCGGTTTGCAAAATATTCAGTCACCATAATCGTTTTACGACACCTTCGGGATTTGGCGAAAAACTACATGTTTTATAAAGTAAAGTATTTTTTTAATGGTTTACGTAATAACATTATTTTCAAACTGAATAAAGAATTTATTTATTTAATTTATAAACAAATTGATCTAAAATGAGTGAAGTAGTAAGACAGTTTATCTCTTTGTTATAACCGAGGGAGAGTTGTGGACTCACAAATAAAACGTCACTCATTCACTAACACCGGCTACTGCAGTGCGACGAAGGGGAACAAGAAGTCTTTTCGAGACAAACGCCGCGGCTGATAGTGCCATGACAAACGGTTTAAGTGCAGTTGTTTGAGTCCCGCGACAAATTGCAGCGGAGGGGATGATCTAAGGACTTTAGTTTTATGTGTTTGCAACGAAGGTAACGTTATCGTGCCAGTTCCTAATTAGCCAGTCTGCTTCTTGTAATGAGAAGGAATCTTCTCTGATCGCCTCCTGCTAATTGCATGTTAGCTAGCGGGGAGCCTGTGGGCTTACATTAGCAAGTTTATTTACAAAGGACTAAACATCTTCCAAAAAAAAAGTTTAAGCAATTTACACAGTGTGTAATTTTTATTTTGTTTAAAAGTTACTACGCCGCAATCTGTCAGTTATCTGGGGCTTCGAGCCATGTTTGTTATTCGTGTCAAATCTGCTTGATGAAACATGTTGAACAGGTAATCGTTATGATCTCCTGATCAGCAGGGCTATTGCGTATCTTTGTAAATGTCAGTAGCTATCATAGTGTTCATCGATTAACTGTCAAATGGTTTTGGTTTGGTACAAAAGGGACATTTAAAAAGATACGCAATAACCCTGCTGATCTTGCATGTCTCCCGACGGGTGTGATCGGTACATTTCATGGACGACGCCGTGTGCTGTTGTTTCGCCAGTCCGGTACACGAACATTCTGAATACCGTACTTCGTCATAGCGTACATTCTGACTGACGTAATCCGGACTCACAAACTTTCTGTATACCGTACATCGGCATTTCGAACTTCGGAGTAACGTAATACAGTCCTTAATCCCTTCATCACTTATGTTATGTTTCCAGAAGATATAGCTAAAGTCCGACTAGTAAATTTCTGACTAAATATATGTCGCGCAACATGGCATGGTCCCATTGCTGCGTGTGACAGCAACATGTTGACGCCACGTCGGCGTCGCCCACCCGCGTCACAAACACACTGCGATCACATAACACGCTTACCGGATTACACAGTCGTTACCATGGAAACCGGACATATATGTGGGTATGACAATATGAGCCTAGTTCGATATCCGGACTCGATGTGTGTCTCTTTGATATCTCTATTCAATAAGCAATCTCTCTATTCAATAATCTCTACTGAAAAGTGTTTCATAAAGTATTTTTGTTCGATTACTATAACCTCTTAGAAATATAGTTGATCACGAAATTAGAAAACATGATTTCTTTAGGATTGAGAATACATATTATTTATTTTTTTAAAACGTTGCCCCACACTAGGGATATCTGCTGTATCGTGGGTACGTTTACAGACATTTAAACTCACAAACACCCAGACCCGAAACCACTATCGGTAGACCATACAAATATTTGTTCCGTGCGGGGATCGAACCCGCGACACGCAGCGCAGCAGTCCAACCGCTCAGCCACTGCGCTAACCGTGCTGTCAAAAGTGCTGATAAATAGTTTTAGGTTACTTTGTCGTTTCTTTTCGACTATATAACATTATAATGTAGTTTCCATTAAAGTATCGACTTTGATAAAACTAAACAATCAAATAAAGCTTCAGTATTGTAATTCGTAAGTGAGGCAGTAGGTAACGTAAGTGAGGGCGTAGGTAACGTAAATGAGGCCTTAGGTAACGTAAGTGAGGCCGTAGGTAACGTAAGTGAGGGCGTAGGTAACGTAAATGAGGCCGTAGGTAACGCAACACGATGTTTCCAAGAAACTTCAACCTTTTAATGATTGTTGTCTTAAGTTTATACTTTAGGCTAAGTCTTATTTAATTTAGTGCTCAGAATTTCGTTATTAGTACGTAATAACGAAATTAATAACTTATGTTATAAATTAATTATTATATCTCATTTACTTCATTACCCAACAACACAGACAGTGTCTGAACTAAATAAAACTAAAACAAGCTCATTATTAATTATTTTACATAATTATGTTTTGTGTTGCGTCGCCCAACTTACTTAAATTACAAACTTAATCATTATAAGTTACAACCAATTTCAGTAATGAGAAAGTATGAATATTTAAATGATTATAACCCTGTGACGTTATATTTGTTTTGGTCACAAAACTTATATCCAGTACAAATATTAACTATGCAACGCTTAACCGTTGAGGAGTAGTACCTTCCATCATCAGCTCAACATGAAGTGATGACTGCTAGATGCGAATACTTGAATAGCGTCAGAAAAGCACGAAACACGTAATACGTGCCTATGAAAGAGGGTTGCCCTTGATTTCTCTGGGATCTCATCATGGTGCCACCCTTAAAATATCTCCTTTCCAATAAAAAAAAGAATCATCAAAATCGGTTCATAAACTATGATATTATTCGCGAACACACAAACGAAAAATGTTCATAAATTAAAAAAAATCATAAAATGTAAACCATTTGGCCAAACCATGTTAAATTTTTATGGGACCACATGGCAACTATTCCGTATCAAACCAAAAAAGAATCACGTAAATCGGATCATAAATCTCAGTGTAATCGGTGTACATACTTACATAAAAAAATAAAAAATACCAATCGAATTGAGAACCTCCTCCTTTTTGGGAAGTCGGTTAAAAAATATAACCTGATACTGATCTGAAAATTGCAAAAACCCGGAGAAAATAAAAGAATTTTGTGAGCTTCCCCTTCCACTTTCAACAATAGAAGTAACAGTTACTATTAATTTACAGTAACAGGGTACAAAATTATAGGGACAGCCCTTTGCAATGTTTTCGAAAACTTTATGGTTATTCAAAGTTTCTTCATCAATTTCAACATCGTAGACAACGACCGGTTTCCTTAGAATACTCTGAATAGTTGTAACTAGATTCTCACTTAAATATTAATCGAAACAAATGAAGAAATATAGAAGAAAACAAATATCTTTAAAGTAGTAACCGTCCGCAGAGGCGAAATAACGAGCTGTAATCAATCACAACAAAACAATAACAACAAAACAATAACAACAAAAAATACTTCATAATTTATGTTTATAATGAGTCCATTAGTGGTCGTATACATTACGTGTTCTATCATAAATAATATTACAGCAGTCGCCGAGACAAGCTGCTACGTGGAGCTTCAGCTCGTCTTCACGTTTTGGACTGAATTCTATTATCTGCGGAATATCCATGTGGGAACCAAAACGATGCGCTTTAAAAACTCCGCGGTTATCACGGTTTAAAACTAAAGCGTCGCTAGCGGTAGTTTGGGCAGCGCCCAGAGGTCACGTTGACTCACAGGGAACGTTTCTTTTACTTTTTACAAGATTCAAAAATGACTGCAACTCGGTGTTACTTCGCACTCTTGTTTAATAAGATACAGGTGTCGTTCCTTATTTCGGTGTGCTAAGTCTACGCTAAAGCTCATCAACTCCTCAGCAGAGAGCTTGCACAAAGATACACTACAGATGATGTAGATTTAATAAAGTATGTAATATTTTCAATTGATCAAATAGGATAAAGTGAACTAGCGAGTGCCCATCGTCCACTGTCCAACGTTGGTGTTGGTCTGTCGGTGTATCAATTAGGTGCAGTGCGACACGCGGGCGGCCCGCTTGAGAGCGCTTCACGAATATATCGCGGCCGCTCTCCACCTGATTGCCATTCTTCACATATGTTTCAATCAGTTTCTATTTCAATTTTCTGTCCAATCAATCAGTTTGTTGCGAACAGTTATTTGCTTTTTAATCTAATTCTATTGAACACTTAAATTAGAATAGTAATCACGGAAATCGTTTAACAGAATACATGAAAACAAGTGCGAGTCGGACTCGCACATAAAGGATTCCGTATCATCGTAGAGGGAAATCCCCTTAATTTGTATTATTTGTTGTTCTAGCGGCAATAGAAATACAATGTGATAAGTTGGTTTTTCATAGTATTTGTATGAATGACAAAGTTATATGTATGTACGGAACCCTAAAAATATGCTTTTAGAATACATAACTTCCTCCATAACACTGCATAGTAGAAGGCACGCAGAAAATATTTCATTAAACACATTTCACATCTCGGGTTATTTAGTGCACCGCGAGCACTGCCACTCTTGAACTCCCGCATCGGGTCGCGATGGAGGAAATCGCGCTTTTGTGTCGTTACATGCGCAAACAGAATGAGATTATACTGCTAAATTCAAAGCAGTGCAGCAATGCCTTTAACCAGACGCAAACAAAAGAACCGCTGACGGCACTGACCGACCAACTGAATATTACATTTTCAATTCTGAGCCACGAGTTAATACCACTCAGTTCATACGGAGGCAGGGAGTGGAGTGCACCTCCAAGATACTGTACCTACTCTTGAAGCGTTTTTTGTGTCGTATCACTTTTTTCAGAACGTCATACAGAATTTTGCTCCACGAAAATTTCCAAACGAGGTACTCCGATAGAAAACGAAGTAAAAACAAGTCCGACAGCCACCGCGCCGGACCGCCTCGCCCTGGCGTCCGTGTGACGTGGCTCAAACTGTGCGCTCGGCAGACCTCTCGGAAATGCAAAGATAAGAGGAAATGCAGGGAACCCTCGAATTTGATAACTGGCAGTATAATCCACAGAGTCAATAGTTGTAGGTAGCGTAAAAGTTTCAGTTCTTCAGTCAGCAATCGTTAATGCCACTTAAAAGTTGGTGAAAGCGGGGGAGTGAACAGAGACTCGCAAATAACGCCGAACTGATAAACGGTATTCATAAGCGAGCTCGACCGCTTCTTATCAAACGATATTAATTTAGCAGACGCTTTGAATGGCGCCTCGGCTTTGTGAGGCTCATGAAAGGATGCCATTTAGCTTACCTGTATCGAAATATTCCTTGAAATAAATCTTATGGCCTGTTATGAATTCACTGTGTGCCAAAATGAATGAACATCTGTCGGCCACAGCCCACGTCGCAATGTATCATCGTCTCGCACCGTACATGGCCACACTGTTCGCACTTAACATCGTAATAACCAAAACACTTCCAGCCCAACACGTGACATAGCCACTAGCCAGAGTGGCTACAAACAAACGAGAATGAAATAATAATCATCCTGCCAGCTTTCCGGTCACAGCGGCCGGAACACCGTGTTAACGTGCGCACCGTGGCACGGACGTATCATAGAATACGGTCAATTCCCTAATAATATGTAACAACTAAGAACCCCACGGTCAGCAGTTACGCTGACGGGCGCGACACCAACGGAGCCGCGGAGCAGCGGAAATAATATCCCACTAAAAACAAAACTTGTAAAAAAGCCAAGTCGCGCAACTCAGTTCTAGTGAGATCCACGTAATATCAAGTCAGTTAATTTATTCAGTCCCTACTTAAGGGACCTTCTATCTTAAGTTATTACGTAATAAGGTAACCTAACTTAGCATAGCATCTAGCATCTTATAGTGACCATACCAATTTTAAAAATCTTTGATGTTTTAAATAAATTAATAGATTGACTTGGCCACCGCATCACATTGACCAATGCGATGGCGATTAGCCATTAGAATGTGCTATTTAATATTTAAAGCTTCTATGTCTACTAGAAGTGCCTTAGAGTTTTGATGGCCGGACAGTCAGTTAGTCAGTGACTGACAAAATTAAGGAACTTTGATTAGTTATAATTCCTAAACTACTTGTTCAAATTGAATGAAATTCAGGCTTCTCGATTTATCGACACAAAGTTATAGGAGGTCGAAAATGGCTGTTTCGAGAAAAGGATGGTATGGCCGTGCCGCTTTATTGCTCGACTTGGCGGGGGCACTCCCAGGCAATGTAATACACACCCATCAGTGAGTTTTTTTGGTGCTAATTTATTTTCATTTAACTTTTTTTGAATAAAGCGAGTTGCAACTTACCCAATGATCCTTTATTTTGCCTGGTAGAGTCTGGTAGGCTCTCAACGTCAACGTGGGTAACTTTGCTAAGACATGGCAGTGCGCCATTTAGCCGCCGTCGGAGAGTATTTTCTCAAATTCGTGTACTTCCCTCCCCCTCCTCCCCCATACTGCACCCTCCCGGTGTTTCATACCTCTAATAAAGCTTGTTTCCAAAACAGTAGTTCGTATCGTATCGCAGCTGAGAACAATTTAGGAATCTGTCTAAATCAGTTTTTATAATAAATGGTTGGGATAGTACATCAATTAAGAAAAAAAATATGCCCTGTTGCCCCACTGGTTACTTTTTATGTTTTTTTGAATCATTTTGAAGCTGTACTTATACCATTAGAAGTCACACACAGATTAACTCTGTCCTATACTGACATTGAATGAATGAATGATTATTTTTTGGCTAATCTCAAGTAGTTCTGAAAGGATCAGGATTTCAATTCCAAGAAAGGTTTCTTCAATTAATCAACTGATCGTCAGTTTTTTAAAACAAATCGACTCTGAACCTCACAATGTAAGCACGATGAAGTCTATTTATAATACGTAGGTACAGCAAAAGAATAAAAATATATTTTTTTAACAATGCTATGAGTGACTCGTAAAACAAACCGGAACCAAGTAATTAGAATGTTGTTTCTTTGCGCGCGAGGGTCGGCGTTGCAACTTGTTACAAGTTGCTTGGGCTGCATACCGCGGGTGTCGACCGGGGAGCGGGCAGGGGGGAGGGGAGGGCGGCGGTGGGGGGGCTGCTTCAGGAATTCCATTGGTTTTCCGTTATTAAAATAGCTCCCAAAATATCTGCAGCCCTGGTGCTCATCTCGTAGTTATGAGGTTTCATTCGGCAAACTTTATTAATAGGTTTGTTGGCTGCTGCGATGTATAAAAATCTGTCTGCCAAGCTTGGAAGTACCTTCATCGGCCTTAAGAGCATAATCTATTGGAGTGTTGTGTTAAGCTGACCGTACTGATATTTACTGATGGAATTGAGTGGCAAACTAATAAATTTATCTTTCTTTAAATAACTATATTTAGTCCCACATCTTGACAAAAAAAGATATCGTTTTTGTCTTACATCTGCCTCGAAGACATCAGCAGTTATTCTTACGTAGAAACTTTAGTGTAATGAATAGTTCGCCTCAGACAGTACAGTATCGTATTAGTATTTGCTTTTCATATCGAAATTTGTTTGTCCGTCGCAGTCGAGTTTGTTTCTTCGCTACCCGGCGCTACCCGGCGCTACCCGGCGCTACCCGGCGCTACCCGGCGCTACCTGACGGATGCTCTCCAAACACTGGCGATTCTCGGAAACTTCGCATATTAATTCCGAGAAACTATTTACTGTTGACAATTCATACTCCTTGCATACTCGTACCAGACCAAATTGAAAATGTTTTAACCTAAATATTTAGTAAATTGTCTCCTCAACGAGAAAATTGGATTACTATGATATAATGTGAGTCGTAATTTTGAACGAAGGAAGGACGAACGAAGAATATGATGAAATGTGATAAATGATAGATAAGTACGAAAAAGTTACCTTTACCTACCTTTAGGATTTTTAATCAAAGTTTTAGTGTCGCTTTTCTGTAAATTACCTTTAACTTACTTTTACTTTAGTTTGGCGTTAGAAGTTTTATACGGAAGTGAATATACTTAGCGCTGTGAACTCTTCCTAGCGATAGCGGCGCGCGGCGCGGCGTTGCGAACTCGTGATGTACATACAGTGTAGAGAGAGGAGCAACATCTGCGTGTATAATGTGGTGTAGATAATAGCAGTCACGGGGTATGGCTTTGTGTCCGGTCAGTGGCAATAGGCTCGCCCATATTACATGGGACCTACCTAATGTGGTAGTACTATTAGGTACACCTCTGCATCACCGTTTGAGGATAAAAGGCGTGATATTATTTATGTATTTTAATGTTTGAACGAATAAGAATTAACTAACTATGTACATTAATTAAAAACTAATAAATAAACTAATAATAAACTATAAAAGGGCATCAAAAAACTGCTCCTCAACGCTGTCAGCCGGTAATGTTCCCAAAAGACTGGCGGCATTCCCACGTTGTATGGCAACACTTAGCCTCTGGCCAAGATAAAAGCCAGCCCTTGGGTCACGAGAAGCGTCAACTAAGCGTTTAGAAATTTCGAATAAGTAGATAATAATTAAGTTTAGTTTGAATCCCAACCATTTAATAATATGCAATACGACCTATGTACCGTAGGTTTGTGCGGCCAGACACTACTTTAAACACACATCACTGTTATTGTGTGGATGGTTTCACCGCGGATGTGTCCCGTACTCCTGCACCGCACGTCTGCCCCCTGCCCGCGCCACAATCACGATCGTTCTCTTTCGTTTCTTGTATATTTTTTGGTTTGCAACTTTCCCCAAAGGCGCCTCTGTACGTAAACGTCTTTTGTAGGAAAGTGTTCGCGCCTGGCGCGCCGCCAACTATCGCCGATTGCCGATTGGATAAGCAAGCACTACAAAGGTAAATATTGATCTAAGTATTCAAGCCACGAGTCTTTTGAGAAATTCATTAGTACGTACTTGCTTTATTAAACTGCAAAGTTTACGAGGGCTTACAATTTCAGATGAGTTTGTTTTGTTAAGGAAAACAAAACACCCACGGTTTGATTAATTGGTGCTATTCTCAGCGCAGTACCTACGCAGTCTCCTAAAGTAATGCCAAGCAATAACAGTGTTGTACAGTGACGCAGTACACGTCACCTGGGGCCGGAGACCAGCGCCGGGTGCGAGGTCCCGGCTGTCTTCGAGGGTGGTCGTCACGCGCTTCTGGTACATAGGAAGCGCTACTACCGAACGACACAAACTTTAAAGTAAGTTTTTTAATTAATTAGGGAACGTTTATGGCTGCCTTATAATAAATATGAGTAAAAACTTGGCAACATGGCCGGGACCACTTTACAAATTTATAAATAGACGAGAGTTGCGGACGAGAGGCCCGTGATTTGAAACAAACTTCAAATAGCTTCGACTTACATTACTCGGGGGTAATATTTGTAAAGTTAGTAAATTAATTTTATGAAAGCCACATCTAAAACGGTTTGTAAAAGTAAAAAAATAATGAGAAGGGTGAAAGGGACTGTTCCGGCTTAAAAGATTCACGTGGATCGTGCGTGAGTGCGCTGACGTGGCCACGCCGCCGTGACACGCGCAGAAGTTCCACTCGCGTGTCACGTGCGGCAATCGCGCAGGACACGTGTGTATGAACACATGAAAGATGTAGACACACGATCGGTTAGGTGACACCACGACGAGCCGGTGAGACACTGAACATCCCGGGACATTACACTCAATAATATTTCGGCTACAGGAGACGCCGATGGCCGAGTTATTACAATTATTTTGAAATACACGTTCATACATAACACCACGCCTGTAATCTCCAAAGGGCTACGCAGAGGTGTATTCCCCCGTATTTACCCCGTATTGCGCCGGTTATGTTTTCTATATTCCATGTAAGGGGGCGAGCCTATTTTAGCATAGAGGCCAGGCTTTGTGGCTACTACTGACATAAAAGAAAAGCCCAATGACACTTTACCCGACCTGGAAGGTGAACCCAGGACCTCATGCTCAGCAGACGCGCTATCGACCACTACACCAACGGGGTCGTTATTTAAATATTTAATGTTTACGTGGCAGTTCCCACAACGCTGTAAGATCTTCTGTGTTTAGTTGCGTAGTCATGGCGTTTAATCCCGCGGGCACCGGGATCGGCTAATTAGTTCGGCGTGGGAGGTGCTCGGCCCGGACTGCACGCCCGGGACAACGGTGTGTGGTGCGGGATGCGGGACGCGGGGCGTCTGGACGCGGGTGATAGGCGCGACAAGTCACTTTGCGTCACACTCACGTGACGTGATTTATCCTAGCGTGCCTCTGTCATGTCATACCTGTGAGGATTAGTCAGGCGTCGCTTTAATTCGAAAAGTTTACATCCCCCCATTTTGCAAGTAGCAAGTTTTTTTCTCAAAACAATATTAGAAAAAGAAAAGTGATTAAAACTTTTGCTGCGTGAATGTTTTGCTTGGGGTGGGTCGGATAACACGCTTTGCGTCGCATATAAGGTACGATCTAGTCTTGATGTTAGATTATTGGTTGCGATTGTGACAAAGATAGCAAAAGCTCGAATTCTTTGCATGTTTAATCAATGACGCCAACAAACATTGCCAGTTGTGACAGCTGCACGTTTCGTGTGTACAGATGGAGCCGCGCAAGCACGCGTTGTGTGTAGTGCGCGCTCGTCTGCCGCTCATTAGCCGCTGTAACCGATGTGATCGTGGGATCGTTATGATCGGCCCGTTTACATAACCTGCCAGTCTAAATGTGCCGCGGAGTTGGAAACACGAGCCAATCACTGCATGCAGTTAATGTCTGCAGAAGAACCAAGCTTCGCAACGTTCTGGGTTCAATAAGTTATTTTAACATTTATTTATTTCGTTTTTACCGGTATTTTTGACTGAAACTATTTACGTACATAGTAGAATGAACAGTATTCGAGTTTTCTCTTAGTATTATGTTTCGATACGTTTGTGAAGCAATGAATTTTCTGTGTCTTCTTATGGTATGCCTCATCTCACAGTCACACGATGCGACCGGCCGGTATTGCGGCCAGTCACACGCCGGCTGCGAGGCGCTCGTCGGGAGTGTCGACTGTGCCGTGGAGTCGACAGCATGGGGCTAATTATGACGTGATCTGGCTTAGTGACGTCATAGTGTGTAGCCGTAGTGTTATGCCGTGTGTTGACGATTCCATTATTAAGATTGATGGAGCAAATGTAAAACGAATTGTTTGTTGGTAGTGTACCTTTGTTTAGCAGATGTTAGTTTTTTGAGTGTAGAAAGTGGAACCAATCTGTTGTTTTGTATCTCAACCTTAAAAAGTGCATATTTTTGTATTCAGAGACTGGTGTATCAATATACCAGGACTATTCTATTATATCATCATCATATTCACAAAATTAAATTAACCTTTTGAACCCACCATACTGAGGTATTTAGCTGTTGAAAACATACGATTTACTAATAAACAGAATAGAGAGCGTGTACGAGCCAATAAAGCTCACACAGCGAAAGTACGTTTATGCGCACGTAATGAATACCGCTAAACGTACTTTAATAATTATATTCTAATTTAGAGCCAGTCGTCACTAAAACTTAGCCACAGGCGGGTCGATCAGTAATAACATTGCATCAAGTGCGGCTCACATAATTAAACAAACGTAACTCATAATACGTAATTAAACTATTGAACATAACAGTGGTTTGGTGTGAACTATCTACCTACAACATCTACCGGGATATCCAGTCAGCGACGAGATAACCCCAACAGAGCGACTACTTTGTACGAGTAATAATGAATTCGTTATAATGACAGTTTTGTAGCTGGCCTAACAAGCCCATAAATTAATTAAACTGAAAATGGGCATTTACCAGCTAGTTAGATATTAGCATCAAACAATGACGTGCGACTGATTTACACGCATTTAAGCGTTCATCCGGCGACGTTATTAGCTGAATATTAATTACAATGACCACTGTCCTGCGAGCAGCAGCCGCGCGAGTATATCGGCCGCGCGGCTGCTCGCCCGCAGTAATTGGTGCCGCACTCGTTCGCATTCATTTACATAACGACAGTTGCTTGAGGGGAGACAACTTGACGCACTGTTACGGCGTTCATGTAGACGGAACCCACGGGTTGAATGGGGTACGCATACTATAACGCACGGGTTTACACTCTCCTTAATTGATTTGTAACTGTTAGGATTAGGATTTCTGTGATGGGGAATTCTTCTGTCTCCGTCTGTGAGTTCTTGTCTTATTTATTTATTTTCAGTGATATTTATTCGCACGAGGAGTCCCCCACGCGCTGTGCACCGCCGGGACCCGCTTGTCTGATGATGATTTATTTCTCCTCGCGTATCTTGTGAACATAATGTGAGGACGGGAATGCTTTTACTGAACATTTCCCTGACTCGGAATAAATGTGTTTTGTGCGTAATGTACATAAATCTTACGCGTCACTTCGTCGCGGCGTCACGCGTCGCAGATAACTTATACAAAATAGTTCTGTATAGATAAGTTCGTCGCCATTACTTTGTAGGAATACCAGTGCATTCCGAGGCTGAACGTTCGTAACAAGCAGGGGCTGCACCATCCTAGTCGATACAGACACGCTAGGCGATAAGGATCATAATAATTATAGTAGTGGTACTTGAAACAAAAACTGTAGGTAAGTATTATTTACCTGATATTTATGAGTCACAGCCTGCCTGACCGACTAACATTTCACACGGGTACGGGGGTAGTAATGGAGCGCCGAAGATGTAATGTTACTCGATTACTTACTTGATCCCAAACACGATTAAATTAGGGTTCCGTTTTAATGCAAGTAATACGTGTGAGTAGTCAGTGATCGTAGGCGGTCAGTGGAAGTGACTTGTATCGGCCTACCGCCACCGCCCGCGACGAATACTTCACAAAGACACTCGAATACAGATTACTTCAAGTGATGGAAGCCAAATCCAAGTTTATCATTGATAAAATATCACGGCCACAAAATCGCGAGAACACGTTACATAAAGACATGTGATGTTATCTCACTCTGTGAACGCATACTCTGCGTCATTTGTCTGCTTTATTTATTGTTACATTCTGACGTCGAGGAGTCGGTCGGAGACGATGACATCACATCCGCTACATCGACACGTCACGATGTAACGTCGCATCCGTCCGTCGACGTCCGACAGACTGGCTCACCTACTCGCACTTATGAATACTTGCGTATATGAGTCGCTTCTAAGAAATAACTGAGTAACTGAGTAGCACAAGTAGTACCTCTGTAGAGAAGGGACATTCATTAAGCACAAGAATGTACAAGATGCCGAGGGACACTTCATGAAACTGCGAACCTAGAATTTAATAATCTTACCCTGGAGTCTGCATTATCCACACACATACATTATACAAGTTAATAGAGCAATCTTGAAGAAATCGAGGATATTTTATTTATTTAAACTTTATGCACAATAATGATACATAGGCGGACTTAATGCCACAAGGCATTCTCTACCAGTCAACCTTAGGGTTAATCAAGACAACACATTTTACTTACTTAACCAATGAATATATTATTTGTACCTACTCATACAGCTAACATTGTAAAAGTTTGTTTTTCACAAGTTACGTTCTTCGATAAAATAAGCGAACAGTAGGACTGCATCATAGCAAAACTGAAAGACGCAAAAATCTCTTCAATAAAAGTATCTGTCGGTTTGTTGGCGCTCAGTGGCGACTGCTCCGAACATACGGGCGCTGAGGGAGCTCGGATACACCACTCGCTGACAGAGAAGGCTGCAGAAAACCCACTTAATGCTAAGTATTCGAATTAAACGTATATAGTTGTCATGTGATTTCTGTTTTATTTATCATACGATATCATACAAGTAACGTTAAGTGGTGGAACAAGCTCCCAAACAACACAACTGTCTGTTAGCTTAAATGCATCACCACGACTTCCCAGATACGACTATTTCCTTATTAGTATTTTGTATTTTGTCATCGTTAGGAAACCGGCATGTCTTAGAACCAAAAAATTCGAATACATGTGACATCTACCAACCCGCACTGAGGATTATAGGCTCTCCCAGAGAGGAGGCCTGAATCCCTGCAGTGGGAACATTATAGGCTGATGATGATGATAATGATTTTATCAAGATATGTTATCAAAGATTTTTGCTAGGTCTACGAAGGTACCACCATCATCATCTGCATAGCCTTTAAAAAAACTTAACCTAAAGATCGACCCGAGTGGCAGTTCTTATTAAGCCACGAGCTTCTCGAAGTACCACTATACGCTCATTTTATTTTTTATATAAAAGCAGATAAGGTGCATTGATACTAAATAACACAAGAAGAGCAGTTTAGTTGCAGAACGGGTGGTGTATCAGTTGTCCTTCTGTGCAGGTTTATTGCGCCGCTGCTGAGCCTGCATGCAAACAGCGCAGCACAAAAATTGAATGCGGTCGCTTTTACTGGAACCCACAGCCTCTGTAGCACACTCCCACAGTAATAAAAGTTCACGTAACGGTAAGTGAACTGGCGCTAGTTGTTAGTTAAGTACATGAATGCAGAGACAAAGTCAGTGTCCAGCACGCAGTGCAGTGCAAGCGTCGCCGCGAGCTGTACCGCGCGGTCTACTCACCTGCCGCGCGCCGCGGGACACGGGCGGCTCTCTCCGGTGTATTCTATTGTTTATTCATTTAATTTTGTACACCGACACTACCCGCACTCCGGCCGACCAACACAGCACACACGTAAATAAACACATTCCATCTGATAAACGTTTTAGA
The DNA here is from genome assembly GCA_949774965.1 of Diarsia brunnea. Classification (NCBI taxonomy): domain Eukaryota; kingdom Metazoa; phylum Arthropoda; class Insecta; order Lepidoptera; family Noctuidae; genus Diarsia; species Diarsia brunnea. Next base: position 137,479 of record OX459016.1, on the reverse strand, counting down.
AGGGCCACTTTTACTATATTTATTTAAGCAGACTGGCCTGGAAATATAATTTTGGTCCCTAAACTAAGGCCCGTCGTGCCACAGTGTGACAAGTTTTGTGACTCTCGAGCCTCACCTGGTGGTTCTCTCCAGCAGATCACTACCACACGTCGCCACCAGTGGGCTGGTGACTCCTGTTCGCCTTCTGCCTCGCATGGCTGCCTCGTACTGGCCGGACACAGCGCTAAGTAACAACGTAGTCTGCTCGTAATAAAATAAAACTTGTGAAAGTGCTACAAACATCGTTTTATTGTTCTCCCACGGATCCGCCGTACTTACTTACATTATGTACGCTTTAAGCTCTTTACACTTTTGTGGAGCGGAATGTTTCAGACAAACCCTAATGTAACACGTTTTAAAACATTTCAAGGAAAAAAGAAGGTTTGTACAAATGTACAGTCGTATACAAACCTTTGTTCGTATTCATCTGTTCCCTTCTTCTTCACTGTTTGTTTTTGTGTACATGGACTGTAAATACTTTGACGGTCCATGTACACAAAAACAACTAACCTTTTCTTCGTAGTAGTAACTAGTTGCTTAGTAGTATGTTAGTGAGGCAGTGACCGACCGGTGCAGACGTGCAGTAGACGCACGTGGTCCCCCCGCACCCCGCGCCCCTGTCGTCGTGCTGCGATATGAGTTTTGAAGATTTATGAAGTTATGAAGGTAAACAGGTAAGATGGCGTACATAACATAAATTACACGCGCGTGATTCATTGCTCGCCGCGCGCCAACAATGGACTATTAATTACCTACATTGCGGGCAAGGTAAGCGACTAAATCATTTTATACCACATCGCAAGTCTGCGCTGAACCTGTGGATTTGCGGGTTCGAGAGATATTTAATTTGAGTTGTTTGAATGTGTGACAGTAGCTCTACAGCGTGACATGCTCGCTACACGTAAATGAGTGAAAGACAGCAGTTCACTTTGATTCCATGAGCACTAGGTTATCAGGAGTCTTTCAATTAATACCCATACTTAGGTGAGCAGACAGATCATCATCATCATCATCATTTCAGCCGAAAGTCGTCCATTGCTGGATATAGGCCCTAAGTGTCGCCACATTGACCGGTCCCGTAGGTCTCGCATCCAGCGGATCCCCGCAACCTTCACCACGTCATCGGTCCACCTAGTGGGAGGCCTTCCAACGCAACGTCTTCCGGTTCGCGGTCACCACTCCAGAACTTTCCGGCCCCATCGGCCATCCGTTCTGCGAGCAATGTGCCCTGCCCGCTGCCACTTAAGTTTGGCAATTCTTCGGGCTATGTCGGTAACCTTGGTTCTCAAGCGAATGTCTTCATTTCTATTTCGATCACGCAAGGAAACTCCGAGCATAGCTTTCTCCATTGCCCTTTGGGTGTCTTTCAGCTTTCTGATGAGGCCCATTGTGAGCGACCACGTTTCGGTCCCGTACGTAATCACTGGCAACACACACTGGTCATAGACTTTTGTCTTGAGATACTGTGGTAAGTTGGACGAGACGATACTACTCAGCTTCCCAAACGCTGCCTTCGGATTCGACGATTGACCTCTTTCTCAAAGTTGGACCTACCTAGCAGACAGATAATAACATATAATTAACAAGATGGTCATGTAAAATAATTACTTATATATAAAATATACAATCCACGATACCTCCTGCCACAAGAGTAGAAATATGGAACAGAGTATAAGTTTCTCAAGAACGTGCAAAATGAATACTTATTGTTACGTCGGTCGGACATCTAGAATCTTCAAGAAACCTCGCTAATAATTGTGTAGGGCCTACAACACTCGAGTACATTCTGTAGGTTATAAGTGTTTTGTGCTTGATAAAGTTATTTCGTGTGTTTAATTGGTAGTGTTTTTATTTATCCCATACCCAGCTTGTAACACTATTTTGGTAAGGTTGTCACAATAGGTGAAGACAAATTCAACAAAACATTCATTAAATACAATTAAACGAAACCGGGCAAGTACCAATGATAATTAAATTTCATGACCGTGCTACAAAAACTTTTGAAAAAGTAATGCTTAACCAAATGCTCAATCATTTTAACACCAACAGAATCTTACACGATCAACAGTACGGTTTCACTAAAGGACGTTGTACAACTAACGCCGGTGTAACTTTATTAAAGCATATATTTAATGCGTGGGAAGAGTCCCAAGATGCTGTAGGATTTTTTTGTGACCTCTCCATAGCATTTGATTGTGTGAATCACGACACATTGCTTTTGAAACTTGATCATTACGGACTAGGTAAACTTGCACTTAGTTTAATAAAATCTTATTTGAGTGAAAGGCAACAGCATGTTCAAATAAATGGTGTTAATTCACAGGGTTTAAAAGTAAAAATGGGGGTTCCGCAAGGCTCCATATTGGGCCCTTTCCTTTTTCTGGTATATATTAATGATCTGCCCTATTTATTGAAAAACCAAGCTCAGAATATGGTGTTATTTGCTGATTACACTTCCCTAATTTTTAAGATAAATAGACGGGCTTAAAATCTAGATGACGTGAATATTGCCCTTCTTCAGGTTCATAATTGGTTCATAGCAAACAATTTAGTATTAAATGAAAAAAATACTAAATGCATAAGATTTGCTTTACCGAATGTTAAAAGTAGTGATTGTGATATATTATACTATTAAATAACGAGAAACTATAATTCGTAGATAAAACGGTTTTCCTTTGGATTACGCTTGATATTTTTTTTTTGTTTATATTTTTTATTATTTATTTGACTTGGATAATCGCCCTGGCGATTGAGAGTGTGTCATGCTCACTTAAATGTCTCGCTGATGGTGGCGGGTGTGTCGGATCATTTCGTTCCCTTCAAAATGCTTGAGTGGAATGGTGCTAATCCATGCGTCATGCTCGTGAACGGGTGCTGTCAGTTGTGACTGGTCACCTCTTAGCTGCCACGGCTTGTTTGAATTAATATTTTATCTTTGAATCGTCGTTTTTGACTTTACAGTGGACACTTATCGTGCACATCTTGCTACATCGTTCTCACATAATATACCATCTCAACATGAATGATATAATGTACCAAGATTTTGTAACAATATTCTGATTTAAAAGAGTGTCCATGGAGTTTCTTGCCCGTTCTTCTCCATAGAGATCTACGCTAGGGAATGGGCAACTACAGTACTTTCACAAGTTATTATGCCTTGTGACTGTGACTGTAGCTTAGGAGTGCAATGCGTCGTCCCGGGGGTTGCTGCGTCGAGTTGCGCGTCGCCGGATGTCTGCGGTGGCGAGTGCTGTGGGTGCGGGGCGTGCGGCGGCGCGTGCCGTGGCTGTGAGTGCGCGGGGCTCCGGGTCGCGGGGTGGCGCATGGCGGTTGCGCGTTGCGGCGTGCATTCGTTGTTCCGTGATTTGGAGTCTCGTACATTCGTTGTTGCGGTGTGCGTCGCTGCGTGCTTTCGTGCTCGCAGTGTTCGTTGTTGCGGGCATTGGCGGCGTGTGATTCGGCGTGGTGGCTTTCGGGATGACGTACCTATTGCACTCGTAGTTTAGTTTTATGAATTGTTCTTCTGACATTCAAAAGTACCTGTAATGGTTTAATTGAAATAAATGCTTTGACTTTGACTTTGACAACCAGTTGAAGAGTTGTCCAGTGAGGAGACAATCCTGGCTCTAGCATCAGGTTATATCTAACATACTATTAAATTGCCACTGAAGTCACGGTATACAACATTTCAGCTCAATCAGACATCCGGAAGTGGTACCCTTTTACTGATGACGGCAACATACGTGCCACCATCTAATAGGCGTATTAAATCCAGAAGTTTATTCCATTCTTATACTGGAATCGTTACTAATATGTAGTTGAATGTACATCACTATATTAAAAAAAAAACAGTGGTGCCAACCATATGCAAAAAAAAATTTGACACTTGGTAAAAAAAAGTTCCCGCTTTTCGTGACTTTTATTTTACTGAAATTTTATTTTACTGCTACACTTGGAATATTTGTACTTAACATAGACCAATAAATTACTTAGAAAAATAGAAAGCAATTGGTGTCCAGAGGGGAAGCGAAGTGGTCGAAAACCAGAAGGAGGCAGATAAAAACGTTAGGGAACACATCCTTCGGGGTAGCCCTCGAAATTAGAATTTTCTTACGTTTTTTGCAATTTGCCGGTCAGTGTCAGGTTGCATACAACCTGACACTCGCGAATCCTATTCTATTTGACATATCAAATAGAATAGGATTCGCGACCGTAACAAATGTGACTTTACTGAATAATCATGATTAAACTCACCAATACAACCCTCTCAGTCAATATTTTAATATAATTATGAACTGAGAATACCAATATTTTCAAGAAAATTATTTAAAATTTCTCGGCGCTGCTCCGGCAACTAAAATTGCATGGAAGCGCTTCAGATAAACCCCCTTGACCCCTCCACAGTGACAGAATCCTCAAATTTAGGGGAGTAAATTGTAAACCAAACCCATAAAAGGTACTTACTAGAAAAAGTAATACCTAATCAAAATGTTCACTTACCTATTGTACTCCTTGGGATAGTTAAAGTAAGATTTATTTTTCCTATTATTATTCATTACCATTCTTAATAATGAAATAGGTAGGTACCGCGTTTGTTTTGCGATGTGGCTTCATTTTGCAAAATTGCAATATGTCATTAATTTCGAATCCGTATTTACATCAAAATTTTCAAACTGGCCACTAACAAAACAAACAGTGCATTGCACTGACCCTGACATTGTACACTGCCTGTGACAGCGTAAACCGGTTTTTTTTAGTCTCGTCGCGTACGCGACAAGCGGCCGGTGGTCACGCACACATGCCCCGCGTGTTTGTAGTAGTGCAACCGTTTCGCGAGATTGTATGAAGATTATACTCTGTTCCATATTTTTACTCTTGTGCTCCTGCGGTCTGCTCTATTTAGAGATTTGTTCGGAATACCCCTTTTGCTGGCTGTTCACAGGTTGGCTGGAGTTCGTTTAACGTCTCTAATTATAATCTCAGTTACAATGATCGCGGCGCACATTTTGCGCGGCTTCATTAAAACCCGCCCGAGGCTATGTGATAGCGTTACAGGCTCGATCCCTATCGTCTTTCAGTTCACTACTTAATGTATGTAGCATGCATTATTCATGCTCCTCAGTTTGAAAAGAACTAAGAAAAATATCAAAGAGTGTATTTCGTGAGTAAGCAGCAAAGGATCGCTATTGAGCGCTCCTTTGGGAACGTCTCGCTAGCACTCGCTTGTTTCAACTCAAGCTTGTGCCAAGTGTCGTGCGCCGGGCGGGAGCAAACAGTCAAACACTATCGATAGCTCGCGATATATATCGCTTAATGTTAGTCTGGATATTACTAGTGCTACGAAATAATTATGATAACTTCGCATCATCATCATCAACAGCATTCTGAAAGCATTATCATACTGAACGCATAGGACGTTGTAGTCTCGTTGCGTATACCGAACCCACAGGCCGCTCGCTCGAGTAAAAGGACTGGCAATATGCCCTAATAAGTGTTATTTTCACTTCCCTTGTACATCGAGCGAACCTATGGGCCAGCATATTGCTCCTTACTACCAACGCCCTACGCTCCCTTTCAATATCCGGGTCATCTTTTAAGTCCTCCGTGACCAGATGACCCAGATATTTAAAATTGTTTACAATTTTCAAGGCCGTTCCATCACTAGCTCCTTCAAAATTACATTGAGGTTGGTTATTTTTTTTTTTGTTGATGAGTTATTTGCCTATGCTCATAAAAATGGTATCGCAACCCACTAATTTCTTAATAAGAAGAAAATTAAAAAAAATATAGTTTGAATAAGATTTGACGCCCGAAGGTAGACATCGCCGACAAGGTCGACCGCGACGAAGATGAAATTGCACAAACCAAAGGAGGAGGGAGAAAGGGTTGGCCTTTGCCCTGCAGTGGAACTCATTATAAAAAGATTTTATAATTTTTTTAGTGATATGGGACTTTTTCATTAACTGCAGCAGTACCTAATATTGTTTTTCATTAAAAACGTACTTTGACAAACAAAGGTAATAGTTTTACCGTGGAGTGCCAATTGACATAATATGAATGAGCGTTAAATAATAATATTGTTTGGTGCAACGGAACCCTTTTGTCTGTTATTCGTGAGTTGCAGACTTTTCCGTCTCCCCTCTGTCGATTAGGTAAGTAGCCGTGGTATAGTCTAGTATAGTATAGTCACCACACCGTGACTATAAGGAACAAGATAACATTAGAGAGACAAAAGGTTGTAAGGTTCTATTGTGAGTTTGTGACCCCTTTGCTGAGATTAAAAACATAAATGCGTTATTATGGACACGCTAAAAGCCTCGGCGAGACGCCGGAATTAGATTGTGTAGAGCTGAACCATCAACCTCCCCCCCTCCATCCGCCGTACACCCCCCGCACCACCCCGCGTGAACCCCTCAGTGCTCTCTGCAGCCCTAGTCCATCCCCGGAGATTTGTGCTTATTCGCTAAAAGACTTTCATTCTCTCTAAAAATACTTTTAACTTAGCGGCCAAACTATGTGCCTATGTCATGAACCATTTACAGATATTTAGTGTGAAATAACAGTGTTCCGGTAGGGTTAGCAATTGTGCATGTTTGTGTAGAATCAGATCCGCTATCGACTGCCAGTAATGTAACACAGCTGCTGCATAATCAAGTGCCTGCTTACCATTCAAACTGATCCACAGATTGCCTGAACATGATGATATCGAGACAAGCCATCGCTATTACAATATCAACATTACAGTGTGACGCGTCTTTATCTGCATAATAGATGAGTAGTAATGAGTGAGTAGGTACATGGCACTGATGCAATTACAGGAATGATTCAGTGCGGCACAACGCGGGGCAAACCGCGAGATGTATGAGCCACGTAATAGCGCGTCACTAATTGTACAAGCGCCGCGCATTACTTCACTACCCAACACTACTGTCCGCTATTTTCGACACTCGCTATCATCAAATAAGTGATGAACTATATTGTTCCCCGGTCAACAAATATTGGCAGAAGGACTACTCTAGTCTATTTTTAACCGACTTCCAAAAAGGAGGAGGTTCTCTATTCGTGTGTATGTATTTTTTTTATGTAGGTATGTCCGCGCATATCTCCGTCAATTGTGGACCGATTTTCAAAATTCTTTTTTTTGTTTGAAAGGGTATACTTCCGAGGTGGTCTCATTGCCACAAGTCAGGATGTGATGATGGGATCTCTGAGAAATCGAGGGCAACCCTCAAATTTTATAGGGACACAGTATTTTTTTGAATATATTTTCTGAAGCTGTTCTGAAGTATTTGCGTCTCATAATCATAATCTCATGTCGCTGTGCTGATGATGGAAGGTACAACTCCTCAACGGTTAGGAGTTTAAAGTAAATTCTTTCAAAATTATACGTATTTATGGACCGATAGTTGTATTCTTTCAGGCTATTTGGTTGACCTGATGGTAGAAGGAAAATCGCATTAACCGGTTTTTAAAAAAAGGAGGTTCTCAATTCGTCGGATTGTTTCTTTATGTATATTCACCGATTACTCGAAGACGCCTGAACCGATTCAAAAAAATCTCAAGGGTGGTACCATGATCAATAATTCAGGATCTGATGATGGCATCTCAGAGGAATCGAGGGCAACCCTCAAATTTCATAGGCATTACGTGGTTCGTGCTTCATCTAGCAGTCATCACTTTATGTTGATGAGCTGATGATAGAAGGTATAACTCCTCGACGGTTACTAGTTGGAGCATAATTCTTTAATAAAATATTATGGGGACGTATATAATATGGTTGTATTCGTTCAGGTTATCTAGGTGAGCTGATTATGGAAGGTACTACTCCTCAACGGTTAGAAGTGGAAAGCAATAATAAGGGAATCTTGAAGGTTACGGGTTAGGTTTCTTAGTTAAACGTTAAATGCATTGTGATTGTTTATATAGGATGTTACAACTAAAAATGGAAAAATAATAAAAGTAGTTTTTTTCACATATGCAAGGAATATGATTTAGATCCATTCACAACTAGTGTGAATTCGGCCAGAAGGTGCTTAAGCCTCAATTCCTTCAAGTAGCGGTAGGTTATTTTAATTGTTTCTATTAATTTATCTACATATAGTTTCATTCACGTAATTTTTGCGAACTAAGTTATTTTTTTATATTGTACTAGCTGACCCACGCAACTTCGTCTGCAACACATAATATAGCTTATAACCTTTCTAGATAAATCGACTATCCAACTTATTAAATTGAGCTATATCGTACTCGTAACAAACAAAAAATCTTACCTTTCCTCTATAAAATACCTATTAGTTTAGATTGACTTCGATTATATTATTAAAGTAACAATTACTATAGGTATCTCTTACTGTATAATATACAGTAACACCTTGTACTTGTAAACATTATGGTGCAGTAAATATTTTGAATTTGAATTTCTCCGGAGCCCCCAGAGGCCAGAATCCCCACGTACCTACCGAGCTACTGCACCGGACCGAATGACTGCCACGCGCTAATTATTTTGTCGCCCGTATATTTTTATATTGCGATATCTTCTAAGATATTTGTTTAAACTGTATACAGTAAAAGGCACAAATATTCTATATTAAATTTCCGTGCTAGCAAACACATTTATTTAGATATAGATTAATACCATATGGGTTAAATAAGCTTCGCAAAATATAATTCTTTTTAACCTAACATTTTAATATATAAAAATGGTTACAGTGAGTCAATCGTAAAAAATAAACATATGCTGTTGCGGATTTTTTTTTAGAACTTTTAAAGAGGAACAATTCCTTCATACATGATATTTACGAAACTTAAACCGTTTTCGCAGCGCACGCTACGGAAGCTCTCAAAAAGGAATATCTTTTCCCATTTTTGCAACATTTTTCATTTATGATCCGCTCCTATTGATTGTGGCGTGATGTTATATAGCCTAAAGCCTTCCTCGATAAATGGACTATCCAACGCTAAAAGAATTTTTCAATTCCAACCAGTAGTCCTTGAGTTTACCCCGTTCAAACAAACAAACAATCAAACAAACAAACAAACAAACAAACTCTTCAGCTTTATAATATTAGTATAGATTTATTTTACATAAGGCGTTTTTGTTTTGTGCTCACATCAAATAGTATATTATGCAACTAGTGAATAAAGGACGGATTTAAAGCGAGGGCCGTAGATGAGTCACGAGCAAGTGAAGGATTCTAATGATTGAATCACGAACGCAGCGAGTGATTCAACTGTTAGAATCCTGAACGACGGGAGTGATTCATGGCCCTCGATATAAATTCTTACTTTATTCAGGAGTTGCATACTATACTTTATATCATGACTACGAGAAAAGACATAATTTAAGCGAAAATAGAAATTTAATCAAGAAATAAGAATTGTTACATTAATTGAAATGAACATTAAATTTAGAGCAATGACTGAAATTAAGCGTAATTTTCTTATTATTATCATTAGGGTGGTCAACTTGTGAAACAATATTTATTTTTCTATATAGGCAGCAAAGAACACAAAACAGTTTTTAATCTAATGCCAAACTCCTTGTCGCAAATATCGACCAATCAAATCTCGAGAATTTATTTGCACCAAAGAGTTTTGAATTTCGAATCTTAGCGCGAGGAGTTTGTGTAAGCATTGAAATAGAGACCGGATATATTTTTGTGTTCCAAATTCAAACACCAAAATAGTGAATAAAAACAAAACAGTGAATAAAAGGCCTTTTTATTCACTGTTTTGCGTGAATAAAATAAGCTTTTTAGAGTAGGTATGGTATAATAGTATATTATGCAACTAGTGAATAAAGGACGGATTTAAAGCGAGGGCCGTAGACGAGTCACGAACAAGTGAAGGATTCTAATGATTGAATCACGAACGCAGCGAGTGATTCAACTGTTAGAATCCTGAACGACGCGAGTGATTCATGGCCCTCGATATAAATTCGTACTTTATTCAGGAGTTGCATACTATACTTTATATCATGACTACGAGAAAAGACATAATTTAAGCGAAAATAGAAATTTAATCAAGAAATAAGAATTGTTACATTAATTGAAATGGACATTAAAATTAGAGCAATGACTGAAATTAAGCGTAATTTTCTTATTATTATCATTAGGGTGGTCAACTTGTGAAACAATATTTATTAATCTAATGCCAAACTCCTTGTCGCAAATATCGACCAATCAAATCTCGAGAATTTATTTGCACCAAAGAGTTTTGAATTTCGAATCTTAGCGCAAGGAGTTTGTGTAAGCATTGAAATAGAGACCGGATATATTTTTGTGTTCCAAATTCAAACACCAAAATAGTGAATAAAAACAAAACAGTGAATAAAAGGCCTTTTTATTCACTGTTTTGCGTGAATAAAATAAGCTTTTTAGAGTAGGTATGGTATAAATTCATTTTTATTATAAATCTATACGTGAGGACTTGTAATTGGCTTTCTGGTGACTATAGTTTCTTCTTTTTGTTTGTTTTTATTAGTTGTAAGTCTTCCAAGTACTAAATAAAATAAATAAATAAATAAAAATGGAAAAATAATAAAAGTAGTTTTTTTCACGTTTTGTGTTTTTGAAGTCGGTTTTTTTTTGCAAAACAGTTTTTTTCTCGGAAAATCTTAGATTGTGGCGACTTTTCGGCTTCAAAATTGAGCTATATTATGTAATAGCATGAAGCCGCTAGCTCGGGTGCGGTATAAAGGTATACACATAAGAAGGCCTGGTTGTAACTACGAGAGCTTGATTGATTATAATGAAGTTGTCGGCGCTGCCACCGCGCAACGCCCGCGGCGCATTGTGTCAGCGCGTGACGAACCAAACTTTCTGATTAATGACGATTTATAGTCTAGCCCTCTAAGGGCATTCAGTTTCATTTTTTACGACCTTAGCTCGGTTTAGCGTAAGATGAAGTAACAAGTGCGCAGTTCTACTTGAACGCTTCACTGGAATTTCGATTTAACAGCATTTTAGTTTTCATTGGCTTCACCTTGCTTTAAGAGGAGATATTATGTTTCCTGCAATATAACTGATGATGTAATGTCGTGAAAATATTGTGTTTCCTGCAATATAACTGATGATGTAATGTCGTGATATAATTTTCGCCAACAAGCCATTGAGGTGATACGAGAGGGAGATTTGTAGTTTGTTTAAAAAGTTTAGCTAGAAATGACCCCAAATAAATTGAGATAAGGGAAAGAGAATGATGAGGATACTCAATAGAAAAAAAAAATGGGTTTCTTATAAAAGTTGACCAAGACTAGGAACCTTTTTTTTAAGGTTTCACAAGGTTTATGTGTTATACTTAGTTATTCAAACTAAGCGCGGCAGTTAAGATAACTATGTCATCAACGAAAATGCTTGCGAGCTAGATCAAGCAGTTGCGATAGAACAAAAAATATATAGAGAGTTTTATTCGACTGGATTGAATCTAGTAGTAATTAATTTTCATACGAGCGAGCACGGGGATATTATCTGTTACCTGCGAATTCTTGTGCACTCCACATACATGCGGGATAAGATTGCACTTCGCACAAACCAATAAATTATATTATCTGAAACTTATTTTAACCGGGTGGAACTGTTGTCTTAATGGCAATGTAGGTGAGATAATTCCATCAAAGGCCGTCACCTCCACCAGTTCTTTCCATCCGTTCGTGAGCAGCTGGCCAGGACATGGCTGGAGGTGGATCACTGTGTTGCCCAATTTCTCACAGGTCATGGTAACTTTAAGAGTAAATTATTTTCCTTCAAGCTGGCAGCCACGTGACAAGTGCGCGGAGCTATCTACAGCTAGCTCAGTGCTGACGTTCTCAAAACGTACAATGTTATTGTGCCAGTTCAAACGTAAGTCAGGCATTTTTGAAAAATATCAAACAATGCATTAGGTTCGAACGGGTTGTTGTACATTCGTCACAAAGTAAATTCGTCACATTTTGAAACTCCATACATTGAAAGTGTATTCGTCACATGCATAAAAAATATGTGTAAATTTTTATTCATGAAAATAGAGCTGTGGCGAGTTTACATTACACATGCTTTTTTTCGTGGCGAATTTACTTTGTGACGAATGTACAACAACCCGTTGGAACGCGTATTATTTGTTCAGTTTATAATTAAAACTAAGTGAAAATATAGTGCACGCATTGTGATTTCTTTCAGTCGCTGTCTCGTTATCCGCAGGAAGTGATGGCAGCGGTGCGCAGCGCAAGCCGTTCTGAGCACGCTCCGAGCACGCCGCAAGCACGCCGCGAATACGACGCGCGCACGACTCGCATACTGCGCACGTGTCGCGTGCTCACCCACGGGTCGTGTCGCCGACGCTAAGCATCATTACATTGTAATCTTTCAGCGAACTTAAAGCAATCACAAAAGCGTATTGTTTACTATCGTGCTTCGTCACTGGTGGTGGTGAATAGCGGGCGAGCGCGGGGGAGTACAGGGGAGCGGGGGCGAGGGGTTGGGCCACAGTATAAATATGGACAGTAGCGAAACTAAGCCTAGTTGATGCGATAACTACCTACGCTCCATTGAAGCCATAGGGTTGTCCCTTTTATGCACGGTTGCTGAAGTCCCTAGATAACTTCTCAACCTTACCTTTTTTATTCTGTTGTGATCAATCAATCGAATTAATAAAAGCTAGCTTACAAATACAATCTAAATAGGTTATCTTATGGCGTCGGTTAATCTCAACAAAAGACATTTATTTATGTAGTTTAAACACGGAAAACAGTTTAGTACACAACAACTTGTTGACTTAACTTTGTCATAACGGCGCACGCGGCTTAACCTGTTACAAGTCTTGGCGGGAGCGAGCCGCGGTTGGACGATACTCGATAACGTTTTGTGCGCTCGTTGGAGTGGGCGCTCGCTATCCACGGCTGCGGCACAGGTTGAAAAGAATACAACCCCATAAGATTTTATTTAAGAATTATCCTCCAACTCCTAACCGTTAAGGAGTTATTCCTTCCATCATCAGCTCATCAACATGAGGTAATGACTGCCAGATGTAAATACTTAAATAGCATTAGAAAAAATACGAAACACGTAATATGTGCCTATAAAATTTGATGGTTGCCCTCGATTTCGTTAAGATTCCATCATCAGATCCAGACATGGTAACAGTGGGACCATCTCGGGAGTATACTTTTTCGATTAAAATTTTTTTTTTTCAATTCGGTTCATAAATGAGGGAGTTATGCGGAAACAAATATGATACAAAAACAAAACCAAACCGACGAATTCAGAACCTCCCTCTTTTTGGAAGTCGATTAAAAATACTTTCTTCTGCTGTTGAAGCCGAGTTGACACAGCCGTATACCGCGCAATACGTTCGTTGCATTTAAAAAAATATCGGGAGATATGAACTTATACGTGACCAACTGACCACTCGTCTCGGCGCGGCACGCACAACTGAGCGCACTGCGAAGACTTGCCAAGTGCCCCGTCGATGCGCATGTTTGTGTGAGTGTGCGGTTTCGAGCGTTTGTAGGTAGTTTCCGTACTGTCCATATTTATATTGTGGTTGGGCTCTGTTCTGGATTCCCCGTGACTCGTCACTATCGCGTATTAAACCATTTTCATTTAAAGAAAATTAATTGAATTTTTAATAACGCGTCGAGGGACATTTGTCATTCTGTCAAGAGTCTACTATGGTTAGCGTCGGACGGTGACGAAATAATAATAATTTGATATCAAAGAGCCACTCTCAGTGACTCCATTTCTTTAGTTATTTTTCGACAAAGTGTTCTTATATCCGCCTTTTGTGAGCTGTAAATGTAGTTCCATACATTATCGATGTTCTAGCGCTCAATCAGAATGCACATTTAGTAGAATTTATACGTGAAAAGTGCGCGGTACCTGGCTGCCTACGCCCAGAGGGAACAAACTTCGATTCGGTAAGGGAGGTAACATAACATATAACATCACGCCTGTCGTCCCTGAAGGGTGCGCCAGAGGTGTAATCTATGAGTGCACCCACATTACGCCATTTATGTTTAAGTCCCATGTAATAGGGGGTGAGCCTATTGCCATCAACCGGGCTCAAATGCTGACTCTGTGGTTGCTACTGTTCTCTGTTTGATTTTTTTTTTTTTTAAAACATTGCCCCACACTAGGAGTTTCTCCTGTATCGTGGGGGCGTTTACAAACATTTAAACTCACATACACAATCACACCCAGACCCGAAACAACTATCTGTAGGCCATACAAATATTTGTTCCGTGCGGGGATCGAACCCGCGACACGTAGCGCAGCAGTCCAATCGCTCAGCCACTGCGCTAACCGTGCCGTCAAATTGATTTGATTGATTGTACAATTGATTGTACAACACTTTGCCCAACCGGAGAATCGACCCAAAAAGGGAAGCAATATTTTTTTTAATAATTTCACGCAAACGAAGGTCGCGGGCAACAGCCGCTAGTAAATAATAGAATGCTCTCACAAATAACCCCCACTCAGCAGTTCTTGAGACATCTCCCTCTCCCCTCCGAATTAGAATGATGTTCCAACTTTGTCTGCCACCTTTCCGAGTTTTTTACTACAACCCTATATCAAGTTACCTCCCCGTGGACACATTGTCCAAAGTATGTAATGTTTGAAAAGTACCCCCGACGGGCTCGACAGGTACACTCACGTGCTACGTGTTAGTAGCTGTGACGTGATTGCGCCGCATGTCCAAAACTACCAGGAATTTAATCTTTAAGACCAAAATATATATTTCACACTTTTAGTTGTACAATACCGCAGCACCGTAGCTCTGTAGACATTTCGTAGCAATCTCGTGGACGTGGCGTAGCAGCGTCGTAGCGATACATTGAGCGAGTGTGCACTAGCCTTGGTGAGTATTGTGACCCGTGCACTGGCCTCGAGTTGTGCGTACGCGACGCGACGTACGGTAACTAGATTACCTTGGAGACTCAGTGGCCACCTCGGACCCCGCACCCTGCACCCCGCACCCCCGGGCAGGCCCTGTCCTCGCACTTAAGGGCAGGTAGTTCGAGCGCAGTAGGCATTTAGCTATTAGTTACCTACGCTTTTGCAATTCTCCCAAACGCACATTTTAAATGAACTCGCTGACCCCGCTTTGAGCCACAGTATAAAATTGTAGCAGTAGGTTCTTTTCAACTTTATTTTACGGAGTTTATGTTAACTTTCGCGTTTTCGTTTTTTGGGGAATATGAAATTAAAGCAACATAATTTATTTTATTACTACCTATAATTGTTTTTATTTTCACATAATGTGAAACCGGTTTGGTTTTTGGAGTTTATGTCGGTAAACTATTATATACTAGTAATACTGGCGAGATTTTTATAAGAGTTTCGGTAGTTTGTAAACTAAGTTATTATATTTCACACGTACGAAATTTCAAACATAATTATACTAGTCATTTATGTCGTTTGGAAGAAATAAATTCGGATAAAACTCATTACAATACACAGGACAATATATTATTTAGTGTATACTAGCTGTAGCCCGCGACCTCGTACGCGTCAGGTTCGCGATTTGCTCAAAATAAAATTTTATCATGTTAGTGATTCTACTTCATTTTTTGTGTTTGTATGTTACCTGATATGAGGAGCTATGACTTAAATAACTGCGCTTCGTGTCGATCTTTTGGTTAAGCCTTGCTTGGCTAGGTTGGTCCGGGGATTAGTCACTGCCATATTTTGATCTTTGGCATTCGTAACAGGTACCTAGTCAATAGTCTGACAACCAGTCTTACCAAAGGTTATCATATTACCTACTCAGTCCTAACTGAGTTGAAGAGGTCAGATAGACAGTAGTTCCATGTAAAATAATGGTATTCAGCTGCATCCAGTTAAACTGGACACCGATCCCAACATATTTGTGAAAAGGCAGATGATTGAGAAAGGCAAGGATGACGATGATGTTACCTAATATCTTCAATTTGTTCTCATGCTTTCATTCATACCTCTTTTTACATAGTTACATAGCTAAGAACACTCTCGACTAATTCACTTTTCAAACAAAAAAACCAGAATCAAAATCGGTTCATGTGTTCGGGAGCTACGATGCCAGAGACAGACACACGCACACACACAGACACGTCAAACTTATAACACCCCGTCGTTTTTGCGTCGGGGGTTAAAAATGAGATGTAGAATAGTGAATCAGAAACATAGTGATAATATTGAAAAAACGTTCTAAATAAACTAAAAAATAAAAAAACAAGTCAAACGAATTCAGTGATGAATGGGAGCAAGGTCCCGTAAATGTATTCGAAAATGGTTAACTGAAAACTAAAATTTTTATTGCAGTCGGGGGACAGTTTGATGGAACAATTCTTTACAGGTCCCCCGACTGCAATAAAAATTTTAGTTTTCAGTTAACCATTTTCGAATACATTTACGGGACCTTGCTCCCATTCATCACTGAATTCGTTTGACTTGTTTTTTTATTTTTTAGTTTACTTTTTGTCATGGCAGGCGTGTTTTTTATTTTTTTTAATTATTTGTTTTTTATTTTATATCTTTTAGTGATATATCGGTATTTTGACCTATAACCAATATGGCACGATATATTCGTTTATTTTTCAGGAAAGCAATGTCGCGCTAAGGATAATGCGATACTAAATCGATCATTTTTTATATAGATATACTAACTTTGAGATCTGAGGTGATTTAGTTCTTGTAGTGACACGTAAATTAGGAAACTTCTTAACTGTGTCAGGGGTCTTGATTTACTATGCTTCTGTCCAATGTTGTGTGTACCGTGTGCACTGTCACAGGTCAACCTAATAGGAGTGGTAGCTAGCGCCGCTTGATATTATCTTCTCCGTTAACAGGGACTATATGAAAGATCTTTTGAAACACGAAGCTATTATCAAACTGTTTTATTAAGTGCTACCCAATGAGAATTATCCAGGGTAATAAAGCGTTGGACTTTTTTTCTGGATGGACAATTAAGTAAAAGACGTAAATGATCATTTCAAGCGAGACAGAATGGAAAAGGAACAACACGGATGCGCGAGCGAAGCGAGCGCGAAATTTTTTGTACACTTTTTATAGATTAAGAATTGGAGGGGGGAGGGGAGGGAATATATTGTCATCGGGAGGGAAGAGGATAAAGGACTGTTTCACTTGGTTTCAAGAAGAGAACTGCTTATTACTCTTATCATGATTGACATTAATCCTCCAATTTCGGAATCAAGCGCCTAAGACGGAGGTTTGGAAAATGCGACTGATACCTTCTCGATCTGTAAAAGTGTACCATTCTGACATAATCTTGTAAGGGGTAAATTGATTAACACTACTAGACGTAATGATTTACTTAATTATAATAATTATGTTTATGTTAGCAGGTACTGAGTTTTATCATTGCCTCGGAAAGCACGTTAAGATCTTAAATTTACACATCACCGCCAGGGTGGCTGTGATTTATTCATCTTTGACAGCTGTCACACGTAGTCAGTGGCTCGAAAGTCTGACTAGCAGTCTTATCAAGGAGTATCGTATTACCCGGTACTAATTGGGTTGTTTAGTGTGCAGGTCAAAAAGATAGTCGCTCCATGTAAAATACCGGTTATCAGCTGCATCTATTAGTTAGACTGGAAGCGGACTCCAACATAGTTGGGATAACGTGGATCGAAAATGCGAATTGCCAAATCTCATTTTAGCTTCACGAAGCTCAAAATGTACTAAGTATTGCAGAAAAGTAATCTGAGTCAAAAGGGACTTGGGTTATTCCTGTTCAGGCCCCCAGAAAGAAAAAGGAATGGATGCGCGAGCGAAGCGAGTGCGAAATTATTTTTATTGTTTTATAGATTGGGGGGGGGGGTGAATTGTTCATATAGGTTACCTACTGAGTTTGTTGTATGTAATAAAATGTGTTTTTTTCATTTCTCTGTCTGTCTGTATGCCTATCCGTCAGACAAGATTATGTTCCTCAGGAACGTGTGAAATGATCGGAATGACTTAATTGCGTAATTTATACCTACAAACATTTTTCATTTCATGTAGGTATCTATTTGTAAACAATTTACGCTGAATTTAAATACATGCAATTTACATACAATGATAAGAACTATGAATATTTTGTTAACATTCTAAGAAATTCAAGTGTAGTGTAGTGTAAGTATAGTAGGTACCAAAAAACTTTTACAGATCCCTTGGTGTGTGGGTTCAACTCGCACTTGGCCGGTTTTTTTAAACTATTGTTTTATAACACACGTAATGCTTTATTAAACTATTGTTTTATAACACACGTAATGTTTTATTCATTTGTGTTAGTTATGAGTTTCAAGTTGAATCTCGCAGTCAGATTTTTCCATACCAAAATCTACCCTGATCTTCTTTGTCTACCCTTTAAGGGGTGATTTGGAAAATTCTATGATTGCAAATTGTATGATTTCCTTAAATTTATATTTTTGCCATGTTTCAAGTAAATTGATTCACGCATAATGACTTTTCATACAAACTTAAAAACCATTTAGGTGCCATCGTAGATGAATTTGGGAGTTGTAACCTAGCCAGTTTTATTTCTTTAATTACAGAGAATCTATTGATATGTAGCTTATTCGTATCGAATCCCGGGTTTAAAATGTCACCATTTCGTTTGTTGAGTAGTATTACTATATTGAATACTACTGTGGTATATTTTTGTAATCTACTTAACAAGTTCTAGACGATGATTATATTTTTCATTGAAATTTCAATAAAAACAAATTAAAAGTTCTTTTTATTTCTAAACCATGGCCACCCTATTATGTTTTTTGATATTTTCTCTAGCCTATGTTACCCGGGGTGACGCAATGAATCTAACGATACCACATACATCAAAATCGGTTCAGGCGTTTGGAAGTTATGGTGGAATAAAGAAACTCACAAACAAACATACATACATACATACATACATACATACATACATACATACATACATACATGAACGCTAAAAACATAACACTCTTTTTTTTGGGGCAGTCGTGTAAAAAGGGGTAACTTTGAGATTTTTTTCCATCGAGCGAATTTCGTCAGGTCTTGCAACTGAATGCGATTTTAACTAGACCAGATCCTTAAGTAATACATATTTTTTTTATATTTTAAAACACTACATTCTTTGTCTCAGATTGTTTTAAAAATCTGAAATGCGGGCCCACCTAGCCTTAATTACTTGATGAACCAGGCTGCGGTTTTGATCCACAACCACAGCACAACCCTATTTTTAGAGCCTTTTTTCCAACTTTCAACACTTATTTGTTTGGGCGTTGAAAACGCGGCGCTCCCGAAACTTTGTGCCCTCTCACTTGGTATTTGAGCTCTATTTTCTCTCTAAATACCACTTAAGGCTTTATATTTTAAAGCTATATCCATAATGTTCGTGGGCAACAGTTGAATATCGTCTCAATAAGGTAGTGGCCTCACTAAGAGCAGTGCGGCGCGGGCGACTGTATTACGTTACTCCGGCGTGTGGCCCTTGTGTTAGGATTTATTTGGGATAAAAATAATGATGATTAGTTCTGCTCGTTATTTATAAATAACTGTAACTACGGATGGTGGGTTTAGATGTTAAAGAAAAGCCTTGTTATTGTTTGTGACTGTCCGGTCTTGGTTCACATGTCCAGGTCCAGGAGGAACAAGCAGCGTCCCACGTGCGTGTTGTGGCTACTGATCAGTCCCCCCCCCCCGCAATTAGCACTCCTCAGTCTCAGTAACGCGTCGAGTGCCCGCAACTAGTCGCCACACGTGCTGTCTGCGAGCGTGACGTGCCGCGCGGCAGAAACTATGGCCTTGTTTGGACTTTGAACTAACAACTGATTTTATATTATTTTTACTTAACGTAAGAAGGTATTTCTCACCGAGAAGAACTCCTTTGAACCTCTGGAGATAAAAAATAATAATAAAAATGTTAACATTGCTTAATCTTAAACAACTTATTCTAGTTACAATTTGGAGAATCCATTTAAGCAAATAGATGCTTGTGTTAGGACGCTTCGCCCTTCCCCAGGTTATTTCATTGTTTTTATTTAACTTAAACAAATTAAAATGGAGAGATGAAGGCACTAATCACATCTCTTAGTACAAGATGATGTAACTTAGCGAGATAATCAATCTGCACTAGAAGTACCGCGACCAGTTCATCACTAAACATTTCTATATTCAGCTGAGACCCAAATTCAAGCTCTCTCATAATATTTTATATACTTTTAGATGAAGATTCCTGCTCCCTCAATCTGTGTTTGAAGTTTCGCAATTAGGAGAACGTGTACAAGCGTTACGTTAGAGCTCGCTCCGCGCGGGGTATGAGTAGCGGCGTCTTGCCATGTACGTCATTTGTTACTGCCGCACCCGACCATACACACACAAGCTAACATGAATTGAGGAATTTCCGTGGGTAGCTTTTCCCGTCAGGGCTGCGGGTTGTTCGCAAGAGATACCGCGGCCTTGACATAAAGGGCTAAGAAGGAACATGGGTGGTTTTTAGTCAGTAGAAGTCTGACACTCCCTTTCGCTCTGTCCGAGAGCGGGAGGGGTCATTTGATGATTTCCCACGCCCAAAAAAAAAAGTAATTTCCGTGAAGCGCACGTTACACTAGATTTGAGTTGCAGACAATTACATAATTATAGGGTAGCCTATGCTTATCTGGGTTATCAGATAGAACACAATACGAATATAATAAATGCAAGCACTCACTAATGCGGTGCGCTGTGTCGAGTAGACATTCCATCTCAAAACCGATTAGGTTTTGTTTTAGTGAAATACCCGTACGGTGATCTGTGCCCCAATTTCATGGTTGGACTGTCATACTCCCCCCCCTCCTCCTGACCCGCACCGCCCCCTCTGCGCCGGAGACGCATTTGTTTGAGATAGTTTTGTAAAAAAGTGTTTTTAAAAGTATTCACACTGGATAGTACCTACGACCGTGCCCGTGTCGTCAGTAATGTCCAATTGGGTCTTAAAGGTACCTACTGCTTCCCACACGCTATGTGCGCTTTGTCCTATGTGCTATGCTATGTGGCAGCAGATGAATCGCGCAATTATGTGAATTGAGTCTATTTTATTTCTCACGTCAGTTATAACAACAGATAAGTACGCAATAATGTTCGTCGCTTGTTTGCGTCTCAATTCGGCTGCTTGTATTTGTTTGCTCTGAAAATAACCTGCCTATGGTTTTCTATGTACTCTGAAATGACAGATAACTAGTTACAGATGTTCATCGTTTTGTGAATGTTGAAGAGATTAACTGAAACATACTCATACTTGCCATCATAAGAGCCTAATGAGTGCACAAGTAATGTAAAGCAACCCACAACGTATGTCGCGTGCCAGAACCTACAAGTCGCGAGATAAGTTGGCTAACACGAGACTTACGTGACTTAGAAAAGTGTTACACCGAATAACACGTCCCCGTAAGTTTATGAATACGAAACACTTATCAACGAATGCAACGCTACCTCGAAAAACTGAACACCGTAGCCATGCGATCTCGAATAATTAAAAACTGAAATTCAGCAATTCGATAGTGAAGCATTCCTTCGTTAATTGCAGCAGACGTGCACATTACGAGACAATGTTGGTTTAGGGTTGCCCTTATCACATTTCCAAGCTCCTATTTTCGTATGTCGCTCAGAATCGTTAATAATTGCTAGACGCAGAAACTGAGCGTGCTGTCAATCACATCGTAGATCTACACTGCCGCGTGCCATAGCATTCCCGCTCTGTGTCTATAGGATAGCAAGAATAGGATGAGGTTCAACCCTCAATCTTTATTTAGTAAAAACAAACAGCACAAAGGTAAGTTAAGGCAACTCAGTGCTTTATGCCAATAACGGGTACGATAACAATCCCCACAAAACTAGTAATTTATCGATATACATTTTCATGAATGTGAATAGATAGTCGGAGCAAAATTAATTGAACTCGGCGCAGCGCTGATGTCATCGTTAGCCGGCTTTCTCAATTTGTAGTACAAAGGGTCCCTTTCCTCACCGGCCTACCTGCTACCTTCGGCACCTTCGACCGAAGTGCTTCGACCGAAGTGCTTCGATCTACACCATACAATAGATTGAAGCTCCTCGCTAGTCTTGCTTAGTGCACGTGACTATGAATCTTATACCGGTCACATAAAAGTGAGATGCGTGTAACCCACGTGACTGCTATCAGTTCGTCATCCTGTCATAGCGTCTAATTAAGTTGGGCTCCCCTGCCCGTCACACGCGTTCGATCCCGCAGTGGGCACGGGTGTGCCGGACGAGTTGCGTTTACTAGCTGGTTCAATTTCAAAGGAGCACGAGACACAGCGGCGGACGACATCAGACGGTCTTCGGCTCAACGGCAGTCACTGTCACCGCGACATGCTCAGGTACTGCGTGACGCCACCCGCGATGCGAGACTCACTGAGCGAGCGTGCGGTTGCCGCTAAGCAGATTGCTGCCACGACTGAGAACGGTCAAAAACAGGAGCACATTAGCTGCTATTCGCAATAATGTTATTTCAGGATTTCGCAATAAATATCTTAGTACTTTTAGTTATTCCTTATCATTACAATCCGTCAAAACTTTCCCCAATAATGATGCAGGTACTATCTAACATACAAACAAAAAATAATTTAACTTCAGGATATTCAGTACAAATACGTGAAGACATCATGTGTGAAAAAACAACACAGTGATTTCTATACGTCGTGCACAACCGGTAACAGCCTGCCATTCCGGCCGTAAGGAGCGAATAAGACGGGCCGGACTCGTTATTGGCCGATAATGAAATCGGTCATTGATGAGGTCGGTCGCTATGCGGCGCACGTCCGGCGTCTGGCGCGTATTTAACCGAGTGTCCGGCTGCCAGCCGCGTCCGTGTGTTGCCTGCGTTTACTGGTACTCTTAGCGACCGAACTACCGACGACCAACCGATGACCGACCGACCGATGTTTCGCTTTGTCAGATGATGTACCGTATAGGATAGAAATACGTATGTACAGTGCTTGGGAGCTTGCATGAGGATACAGGTTTTCAGAACAGATTAATTAGCGTAGATCAGTATGGAAAAAAAATTACCATACAGTATGTATAAAGACATAGGCGCATTAAAATTACAGGTGTTTCGGTCCCGATAAATCGGAAAACCTGCACCTTTAATTTATGCTACCTTTACCGCTAGCCACTTAACTATGTAGCTGTAGAACAGGTGCACACGCAGAAATCTAAACTAATATTATAAAGCTGAAGAGTTTGTTTGTTTGAACGCGGTAAACTCAAGGACTACTGGTTGGAATAGAAAAACTCTTTTTGTGTTGCATAGTCCATTTATCGAGGAAGGCTTTAGACTATATAACATCACGCTACAACCAATAGGAGCGGAGCATAAATGAAAAATGTTGCAAAAACGGGAAAAGATATAAGGTTCCTTTTTGAGAGCTTCCGTTGCTTGCGATGCGAAAACGGTTTAAAAGTCTCTCTCTTTAAAAGTTCTAAAAAAAGTCCGCGACAGCATTATGTCTATATTTTAAGATTCACTGCAACCATTTTTTACTATTAAAATGTTAGGTTAAAAAGAATGATATTTTGCGAAGCTTACTTAACCCATATGGTATTAATCTATATCTAAATAAATGTGTTTGTTATCACAGAAATTTAATATAGAATATTTGTGCCTTTTACTTCATACAGTTTAAACAAATATCTTAGAAGATATCGCAATGTGAAAATATCCGCGCGACAAAATAATTACGCGCTCGGCAGTCATTCGGTCCGGTGCGGTAGGTTAGTGGGGATTCTGGCCTCCGGGGGCTCCGGAGAAATTCAAATTCAAAATATTTACTCCACCATAATGTTAACAAGGTACAAGGTGTTACTGTATATTTAACAGTAAGAGATACCTATGGTAATTCACACTTTAATAAACTAATAATAAAGATGAAAGATAAGATTTTTTGTTTGTTACGATTTAACTCAATTTATGTTGACATGATTTGTTATGAGCTATATTATGTGACGCAGATGAAGTTGCATGGGTCAGCTAGTAAATAATAAAAAAGTATGTTAGGTTAAACGAGGGACTTATTGAGGAAAAGTATTCAGTATTTGATTCTCGTCACAAATGTGGATAAAAACATTTTTTTTTTTTTAAACATTGCCCCACACTAGGAATTTCTCCTGTATCGTGGGTGCGTTCACAAACATATAAAGTCACATACACAAATACCCAGACCCGAAACAACTATCTGCAGGCCATACAAATATATATATATATAAATATTTTTATTTACTATGACCTTAATTTGTGACGTAATTGTGGCATGGCCTCGCACGCTCTCCAGATCTTACTTCATTAGACTTCTCTTTTTCGCCATTATCCTACGCCGGTTTTAAAATATGAAGGGAAAATGGATTATATATGTTACGGCGGGAAAACCACTAGAGGAACGCTGTCCCTAAATATCAATGGCCTCCTACATAATATTGTCTTCGCCTTAGATTCCTCTTCGTGGCAGATGGGTAAATGGGTAGTTGAAATCACACACAATACTTGACTCAAACACCAAACGTTTATTTACAATAGTCCATTTACAGGCACTTATAAACTTTTCAGAGGTTGAGACCCATTCACATAAATCATTGTTAATAAGGAGAAGAAACTCCTTTTAAATCATAACGATATACGCCACACTCCGCGACTTACGCTCACTGTGCAGAACAATCAACCGTGATTGTGCTCTGCTAGATTCTTTTACGACCAGACTGGGGTGTGTGGATATTATCACAAATCTGCCCATATCGGCGGCACGCCCGCTGTGTTCCGAACCAAATTAACTTAGGAATCGGGATCGGAATGTTTGCGAGCTCAGCGCTTTTTAACGAATGAGCTCAATGAGCCTCAGTTGCCTTGCCTGATAGCAGCCGACCTGTGCCGACCTATTCCGAGCTGTGCCGAACCTGCTCGTACGAGTATATACAGATCTCACGAGCTCGCACCTGAGCGGGTTATCTGGTTATTATTCAAGTTTCATTTGTAGCTTGTAAAACACTTATAATGTCGAGAATCGCTTTGATCATAATAATAGTTATATTTGTCAGAAATAGTTACGTAAAGTGCTACGACAGATGGAATACTGAAGTATTGATTAATACCAGTGATCACGTCGTACATCATTTTATAACAATAATGTGAGGACCATTTTTTACTTGAACGAACAAAAGATGTTCCTTTGAATGAGATTAAAGTAGCGTCTTTTTTAACGCATCGGACTAACGTATTTCTGATGGACTTTATTTGAAGGAGCCATCATTAGGGTCAGCATCGTTCGAGGTACCAGCGAACCACGCACCACTAATGAGCTGTCATCACTTCCACGATTTACATTGTTGCAACCAACATTTTTTTTTGCGATGTAATGGTTGTAATTCATGTACGAAAGCTTGCTATATAAAATACATAGTTGCTGGCCAGAACCTTCAACGTAACTAAATAAATGTGCCAAACCAATGTTTAGCACAGAATGTCGTCGTGGTGGTCTCCTGCCGGGTCACCCGCTTTTTATTTTGTGGGGTGGGACATCGTTATACGACTCCTTCCGCTCTGGGCAGAGCGGCAGGGAATGTAAGACTTGTACCGATTAAAAACCACCCATGTTTCTTGTTAGCCCTTTGTCGATGTCGCGGTATCTTTTTCGAACAACCCGCAGCCCCGATGGGACCGGGTCGCCCCCAGGCCCAGGTTAGTGCACCCACTAACCTGGGCCTGAGGCGACCCTGTGACATTTTGTTTGTTTGATTTGGTTTTTTTTTGCCACCGACTTCAGAAGCTGCTTTTTCTTGTGCAGTTTATTTTTTACTTTTTTGTTGTTCTTCGTTTTTCACTTTTTTGTGTTTTTGAAATCGGTTTTTTTTTTGGAAGTTGGTTCGAAACAAAATCGCTGTCGCTGTCTGTCCGTCCCATATATCTTTAAAACTACGCGGACGGATTTTAAAGCGGTTTTTTTAATAGATAGAGTGATTCGAGAGGAAGGGTTTAGTATATAATTTGACCGACATCCACGCGGGTGAAGCCGCGGGCATCAGCTAGTATTTTATTAAAAAAATATCCTCTAACTCCTTACCGTCGAGGAGTAATACCTTCCATCATCAGCACATCAACATTAAGTGATGACCGCTAGATGCGAATACTTGAAAAGCTTCAGAAAAAGCACGTAACACGTAATAAGTGCCTATGAAATTTGAGGGTTGCCCTCTATTTCTTTGGGATACCATCATCATCATGAATTAATTATCGCGGTACCACCCTTGAGATATAATCATCCTTTCCAACGAAAAAAGATTTTTTAATTCGGTTCAGGCGTCTTCGAGTAATCGGTGAATATACATAAAGAAACATTCCGACGAATTGAGAACCTCCTTTTTTTTTTAAGTCGGTTAATGAGATTTACCTTCTATCATCAGGTCAACCTAATAGCCTGATAGAATACAACTATCGGTCACGTCATTGCGGCAACTAAGCGAGTATCGGCGTGTGACGACACTCGCTGATAGTGCGACAAACTCACGACACGAGACTAATCGCACGGAAAATAACATCGCGCTCCCGAGCGTGGGCATGAGTGTCACGACACCGTCCGACTTCCATACAACGTAATATGAACACGAGCCTATAATATACAATATACTTATACTCCACTCTCAAGTTTGTGACGCGACTAGTCGAGATGTCGTCACGTCAGCATGGTCACAGTCACAGCGCAACATTAACGCCAGTTAACAGGCGGCTCGTGGCTGCATCAAAGGTCCTTTGTGAGCGCCGACCGGTTAATGGCTAAAGTAAACGTAGGTATTTCAAGTGAATAGATTAGCAGAGCGACGGGCGGCTCAGATTGCGCTCGTTAAACCAACAAAATGGGGCGGTTAATGCGAATCTGAATAGTCCCCGTTTGTATTTAGACGTTATCCGGTGATCAATTAATGTTTTAATTGAATGGCTTCATTAAGCGTTGCCCGTGGCTGCCAGGTGCCAGGGACGTGACACCTATATATTACTGCGTCTTGAAATATTACTTCTAAACACTAAATACGTCGCTTCATAAAAGGTCGTTGAGAAGGAAGTGGGGCGGAACTTTACCTTCTACCCATAATTAAAAGTAGTTAATGGCGACATGAAGAACACCCAGATAACTACTTAATCAAAATGTCTCTTATAGAAATGTATTTCCACCAGAACCAGAATCAAACGAAACATAATGTAACATCTCACACACAGAGCGTGGCTACCTATGTTTACAAATAAAATATTACCTTAATCTTGTCATTCATAGACCCAAAGATGTGTGCAAAACTGCAGTTCATTCGGTTGAGTAGAAGTGGTTTGAAATACAATTGCAAGATTTGATCATGTAGGTATTGATGTATTGATTTTAATAAACTAACACGGCAAGTTAAATAAGGCATGTATTTAAATCGATATCTGAATATTCCCTTTTTTCGAACTAAATATTACAAAGTTAAACCAAAATACTGACTTGCACACAAATTATGCACACTAAATAAATCAAATTAAATATACTGTTTAATGGTATTTGCAGAACTGATTTACTGAACTGATAACAAACTAGCCTAACCAAACGTGAACGGTTTAGAGTGCAAGTTAGTATTTTTGATAAACAATTCGTATTTTTCCGATGTATGTACGAACCACATTTTTGGTATGAATTCGATAAAAAACGTCATCTCGTTTTGTTTGCTTTTATTGTTTTTTTTGTAGGACATGTTTAGTTACTCAATTGCTGTTTTTGCACAGCATTAATTTTTCTGGTGTGCATTCAGTTAATTAGTGGAGTTACCCAGTGTGCTAAAAAATTATACAGATGCACATTTAAAAATATCCCGTTAAATAATAGAAAAGATAACATAAATCAAACAATAGTTCACTCATAATAATTTCTCATAATTAGGCATCTCCGGAAAGTCACCTGCCCTTGAGGTTGCTTCGAAGACAGACCGCCTAACAGTACATACCTGCTGGGTGCGTCTCCAATCACCTATATAAAAAAAACTGTATTTGGCTTCCAAACTATATAGAGGCCGTGCATACCGACACATCAGCCATACTTTTTTTTTTGGCGGGTTGAAAATCATCAAATAACCCCTCTCGCTCTTGGGCAGAGCGAAAGGGAGTGTCAGACTTCTACTGACTAAAAACCACACATGTTCCTTCTTAGTCTTTCATGTCGAGGCCGCGGTATCTCTTGCGAACAACCCGCAGCCCCGAACGGGACCCACACCCCCAACGGGACATCAGCCAAACCTCAGCTTAGACTGTGCGGACGTTTGGCCTAGCGATGCCCGATACGTATCGATATTTTTATATATCGATACAACACCATGCGATATCTCGATATTTTGTATCGATACACGTCAATACGATATGCGGCGATATCGTATCGCTTCCAGGGTATATCGTATCAAAAATATCGCATGATTTAAACATAACACACTAAAACATATTCGGTCAATCAAATGTTTATAAAGAGATAAGATGAGCTGAGTAAGTACAAATATATTTTGCGACTTGAATCTTTGTTTGGATTATAATTATAACTTTCAATAGTGCCTGGCCAGATCTTACTAATTTAGCTTTAAAGTATTTATCAGTAGTAGCGACATCAGTGCCGTCAGAACGCTTGTTTTCTGCTGATAATAACACGCTTTCAGAAAATCGCAACAGATTAGATCCGCAACGTTAATCAAAATTATTATTTCTTAAAAGTTAAATGTCAAATATTGGCAATTGTAAATTTTTTGTGCACTTATTCTATTTTTAATAATAATAAACTATATAATAAGTTGAGTCTGAATTCTTAGTTTTATTTAAAAAAAAAATAGACGATACGATACGATATTAACAATATCGATACAAAGCCTTGCGATAATATCGTGTATCGATACAATCCGAAACGATACATTGCGATGCGATATATCGATACAAAGCAAAATATCGGGCATCGCTAGTTTGGCCGCGGACGCTCTTTGATACTCCGTCCCCCCCACCCCTCCCCGCGTGCCACCGAAACCAGCACACAGTGGCAAAAAGACAAGCTCAGCGAATCCTTTAGCGGCGCACAACACAATAGACGCGGCCTGACCTGGAAACGCCTCAAAAGATGTGCCGGCTTAAAGGCAGCGACGGGCGATTGTGAATGACATTATTCGAATAATTCGATTGTACAAGTCATTCAAATTATTCGAATAACCTTTCAATTCATTCGAATTTGAAAACGAATGAATATTACTAGTTCTTATATTCGAATATCCGTAACTTTATCTAAAAGTAAACTCTATGCTCTGATAAAAAATACTCAATTTCGTGTGTCAAATTGAATCATTAAACAATCGAATTCAGAATGAGTGAACTAGCGGTTTGGAACCGCTAGTTTGCTACGAATATCAATTCAAAGTAGACTTTATTGTATGTATAAACAGCCCAATTTTGTATAGCACGGCTAAAGCAAATGAATGAACTAGTATTCATTCGAATGTGAAACGAATGAAAAGTAAATAATAATGTATTGCGCTGTCTCGTTCCTTCCGATTCAAATTTCATTATTACTAGTTCTTATATTCGAATATCCGTAACTTTATCTAAAAGTAAACTCTATGCTTTGACAAAAATGCTCAATTTCGTGTGGCAAATTGAATCATTATACCATCGAATTCAGAATGAATGAACTGGCGGTTCTCAAATTAGTTACTAGTTGCTACGAATATCAATTCAAAGTAGACTTTATTATATGTATAAACAGCCCAATTTTGTATAGCACGGCTAAAGCAAATGAATGAACTAGTAGTTTCATTCGAATTTGAGAACTAGCGATCGATTGTTTTGGCATTCGATTGTTAATATTAGTACTATCAAACCATTCGATTGTTGGAATCAGTAACAATCGCCCATCTTTACTTAAAGGAATGAAGCGTCTTGTAATGCACCGGGAGGAAGGGGCGCCAAGCGGGGAGAGCGGCATGGGGGGGAGGGGGCAGGGATGAGGTACCACGCAACTCTTCACCGCTTTTGAATATTTTTCACCTTTTCCTTGAGCGACGCGGATTCAATTATTTTTCCATTAAGCTCCCTTGCGCTGCGCCGCCAAGAACACAGACATTTTGTGAAGCTATGCAAAGTTGCCACACATTCGTCACGCTTCTTAGAATTACAGGAAATGATAACGACGCTTGCATTTTGTGAACAGTTGTGGTACGCACTACGCCACACCACATAAGTAAATAACATTTTAATAGGAAGTATCCCTCCAGTGTCGCCCCGATTATCCATCGCATTATATGTCGTCAGACTTGTACAAGTCAGTTGGTTTTCTACTTCCTAGTTCATCGATGTGAAATGAACAATATTTTGTTATTTAAATCGTTCCACAACTATTATTATTGTTTTAAAAGTATAACAAGAGCTTGTATTCTGCGTGGCGCGGCGAAGTTTCTGTACCAAATAGTTATTTTTGTATTAACAGAATAGTTGAGCGCATTTTTTCGGTGGCTTACAACATCACAGAATCAATAAAATGTCAATCAAAGGTCGGATTTAATTCCCATGATAACTGAATGATTGTGGTTTTATATTCAGTCAGGTGCGGGGTGCGGGGTGCGGGGAGGACGTAGTGCCAGCCATCAGTTGGTATATCAGGCTTCGTGTGATTATTTATTGATCACACTAATGATAACGTAGAGGTGACGCGACATGCCGGCCGGTACGAACGATGTTGCGACGGAATGTACTCATCATTGGTATGATTATGTTACTAATTGCCCCATCCGACATATTATTATTACAGCTCTGCCTATACTCTCGGAGCGGCTGCATTAGGCGAGATTTTATGATTTATTTACAAACGCAGTGCATGGCGTATTTGAATTACTGATGTTCAGTTGGTGCCACAAACTGTCCGGTCACCGGTCGCCGGACACTCACATGCGGACATGGTTACTATGTATGACATTATTATCTATTCCCATCCCTTGTCAGAGTTCAATCTACGATAATATTATTCTGCTTATAATTTTGTATTCTCTGTGATATTGTAAAAGTCTTAAAACGGAACATTAATAACACCAATACCGTAAGAGCGCTTTACAAAGATTGCTTTCGACTATAAATCAAGCGGCGCGACACATTTACAGGTATGAAAGCCTATGAAAGTAATTCACGCACCCTTTCTTATATCGTTTGTATCGCCCCCGCACGGCCACGTCGGCCACGCAGTACAAGCGTCCGGATACAATGAGCTTTTATTACACGACTGCCCCAAAAAAAAGAGTGTTATGTTTTTAACGTTCATGTATGTATGTATGTATGTATGTATGTATGTATGTATGTATGTATGTTTGTTTGTGAGTTTCTTTATTCCACCATAACTTCTAAACGCCTGAACCGATTTTGATGTATGTGGTATCGTTAGATTCATTGCGTCACCCCGGGTAACATAGGCTAAATAAATTATCAAAAAACGTAATAGGGTGGCCATGGTTTAGAAATAAAAAGAACTTTTAATTTGTTTTTATTGAAATTTCAATTAAAAATATAATCATCGTCTAGAACTTATTAAGTAGATTACAAAAATATACCACAGTAGTATTCAATACCTATTGTTTACTAGTAATACTACTCAACAAATGATATTGTGACATTTTAAACCCGGGATTCGATACGAATAAACTACATGTCAATAGATTCTCTGTAATGAAAGAAATAAAACTGGCTAGGTTACAACTCCCAAATCCATCTACGACGGCACCTAAATGGTTTTTAAGTTTGTATGAAAAGTCAGTATGCGTGAATCAATTTACTTGAAACATGGCAAAAATATCAATTTAAGGAAATAATAATATTTGCAATCATAGAATTTTCAAAATCACCCCTTAAAGGGTAGAAAAAGAAGATCAGGGTAGATTTTGGTATGGAAAAATCTGACTGCGAGATTCAACTTAAAACTCATTACTAACACAAATGAATAAAGCATTACGTGTGTTATTCCGATTTTGCCGACCGGAATCCTGAGAAATGAAAAAAACACATTTTAATACATACAACAAACTCAGTAACCTTTATGAACAATTCACCCGCCCCTAATCTATAAAAACAATTTTAAAAAAATCTGGGGGAGGCCTATGTCCAGCAGTGGACGTCTTATGGCTTAAATGATTGGTTATAGGTCAAAATACCGATATATTATCACTAAAAGATATGAAATAAAAAATAAATAATTAAAAAAATTAAAAAACACGCCCGCCATGACAAAAAGTAAACTAAAATATAAAAAACAAGTCAAACGAATTCAGTGATAAATGGGAGCAAGGTCCCGTAAATGTATTCGAAAATGGAAAACTGAAAACTAAAACTTTTATTGCAGTCGGGGGACAGTTCGGAGGAACAATTCTTTACAGGTCGCCCGACTAAACTAAAAGTTTTAGTTTACAGTTTTCCATTTTCGAATACATTTACGGGACCTTGCTCCCATTTATCACTGAATTCGTTTGACTTGTTTTTTATATTTTAGTTTACTTTTTGTCATGGCGGGCGTGTTTTTTAATTTTTTTAATTATTTTTTTTTTTTTACCTACCTATGTTTAGTATATTGTCATGATATTGTGACACTCACACAGTCACACGTGTACTCAATGACCGCACTATTGTGGAGGGAGAATATCCGTTACAAACTTGTCAGAGTAGTGAACTGCGAGCATCGCGCTTAGCTAAGCACTTCGCTTCGAGTTCAATCCCCATCCTCGAGTTAATAATAGAAGGCGATAAGCTAATCACTTTACTTTAATTTAAACAAACAGTTTGTTTTAGTAATCGAAATGAGCGCCGCGCTAACTATCTCCTACGACCGCGGCGAGTCACACGACTTACTGCGCCACTCCGTCACGTGAGCGTTCATTACGTTTCACGGCGGGCTAATCACACCGCAAACAGGGACCTTAAACCATGAATTTAAGGTCCTAGTTCCAACAAAAAAGCCTAAGAATAATGCTGAAACGTCTACTGAGACACAACTTTGACGCGGAAAATAAAGTTTAATTGAGAGCTTGATACCTTGATGCAAGAATGGCGAGGCACAGCAGTGTGCATCTCACCAGTGCACAGTGCTGCCAGTCCGCCGCGTGCACAGCTCACCACTCTCGCACTTCCCCACAGCCGTCGAGCAGAGAAGCTCACCTTTACTTGTGGCTGTCACTGTCAGCTAACATAATCACTATTACTACCTACATACTATAAAACAAAGTCGCTGTCGCTGTCTGTCCGTCAAGCAATGGACTGATGCCCTGCGTGTCACGGGTTCGATCCCCGCACGGAACAAATATGATTGTGTATGGCCTGCAGATAGTTGTTCCGGGTCTGGGAGTTTGTATATGTGAGTTTAAATGTTTGTGAACGCAACCACGATACAGGAGAAATTCGTAGTGTGGGGCAATGTTTCAAAACCTAAAAAAAAAAAAAAAAAAATTAGGAACATTTTATTGAATTTATGAACATTTTTCGTTTATGTGTGTCCGCTAATAACTTCATTATTTATGAACTAATTTGGATGATTCTTTTTTTATTGTAAAGGAGATATTTCACGGGTGGTACCATGATATAGAAACCGGGAACTGGTGATGGGATCCCAGAGAAATGGCAACGGTTAGGAGTTGAAAGCAATAATAAGGGAATCTTGAAGGTTAATGGTTAGGTTTCTTGGTTGGACGTTAAATGCATAGTAAATATTCTGTTAGGACTACAACCAAAAATGGAAAAATAAAAAAACTTTTTTGCAAAAAAAACAACCGACTTCTTCTTTCAAAAATCAGCTTCTGAAGTCGGTGACAAAAAAACGAAATCAAACAAACAAATGTCACCGACTTCAGAAGCTGATTTTTCTTCTGAAGTTTATTTTTCACTTTTTGGTGTTTTTGAAGTCGGTTGTTTTTTTAGCAAAAAAGTTTTTTTTTATTTTATCAATTTTTATGGTTTTTTGGGTTCGTATTTAAATAATAATATTAAAACTTTGCCCATCTATCTCCTTTCCAGGGTAGAGTGCAAAAAAAGTGTTCTCGTGGCTTCAAGGTCTTGATTACAATGCAACGGAACGTTTACTGAAACCCTTGAACTAATGTATGGAACGATATACTTACACACACACACATGTACTCAAATTATTCCTCACACTATTTGAATATGGTGTGAGGAATGAATTCACTCACACTCTCACACACACACGCTCCACCAAGTCAAAAACAACCCACTCTAGTGATCTCAAACTGTAAAATTTTATTTTACCTTTTTAATAATGTTTTAAGCGACTTTATTAAATTGATATTCTATCTGTAATTGCTTTAATTTATCTGTTATTGCTTTAATTTATTTGTTATTTAATTTATTTGTAATTTAATTTATTTGTAATTTAATTTATTTGTAATTAAATTTATTTGTAATTTAATCTATTTGTAATTTAATTTATTTGCTTTTGACTTATTTGTAATTTGATTTATTTGTAATTTAATTTATCTTTAATTTTTATTACATTTGTATTTTGATATATTTTAACTTAATTTCATCGGATTTGATTGATTTATTTTATTTTAACTTAATTTAATTTGCTAAATTCACCGAATTCGTTAATTTAATTATAATTTTTATGTCATAGGAAAAATGTCCGACGGAGGGTTAACCTGGTGATCTGTAATACAGGTTCTACCAAAAACAGACACAGTCTCTATGTACTTACTATTTAAAATTGTATGTTTTATGATGATGAGAGAAATAAATTATTTTTTTTTTTTTTTTTTTGTTAAATACTTTTTATTATTCACTTTTAAGTGGTTCACATGTGCTTACCCCTCTCAGCGTGCCGGCTAATGTTATGTTATGAACTGGTGTGAACAATAGACAGACATAGGATTTCAGCAATTCCAGTCCATTTACTATCATTTATTAAGGAGTTCCTTTGCCTACCTCCGAAGTTCTTCATCAGATCTTCACCAAATTGGAATGGGACCACTCCGAGAAAGTACTCTTCCAAAAACTACTCAAATCACTTCAAGTGGACCTATAAAATTTGAATAGTTCTCTCTATTTCTCCAGGATTCCATCATCAGATCCTGACTTGATGATTATGGGACCACCTGGGAAGTATACCCTTTCAAACATAACAAATCGAAATCGTTCTAGTCATCTTCGAGTAATCGCGGACCATACATAAAAAAAAAAAACTTGAGAGGTGTCAAGGAACACCCGGATGGAACGAAGTTATTGTTATTATTTTTTATTATGTAAAAAAAAAAAATTAAAAAAAAAAATTAAAAAAAAATGTAGAAATGAAAATATCTGGCTTGCTTTCTATAAGAGAGAGAGAGACAGACAGAGAAACATGCGACGCCGCACAGCATACAATAGCTTACAATAGCAAAAAGTGTCGTGACAACTTTTCGTAAGATTTTTTTCCGTCTAGTCCCCTTTCACAACGCGCGATAAGGAACTTCGTTCCAAAAAGTTCGCCGACGAATTGATAACCTCCTCCTTTTTGAAGTCGGTTAAAAAGATTTGAAAAGCAAAAGCTCTAGCTCTATTATAGTCTTTGTTCCCTTCCACCTGCAGCCTAAGCCTAATGCTTCAGTCTCCAACAGCGAACATGCATGTCGTGTGCTCCCCTTCCATCATAGCTTGGCCTTTCTTTTGGTGAGATTTCGGCGTTATGGTATAATAGTACTGAACCGAAGTAGTTCTAAAAACCGTTTATTTGCAGATTTCCATATACATTCCCATAAACAGGATGTCCTAGTACGAAGTGCTCGTTGAGACGCTGCGAGACGATCTAAACCAGTTGTAATGCGTTTGCGGTGGAGTGCGGCCGCTCTTCATTAGCGTCACGATCAGTCGCCGTCGAGTACCCGCTGAGCCGATGAGCTGACTCGTTGGAACTGGAGCGTTGGGGAGGGAAGTAAGACACCGGGGGCGAGATCCGTTTTGAGAGCTGACCGTGTGTCACGCTGCAAGGGACTACCTACTTCAGTGCGAAAGCCGTATCATCGAATTTCGTTTCTTCAAAGACCTTTCATCGATATCACTGTACTGCGTCGCTTTGTCAACTTGATGCCTTTTTACTGCGATGTTTCTGTACATCGCAAAACTGTAAATAAAACTGCAAACGATTATACTTCATAAATATCAAACTGCGAAGGCTTTTTTAATCGAGATCTTGTTACTGCGATGTATTGTTACTTAGTAAAACTTATATTGATTGACACAAGTACATTTTTTTGTATATTTTTCCAAAACAATGACTACAAAAAACTGGCCAAGTGCAAGTCGGACTAGCACATGAAGGGTTTCGTACCATATAGTAGGGAAATCCCCTTTAATTTGTCTGCCTTTATTTTTCCCCTTTTTTTATTTCTTGTTAAAGCAGCAACAGAAAAAACATATTTTGTGATAAGTTTGTTTTTCTTAGTGTTTGTTTGAATGACAAAGTTATATTTGCGGTTTTTTAAATGTCTCAAAAACTATTTAATATCTTAAAAAACAATTTTGGTTGAAAGTTTTTATTGCGATCTATTTTATTAAGACTTCGTTCTCTTAGTTTAAAAGTTAAAGGGGGGGGGAGACACTAATTTTACCACTTTGGAAGTTTCTAGCTTTCAAACGATTGACTTTGAGTAAAAATGATTTCAGAAACCTCAATGTTATTTCGAAAGACCTGTCTATAGACACCCCACACGAACAGGTTTGACGAAAAAAGTTATTTTTGACTTGGCTTTTTTTAGAAGTTTTGTTTTTAGTGGGATTTAACTTTCTGAAACCACTGACAGACATTTCTAAAATTAACTCAATAGCTCTATCAAAATTACCGGAAATAAACCTGGTATTGGTCATAATTATTGACTTTGATTTAAAATAAAATTGTGTATTCTCGGTAGGCCACCGACGTGAATCTTAGCAATTGTTTAATTGAGCCTCGGTGAAACAATGAAACAGCCGGTAATGCAAAATTTCATATTTTATTATATAACAAACCATGTCCAAACCAACAAGTCTATATCTAGGTGACGTCTATGTCACATGAAGACGTCGTCGGTGAGCAACTTGCCGGTGCCGGGAGGGGGCGCGGGGGGGGTGGCCCGGTCGTCCTCGAACGTCACCATCTTGTCGCGCGGCCCCCCTGCCCCACCCGCGCGAGGTGCGCGGGCACGCGGTGCCAGCGCGGCCAGCTCGTACAGGTCGCCGGCGCCGCTCAGGTTGAACGCGCTGAGGCTGCGCGGCACGAAGTACTCCACGCAGCGCTCGGCGTGCCCGGCAGAGCGGCGCGCCGGCGTGTTGCGCGCGAAGCTATCCTCGCCGCAGTGGGAGGACTTGCGCCGCGGCAGGCTGTTGAACTTCGTCGGGTTCAGAGAGTCTATTTTAAATGTCACTTGCTGCCGCTTATCGCAGCCGGCGAACGCCACGGACGGCCCCGAGTCGGCCGTCTCGCGCTGTCAGGACACCACGGACATGGACACCTTGTCGTCGCACACGTCCGCGCTGTGCACGGCGCGCGACTTGGCGGCGCCCGCACACAGTGACGTCACGCCGCGCACCAGCGCGCCCATGTCCTCCTGGATGAGGTTGAAGCACATCGCGATCACCACGATCCCCACGAGGATGTACAGACAGCACACGCCCACCGCGATATCCTCTGCCTTGGCAGATATCGTGCTGGCATACAGTCCGGGCTTCAGGTCGCCGAAGCCGATAGTCGCGAGACTCGCGAACGAGAAGTAACACCCGTCCACTAAGTTCCACCGCTCGGTCGTGTGAAACACGAAAGTCCCTAACGCTACGTACAGTATGATAAGTAATAAACTAAGTATAATTGGCACTCGCGTGTGGTCCCGACACGTCCAATGATAGCCGCCACTAAAACTGTCCAGATTCAAGGCGGCTTGAAAAGGAGTCCGTCTCTGTCTATCGAACTTGTCTCTGACGTCACGGGACAGCTGCTTGGAGTCCGCGCGCCGGCTGAGGCAATCGGCGCGCGCGTGGAAAGCGTCGGCGGCGGGGCGCATGCGCGCGGGGCACAGGCGCGAGTACGCCACGCGCACGCGCCGCGCCAGCGCCTCGCCGATGGTGGACAGGTACAGCATGATGATGGGGATGCCGACGCACGCGTACGCCACCGCCACCAGCCGCCCCGCCGACGACTTCGGCGTCACATTGCCGTGCCCTGCGACACAAATAGACAACTATATTGATTACACCTGCAGTACGTACTAACAGCTTGCGGAAAGTAGAGGACAAAAGTATATGTATCAAGAGTGTAAAAGTACCCTAAACGAAGCCGAAAGGCACTTGCTCTCCCCACCGCTGCGATCATTTTGTTGTTCTAGCTAGACCATACCTGGGAACCCCCTAGTTACGGATAAATTTGGGGGTCAAAGTTCCAAATTTTTCACAGTTGTTTTTTTGTACTAGGTTTTCATGTTATAACTTAACTTAAATTGCGTCAATGACCCGTTTACTATTCAAAGCATCCACTAGCACAAACAAAAAGTCGTTTCCCAGCAATCATTTTAGCGGAGGGGTACTAGTACTATAACTTTGATGTACATAAGCTCCGCGAACGGTTGGTTTAGGCCTTGCATACAGTCAATGTTAGGTACACGTTTTACTATCACCAATCATTCAAATTCGGAGAGGCTAAACACTAGTCATTATAAACTTGTATATTACTTTACATAAATAGTGATTAGTCTAGCATGTAAGAATAAGATTATAAACAGTAACATGGCAGTAATAAAGGCTTATTTTATTTATTTTTTATATATTAGTTTTATATCAGTACTAGCTGTTGCCGGCGACTTCGTTCGCGTGGAAATTTTGACTCTCTGGTCTGGAATCGGGACTACCTCTGGATGTACCTACTGTGTCAAATCGAATGCCAAATGCCAATCGAAGAAGAATAAATTCGATTATATTCCCGTAAACCAGCCCTGTTGTACAATCTGTTCCTACCTGACTTGTCTTAACTATATTCTATCTCTCTACCAATTTTCAGGTATAAAAAGCCAAAGATTTCATATAAACTTACGGGAGCCCTTAGTCCAGGTCGACCCGAATTTTCAAAACTACGAAGTCTACTAACTATTAACTACCTCCCTGCCAAATTTCATCTTTATACGTTCAGCGGTTTCCGAGATTTCGTAATGAGTAAGTGAACTTTGGCTTTTATATATACCTATTATATACGTAAATAGATAGAAGATTATAAATAAGAGTTTGAAAAAATTGAGAGAAAGGTTTCTTGAGATTATTTTGTCCCACCCTGCTCCTGTCCTCTTCAGATGTCTCTAAAAGTACAAAATACTTACAAGAGGACGTGACATTTGCCGCGTTCGTACGGAGTTGAGATAGACCTATTAGAATTTTACTTTTTAATTGCATGTCCACGATTACAAAATAGGAATTTACTGCGTTAATTGAATCTTGTGGGGAATGTTTAATTTATTTATTTTACCAGCGCAGCCAGCGTTTTCTATACCTCTCTCGGTAACGAAGTCCGTCTTCTGGCACCCACTGTGTGACGACTAGCCCATCGGTCCTGATGCATCCCCCAATTCCACTTCAACCTAGCAGTCTTGTGGCCCATATCAGCAAGTCCAGTTTTTGAGAGTATTGTGCTGTTGCAAATTCTGTCGCTGAGCTTAATACCCAATACGCTACGTTCACCAAACAAAAAAACTTAGTTTGGACGACTCGGTCAGGGACCAAATTCGAGCACCGTAGGGTTAGGATAGGCAAAATGCAGATATCGGTCAGTTTGCGCTTCAGGGATAAAGGTAGGTCGCCCTTCATCAGCGATTTCATGACCCAGTAGCTCTTACAGGTGTCCTCGACTCAGCGGTCGATTTCTCAGTCTTGCCTGTATTCCTAAGAAACTAGCTGGTCCAAATGAATGTACTCATCGACCTAGTGAATTTCTTGCTCATTTACCTGAACCCTATTTTTTGGTCAAGACATTTGTCTTTGACCGATTCATCGTTAGTCCAACCTCAAGGATTGCTGTACTCAGATTTTGGGGCATCTGTTGCAACTCGACAGCAGTCGGTGCAAATAAGATGTTATTAGCAGCGAAACAAAGGTTAGTGAGTTTTTTGCAACTGACTGTTATGCCATTACTGGACCGCTAGAACTGCTCGATTCTTGAATACCTCTTCATGAGCACTTGTAAATAATTTGGGAGTTAGCGGGTCACCCTGTTTCAAGCCTTTGTCTATTTTGAAATTTTAACTGGGAAAGTTGAGTTAATTAAAAATTATTTAAAGTATTCCTGTAAATATTTATTAGATTATTTAAACTTTGGAGATTTTGACGTAGTTTTGGTCTAACTGTTGGTTTTCTAAAGAAGAAAATGTCACTGCATGTGTAACGTTGTTAAATGGCTTCGTATAGTCCACGAGGGACAAATACAAAGGTTTTCCAAATTGTATTTGCTTTTCCATGAAGGTGATCTATAGTGGAGAAACTTGGGGGGAAACCAGTTGGTTCGGTTGGTTCGTAGGAATTGAGTTTTGCATTGATGCGGTTGTAGAGATGTAACAATAAGCTTATTGGTCTATAATTATAGGAGTCGGATGATGTTTGAGTGGCACATCTCTTTGCTTACATCTTTCCCGTCTTGAGGATGGAATTAAACATGTTGGTGACATGAGGGAGAAGTGTGAGAGAATGAAGTTTAAGGGCTTCTGTTGTTACACCATCTCTATTACCTGGACTCTTTTCGTAGTGCGAGCTGGTTATTGCTACATATTCCTTTCCCTACCTTTGATTCGCAGGTCGATCGCTATTTTATCGAGGGTCACCCTTGTAATTCATATATTATTGTGATGGCCCAGCATATTATTAGAGCTTTTGTTTATATTTTGTTGCATATTTTATTAATGTTTTTCTTTTTTTTATGGCAGCTTTACATGATTTAAATTGTAAGATCTGCTCAGATTATAGATTACTATCTCTAGCCCAAAGTGTAGACGAAGACAAACACTCGAAGACGACAACACTAGTAACTGTAGTGACTCACCTATAGTAGTGATGAGTGTGAGCGCGTACAGGAAGCTGGTCGAGAAGGTCCAGCGGTAGTCGCGCTCGTGCTCGAGCCCCCCGCCCCCGCCCGCACCTGTAGCCCCGGCCCCACCCGCACTGCCGCGCATGCTCGACACCAGCACTCGCTGGAACTCCAGCAGCTCCTTCGCCGCCAACTTGGTCCAGTTCTCCTTGTACAGGATGTTTAGGTCTTCTGTTATCGACCACAGCCGCTCCACGGTCTTGGACCTCAAGTCGTTGCTGATACTCTGCGATTGGCTGAGGTTCGGTTTGGACGCGGCGACGGCTGTTTCCTCTGCGGTGACGTTGCCTTCGATGGCGAGGAACAAGAAACCTCCGAGTAGGTTGTAGGTGAGCACCAGGAAGCATATGGCGAGGCAGGTAAGGGGGGAGGTGCGGCGCTTGTGTGCGCAGCGGCAACAGAACAGGCGCGCGTCGTCCAGGCGGCGGCTAGAGAAGCAGCAGCGCGGCTCATCGGCGAGGTGAGCGGGGAGCGCGGGATGCGCGGGGCGCGGGTGGCTCTCGGCGTAGGCGCGCTTGGCGAGGTCGCGGCTGCCTTCCTCTAGCATGGTGCCCTATCGCATGGCGCTTCACCGCACCTTGTACTTCTTGTGGTGGCGTATCTTCTTGGCGAACATCTCAGCTCACGGCTAGCAGCGCGGCGCGGCCGGCGAGCCTGCGTCGCCCACTCCTGCAACAAACGTGCACAGTTTCACTATGTCGGACGATGTGCTCACCGTGTCTAATGTAATGTGCCATGTTTACGTTGATCGATGCTAAGGGGACAACAAGCCCCGTCGGGGCTGAGGGTTGTTCGAAAGAGATACCGCGGCCTCGACACAAAGGGCCAAGAAAGAACATGTCTTATTGTGTGGTTTTTAGTCAGTAGAAGTCTGACACTCCCTAGAGCGGGAGGAGTCATTTAATGATTTTACGACATGGTTTGACGACCGCCATTTGGCGGCCGGGACCACCGGCTTATACCTGCCTTCTAAAGCACGGAATCATCTTTTTATCAGACAATCACGTGATTCAAGCCTGCAATGTCCTAGCCAAACCGGAAACAACACATGGCTCATCACATTTTATGGTAGTGTAGTCTTTGGCAGAATGATCGTAATATTATGTTAAATAGTGTACAGGTTACATCCGGAGTTACCTATTTACTATACGAACCTTGTAGAAACTAGAACAAACCGTACGTTCAAACATTTTTGTCATACCTATTTTTTTAATAAAATAGCTCACAACTTAGGACCTAGTAATATTAATGACGATAATATCCGTGGTGCTATGCAACTGGGCTTATCCCAGTTGTATACGTCCCTGTGTTCCTATTGGCCTTGTTCTGTTCTGTCTCCTGCTGATACGGAGGGAAGTGGATATTATGTTTTTCCTACTCCTACTACTACGCTATTCTTTTCTGATTAATTTCGTTGCGGGATCCAAGACAGATAAATCGTTTCTCTGGGACTTCGTCGAGTTTCATTGTCTCGGCGCTTTTCTTGTGGTCGCCACTGTTGATTCTGGCTAACAGGAGTTACAGTGGTTTGGGAATAGTGTGGCGGGCTTGTCCCATTAAAAAAAAATAAAAAACCGGAAACAACTTTTACAAAGTATGCTTCCAATTGAATACAAGCATACTTTTCAAAATTGCTTTCAGTGTCAAAACATTAACTAAACCTTTATTTATTGTTCTCGATGTGGAAATCCTCAATGGATGTCCTCCGCACTTGGGAGAGCGGAGTCAACATGGAACCTTTATAGTTTCGCCATACGTCTGTCTGTCTGTCCGTCCGTCCGTCCGTCCGTCCGCACTATATCTCAAAGACTCTTAGTACTATAGAGCTGTAATTTGGGATGAATATACAAATGAGTTACGCCGACGAAGAGCTAAAATAAAACTTTTTTTTTTTTCGGGTATCTCCAGTACACATTAACATGAGGATGTTTTTTTCTTCTCGCAAAGTCTATTGTGTGGGATGTCGTTGGATAGGTCTTAAAACATTTTTGCTTAAGGGATTCGTTTGATCCCGTCGGGGCTGCGGGTTGTTCGAAAGAGATACCGCGGCCTCGGCGCATGGACTAAGAAGGAACATGGGTGGTTTTTAGTCAGTAGAAGTCTGACACTCCCTTCCGCTCTGCCCAAGAGCGGGAGGGGTTATTTGATGATTTTCCACCCGGCAAAAAAAAAGGGATTCGTTTGTGAAATATTAAGCTTTAAAGTGCAAATTTTTGTTAGACTCAAGTGTAGCCACGTAAGTCATCGGGTTGTGTTTGGGCGTGTCAAAAAATGAAAGGAAAACTATCACAGCTAAGTAGGCTTTACAAGTTTAATAGTCAACCAAATTATTTTCCTAATAAGTAATGTATGGGAGCGCAGGTCTCAAAACTGCGAATGTAAGTTTGTTTTATTTTTAACCGACTTTTAACCGGTAGTAGACTTACAGGCCTATACGAGACTGTTTCCTGTAGTGGTTTCCCTGGTTTAGGACCATCACAACTTGCGCAATCTTCCAATGTGTCAAATCACTTCAAGTGTGCCTACAAAATTTGAAGAGTTCTCTCTATTTCTCCAAGATCCCATCATCCCAGTCTATTTGCTATCATTTTTTGAGGAGTTCCGTTGCCTATCTCCGAATTTCTTCATCAGATCTTCACCAAATTGAAATGGGATCACTCCGAGAAGGTACTCTTTCAAAAACTACTCAAATCACTTCAAGTGTGCCTATGAAATTTAAAGAGTTCTCTCTATTTCTCCAGGATCCCATCATCCGATCCTGACTTGATGATCATGGGACCACCTGGAAAGTATACCCTTCCAAACAAAATTAAAAAAAAAGAAATCGGTCCAGCCATCTTCGAGTAATCGGGGGACATAGGTATATAAAGTAATCGGGGGACATGGGTATATAAAGTAATCGGGGGACATAGGTATATAAAGTAATCGGGGGACATAGGTATATAAAGTAATCGGGGGACATAGGTATATAAAGTAATCGGGGGACATAGGTATATAAAAAAAAGATCCGACGAATTGATAACCTCCTCCTTTTTGAAGTCGGTTAATTAAAAATATAAAGGTGACATCGAAAAATTCTGTCGTAATGAAGCACATTTACAGAAACTTATAAAAAAATCAAACAAGCATCTTAGAATCAGAGTTCAACATCGTACGCCGTAACGAGGATATCATGAATAAACAATTTTCATTTATCAAGCACCAACTACAAAATATATCATCTGAGGTGAACAAGGTTCGACTCGCGAATGAAGATCGCCTTTACGTCACCTCATTATCACTAGCAGCATCCATTATTCTCTCAAATATATTATACGTTGGATTCAGCAAACACTGATTGGTAGCGTAACCGGTATCTCACACGGGCGCATTGACAGCAATCTGCTGTCACCGGAGCAACTATCGCATCAGCTGAGCACTATCTCCAGTCGACTGAATGGTAAACTTACGATACCGGTGGACTTGAGGAATGTCAAGGATTTGTACCCTTTGCTAAAGGTGTCGGCTAGAGTCTTCTCTAACTACTTAATCATTGAGATCAAGGTTCCACTCCTAAGCAACGAATTGTTTGAGTTGAACAAAATAATATCTATTTCGCAAAAGAGAGGAGCACATGCAATATTATCATCTCATACCATCGGTACTGCTCATATCCTACAATTTGCGCAAAGATACAGCATTTATTCTATCAGAAGAAGACCTACGATCATGTACCCACGTTCCTAACGATATCCTGTTATGTTCACTAAACTTGCCCATCTACAATCTAAACATGAAGCAATCAATCTGCGAAATGAAAATACTAAATAAAAAAACCGGCCAAGAGCGTGTCGGGCCACGCTCAGTGTAGGGTTCCGTAGAT
The DNA here is from genome assembly GCA_949774965.1 of Diarsia brunnea. Taxonomy (NCBI): domain Eukaryota; kingdom Metazoa; phylum Arthropoda; class Insecta; order Lepidoptera; family Noctuidae; genus Diarsia; species Diarsia brunnea. Next base: position 92,498 of record OX459016.1, on the reverse strand, counting down.
AATAAAATATTATGTAAACGAAGTTAAAAAAAAAATACGGGCAAATGAAACTTGACCTCTGGATTGTATAGGCGCTCATACGATTCAGGGACCAAATTATATTGGTTAACTGCAGTTTCCATCTGTTGTTTCCATCCAAGTTCAAAATAATTTTCCTAGAAAGTCCTTATAAAGTTCTACTTTTCAGATTTTTTTCGTATTTTCTAAACTTATGGTTCAAAAGTTAGAGGGGGGGGGACGCTTTGTTTTTTACTTTTGGAGCGATTATTTCCGAAATTATTGACATTATCAAAAAATGATTTTAGTAAACCCCTATTCATTTTTAAATACCTTTCCAACAATATATCACACATTAGGGTTAAAATTAAAAAAAAAAACACTTCCCACTTTACATATAGGGGGGCTACCCTAATAAAACATTTTTTTCCAATTTTTATTTTAGCACTTTGTCGGCGTGATTGATACACATATTGGTCCCAAATTTCAGCTTTCTAGTGCTAACGGTCACAGAGATTAAGCGAGGACGGACAGACGGACAGACAGACAGACAGACAGACAGACAGACAGACATGGCGAAACTATAAGGGTTCCTAGTTGACTACGGAACCCTAAAAAAGACGTGTGGCACTCGGAGGACTGCCGCGGTAAAGCTATTGCATAGAATTTTTTATCAACTTATGCAATTATAATTATTTATTTATTTTATTAATGCAGTATTTAAATATAGTATTTATACTTACACTTTTACTAATCATCCTCATCTTTTATAAAATGTCCTTTTACGTCTCATGTCGCGCCTTGGCGACAACTATTTTTGTTGGCAGCCTTATAATCGATCTTATTCGATTTATTAACTTTGATTTTGCTGTTTTAAAATATTAAATCTAATAATTTTTCAATGTTTACTTTTCATCTGACATTACGTCAGTTGTCACGATGTCATTTACTTTTTCTTTTATTTTGTGTCATAGTTTTTCTTAGTGGTTAGAGCTATGAAGGTTACATTTGATTTATATAATTTAATTTATTTTTATTAATATGTTTGCTCAAATAATGTAATTTATTGATAATTTCTATTAATAGTATCTTATCTTACGCTTATAAAATTAATTAACACGCTCACAGAAATTCTTTGAGGAAGTTTTTGACTGAATAATAAAATTAAATACAGGCAACTCACAATTTTTGATTTCAAGAAATTGTCAAGTGTCAATTCGTTAGGTTTTTTTTTTTTTTTTTTTTTTCGTTACGGAATTTCTGGATTCGGTCCCCACGCTCAAGGCCCGCGATAGAAGCTATGCAATAGCTTAAAAACAATTAAGCCACTCCGTAAAATCGTCATGTGACGAGCAATGGATCAAATTGCATAGGCCGAACAGCCGGTTGTATACATGTTGTTCGGAATGCCAAACTCGCATTATTTGTGCCAATCACAATGGTGAACCTTGTCGGCAACGGGATTATTACCTAGGTCAAGGTTGGACATCTAAAGGCGAGACCTTTATTTAGTATTAATATGCTCATAACAATTTCATTAGCCAATTTGCTCCGAATCTAAATTCGGAGCAAATTGGCTGTGACAGACGGACAGACAGACAGACGTGCACGAGTGATCCTGTAAGGGTTCCGTTTTTTTCCTTTTAAGGTACGAAACCCTAACAAAAAATATCACAGTATTTAAATTATAATATTAACACTCTCAGGCGTCGTCCTAACTGCAACGGTCGTACGACCGAATGATGCGTTCTCGTCGCACGACCAGATTAAACACACTCATTTCTTTAGGGTGTCCTAATTGAGCTTGCAAGTGATCGCGCGAAAACAGTGACATGCTTAAAATTATACAGTAACTATACAGAGTATTTTAACATTTTACACACACACACACACAAAATATTGATGAATCATTAGAGAAAATCTGACGTAGAAAGAATAAAAGAACACAGAAAACAACCAAAAGTTGCCAGTTTTGTTGTGCAGACGGAAGAGGCACTTGACATTGTAGAGGATAAGGTCATACATTACTTTAACATACGCCTGCGTTTACATTGTAGAGGATAAGGACATACATTACTTTAACATACGCCTGCGTTTACATTGTAGAGGATAAGGTCATACATTACTTTAACATACGCCTGCGTTTACATTGTTGAGGATAAGGTCATACATTACTTTAACATACGCCTGCGTTTACATTGTAGAGGATAAGGTCATACATTACTTTAACATACGCCTGCGTTTACATTGTAGAGGATAAGGTCATACATTACTTTAACATACGCCTGCGTTTACATTGTAGAGGATAAGGTCATACATTACTTTAACATACGCCTGCGTTTACATTGTAGAGGATAAGGTCATACATTACTCTAACATACGCCTGCGTTTACATTGTAGAGGATAAGGTCATACATTACTCTAACATACGCCTGCGTTTACATTTCTAAAACTAAAGTGTCTTGATACTCCAAAGCTTGAGTGCATGTCGTGTATAAAACTTTGTTTTTCTAGAAATATTTCAACTCTGAACAGATTAAGAAAAGCTATAAACATATATATTTATTTGGATTCATCTTCTCAATTATTACAAAACCAACAATCTAGATCACAGTATATACATTTATCACTTGCGTTTACAAAAAAAATGAGCAAATCAACTGCCAGCAGCCTGTGTTAAATGATTTCCACGTAAGTACTGTCCCACCACAGATGACCGTCTTAAATGACTATGAAAAGATATTAATTCAACGCGTCAAAGCATTTCAGGTAGTTATCCTAATGGATACCGTTGCTGGCAAACAAACATTTACCTCGTAGGTATATGGTGAAAAAAGTAAAAGGCAGAACTTTCCACCTTCCTTTGCCTCTGAAGACCCTTTGAAAAAGCTGCCTAAACCATAACACCCGATTTCTAAGCCTGAATACACTATTTACTCCTTGCATGAAAAGTAAAGAATCGCAACGCATTTCAGAACTCTACCAAATACTCAAAGTCGATGCTGCTCCAATTGGTTCTAGAGATAAAGATTTCGACGTCAAGTGTTTTGTGTGTTCTTTATGTTGCAGGTAAATATGGGCAGTTTTATGTTCGGCAGCAAAAGTTAACATCTAGTGAATATATTAAAGCAAGACTAATGTCAAAACACTCTCAGTTCCGCCTAAACCAACAATGTTTATTTTTTCTACTTAATGATGCTTATATACGTCAAATAAATTCAGGCATATTCTGTTAAATAAATTACGCTAATCAAAAAAAAAAAGATCCGACGAATTGATAACCTCCTCCTTTTTGAAGTCGGTTAAAAATCACAGCTGAACAGTATTATGAGATGCTAAGTAGGTCAAGAAATACGGAACACTGTTTTGTAAAAAACCGAAAAGTGATGTCAACTGTATGACACAGCACTATGGGTCAGCAGCAGCAGTTGTGGTTTCTCACTGAAGCCACAACAATTCGATGGCTTGACTTGAAGATCTTTCGTAGCCGGCGCGTTAAATCTAAATCTGACATGATGATGCTAGAACCGTCCACCGATATTTATTACGAGTCTTGGATTAATGACCACTATCCTAAACGGCCTAAATAGTTGGAGATTACTAACTTGTACAGTTTCACTCAAAATCACGATATTGTAAAAACACGCCCTGTCTCGTCTAAAGTCGAGTGCTACGAGATAAATTACGGTAAAAAGTTCCTGAAAAGAAGAGCTAACCCATATTTTGATCAATCACTATTTCTCCGACGGAGAACGAGTACCAGACAAATACTTCTTCTCTTTACTTATTCAAGCCAGCATGGCGTTCCTAAGATGAACTCAAAATGGGGTGTGACACTTACACGGAAGCCTTTAATTTGGCGATAGAAGATGTAAAAGAAGGAGTTGATTATGGTCATTCAATGATGGAGTCAAGATACAAGATTCAAAAAGCATTTGAAATGATAGAATCTAAAGTTGCTGAGATAAACAGAGAAAGGGAAGTTGTTGATGATAGACTTTGAAGCTGTGGAAGCTGCAAACGCAATGGATGACTTTCAGAGAATCAATCTGGTAGAAGAAGAGCAGACTGATCTTCATATTATGATCGCAAAACTTAATGCCGATCAAAAAAGAGTCTAAGAAATGATCACAAATAAAATGGACACAACCGATAATAACGCTGACGTTTTAAGCTGTTTTGTGAGTGGAACTGGTGGCACTGGAAAGAGCTTTTTAATAAAAAGTCTGAAAGTTTGGGTTAAGACGTATTTAAACAAACAAGTGGTTCCAACAGGAATAGCTGCATGCAATGTGAATGGATTGCCTGTGGATCACAAGCGAACACCGACGTACAAGACAAGCCACTGTCTGATGAAGTGCTCCAAGTTCTGAGATCAGATTTGAAAGAAGTAGTGTTGTTTATCATAGAAGAAGTTTCGTTGATATCCAATGTTACTTTAACATATTCATTTACGCTCGTCTGAGATATTCGACACAAGCGACGATCAGAATGGGTGGTTTGGAAAAAAACCTCTTGTAGTTTTCGGAGATCTCTTGCGGCTTCCGCCGGTAATGGAAAAGTCACCTTTTGAAAAACTGTCAACTGCTGAAACTAACAAGTTGTTAGTTTAGATCTAACTTCGGCAAAGAGGTCGAAGTTAGATCTACCCAGTTTAACAGTTTGTCGAAGGTAGACAACTATCGACAACTTCGAGAGTATAGCTCCCAACAATTACCAGTACGGGTGGAACACAGCCATTCTACATAACTTTCGTCTTGTCCATGTTCATTTTAAGACCCACCTGTTGAGAAACGTTACTGAGGTCCCTGAGCATTGTGTTAATATCCTTCGGCGATTCAGCCATGATGACTATATCATGGGTAAAACGAAGGTGAGTGATATAATTATTAGCCATTGATGTTGATGTCAAATCCGTCCCAGTCCAGGAGCTTGAAAACATCCTCCAATGCGTTCGTGAACAGTTTCGGAGAAATAACGTCTCCCCGTCTCACGCCTCTTAGCAATTGGATTGGTTTTGTGCTCTCGTCCTGTAATTGGATCGATTTTCTACCCTCTAAAAGTGCATGTCGGACCACGCACAATGTAGGGTTCCGTAGTTGCCCATCAAAATATGTGAACTTACTAAACTGAATAACCACCCTGCCTACCTGCCTCCGAACGATGATTTTTATTGTGAAAATAATACAAACTTACATATTTTGCGGTTTTAAGACCTTGTCTCCCATACATTATACTGTTTAGTAAAATATTTTCAACCGACTTCCAAAAAGGAGGAGGTTCTCAATTCGTCTGTATGGTTTTTTTTTTTGGATGTTTGTTATCGCATATCTCCGTCATTAATGAACCGATTTTCAAAGTTCTTTTCGTGTTCGAAAAGGTATACTCCCAAGGTAGTCCCATTGTCACTAAATCAGGATTTGATGATGAAATCCTAGGGAAATCGAGGGCAACCCTCAAATTTTATAGGCATGTATGATGTTTTTCATATATTTTCTAAAGCTATTTAAGTTTTTGCGTCTGACTATCATAATATTGTGTGAATTCGCTGATGATGATGGAAGGTTCAACTCCTCGACGGTTAGGAGTTGAAAGAAAATTCTTTCTTATTTATACTTACTTATGGAGCGATAATTGTATTCTTTCAGGGTATCAGGTTGAACCGAGGTGGTCCCATTGTCACCAAGTCAGGATCTGATGATGGGATCCCAGGGAAATCGAGGGCAACCCTCAAACTTTATAGGCACTTATGACGTTTTCCATATATTTTCTATACTTGTTCAAGTATTTGCGTGTGGTCATCATAATATCATGTGGATTCACTGATGATGATGGAAGGTACAACTCCTCAACGGTTAGGAGTTGATAGAAAATTCTTTTTACGTAATAACTTAAGATAAGGTCCCTTAAGTAGAGCCTGAATAAATTAACTGACTTGGTATTACATGGATCTCACTACTTTTACGGTAGAAGAACTGAGTTGTGCGACTTGGCTTTTTTTACAAGTTTTGTTTTTAGTGGGTAAGTTCTTCTTCAACACTTTAAATTCATATATCTGTTGATAGCACCGATTAGAATTAAACAAAAACTAAAACCCTAATCAAATTGGCTTTATAATTTACACGTGGTACTTTTACAAACTAACACACAGACTACAGAGAAAAAATTCTAAATTGAATGAAACACAACTAATGAAAACAATCTTTGTTCTAAATAATATGTTCAATGTACAAAAACTCCACGTCTGCAGATTTATTAAACTATATGTATTTAGATTTATAATCACCTAACACTATTTTGAATGGTTAAAAACATCTAAAAGTATATTAGAACCTCACCGTATGTCCTTCTAGGGCAATCTAGGGTGTCCACTATGGACCTCTATGAACTGGAATATGTCATCATAATGCTGGGCAAAGTCATATACCTCTTGCTATCGTCATCTACAAAAATCTCAACTTTTAGTAGGTACAGAATTCTTTTTTGTTTTTATAAAGATTTGAAAATCAGAGCATCAAAATAAATATAAATACGAAGTCACAAAAAGTGAAAACTGATTGGGGATCGAATTCGCGAACATGTTGAACATTTCTGGAAATCTCACAACATTATAAAACAATTACAAAAACATTACCCTTCTCTTGCAGTCGGGTAAAAAGAAGACACTGCACTGAGATTTGAACTTGCGTATGTACCTATGTTTACAGTGAGGTCGCCGAACCGTTAGGCTACAAACATCGGTGACAAATTGTTCGAAAAAGCCGTTCTATTGATATAAATAGTATGACAGATATTAGCTGTCCAACAGTTGGGGAATATGGACATAATGCAATATTGCTTACCCCCTAAGTTATTATAGCGATATTATATAATCCATGTGTTACTCCAGACAATAATCTATCTCTGTGGCAAATTTCATTCGGATCCGTTGAGCCGTTCTGGCGTGAAAGAGGAACAAACATCCATCCATCCTCACAAACTTTCGCATTTATGATATGGGAAATAATAAATCGAGCAACAGATTTTTTTAATGGCCACGTGATCAAACTTCTAATTTTATGACTAAGCCACGGGAAAATAAGATAGCCTCTAAAAAGCTAATTCGTCTTTTTACAATGCCAACTAAATATCTTACAGAAAGCGTCAAATAAAGATCATCAATTATCGTAACTTGTACTTATTACATAGACACCTAATTTACTAACGCAGCCACGGAATTTATATCTCATAACCATTTTATTTATTTATTTTACTATTTATGTACACACAGTAAATAGCACAGGAAAAATACAATAATAAAACCTGTGAGTACAAAGGTACTGCTTATTTCTAAAGAAATTTCTGCCAGCAGACCCGCAAAAGGAGAAATGAAAAAGAAATGTAGACAATAGTGTGTGAAATAATAAATAATAAAAATGATATGAACAATGAGTTATATGCTTTAACTAACCTAACCTATAATAATAAATACACACATAAGTAAATAAATGGATATATACTTATATAAATACATAATGCTAAGATATATAAACATATAAAATATAATGTGTATATATACAATACTCATAAAGGAGAGGAAAGGTAGTGATCTTTCACTCTATTTTTAAATAACTCTATTTTTACATTTTATAGCTTTAACAAAAAAATACAAGTCAAGCGACCATAGACAATATCGTGTATTTATTTTTGTCGATCGCGCGTTCGTATTGCTTTTAGAGGCGAAAAATGCTATTAAAAAGAAGTCGGTTTAATTAGCACCCTAATGGGCGGCATGGGCACCGGGCCGTAGGCCGACGAAGGAGGCCGGCGGAGGCCCGGCACTTCGGGGACAGAAGATATTAGTGTTATTTAATATGCGAGCGAAGCGAGCGCGCGTCACTTCGCCGTTGTCGGGTAAAAAATAACCACCATGTTGAGTTATACATTTAGAGTGGCTCAGATAGAACTTAACTAGTGGCTAAGATAGGAATACTTAGATGCTCGTTAATTGTGGCTTACTTAGTAATTTAGAAGGCAATGTAGATTTTTAGAGGCGAAAAATGCTATTAAAAAGAAGCCGGTTTAATTAGTACCCTTATGATATTAGTAACAACAGTAGGATAGGATGCATTAAACATTCAACCAAGAAACCTAAACCTTAACCTCCAATCAAGATTACGTTATTAAAATAAAAAAAAACTTTTTTGCAAAAAAAAACCGACTTCAAAACACAAAAAAGTGAAAAATAAACTTCCCAAGAAAAAGCAGCTTCTGAAGTCGGTGAAATTTTGTCTGTTTGATTTCGTTTTTTAACCGACTACCCAAAAAGGAGGAGGTTCTCAATTCGATCGGTATGTTTTTTTTTTTTCTATGTATGTACACCGATTACGCCGAGATTTATGATCCGATTTACGTGATCCTTTTTTAGTTTGATGCGTAATAGTTGCCATTTGGTCCCATAAAAATTTGACAGTGTTTGACCCAGTACTTTTCATTTTATGAACATTTTTTTGAATTTATGAACTTTTTCGTTTATGTGTATGAACCAATTTTGATGATAGTTTTTTATTGTAAAGGAGATATTTTAAGGGTGGTACCAAAATATAGAAACCGGGACCTGGTGATAGGATCCCAGAGAAATCGACGGTTGGGAGTAGAAACCAATAATAAGGGAATCTTGAAGGTTAAGGGTTAGGTTTCTTGTTTGGACTACAACAAAAAAGTGAAATATAAACTACAGAAAAAAAATCAGCTTCTGAAGTCGGTGACAAAAAAACGAAATCAAACAAACAAATGTCACCGACTTCAGAAGCTGATTTTTCTTCTGAAGTTTATTTTTCACTTTTTGGTGTTTTTGAAGTCGGTTGTTTTTTTTTGCAGAAAAGTTTTTTTATTTTTTCATTTTTTTGCCACCGACTTCAGAAGCTGCTTTTTCTTGTGAAGTTTATTTTTCACTTTTTGTGTTTTTCGTTTTTGTGTTTTTCACCTTTTTTGTGTTTTGATGTCGGTTTTTTTTTGCAAAAAAGGTTTTTTATTTTACAATTTTTAGTTGTAATATCCTATACAAATATTTACTATACATTTAACATTCAACCAAGAACCCTAACCCTTAACCTTCAAGATTCCCTTAATATTACTTTCAACTCCTAACCGTTTATGAGCAGTACCATCCATAATCAGCTCACCTAGAGTACCTGAAAGATTACAAAACAGGTTTAGAAAATATATGGAAAACGTCATAAGTGCCTATAAAGTTTGAGGGTTGCCCTCGATTTCCCTGGGATTCCATCATCAGATCCTGACTTGGTGACAATGGGACCACCTCGGGAGTATACCTTTTCGAACACAAAAATAATTTTAAAAATCGATTCATTAATGACGGAGATATGCGATAACAAACATACAAAAAAAAAAAAACATACAGACGACTTTATAACCTCCTCCTTTTCGGAAGTCGGTTAAAAATAGTAGCCCACCGGTATCGGGAACAGGGTCCAAGCTACCGGCAGTCAGGGCTCCAGAGAAAGGAACCTCCTAACAATACGAGCCGTGTCCAGGAGTACCGCTTTCTATATCAAGCCCTTGATCCAGCTGCCTAACGAGAGCCTCCTCAGGTGTTGGTGGAGGCTCTTGGCTGAAACGACTATCGGCACAATGATCGCTGAGTTCACACCACACATGTCGACAACCTCGTGAGCCAAGTCAAGATACTTGAGTTGCTTATCTTTCTCGGCTTTCACGAGGTTCTCGTCATGCGGGACGGTTATGTCAACAATCATTGCGCGCCGCTCTGATCCACCACCACTACTATATTATCTGGCTTATTGGCTACAATAGTCCTGTCAGTGATGATGGATTGATCCTAGTACAATGTGATACTGCTACTTATTATTATTACTAATAAAACCAAATTAATGCAAATTAAACAGCAAACAAAAATAATGGAGGATAAGAATAGAGTCGTCGCATGCCACCTTGCTGATAGCAACTAGCAACTGACTTCTGTATCTATGAGAACGCCATGAAGGAGCATCAGGTATCAGTGGCATGCGACTACGGCTGTCCTCTATAATAATTATACTTATTATTAAGTTATTTACTTAAAATATTTTTGAAATTATTTTCTTGTTTCCTACTTTTAAGAACGCGTTTTTATTTTTATTAGTCTGCGATTTTATTCGTAATCGGGTTTCAGATTTTTAAACTATTATTTTGCTTCAGGGACATCTCGTTGTAATGTCCAGCAGTAGTCCGCCAGCATACATGGACTCCACTTGCCCTGATTTCGTTTCTCTATCGTAGAGTTGTCTTGAGAAGATGTAGCACAGTATAAATATGGAGATGTAGTGACAAAATTGAAAACAGTATGCTTAGGTGGTTCGGTCATGTGGAGAGGATGAATGAAAGTCGATTAACAAAAGGTATTTACAAGGTAGATGTGAGTGGTAACGCCGGGAGAGGACGCCCTAGAAAGACATATCATCATCTGCCTAGCCTTTTCCCAACTATGTTGGGGTCGGCTTCCAGTCTAACCGGATGCAGCTGAATACCAGTATTTTACATGGAGCGACTGCCTATCTGACCTCCACAACCCAGTTAATACTAGGTAATACGATACTCTTTGGTAAGACTGGATGTCAGAATTTCAGGTCACTGACTGACTGTAACGACTGCCAAAGGTCTATATATGGCAGCCGGGACCAACAGCTTAACGTGCTTTCCGAGGCACGGAGGAAACTCGGTATGTCGGGCGGTCACCCATCCACAGACCGACCTAGGCAAGCATAGCTTTACCTAAAGATCGACCCGAGTGGCAGTTCTTATTAAGCCACGAGCTCCTAGAAAGACATATACTGATCTTATTGGTGACGTTCTTCAGAAAGGACAAGTGCGTAGTATTCCTGACCGGCGTGCGTGTATGACCAGATGTATGAATGTGGACGAGGCAAAAGGAGTATGTAAGGATCGTAGCAAGTGGCGTTCTGCGGTTTCTGCCTACCTCCATGGGAAAAGGGCGTGAGTTTATGTATGTAGTTGTATTGCCGAAATATTTTACTGTTTTCCCCCAAATTTTCAGGAAATAAGTCAGCCCAAACCAGCCAGACAAGCAGCCCAAACACTTATAATAATTGTTAATAACAGCTCCTCGACAATACTTTTTTTTCCGCTTGTTTGGTGACTTCCGAGAAAATTGTAAGTTGTAACACAAAAATGAGACCTGATCAAATTAAAATAAATATGGCGTTTCAATGAGGGTAAATAGGTAATTCAAAATTAGTAAGCGCCTTACTTGTTACAAAATTTTGTTGACCAGTGTTACATGCAATGTACGGCCCCTATGAATACAGCTGCAGCAGTATTATTCTTAAACCCTGTTGGCGTTGTATGAAACCCGACCTTGCTGCGATACTTACTTAATGTCCCGCACGGAACAAATATTTGTAGGTACTATGTCCTACAGATAGTGGTCTTGGTGTTTGGTTTGTGTATGTGAGTTTAAATGTTGGTAAACGTACCCACGATACAGGAGAATTTCCCAGTGTGGGGCAACGTTTTAAAAACTAAAATGTAAGTCAGTTTATTTAGGCAGCGAGTATTTGCCGTTCCACAACAGTTTCTTTATTAGTCTATTGGAACATTCATCGAGTGTGGCGTGCTAATGTGGCGCTCTTACACCAACGATGCTCAACTTTTACGAACTCAATCAGCTGCCTAGCTTTTAACCCAACTGTGATGGGGTTGGCTTCCAGTCTAACCGGATGCAGCCTCCACAACCCAGTTAACACTGGGTAAAACAAAACTTTTGGTAAGACTGGTTGTCAGACTTTCAGGTCACTGACTACCTACCTGTAAAGACTGCCGAAGATCTATATATGGCAGCCGGGACCAATAGTTTAACGTGCTCTCCGAGGCACGCAACTTTTACGAACTACTTTTAAGTGTAAATAAAGCGTATAGACAGTTAAGTTTTGTTCACAAAAGGATTCCCGGAGAAAACTTAGCTGGTATGATTTATTTTGACTTAAATATTGATGGCTACCTGAACAATATTTGAGTATAGGTGTCAAGGAAGTGAGGCGTCATGTCATTGCTCAGTCTGACCACGGCGAGCGTGGCACTTGTGGTTGAGCCACGCGTAACACCATGTGGGTCCCCATAGCACAGCACCATGCTGAGTGGTAACCTGCTTGTCGCAGTCACGACGTGCAACTTTCGTTTTATTTTCCTTGCTTGTATTTTTTTATATTATATTTGTTATGTCTTATTGTATGCTCGTCATGTTTCTGCGACAAATAAATATTTTTTCTTTCTTTCTATTACACTTTACTCGGTTGCTTCGGTTGTATTGTATAGCACACACACTCCACGGTTAGATCTGTGTTTATAGCGGTATACTGTACTACTGTTGTAGTTGAACATTCTGACGGCAGTTATCAAAATTCTCTCGAATCCTCAAATTATGTCACCGCGTTTCAATGGGCTCCACAGAACTGATAACGGCAGCAACCTCAATCAGTTCATTCGAATGCGGAATATCAGGGAGTTTTCGTCTCGTGAACATTATTTACCACCTTCTTCGGCACGTGATCGACAAGAGTGAGTTATTAGTACTTCACGTACTACTACAATATAATGTAATGAATACCTATTCAAAGCTTTGTCTACACTGATATCGCTGAAGAGATCAAAATACCTAACGGAATTGGCTTATCGACACCAGGGACGAGTTGCTACACCGAGTGCGTCGAGTTTGTGTGGAGTGGCGGAGACTCACATGCGAGCGTCGTGTCCCCGGCGACACGTCCACTGGGGCAGCTCGGGCCCGGCAGGCCTCTAGCCGGCCGTCCTAGCCGACCTCACTGACACTGTCACTGCACTGCACTCTCCACCGCTGCTCCAGCACACTCGCGTTGCTTGCACCGCACTGTCACTCGGCCGCTACTACGAGACTTTACTAAAAGTTGTGTTGTACAAAGTTACGTATCGCAGTATCGCGCGTGTTCGCGATGTCGTGAGCGCCGAGCGCGGGAGGCGTGCGTGCGGCGCGGCTCACTGGCGGCGACTGGCCCACCCACACCGCCACACCGCCGGCGGCACGCGCCACACGCCGCTCTGCGCGCGCACACACACACCACCAGCGCCGAGCACCTCCATATACAGCTAGCATGCTGTAGATGCACCTCACTGCGATCCAGCTCGGTTCGAGTATCCGCTTCGGATGTAGTGTGCCCCAAACAAGCCCAATAGCTGCATCTGCTTTAGCTTGGCAGCTTAGCTAGACTATAAACTTTTTTATTTTCACTTTTTAGTTTGTGTTTTTCTAGGTTCAGTTTTTTGTTAAAATCTCATCGGATCATTGGTTCTTCTAGCCGGATAGGTGAAAATGATAAAGCAAATGTAGGAACAAGGGAAAATTGAAACGTTCTCACAGTTTTATTCTGTCAACCTCTGATGATGAGCTGACGCCTGTGGCTCCGAGGAGTAGATTACAGTGCTAGTGATGAATGTGGATAGAATTTCCATGGGGGGGCTCCGTCGACTGGGCCTACGGGGGTTAGGGTCCTTTAATTTGGTTTTCTCAAGAACGGTGCGTCCCCTTTACATGGGAGTGGTGCCAGGGCACAGTGCGCACCCCCCCCCCCCTCACCCTTCCCCTGTTAAACGATACAACATTTTTACCCGTTTCCGGTTTTTAGCACTATTCTAACCTCAAAACTTTAACCATGGATATCTCCATAACCATGGGGTTTTGGTGAATGGGGGTGGTATTGGGGGTAGCCCTCCTCATACCCCTCGCCCCCCCACCTTATAAAACGACGATTCTTAATGGAAATTTTAACCCAGCATGCACTTACAATCACTAGACCAAGTTCAACGAGGCAGTTGTGGATGGTGTTGTAATGTCGAATGTTCGCTGCTGTCCAACGGGTGGGGTGGGCCAGTACAATTAGTAGGTAGATGACTTTCATGAATTTGAAACAGAATCATCATCATCTTCCTGCCCTTATCTCATTCGATTTGGGGTCGGCGCAACACATTTTCTTTTTCTATTCTTCCCTGTTAGACGACACGGTGGATTCTCTCTTTTCTCTTTCATATCATTCCTCACACAATCCATCCATCTTTTCTTTGGCCTTCCTCTCCCTCTCCATCAACAATGACTGACAATGACTCAACATGATGTCCATACCACGACTTCCGATTCCCTTTAAACTTTTCTGTAACTGGCGCAACTTTTAAACTTCCTCTAATATATTCGTTCCTTACCTTATCCATTCTTGTCACACCACACATTCATCTTTTTCAAAGCCCAGCACTCTGATCCATACAGTTCGACAGGTCTAATCACGGACTTGTATATTTTCCCCTTAAGGGGCATCCGTGGGTCACAAGTTGTTCTAGTGTCCTCACTGTGAATTTGAAACAGAATCGAGTCTGTTCAATTCATTCCAACGATGAGTCTCGCGAAGTAGCTTCCTATGGGAAGAGACCTCTAAACATTGCAGTACCGAAAGATATCACAATTGTCATAGCTTTTTATCTGAGGTTAAATTAGCTAGCGAATTCCGTGTTATACTGATGCGGGGTGCCTGCAGTGGAGCAAGTAAACCATGTCACCGCTTGTGTAGGCCCCGCGCTGACACACATCACGTCTAAACACGCGCTGAATTAGTAAACGGCAACGGCGCGCGAGTGTCGCGGAATGCGGGTCAGCGCCGCGTGCACTGAGCTACACCTGCACCCGGTAACAACATGCTCACATTGTTCACGCCACATGCCACTGGGATCGGTCCGTGCTGGAACTCGACAAACGACAAAAATGGTCCAACGAACGAACGATTACGGCCCACGCTTGCTGAAATCTCTTAATTCTCAAAACTTTTCAAAACTTTTGGTTCCAGTAAAGGATGGTACGGCAGTGTTTGCTTCGCGCTAGACTTGGCGGGGGCACTGCCGTGCCCCCCGATATAAAAAACTACAATAATCAAGTCTACTTCGGATCATAGAGATATACAGACGTCGCAAATGTTTCGGGTGGACACACCATTTGGATCCAGCTAGCACTTTAAATATGTTCAATAATCTTGAGCACTTTTCCCGTAATTCGTTAATATGCTTTTTCCACTTATATATATTTTACATTATCCACCTGTTGTATTGTATATTATGATTGTTAATATTTACCGAAAATATTTTCCTATTTCTACCCCTACTAAATTAAACTATTTTTAACCGACTTCCGAAAAGGAGGAGGTTATCAATTCGTCTGTATGTTTTTTTTTTGTATGAACCGATTTTCAACATTCTTTTTGTGTTCGAATAGGTATACTCCCGAGGTGGTTCCATTGTCACCAAATCAGGATCTGATGATGGGATCCCAGGGAAATCGAGGGCAACCCTCAAATTTTACAGGTACATATGAAGTTTTCATATATTTTCTAAAACTGTTTAAGTATTTGCGTCTGATCATCATAATATCATGTGAATTCGCTGATGATGATGGAAGGTACAACTCCTCAACGGTTAGGAGTTGAAAGAAAATGCTTTCTTTTTTACACGACTGCCCCAAAAAAAAGAGTGTTATGTTTTTAACGTTCATGTATGTATGTATGTATGTATGTATGTGTGTATGTTTGTTTGTGAGTTTCTTTATTCCACCATAACTTCTAAACGCCTGAACCGATTTTGATGTATGTGGTATCGTTAGATTCATTGCGTCACCCCGGGTAACATAGGCTAGATAAATTATTAAAAAACGTAATAGGGTGGCCATGGTTTAGAAATAAAAAGAACTTTTAATTTGTTTTTATTGAAATTTCAATTAAAAATATAATCATTGTCTAGAACTTATTATGTAGATTACAAAAATATACCACAGTAGTATTCAATACTTATTGTTTACTAGTAATACTACTCAACAAATGAAATGGTGACATTTTATACCCGGGATTCGATACGAAGAAACAACATATCAACAGATTCTCGGTAATGAAAGAAATAAAACTGGCTAGGTTACAACTCCCAAATCCGTCTACGACGGCACCTAAATGGTTTTTAAGTTTGTATGAAAAGTCAGTATGCGTGAATCAATTTACTTGAAACATGGCAAAAATATCAATTTAAGGAAATAATAATACATATTTGCAATCATAGTCAAAATCACCCCTTAAAGAAAAAGAAGATCAGGGTAGATTTTGGTATGGAAAAATCTGACTGCGAGATTCAACTTAAAACTCATTACTAACACAAATGAATAAAGCATTACGTGTGTTATAAAACAATAGTTTAAATAACACTCTTTTTTTTGGGCAGTCGTGTAAAAAAACCGGCCACCCGGCGAGTTGAACCCACGCACCAAGGGATCTGTAAAAGTTTTTTGGTACCTACTACACTTAAAACTGTTTGGCACTACACTTGAATTTCTTAGAATGTTAACAAAATATTCATAGTTCTTATCATTGTATGTAAATAGCATGTATATATTAAATTCAGAGTAAATTGTTTACAATTAGATACCTACATGAAATGAAAAATGTTTGTAGGTATAAATTACGCAATTAAGTCATTCAGATCATTTCACACGTTCCTGCGGAACAGGGTCTTGATTGACGGATAGGCATACGGACAGACAGACGGAAATCAAAGTGTACATATTATTAGGGTTCCGATTTTGCCGACCGGAATCCTGAGAAATGAAAAAAACACATTTTAATACATACAACAAACTCAGTAACCTTTATGAACAATTCACCCACCCCCCCCAATCTATAAAAACAATAAAAAAAAATTCGCGCTCGATTCGCTCGCGCATCCATTCATTATTCTTTCTGGAGGCTTGAACAGGGATAACCCAAGTCCCTTTTAACTCAAATTACTTTTCTGCAATACTTAGTACATTTTGAGCTTCGTGAAGCTAAAATGAGATTTGGCAATTCGCATTTTCGATCCACGTTATCCCAACTATGTTGGAGTCCGCTTCCAGTCTAACTACTAGATGCAGCTTAAAACCGGTATTTTACATGGAGCGACTCTTTTTGACCTGCACACTAAACACGGGTAATACGATACTCCTTGATAAGACTGCTTGTCAGACTTTTAAGCCACTGACTACGTGTGACGACTGTCAAAGATGAATAAATCACAGCCGCCCTGGCGTTGATGTGTAAATGTAACGCCTTAACGTGCTTTTCGAGGCAATGATAAAACTCAGTACTAACATAAACATAATTATTATAATTAAGTAAATCATTGCGTCTCGTAGTGTTAATCAATTTACCCCTTACAAGATTAGGTCAGAATGGTACACTTTTACAGATCGAGAAGATATCAGTCGCATTTTTCAAACCTCCGTCTTAGGCGCTTGATTCAGAAATTGGAGGATTAATGTCAATTATGATAAGAGTAATAAGCAGTTATTTTCTTGAAACCAAGTGAAACAGTCCTTTATCCTCTTCCCTCCCTATGACAATATATTCCCCCCCCCTCCCACCTCCAATTATTAATCTATAAAAAGTGTACAAAAAATTTCGCGCTCGCTTCGCTCGCGCATCCGTCCTGTTCATTATCCGTTCTTTCTCGCTTAAAATGCTCATGTACTTCTATTATTTAATTGTCCATCCAGGAAAAAAAAGTCCAACGCTTTATTATCATGGATAATTCTCATTGGGTAGCGCTTAATAAAACAGTTTGATAATAACTTCGTGTTTCAAAGATTTTTCATATGTAGTCCCTGTTAACGGAGAAGATAATATCAAGCGGCGCTAGCTACCACTCATATTATGTTAACCTGTGACAGTGCACACAGTACACACAACATTGGACAGAAGCATAGTAAATCAAGACGCCTGATACAGTTAAAAAGTTTCCTAATTTACGTGTCACTAACATAACACACTAAAATAGTATCCATAAAAAATATCGATTTAGCATTACCTTACCACCACCATTACCATTTTGCATTATCCTTAGCGCGACATTGTTTTCCTGAAAAATAAACTAATATGTCGTGCCATATTGGTTATAGGTGTGTGGTGTCGGACATAAAGAATAGCACCATCCCATATCTTCCCGTGGGTGTCGTAAGAGGCGACTAAGGGACTTACCAGAGAATGGGCAGCAGCGTTCTCTGCGCCTTCTTAACAACCATACTGCGATCGCCAACCCGCCTGCCAAGCGTGGCGATTATGGCAAATCCCCCCTTCTGGGGGAGGCCTATGTCCAGCAGTTGACGTCTTATGGCTTAAATGATTGGTTATAGGTCAAAATACCGATATATTATCACTAAAAGATATGAAATAAAAAATAAATAATTTAAAAAATTAAAAAACACGCCTGCCATGACAAAAAGTAAACTAAAAAATAAAAAACAAGTCAAACGAATTCAGTGATGAATGGGAGCAAGGTCCCGTAAATGTATTCGAAAACGGAAAACTGTAAACTAAAACTTTTATTGCAGTCGGGGGACCTGTAAAGAATTGTTCCACCGATCTGTCCCCCGACTGCAATAAAAGTTTTAGTTTACAGTTTTCCGTTTTCGAATACATTTACGGGACCTTGCTCCCATTCATCACTGAATTCGTTTGACTTGTTTTTTATTTTTTAGTTTACTTTTTGTCATGGCAGGCGTGTTTTTTAATTTTTTTAATTATTTATTTTTTATACTCACTTATGGAGTGATAATTGTATTCTTTCAGGGTATTAGGTTGACCCGAGGTGGTCCCATTGTCACCAAGTCAGGATCTGATGATGGGATCCCAGGGAAATCGAGGGCAATCATCAAACTTTATAGGTACTTATGACGTTTTCGATACATTTTCTAAACCTGTTCAAGTATTTGCTTGTGGTCACCACAATATCATGTGGATTCACTGATGATGATGGGAGGCACAACTCCTCAACGGTTAGGAGTTGATAGAAAATTCTTTCAGGACTATGCGTACTTATAAAGTGATAGTTGTATTCTTTCAGGGTATTAGGTTGCCCTGATGATAGAAGGTAAAACTCATTAACCGACTTTAAAAAGGAGGTTCTCAATCTTTTTTTTACGTATATTCACCGATTACTCGGAGGCGCCTTAACCGATATAGAAAATATTTTTTTTGTTGAAAAGGAGATATCCCAAGGGTGGTACCATGATTAGAAAATCAGGATCTGATGATGGCATCCTAGAGAAATCGAGGGCAACCCTCAAATTGTATAGGCATGTATCACGTGTTTCGTGCATTTTCTAAAGTTTTTTAAGTATTTGTATTTAGCAGTCATCACTTCATGTTGATGAGTTGATGATGGAAGGTATAACACCTCAACGGTTAGGAGTTGGAGCATAATTCTTTAGTAAAATATTATGGGGACGTATTATATATGGCTGTATTCTTTCAGGTTCTCTAGGTGAGCTGATTATGGAAGGTACTACTCCTAAACGCTTAGAAGTTGAAAGCAATAATAAGGGAATCTTGAAGGTTAAAGGTAAATGTATAGTAAATATTTGTATAGGATATCTATATATATAAAAATGAAACCCGTTTTCCGTTGTCACGACTTGGCATGAAAACGGCTTGACCGATTTGGCTGATTTTTTTTTTTAAATGTTCGTTGAAGTTCAAGGATGGTTCTTACGGCGAGAAAAATTCGAATAATGGCCGGAAAAGCCCTAAAAACAGCCCTTTTCTTTTTCCCATACAAACGTTTTCTAACTAAAACGTAAAGTCAATTTGAGCTTTAATACCGTACCCATAAAGTTCAAGTGTTAGTGGAGAGGTTCTGGGAAGGCAAAACAATTGAGTGACGTTCAGTTGTTCAGTCAACGAATGACAACTTCAAACAGACCATACGACATTATCACAATAATCACAAATAATTACTGTTTCTTTCCCAATAGAAAAACGATTTTTCAAACGGTGTTTGCGTATAATATAAAAATTAATTGCTGTTAGTTAGTCGCGCTAAAACTAGAGAACGGCTAGACCGATTTGTCTAATTTTGGTTTTGAAACATTTGTGGCAGTCCAGAGAAGGTGAGAAATTAGTAGTATGTAGGTAGGTAGGTAATAGGTAGGTGGTAGGTAGTTGGTACGTAGGCAGGTAAAAGGGCATTGCAACGCACGCGGGGTACAGCTATCTATATATATAAAAATGAAACCCGTTTTCCGTTGTCACGACTTGGCATGAAAACGGCTTGACCGATTTGGCTGATTTTTTTTTTTAAATGTTCGTTGAAGTTCAAGGATGGTTCTTACGGCGAGAAAAATTCGAATAATGGCCGGAAAAGCCCTAAAAACAGCCCTTTTCTTTTTCCCATACAAACGTTTTCTAACTAAAACGTAAAATCAATTTGAGCTTTAATACCGTACCTATAAAGTTCAAGTGTTAGTGTAGAGGTTCCGGGAAGGCAAAACAATTGAGTGACGTTCAGTTGTTCAGTCAACGAATGACAACTTCAAACAGACCATACGACATTATCACAATAATCACAAATAATTACTGTTTCTTTCCCAATAGAAAAACGATTTTTCAAATGGTGTTTGCGTATAATATAAACATTAATTGCTGTTAGTTAGTCGCGCTAAAACTAGAGAACGGCTAGACCGATTTGTCTAATTTTGGTTTTGAAACATTTGTGGCAGTCCAGAGAAGGTGAGAAATTAGTAGTATGTAGGTAGGTAGGTAGGTAATAGGTAGGTGGTAGGTAGTTGTAGACCGATTTGGCTAATTATAGTGTTGAATTATTCGTGGAAGTCCAGGGAAGGTTTAAAAGGTGAGAAAGTGGTAGGTAGGTTGGCAGGGTAGTAAGTAGGATAGTAGAGTAGGTAGGGTAGTCGGTAGAGTAGTGGGTAGGGTAGTAAGTAGGTAGGGTAGTAGGTAGGTCGGGTAGTAGGTAGGTCGGGTAGTAGGTAGGTAGGGTACTAGGTAGGTAGGGTAGTAGGTAGGTAGGTAGGGTAGTAGGTAGGTAGGGTAGTAGGTAGGTAGGGTAGTAGGTAGGTAGGGTAGTAGGTAGGTAGGGTAGGAGGTAGTAGGTAGGTAGGTAGTTGGTATACAGGCAGGTAGTAGGTAGGAAAAAGGGCATTGCAACGCATGCCGGGAACAGCTAGTATTATATAAAAATGAATAGCTGTTCGTTAGTCTCGCTAAAACTCGAGAATGGCTGGACCGATTTGGCTAATTATAGTGTTGAATTATTCGTGGAAGTCCAGGGAAGGTTTAAAAGGTGAGAAAGTGGTAGGTAGGTAGGCAGGGTAGTAGGTAGAGTAGTAGGTAGGGTAGTAAGTAGGATAGTAGAGTAGGTAGGGTAGTCGGTAGAGTAGTAGGTAGGGTAGTAAGTAGGTAGGGTAGTAGGTAGGTCGGGTAGTAGGTAGGTAGGTGGGGTAGTAGGTAGGTAGGGTAGTAGGTAGGTAGGGTAGGAGGTAGTAGGTAGGTAGGTAGTTGGTACACAGGCAGGTAGTAGGTAGGAAAAAGGGCATTGCAACGCATGCCGGGAACAGCTAGTTACAACTAAAAATTGTAAAATAAAAAAACTTTATTGAAAAAAAAAACCGACTTCAAAAACACAAAAAAGTGAAAAACACAAAAACGAAAAAGTGGCAAAAAAAACGAAATCAAACAGACAAAATGTCACCGACTTCAGAAGCTGCTTTTTCTTGTGAAGTTTATTTTTCACTTTTTTGTGTTTTTGAAGTCGGTTTTTTTTTGCAAAAAAGTTTTTTTGTTTTATTAAAAGAGATCTGTAATCCTACTTCTTCTATTAAACACTGAAATAATTTTAACGAATTTTGGATATTGATAACGGAGTCCGAGATTTGTTTCCTAGCTATACATAATAATTCAAAGTCGACATTCACATTGCGACACAAACACATCAACTACATATATTATGACAGATCTTTGAAGTAGCTGCATTAAATAATAATGGGGATAGCGGATCGCCCTGTGCAATGCCAGTCCCAGTAGTCCTCACTCAACAGTGAGGACTACTCAGGTCAAACATCTACCAGTCAGGCATCTATCAGCTGATACTCGTAGATGCCTGTCATGTAAAAATTCCCATAAGTATTTGCACAACACAGCTCCCACTCCCAAGTCATCTAACATTTTTAACAAGGCCACTAAGTTTATATTGTTGTAAGCGCTATCAATGTCAACAAAACATCCTAAAGTATTAATGCCCTTCGAAAACCCTTCCTGAATGCGTGATACCAATCTAGCTAAGTTGACAGCACAAGACCGTGTTCTTCTAAATCCGGTTGTTTCATGTGAGAAACAGTTCTTTCTTTCAAGAAACCATTCAAGTCTACGGTTCAAGATGGTGTGTAAGACTTTACAAGGGCATGACAATAAAGCAATTGGTCTGATACCTGATACAGAACCAGAATCCCAACCTGGTTTTGGTATGGGCACTATTTCGACCTCTCTCCACTGATTCGGGACAAACCCGGAAAGTAGAAATCTAATGTAAAGTGTAACTAGAACAACTTTTCCCATCTCCGGTAAGTGTCTGATTATGGAGTAGGAAATATTATCTCCACCGGGAGCGGTATCAGTCTGTTCAATACAGTTATTGAGCTCTTGGATCGATATAGGGTTACTCAATTGTTCATTTTCTGAAATGAAATTAGGTAAAGGGGGATCACGTAATCTGGTGTTAAACTATGTAGTAGATGTTCCGTTTGTTCCTGATCCACTGCACTTCTTGCTGTCCTATAGCCTTTGAGCCACTTCATTCTTCTGTACACTTCAGCTGCTGACATTGTGTTATCTATGCTATTACAGAATTTTCTAAACGAGCTAAACCTGCCATTCCGAATCAATCTCTGGGCGTTACTAGTTGTTCTTTGGATTTTTTCTAAATTCTGTGGCGTAGGGTTCTTCCTGAATTCGGCTAAGGCCAGGCGTCGCTCAGCAACTGTACGTGATAAGTCTTGTCCCCAATATGGTTTAGGTTTAAACATCTGTTGTCGAATTGGGTTATCACAAATTTTTAGTTTAGATATGCTTTGATCCGCTGCAGCGTTGATGGCGTCAATAAAATTATCGTATGCTTTTTGGTTGTCTATAATTATGTATGTCTAAAACATTTAATTTTTCATTCATAATTTGTCTATATTTTGTCCAATCTGCTTTTTTTTCAATTTCTTTTAATTTTGAACGTGTTTATATTATTAATTTCTGTTTTAATTTTTAGAACTAGGTGGTCGCTTCCTAAGTTCTCATTCATAATATGCCAACTAAACTTCATTGCCAAATCCAGGGATGCTACGGTCAAATCAGGAGAGGTACTTTGTAACATACCATTAACTAGTTTAACACGTGTAGAAGTGCCATCATTAAGAGTTATGTAATTGTTTTCGATTATGGACTCTGTCGTGTTACTTACCCCTAACAAGTAAAAGAGGGTAAGTAATTTAACAATTGAATTTAATTTAGAGGTAAGAGGTAAAAAATACAAATAAATCTATAAAAACACGAACCTTCCTAACTCACGCTTTGCACAGAATAAAACAGCTCCAGGGTAGGTATAACTCGAAGGCTGGCCAGCAGATTACGGGCAAGTCCTTTAGGGAGGCCCGGAGAATACGTTGGAGGTACTTCGTGTCGCGAGGATCACGGGCGACTCCTTTAGGGAGGTCCGGAGGATACGTTGGAGGTACTTCGCGTCGCGAGGATCACGGGCGACTCCTTTAGGGAGGCCCGGAGGATACGTTGGAGGTACTTCGCGATGGTTCTTCTTAAGAACTCGGATAATAACTTGTAGACGTGATCATTTATCTTCAGAAACCAGATCTCAACTGGCGGGCATCCTTCAGAAATCCCTTTTTATAAAACCATCTCTCCGTTTTTTCCACCCAATTGTCTTTTAATGCTTTCCAGAATTTAAGTTCTTGAAATCAAAAATTGTGAGTTGCCTGTATTTAAAACGGCCTGTATTATTCAGTCAAAAACTTCCTAAAATAATTTCTGTGAGCGTGTTAATTAATTTTATAAGCGTGAGATAAGTTACAGTAAATAGAAATTATCAATAAATTACATCATTTGAGCTAATATATTAATAAAAATAAATTAAATTATATAAATCAAATGTAACCTTCATAGTTCTAACCACTAAGAAAAACTATGACACAAATTAAAAGAAAAAGTAAAGAGAAGAGGCGGGAATCGTTCGAACAAATAGGCGGCAATTTCTAAGCTAATTCTATTAATTAATTAACTAATCCTTAGAACTTCATAAATAATAGTTGTAAATAGCTTATTTATATCAGTGTCATTGTAATTATTGTAAATATGGGGAAAAGCGGGCGCAAAAGGAAAAAAAAAGAAGAGGAGGAAAGTTCCATCGTCGACGACTCGTCTACAGAGTCAGACTCGTCGTCGTCAATTGATGAAAAACTGGACTACGTTCCATATAATGCACCGAACTATATAAGGAAGTATCCTGATAGCAGTATTGGTAATGTAGAATACATTGTATTCCTTTCACATGTTGAAGCTAACCAACCAATCACCGAAGGCACCCGAATGGGCATCTCGCGCGCAATCCGGAGGGATTGTATAAGCGGCGTCCAACACTTACGCACCATAAATAAATTTAAAGTCGGCATTGTCTTCGATAATGCCAACAATGCCAACATGTTCCTCCAGGGGAGTAAATTAACTGTAGAACATAAATTAAAAACCTCTATACCTGCCTCTGCCACGGAGACCACTGGGGTCCTAACTAGGGTCCCCATACAATTGTCTAACAAGAAAATTTATTCTCTTCTGGCCAGCACCAGGAACATCATACAAGTTCGAAGATTTATGCGACGGGTAAGAACCGGAGGTGCAGTGAAGTTGGAGCCGACGCAGACTGTGGCCGTAACGTTCTCAGCCACTCAGCTGCCCGACCATGTTTACCTGGATCACTGGCGCCACGAGGTCAATACATACGTCCCACCGGTAAAACAATGTTTGAAGTGCCTCAGGTATGGACACATTGCTAAATATTGTAAAAATACAGAAAAATGCTCCATCTGCACAGAAAATCACAATTTTAAAATGTGTACCATTGACTCAGCCAATGCAAAATGCTACAACTGTGGAGGCAATCATATTGCTATATCTTCTGTCTGCCCAGTTAAAAAACAAAAAATCACGGAATTGAAAAAAAAGGCCATGTCATATAAATACTCAGATATTGTAAACGAAAAATCTTTTCCATCTCTTTCTTCACCAGACAACTTTCAAAACATTCTAAATTCAGATAAATTCATGAACATGCTTGTTCAATCTGTCATACAGATCATTACTTTACACAAAAATAAAGAAAATGTTAGCTCTAGTAGCATCAAAAAAATAATAAATGAAACATTTAATAAAAATTCAAACAACATTTAATTATGGACATTAACGTGATACAATGGAATGCACAAAGTATACTATGTAATAAACTCCTTTTACATAATTTTCTACTAGATAACAACATACATATAGCTATTTTATCTGAAACCTGGCTTAGGCCAGAACAACCATTTAAACTTAGAGGATACCAAATAGAGCGTAATGATACTGGTAATAAACATAATGGAGTAGCCATTCTCATTCACAATAATATTAAATATTCTAAACTTAATACTTTCTTTGATGACTCTTTACAAAATATTTGTGTTCAATTGCATGTTGCTGGTCATGTCATCAGCATTGTTAGTATGTATTGCCCAAGTCATACAGTTCCTAGATTTAATAAAAATAAATTGGATTCATTCATTAAAAGTATTCCTCATCCTTTAATACTAGCTGGTGATTTTAACGCACATCACATCTCCTGGGGATGTAACTCTACTGATGCGCGTGGTAGAGACATTTTGGACGTCATTGATGAAAATGGTTTGGTATTACTTAATAATGGTCAGGTTACTACTGTGGGCTCCATGACCTGGCGTCCAAATGCTTTAGATCTCACTATTGTATCTCCAACATTAGCTCTTTCTTGTGAGTGGTCTGTTCATGATGATCCGCTTGGTAGCTATCATTTACCTGTAATCACAAAAATTATCTTTAATTGTAATAGTAACAACAATAATAACAGTGTTGGTAATGACTTACATTTATTTCCTAGTTATAAATTAGTCAACTGGGATAAATATTCTAATGAAGTTGACAGTGCACTTAATAGTTACACAATAAATCCTCTGGATCCTCAAGCTAGCTACAATGAATTCTGCTATATACTACATTCTGCAATTGAAAAGTCCTTACCAATACATCAAAAACGTAACAGATCATTTTCAACATGCAATAGAAAGAAGTCTCGAGTTCACCTCCCATGGTGGAATCAAAAATGTAGATCAGCTGTTGAAGTGTCTAGGCAAGCATATTTACAATTTAAACGAGATCCTACTGAAGTTAATTTCCTTAATTTTAAAAGGTTACAGGCCTTAAAAAAAATTACCTTGAAGAAGGAAAGAGATGCTAGTTGGGCCCACCTGTGTGAATCATTTAATCGAACCACTCCATTATCCATAATCTGGAATAATATGAAAAAATTTAATAAAACCTTCACTTATAGCAAATTTATGAGTAACAACAATAGTAATTGGATACATGAATTCTTAAATAAATATACACCAGACTATGTTGATAATTATATGACTGAACACTTTAATGGAGACAGCAACTCTAATTCCACAACCAGTTTTCTAATAGAACCCTTTTCTTATCAAGAACTCAAATCAGCAATATCCTCAAGAAAAGATACAGCTTATGGATTGGACGGTGTACCTTATACTTTTCTTAAAAAACTTAACTCCAAATCTCTTAATATTTTACTTCACATTTTTAATCTTCTTTGGCTAAATAACGAAATACCTTCTCAATGGAAAACAGACTGCCTTATCCCAATACTTAAGCAAGATAAAGAGGAATTTAATCCTGATTCTTACCGTCCCATTGCTCTCACTTCTTGTATTGGCAAAGTCTTTGAGCAGCTCTTAAAACAAAGACTTGAATTTTACATTGAAAAGCATCATTTATTACCATCCAATCAATATGGCTTTCGCAGAGGTTATTCAGCCCGTGAAAGTATAAGCACTTTACATCTTGATCTTCAAAAAAGTATTCATAACAATGAGACAGCTGTTTGTGTATTTTTTGATATAGTTGGTGCTTTTAATAATGTTGATCATAACATTCTCACAGAGCAACTTAATCTTCTTGGTATACCTGGAAAAATGATTAATTGGATATTTAGCTTCTTACATGGCAGGGAAGTTTATGTTAAACATAACCAGAAGCTTATTGGGCCAAGATATTCCTATAAAGGAACCTGTCAGGGCAGTATTTTGAGTCCTTTGATATTTTTGCTTTACATTCACAGATTAAATTTTGTTTTAGATAATGTTGTAAACTTGCAATATGCTGATGATTTGACTATCTACTGTAGTGGAAACAATATAAAACATGTTGAATTAACTTTAAATAATGCATTGCAAAAACTTCAGCATTATTTTTCTTATTTAAATTTAGACATAAATGCAATTAAAAGCAAAGTCATGATATTTGGCAAGAATAAATCTTATAATATTAGAATTTGTTATGACAAAATCACAATTCCAGTAGTTACAGAAGCGAAGTTTTTAGGTATCATTTTTACAAATAATTTATCCTGGAATAAATATGTCGATTATATAGTATGCAAAGCTCGTAGGGCTTCTAACATTTTAAAAGTCCTATGTAGAACTTATTGGGGTGCAGACCCTAAAGTCATGTTAATGCTCTATAAATCTTTGGTAAGGAGTCATTTTGAGTATGGTTTTCTTTGTTTTGCTTCCAATGGCAAGCTAATAGACAAATTAGAGAAAATCCAGAATAGTAACTTACGCCTTATAACCGGTGCTTTTAAAACAACTCCCATTGTTTCTATGCAGCTAGAATGCAATATTCCTCCTTTATTACACCGCTTTAGATTCCTAAAATCAAAATTTCTCCTCAAACTAGCTGCCATTAAATCACATCCTCTTCATATTAAACTCAACCTTCTTAAAAACTTTCCCGATTGTTGCTTTATTCTTCAAGATTTTTCTGAAATAACACAATATATAGAGTCAATGAACATCTTCTCCTCAAATGAATGGCCTTGTTACCAGGGAACATATAAAAGTAAATACCCACAGATGGATATTATAATTGATAAAGAATTGTCTGAAAAACATGAAGTTTACGACAAACTATCTCACTGGGCAGATTATAGACATGTCTACACAGATGGATCTAAAATATCTGGCAGTACATCCATAGCCTTATACGATTCTACTTTGAAAATAGGTGGAGGATCCAAAATCAACAAATATTCTAGCATATTCACAGCCGAAGCTACAGCCATTCTATCAGCACTTGAACACATTAATAAACATACAAAATCCGCAATAAAATGGGTTATTCTAAGTGATAGTTTAAGTGTACTTACTGCGCTAGAAAATCACTGCCTGAATACAAAGTCTAACTATTTGATTTATGAAATTAAAAGAGCATGGAAGTTGCTTCAAGACTCTGGCATCATTGTTATTTTCTTCTGGGTTCCAAGTCATAAAGGAGTGCAAGGAAACGAGAATGCAGATTTCTTGGCGAGGTCAATAAATTCCGTTACGAATACAGCTGTCACTTATACTAGTGTTGCCCTACCGCACACAGATATTATTATCGAGCTAAGAAATAAGTATTGCGAAGATCTGAATCGACATTGGACCCATATAACAACAGTGGAACAAAAAGGACAATGGTATGCAGGTATAGAAGGTACGACAGCAAACAAGAAACCATGGTTCACGAAATCATCAACTTTTTTGAATCGAAGATTTTACACTACAATAAACCGCTTACGCCTGGGTCACTGCAGAGTTAACTCGCATCTATATCGGATGAAAATGATTAATACATCGGAATGTAATTACTGCCAAGGAGAAGAACAAACATTAGATCATATCATATTTGGATGCCCATCCTTTGGCATTGACCGCCTTGTGCTTATGGATGATCTATTACAAATCTATAAGGTTGCTGAACAAATCCCGCGCTCAGTTCAGCAACTCATGGGAAATGCACAAACATTTTTACCCATTTATAACTTCATTCGCAATACAGTTAAGGAAATTTAAAACAAGTACTTGACAAAGAATTGAACATATAAATTAAGGAATCGACTAAGAACTGGACTTAAGAAATACACAAGGATTCGACAAAGAATAATAAATTGAACATGAAAAACAAGGAATCCATCGGACAAGAAAAACAAGGATAAAACAAAAAAACGGATATAATGTATACAAGGATATAGGAATTTAAAAAGAAAAACATGAAGAATTTAAACCTAAGACTAGGCTATCTTGCCTTATATAATTAATAACTATGTAAAATAATAAAACAAAAGAACAGGCTGCATGGGCTAGATCCCTTTGCCTTCCCAAAAGGGAAAAGAAGATAAAAAAAAGAAAAAGTAAATGACATATTGACAACTGACGTTATGTCACACGAAAAGTAAACAATGAAAAATTATAAAATTTAGTATTTTAAAACAGTAAAAACAACGTTAATAAATCGAATAAGATCGATTATAAGACTGCCAACAAAAATAGTTGTCGCCAAGGCGCGACATGAGACGTAAAAAGGACATTTTAAGAAAGATGAGGATGATTAGTAAAAGTGTAAGTATAAATCTCAATAAATACTATATTTCCCCAACGACCCCGAGAAAATTTTTGGTCTAGAACAAAAATTTTGTAAGGTTAAAGTATAACAGCATTCACAAAACGTACATACTTCATTCAAATACACCGACATCTTACGAAGTTAGGTCAGGTAGGATTCACATTCAATGATCACTACGCAACCTGATAAGTTAATAACTTTAAGGCTTATTTTCGGAGTTGTAATCCGCTCTCGTCTAAAACCCATTAATAACATGAAGTAAAAAATTTTTTAACAAAGGCTTATTTTTAAAGGAGTTGTAATCCGCTCCTAGTCAACTTTAGTTGATAAATAACAACACCGCACTCGGTAAACTCCGAGTTAACGTCAGGGCAGCTCCCGCAATAGTAGTCGGTATGCTCCGAGTATAACGTCAAGGGCAGCTCCTATCAACTTTTAGAGTTAATAGATAGAAACAAGAGTCATACTAACTTGTAGAGTTAGTTGAAACGAAGGTTAGGTAATATGAAACTAAAAACATTTCATAGTTATCTGATAACATAACAGATATAAAGAAAGATTAATAAATAATCTTATAATGGTTTAAGAACCGATGAATGAACTTGAAAATAAATAGAGTTTTAATAAGCCGAAAAGGAACTCTATTTTAGAAGAGGGAAAGAAGAAAGAGATGAGTCATGTGTATATATAAAAAAAAATATTTACATAATTATATACATTATATTTTAAAATCTTTAATATGCCATTTGGCTTGGTTGCCATTAGGATCCACAAGTATGTAAACTAACGGGGATAGTTTCTGCAATACAGTAGACTTAACATATTTTGGCGCTAGTTTTGCGCTGAAATAAATCCCAGCCTGACTATGTACATAGTTTCTTCGCCAGACTGTATCTCCTACGTTATATTCTTTAAAGGAACGACTTTCGTTATAACGAGAAGAGTTACGAGCATGAGCAATATGAAGGGCTATCTGAACTTTATCGAAAATTGCAGATAATAAACCTATGTTAGTAGCATAGATGTCCCTAGGTAGAAAAACGATTTCATCAAGATTATTAGTTGGCGTATAAAGTGAGCCAGTAGTAACTGTCTCTCGTCCAAAGAGTAAAAAGTTAGGTGAGAAACCAGTGGTAGCATTAGTTGTGCTGTTCATAACGTATTGGACTTTAGGAAGGTGGGTGTCCCAAGATCTATGGTCATCACCAACCAAAGATGACAAAGCTGTGATTATGGTACGATTGTATCTTTCAGTGGGATTAACTTGAGGGCAATAGTGAGGAGAGAAAAATATGTGTGGTATGTTATATCTGCCCAAAAAGTTGCGGAATTCATCGGATTGGAATTGAGATCCATTATCCATAATAATAGTTTGAGGTACTCCATGAACCAGAAAAACAAAATTTTCTAAATTAGAGATGATGTTAGCACTGTCTAGTAGACCGTTTTAGTGGAAATATCAGGGAATATTTAGTAAAACAACAGTTAACTACTAAGATAAATTGATTTCTACGTCTAGTCATAGGTAGAGGACCCATTAGATCCAAAGAAATTGTTTGAAAAGGCCTGGAACAAATTTTTGGTTTACCCATAAGGCCAAAGGGAGAGTGATTTGCGTGTTTGTAAGTTAAGCAAGTATCACAGATAGAAATTATTTTAGCGATATCTTTAAACATAGCTGGCCAGTAATATAGGAGTGATAATTTTTTATAAGTTTTAAAGATTCCTAGATGAGGCTGATCTGGGGACCCATGGTTATCTTTGACAAGGGTTTCCCGGAGATCAGGATGAGGAACTTCTTTCCACGCGAAATCTTCAGTTAACGCGTAGGGAGATTGGGTATAGCGGAATAATTTATTTTCGCGAATAGTATAATTAGGATATCGATCAGGATTGTTACGACATTCCAAAAGTATTTTGTTATAGTGTTCCAATGCTGGAGCTACGGTTTGAGGATTAAGTAAGATAGGATTAACACCAAGTGGACATGATGTACGGGATAGTAAATCAGGAACTAAGTTGTCTTTACCTCTTTTGTGTTTTAGAGTAAAATTAAAAGATGACAACCTAAGAGCCCACCGTGCGAGTCTACCAGATGGATTAGACAATTTTAAGAACCATTTAAGTGCTGCGTGATCCGTATAAACAGTGAATTTTTTACCATTGTCGATATAACAACGCCAATGTTCTAAAGCTGAAATTACCGCAAGAGTTTCTCTTTCTGTAGTTGAGTAATTTCGTTCGTTTTTATTAAGAGATTTGCTCATATAAGCTATAACTACTTCCTTGTCGTCTTTTAGTTGTGTTAACATACCTCCGATGCCGAAGTTAGAAGCATCGCAATGTACAGAGAAAGGGAGATCGTAATCGGGACAAGCTAGTATAGGAGTAGTTACAAGAGCTTCTTTTAATTTATTAAAAGCCAGAGTAGCATCTTTATCCCAAACGAATTTAGGAGCATTTTTACCGGAAGAAATTAATTTATTAAGTGGAGTTGCAATTGTGCTGAAGTTAGGAATAAAACGACGAAACCAACTACAAGTTCCAATAAATTTTCTCACTTCTTTACGAGTAGTGGGAGTAGGAAATTCGAGTATTGCTTTAATTTTAGCCGGATCTGAGCGTAAACCGTTTTCATCTACAATATATCCTAAGTATTTAAGTTCATTTTTAAAGAATTGACTTTTATCAAAGTTAATAGTCAATTTAGCAAACGTTAATTTCTCAAGAACTTTAACTAGGTAAGAGATATGCTCTTCAAATGATTCAGAAATGATTATTATATCATCAAGGTAACAAAAGACCTTATTGTCAAATTCAGGAGTAAAAAGCATGTCCATAAGTCTTTGCTGGGTAGCTGGAGCATTAGTTAAACCAAAGGGCATGATAACAAAGCGATACATGCCTCTACCAGGGACATAAAAAGCCGTTTTATCTTTATCCGCTTCATCTTTCAAAGGGATCTCCCAAAATGCTTTAGCAATATCAATACTTGAAAGAAATTTAGCGTTTTTAAGATTATCTAAAATTTCGTTAACAAATGGAAGGCTGTACGCGTCCTTACGAGTAACTGAATTAAGTTTACGACTATCAACACAGAATCGCCATTCGCCATTCTTTTTAGGTGTAATGATAACCGGAGAAAGCCAAGGACTTTCGCATTTTTCAATAACGCCCCATTCTAACATTTTATCGACTTCTATAATGAGAGCTTTTTGTTTTTCAGGAGAAAGACGATAACATCGTTGTTTAATTGGAGGAGTATCACCAGTATCGATGTGATGACTAATAAGATGAGTGCGACCCAGTTTTCCTCTACTTTCGAAGGATATAGCTTTAAATCGTTTAATCATGTCATCCGCAATAGTTTTTTGCTCTAAAGAGAGGACATTATAAGGAAGTACTTGTTTAGTAGTTTCAGTAACTACTGAACATTTAGTATTTGGCTTAAAAGCCGAAGAAAGTATGTGTGGAACAAGGTTAAACTTTTTCCAAAAGTCGACTCCCAAAATAATTGAAGGAGATATATTTGGAAATGAAGGAGATATATTTGGAAATACGAAGGCTTGGATTAGATGAGTTTGATTATTGTATCTAATCGGAATGTCAATTGAGCCAAGAGATTTACTTTTATGATTACTGGCAGTAGTAATCGTCATTAAAGAAGACTTGGATAACGTGAAGCCTAATTTTAAAATTTCTAGATGAGAGTTATTACCAAGTATTGTAATAGAACTACCGCTATCTAGTAAACCGGAAAATATTTTGTTATTAATAGAAATATCAATGAAAGGCCGATTAAAATCTTTTTCGTTATCATATAGTGAAGTTATTTTGTAACAATGAAAGAAATTTTTTAAAGTTTGTAACCAATCATGCCAGTCTGATTGATTAAAGTTTTTATTACCCAAGTCGTTGTTTAGTTTTTTGAGTTGTTAGTCTTATTACAGTTAGGGCAGTCAGTAAATTTTACATCTTTTAAACCACATCTATAACAAATTAATGTACGAGGTTGCAAGCAATTAGCTAATGTATGACCATTAATGCGGCATCGTACACAAAAATCATTACTATTATGTTTATCAATTGTATTAACTTGAGGTTTATTGTTAAAACGATTAAAATTTGTTCTAGGAGGGAACGCGTTAGAGGTTGAGGGTTTTGTTGTTAAATTTGATTTATAGTTAAATTCAACAGTTAAAGGATTATTTGTAGTTTGAGGTTCGCTGAAACGTTTCTCTTTGTCCAAATATTCTTCATATTTTTGACAACATGAAATAAGCGCAAGTATTGAATTGATATTATTATTCGCGATATAAGGTGAATAGCATGGTCGGATGTTACGAATAATAATTTGTAGTTTTTTAGTTTCCGATAATTTTTCTGATAATCTGGAAAACATGCCAGTCAGTATGGAAATAAAAATAACTATGGGTTCATCCTTGCCTTGAGTTCGACTATTAATGGCCTCTAGTAATTTATGGTCATAGTCGAAACCACCAAAGTCTGAAATCAAAGCTTCGAAAAGTTCGTCCCATGATAACAAAGAATCACGTTTAAAACGGTACCAATGTAAAGCGTTATCGGTAAGTAATTCGAACGCATGATCTAATAATTTGTTTGAAGAAATATTCCTAGAAATACTAAATTCCTGAATTTTCTGAATAAATGACCGTGGGCAAGAATTCCCGTCGTATTTTATTCTTTTTAATTCGTTAAGAGAATTATTGGGAATTGAGTTTTGAGATTGAGACTGAATGTCGGGAAGTATAGTATGGAACATTGTCTCATTGGGACTATTAGGAGTTGAAGAGGGACGGTTGACTATTAAAGGTTGAGGGTTACTACCGTTGGAAACAGAAGATAAAGAATTAAATTTCGATTCTAAATTGAGAAATCTCTCTTTAGTTTGAGATAAACGATTTACCTCTGAGGAATCCGAATCTATATCAATCCTCTCTAGTCGATGAAATAAATGATTAATAAAAGTTTTAATTTTTTTGTAGAGTCTAAGGTTGCCCTGTTCTAACGATAGTATTTTTGGTTCAATATAATTTAAGGTAGTGGTAAGTTCATCCAAATCAGTCTTAACTTCCAATATCGAGTCAACAATTTCTTCAGAGGGAATAAGAGGTGCGAGTTGAAGAATTTGTTTTTTAAGTTGTATTACAGTATCTTTTGGTTCTTCTAACCTTATTTTAATTTCGTATTCTAGCTCAGCTTTGTTTAGAAGTTCAAAGAAAATAATTCTATCCATGATTAAAAAAAAAAAATTAAAGTTAAAGAAGATAAAGTTGTGTTAAAGGGAGGAAAATAAAAGAGGATTCAAGAGTATTATAGGACTCAAGAGTGAAGAGTTTAAGAGGGTAAGGGAGTGAAAGAGTTTAAGAGGGTAAGGGAGTGAAAAAGTTTAAGAGGGTAAGGGAGTGAAAAAGTTTAAGAGGGTAAGGGAGTGAAAGAGTTTAAGAGGGTAAGGGAGGGAAAGAGTTTAAGAGGGTAAGAGAGTGAAAGAGTTTAAGAGGGTAAGGGAGTGAAAGAGTTCAAGAGGGTAAGAGAGTGAAAGAGTTTAAGATGGTAAGAGAGTGAAAGAGTTTATGAGGGTAAGGGAGGGCTGAGGAGGGACAAAGAGTAGGAGATAAGTTCTGAAGGAGGATTCTAAAATATCCTACTAACAGTCTCTATACTTTGTATTGACCCAGTATCTATAAAAGTTCAAGAGCCCACGACACTAAACGTAGTTCAATATAATTGTTTAAGAGGAGGACTCAAGAGTTAAAGAAAGAGAGTTTAAGAGGACTAGAGGATCCGATATAATGATAATTATTTGTAATAGGTATTACATAAATATATAATTATAGATTTGCATAAACGACCACAGGATATTGTCCTGCGGCTGTCGTAAAGTATCCAATCTCCAACCTTGGCAGTGTCCACAAGTGGTTAACACATCCAAGAGGCCGAAAGGGTGCACATTATCTTTCGATAATGGAATGTGTGCAAGTCTGTGGGATGCAGTGTAGTGATGTTTTGGTAAAGTATTAAGTATAACGAGAAACGACTACGAGATATTGTCCAATAGTCGTCGTATAGTAACCAATCTCCAACCTTGGCAGTGTCCAGAAGTGGATTAACACATCCAAGAGGCCGAAAGGGTGTCAATTACCAGAGGTAAAAGAAATGTGTGTGGGGGTGTAGTATAAATGTATGTTTAGTATTAAGTAAAGTAGTAAAGATTGATGAAGTGATGAATTATGATGAAAAATAATTATATACCAAATTTGATTGCTTGTGTAAGTTTTTTTAGAATTTAGAGAGGGAATGAGTGAGATCTAGTCTTGATTTTACGTTGGGCGCCAAACTGTCGTGTTACTTACCCCTAACAAGTAAAAGAGGGTAAGTAATTTAACAATTGAATTTAATTTAGAGGTAAGAGGTAAAAAATACAAATAAATCTATAAAAACACGAACCTTCCTAACTCACGCTTTGCACAGAATAAAACAGCTCCAGGGTAGGTATAACTCGAAGGCTGGCCAGCAGATTACGGGCAAGTCCTTTAGGGAGGCCCGGAGAATACGTTGGAGGTACTTCGTGTCGCGAGGATCACGGGCGACTCCTTTAGGGAGGTCCGGAGGATACGTTGGAGGTACTTCGCGTCGCGAGGATCACGGGCGACTCCTTTAGGGAGGCCCGGAGGATACGTTGGAGGTACTTCGCGATGGTTCTTCTTAAGAACTCGGATAATAACTTGTAGAC
Organism: Diarsia brunnea; assembly: GCA_949774965.1. NCBI lineage: Eukaryota > Metazoa > Arthropoda > Insecta > Lepidoptera > Noctuidae > Diarsia > Diarsia brunnea. The sequence continues at coordinate 56,099 of OX459016.1, read as the reverse complement.
GTGATCATTTATCTTCAGAAACCAGATCTCAACTGGCGGGCATCCTTCAGAAATCCCTTTTTATAAAACCATCTCTCCGTTTTTTCCACCCAATTGTCTTTTAATTCTTTCCAGAATTTAAGTTCTTGAAATCAAAAATTGTGAGTTGCCTGTATTTAAAACGGCCTGTATTATTCAGTCAAAAACTTCCTAAAATAATTTCTGTGAGCGTGTTAATTAATTTTATAAGCGTGAGATAAGTTACAGTAAATAGAAATTATCAATAAATTACATCATTTGAGCTAATATATTAATAAAAATAAATTAAATTATATAAATCAAATGTAACCTTCATAGTTCTAACCACTAAGAAAAACTATGACACAAATTAAAAGAAAAAGTAAATGACATATTGACAACTGACGTTATGTCACACGAAAAGTAAACAATGAAAAATTATAAAATTTAGTATTTTAAAACAGTAAAAACAACGTTAATAAATCGAATAAGATCGATTATAAGACTGCCAATAAAAATAGTTGTCGCCAAGGCGCGACATGAGACGTAAAAAGGACATTTTATGAAAGATGAGGATGATTAGTAAAAGTGTAAGTATAAATCTCAATAAATACTATAACTCGAACAACTGATACCTCTTGCGTCCGGCTATTAGTGTTCTTTCTTGCTTCAGAGAAAAGATATGGTCCCAGTCTCCTTTACTAGAGTTTACTGAAGAAGGACAATAAATGGTAATCACGTTTTCTAGATGTTCGCAATTAGATATCTTTACATGTAATAGCTGGATACCCGTATTGCTAATATTGGTGTTACAACGACTTGCTCTTAGGGACCAATGAGTTAATATTGCGACGCCGCCATATCCGTCATCGCGGTCTTCTCTAAATATATTATAACCGCTTATACGAAAATTGCTTTCAGGATCAAACCACGTCGCATTTATTATTGCTATCTGCACTTTCTCTTGATTTAATAACGCTTCGAACTCAATAGCCTTAGGCCGAAGGCTTTGAGCATTCCATTGCAGGATATTGATTATTGAGGGTCTGTTAGTCCGTTGATAAATTGTTTAAAGTTAATAAGGATTGGCACTTCTAAAATGTATTTCATAATAATAGATTTGATCCATTCAAGTAGAATACCTGCACAGCTCTTTATTTTATTCTCCCATGATGCCTCTGTATCCAACATTTTTTCTTTTATTTGGCTCCATATCCCTCCAATATTTGATCTTCTGCTCTTTGAACGGTTCCTTCTATAATAATCTTTCGATTTTTTACTGTCGATATCGCTGTCTGACTCTTGAGAACTTTCTATTGCTATATCTTCCAAACTATGTCTTTGAAAGGGGGGAAGGGGGGTGCTCCTTCTTTCTCTATTTTTCTTCTTTTTGTTTCGGCTTTTGTTACCTTCATTACTTTTTACTATTTCTGCATAGGTATTCTTACTTTCTGAGGAAAGAGCTAAGTTGTGATCTTCACTTGACTTCTGTGTCTCTTCACTTAATATATATTGATTCTCCGTTCTAGAAGCAGGTTCCGCTATAGGATGCTCTGGCGGGACATACATGGTAAGGGCCTGCTTATAAGTACAATTGAATTCTGCCATCAGATCATCTCTGATCTTTTTCTCCTTAATATATACAGGACACTTCTTGGCTTAAGTCATGTGAGGGCCGGAATAATTATTACACTTGTAATTCACTGTATCGCAATTAGGATGATTCCTGTTACACTTTGGACATATCACCTTATTGGATGGGCATAATTTCATTGAGTGTCCAAATCGCCAACACCGCGCACATTGCGTCACTGGATATTTATAGGGGGTAACTTGTGCTCGCGTGTTAAATATATGTATGTAGGACGGCAGCGACGACCCTATGAAACATATACGTACTGCCTCCGATGGCTCCCATCGAGCATCTAAACTACTTCTGCGTTTAAACCTTCTCACTCCTATTATCTAAATATTACTTTCCAAACCTTCTACTATCTCTTCTTCAGATAAGTCCAGGTCAATATATTTCACCACGCCGTAAGACTGAATTGTTTCCAAAGTTCTTTGACATTTATAACCCTCATTCTTAAAATATGGGGAGTTAATTAATCGATCACAACTGTCTTCATTATTAAATACTATAAGTACTTTGTGAGGGTTAACGAATTTAATTCGTGTGATATCACTTATGTTCTCTGATTTAAAAATCTTTGCCAATTTAAATTGCTTCGGAAGTACACTTGTCGATGAAAGGCATACTTCGATTCTGTCCTCGGCTATTCTGATTGTATCATCTATCCCACTCCCTCTAGCATATCTTTTACCTCTTCTGTTGACTGTTGTCCAAATCTCGTCCTGACTTATTTCTCGGCTCCTCTTATTATTTGATACCTCTGTTGTCTAATGTTGCTGCGGCACTGGACATGTCTACCTCCCGATTATCTCTCACTTGATCTAATTCCTCCATACTACTCGTCATCTCACTATTTTCTCTAGTCATTCTGCTCACATTAACACACTCGTTAAAAGCTGCACCATCTAACTCATCGCTAGCCATTCTTAAATAACATCGTAATGAGTTTAATAAGTACAAACGATAACACTCGAGCCGTGGTTGAGTGATTCAAACCGGTTTGGCGTCGAGCGAACAGCGCGTCCAACGAAATGAAGCGCCCGCGCGCAACTTTAATGATAAGTTCTTCTTGAAAACTATAAATTCATATATCTTTTGATAGAGAGCACCGATTACGATGAAACAAAGACTAAGTAATAGCCCAAGTTTCGCACAACATTTATGTAGAATAGTTACCTACATTCGTTTCGTAAATTTGACGTGATGCTTAGTCATCGAAACAGACAAACAGACAAAAATTCCAAAAATGCTGGAAATGTGTTCTGTTGGTTATACTTTATTACCCTGACAATTTTTTTTTTTAATATTTTCGATGTACAAAAAAGATTTTTCTACAGATTTATTATATGTATAGAATAGATAGATATAGATAGATAACTTTTTATCTCACTATGTATTAATTTGGTTCCGTATGGTGTCGGACGTAAAGAATAGCACCACCCCATATCTTCCCGTGGGTGTCGTAAGAGGGACTAAGGGACTTACTAGAGAATGGGCAGCAGCGTTCTCTGTGCCTTCGTAACAAACATACTGCGACCGCCAACCCGCCTGCTAAACCTGGCGATTATGGCAAATCACCCTCTTCCGGGGGAGGCCTATGTCCAGCAGTGGACGTCTTATGGCTGAAATGATGATGATGTATTAATTTATTTGCCGCGTAAAACATACACGTGTTCAAAGAAACACCACTACTATGTATGTCTCCCGATTATAAACGAATACTTTTGGTACGCGTGTCGGATTGATTTCATGCAGGCGAGAGTGAGTACGGTGCGGGCGAATCGTGCACCCTGTAGCTCTGTGCAACGTGCGCCCTGTGCGTCTGTGTGTCTGTACAACGCGGCAACGTGCACCTTGTGCGTCTGTGCGTTATGTGCGACAATTCATTTATGTTTTGACGCCAAACGAATAACATTTAATGTTTTTGCTTTATGGCAGTTTTATGTCCACAATCGTGTGTAACGGCCTTTTTATAAGAAAAATACAATGTGCGTTAAATTATTACGAGCCGGTGCCACTCACCTCCTTCACTGCGCCCCATACCTGCTTTTCCGCCACGCACCGGCTCCACTCGACCACCGCACGCTTATAATGGGAGCCTGCACTTATCGTTTAGTTTCCACAATTATTTGCGCTTGGTGATACATCTAAGTACATTGTTACTCTAGTCATCATAATGTTTGACAGACACCTGTGCGATGAACTACAAGTGTCAGATTGTTGTACGAACAGAACGAGGAGTCGCTGTTAGTCTATAACGACTTAATTTACCTAACACAAAAACCAGCTCGTACCCTCACAACCGAGGCAATAGCCCGGAAAAACGGTGAGATGAACGAGAAGATTAAAGTACTTACAAATTATGCTCGCGCTGTCAAGTCACGAGACGTGGGTATAAGTAGAACCGTGGACGCACAAGACAAGGGTCCGGCTCCGGACTTACTTACGCACTCGACCCGCGACTGAGTACATGTCGTATGCTTACTGCTTTTCAAAGCAGTCAAGCGCCACACTTTCCATTCCAGTGTCATACCGATTCAACTTTCTTGCAAGTCACAACGAAAATCAGAAAAATATGTCCATTGCAGCTCGCACGTCGTCAAAAGTTAGGCGACTGCAATATTGTTTACATCTCATCATCAATGGTATAATTACGTTTTAGATATTTTGTCATATTAAAACAATCTGAAAAGAAAAATGATAGTGACAAAGTGTTTGATACAGTGGTATCTTGCTTGGACCATAGTCTTTCTGGCGAAGACAGTTTGACTTTGAAATTTTTTTGCCAAAGATTCACAAGAGCTGCAGTTATGAGATGGAAGAAATCCCAAAGGAACTTCACGGATAAAAAAAAATTACGGAACTAGGCTTGAAGCAAACATCGACTGGCCTAGCTGTATACAACCGACAGCTTGCCCGGCTTGGTCCGAGCTGCGCCGGGGTCTGACCGCGGTGATTGGTCGGGACCTCTCGCTTCCCGGCGTGGTCAACGCCATGCTGGAGAGCGAGGGGGCCTGGTCAGCGGTTGCCTCCTTTTGCGAGGACGTTATCTCGCAAAAGGAGGATGCGGAGCGCGCGCGGGAAGATGACCCTCTCGCAGTCTGCAGGCTCTTTACAGAACCGCTTGCCGTGTCCGAATCCCAGGCAGCGGGTGCATTGAACAAGCGGGGTCTGATCTTCGACCCGGACGCGTTGGAGATCAATGTGAACGGTTCCAATGTCCACTGCACGTCGCCAGATAATGGGCGAGACGCTGAGGATAACGTGGCCAATATGTGGGTTCCTCGTCCTCCTTCGGTACCTCACTTCTACCCTGTTTTCCTCAGTGTCAAGGCCGTCAAAAACACCCTCGTTCTGATTCCACAACGCCTTAAGAATGTCTTCGTTACTATTTACTACCAAGACGTTCCTCAGGATCAGGTTAGGTTAGGTTAGGTTAGGTGGGGGGGGGGTGCGTCAGAATTCCTCCACGTGTGTCCAATGGTTGCTGGTCCCTCTCGATACGTCTGGAGGGAAGAGCAGCTGCTGGGCCGGTGCACCCTGGGCGCGGCAGTATCCTTCCTCGAGGAATGAGAAGAAATTCTTATTCCTCGGGGAATGGTACTGTCGTGGCTAATATTCTGGGCGGGGTTATTTCGTCGTGTGCAGTGCGATGGCTCGCGGGGCGGGCTCATCGGGCGGTGCGTGGTTGGTGGTTCGCTCCTCGAAGTTCTCGGGGAGTGGATCGGGGTTTGGGTTCCTCCTTCATCTTGGATCGCGGCATTCGTTGCGCTCTGATACGCGTCTGGCCATCAGACGTGATTGTGAGCGTGACGAATGGCCGTGGTCCGGGATGGGGGAGGGGCCCCGGCCCTGATTCGCTCCCCGAGGGCTTCGAGGAGTGAGTCACTAATCGCGTACCGTCCGGTGGGTCCGCTCCGTGGGCCGTCGCGCGGCACACGGCGAAATGCTGGCCGCGGTCTCGCCGCGGTGGTCGGACCGGACCTCCCGCTTCCCGGCGTATTTGCGCCATTCTGGGTGGCGAGAGGCCTGGTCAGCGGTAGCCTCCTTCTGCGGGTGCGTGCTCTCGCAGAGGGGGGAGGCGGGGCGGGCGCGGGAGGACGACCTCTCGCTGCGCCGCTCCGCAGCCGGAGAGGGGGGAGAAGGCTTCGTGCCCTCCCTTCTCTAGGTGGTGACGGGCGGGCGACAGGCACGGGGGTGCCTGCGCCTGTATTGCACTCCGTCACCTCCGCCTGCCGTTCCTGGCCCCCCTCCCCTACCCGTGCCGTGAGGGTGGGAGGGGTCCGCCTTGCATTCGTCGGCGGGGGACTGGTAGCAAAGGCTATGCCAGTTTCCCAGTTCCCCTCCACTATGACGAAGCGGGAATGCCGCTGGGTCGTTTTAGTGGGTATACCGGGTTCGCCCGGGGAGTCCCACATACCCCTCCCGTCCCCCGGCGGAAGGGTATGCGTAACGCAAAAAAAGGTTAGGTGGGGGGACCCCCCACAGAGCTTGCGTCCACGTCGCGTCCCCTGGAAACAGCCCAGTTCTGACCACCGTAACGGAGTGGCAGACTGGGACTGGCTAAAGTGCTCTGTGACTTCGTAGCGATCATTGTATCTTGCCTTGTTACTACGATTTTAATCATGTCTTTTAATATGCCTTCGCGGGACGCCTGCGGGCGATTTTTAAAACAAAAAGGCCCTTCTCAGGGCCAACCCAAAGGCCCTTCTCAGGGCCAACCCAAAGGCCCTTCTCAGGGCCAACCCAAAGGCCCTTCTCAGGGCCAACCCAAAGGCCCTTCTCAGGGCCAACCCAAAGGCCCTTCTCAGGGCCAACCAAAAGGCCCTTCTCAGGGCCAACCCAAAGGCCCTTCTCAGGGCCACCCCGACGCTCCGGCGTCAGAGACTAGCCGCGCGCCGTCTGTGGCTAGCTTCTTTGGAGGGGCGGATGACATACTAATCAGCGAGTCTGACAACGATTCGCTGATTGGTATGTCGGACGCGGACGAGTCTCGCTCGCGGAAGCGAGTCCACCGAAGCGGTGGGTCAGAGGGTTCCTCGGCTTCGGGGTCGAGGAGGTTGCCGAAGGCTAAAAAGCCGACGGTGGCTGCGGACACCCATGAAGTTGGGCTCGTGGACGCCCAACGCCAGTTGGACCTGGCTCGGCGGAATCAGCTCCAGCAAGAGCTGGAGGAGCGGGTTGCCGCGAAGGAGAAGCGGGCGCACCTCGCTCGAGCCAAGTCCGGGTACGGTGCGTCTCGCGTTCTGTACGCGGACCACTCTCTGGCCGAGCTGGAGAAAATGGCGGAGGAGGACGAGGAGGAGATTGTGGAGGTCGCCTCTAAGTCCTCCAATCTAAAGGGGACCTTCCAGAAGGCCCTCAAATGCAGGGCCGCGAGCATGCGCGGTGTCGTCGCGGAGCTGGTCCAGCGCACGACCACCGACGAGACGCGGCAACTGCAGGCGAGGGTGGATCGCCTGCAGTCGGAGGTCAGCCAGCTTCACCTGAAGCTAGCTGAAGCCACGGCCCGGCCACAGCAGGCCGAGGCGAGCCCTGTGGCAGATGGCGCTGCCTCGGCCCGGCCACAACAGGCCAAGGCGAGGCCTGCAGCAGAGGGCCCCTCCTCCTCCAACCTTGAGGATATCATCCGCAAGGTGGTAATGGAGGAGAGGGCTTTCACGAGGGCCTGCCTTGCAAGTATTGAGGACCGGTTCCTGCCGGAGAAGCGCCTCCGACCGCCGCTTGCGGCGGATGAGAGGCGGTCGGAGCCGGGGCCGTCCTCGACTCAGGTGGACAAGAGGCGGTCTGAGCCGGGGCCGTCTTCGGCCCAGGCGGAAGATGCCCTTCTCCCTTCGACCACTCCTTCCAACGAGTGGACGAAAGTGGGCCGTAAGGGGAAGGGCAAAGGGAAGGGGAAGAAGTCGGCGACGGCCGTGTCTGCCAACCCTGCCGTGCCTGAAGTCCCCGCCACCCCCGCTCCCAGCCAGTCGCAGACGACTGGCAAGGGCAAGGGCAAAGGCAAGGGAAAGGGGCAGCTGGTCGTCCCGAAAACCGCAGCCGTCGTGGTGACACTCACCGCGGAGGCTGAGGGGCGAGGGGAGACCTATGCCTCGATCCTGGTGCGGGCGCGTGCAAACGCCGATCCCGCCCAACTGGGGATCGGTAATGTGTCCTGCCGGCGGACCCAAGCCGGGGCTCGAATCTTCGAGTTCCCGGGGGCCGAGGGGAGTGCCCACGCGGACCTCTTTGCAGCAAAGCTGCAAGAGGTCATCGCGGACTCGGCGAAGGTGGCCCGGCCGGTCAAGTCGGCGGCCATTGAAGTGACGGAGTTGGATGACTCCGTCACCAAGGAGGAGGTAGTGGCGGCGGTCGCAGCGGTAGGGGGCTGTGGCGCAGCGGCGGTCCAAGGCCGGGACATAAGGCCCGGCCGCGGCGGAATGGGCACAATCCGCCTCGGGTGCCCAATCGCAGCTGCCAAAGCCGTCCTTGCAAAAGGACGGCTTCAAGTCGGCTTTAGCTCGGGTGCGGTTAGGGCACTCGAGGACCAGCCTTTGAGGTGTTTCCGGTGCTTCGGCATCGGCCACACCCGGCCCCTGTGTCCGTCCAAAGTAGATCGGTCGGACACATGCTACCGCTGCGGCAAGGAGGGCCACAAAGCCTCCTCCTGCCAGGCCGCCACGCCGCACTGCGCGGTGTGTGCCGCCAGTGGCCGCCGGGCAGGCCACGTCATGAAGGGGGGGAGGTGCAATCCCCCCCCTAAGCGTGGCAAAGCGCAGGCGCCGACCGGGCCTGCGCCTGCTGTTGCCGCTGACACCGCCGATCCTGCGGCGGCTGCGGAGGAGGGTGCGATGTCCGACTAATGGCCAGAGTCGAACATCGCATCCTTCAGGCGAACGCCAACCACTGCAGGACAGCCCAGGATCTGCTGATGCAGACCATGGCTGAGTGGTTGGTGGACTTGGTGGTGGTCGCCGAACCCTACTCGGTCCCCGGCCGTTGGCTGGGCGACCGGGATGGCCTAGTGGCGTTGGTGGCGCGGTACCGGGGGCACTCCGGTATCACGGAGTGCCCCAATACCTGAGGAGCTTGCTGGCAAACTACTTGGAGGGCCGAGAGGTCCTCCTCGTAGACAAAGCAGGTGCGGTGAGGCGGTACGCTGCTGAGTCCGGTGTTCCACAGGGGTCGGTGCTTGGCCCCCCCTTGTGGAACATCGGATTCGATTGGCTGTTGCGGGGAGCCCTCCTCCAGGGCACGAGTGTCATCTGTTACGCGGATGACACTCTGCTCACTGCACGGGGGAGGAGCTTCGGAGAAGCGGCACGCGGCGAAATACTGGCCGCGGTCTCGCCGCGGTGGTAGGACCGGACCTCCCGCTTCCCGGCGTATTTGCGCCATGCTGGGTTGCGAGGAGGCCTGGTCAGCGGTAGCCTCCTTCTGCGGGTGCGTGCTCTCGCAGAGGGGGGAGGCGGGGCGGGCGCGGGAGGACGACCTCTCGCTGCGCCGCTCCGCAGCCGGAGAGGGGGGAGAAGGCTTCGTGCCCTCCCTCCTCTAGGTGGTGACGGGCGGGCGACAGGCACGGGGGTGCCTGCGCCTGTATTGCACTCCGTCACCTCCGCCTGCCGTTGGTCCGGTCCCTGTTTCCGCGCAGGACCGACTTCGCCCCTCCAACAATGGATCCCCCGCAAGGGGCGGCTCCCCCGGAGGCAGAGGTCCCCCCGGTGACGGCGGCGGAATTCTACGCGGGGGTTCTGAACCTCCGCGCGAAGAAGACCGCCCCCGGACCGGACGGCGTCCCCGCAAGGGTGGTGGCGATCGCCGCCTCCCAAATGGAGGACAGGTTTCGGGAACTTTTCAGCGCGTGTTTTACGGCTGGGAGGTTCCCGAAACTCTGGAAGGAGGGGCAGCTCTGCCTCCTCCGAAAAGAGGGACGCCCGGTGGACTCCCCCTCGGCATACCGGCCCATCGTTCTGCTCGATGAGGTCGGTAAGCTGTTCGAGGGGATTGTCGCCGGGAGGCTGGAGAGCCACCTGCGGGGGGTAGGGCCGGATCTGTCGGACGCCCAATACGGTTTCCGTCGTGGGCGTTCGACGATCGACGCGCTGGCCCTACTCAAGGGCCAGGTGAAGGAGGCGGTGGAGGCGGGGGACGGAGTGCTGGCGGTGTCATTCGACATTGCCAACGCCTTCAACTCCGTCCCCCACTCGACGATATTGGAGGCACTCCGGTATCACGGAGTGCCCCAATACCTGAGGAACCTGCTTTCAAGCTACTTGGAGGGCCGAGAGGTCCTCCTCGTGGACAAAGCAGGTTCCGTGAGGCGGTACGCTTCTGAATCCGGTGTTCCACAGGGGTCGGTGCTTGGCCCTCCCTTGTGGAACATCGGATTCGATTGGCTGTTGCGGGGAGCCCTCCTCCAGGGCACGAGTGTCATCTGTTACGCGTATGACACTCTGCTCACTGCACGGGGGAGGAGCTTTGAAGACGCGGCCATTTTGGCCTCGGCTGGCGGATCCTTGGTGGCAGAGAGGATCCGCCGCCTGGGATTGAGGGTGGCGCTGCACAAAACGGAGGCCGTGTTCTTTCGCGGTCCCCGGCAGCGCTGCCCTGCCGACGCCCACATCGTCGTGGAGGGCGTCCGTATAGGGGTCCAGCCCCAGATGAAATATCTGGGGCTGGTGCTGGACGACAGGTGGCGCTTCGGCCCGCATTTCAGCGGGCTGTCGACGCGCCTGTTGAAGGCCGCGGACGCCCTCTCATGGCTCCTCCCAAACCTGGGGGGGCCCAAGACAAAGTGCCGGCGCCTCTATGCCGGCATTTTGCGGAGCATGGCCCTTTACGGGGCCCCCATCTGGGCGGACTCCCTCCATAGGAGGGAGAATGCGACCGCCATCCGCAGGCCCCAACGGGCCATTGCACAGCGGGTGGCGAGAGCGTACCGCTCAGTGGGTTTCTCGGCGGCGTGCGCTCTGGCCGGCACCCCTCCATGGGAATTGGAGGCGTGGGTGCTCGCCAGAGTGTACGAGTGGACGGCCCGCCGAAGGGCGCTTGGTGAGCGCCCCATGGGCGAAGAGCGGGAGGCGGTGCGGCGAGAGGCGAAAGACGCCATCGTCCTCCATTGGACGGAGGACGTCGCCAGCGCCGCCTTTGGCCGCCGGACGTTGGACGCGCTCGGGCCGGTCCTGCAGGGCTGGCTCGAGCGGCCCCACGGTTTCCTCTCTTTCCGTCTGGTGCAGGTGTTGTCCGGGCATGGCTGCTTCGGATCGCACCTGCACCGGATCGAGAGGGAGGAGACCCCGGCGTGCCACGAATGCGGCGCGGCGGAGGACACGGCGCAGCACACCCTCGAGGGGTGCCCGGCGTGGTCCGAGCGGCGCCGCGGTCTCACCGCGGTGGTCGGGCCGGACCTCTCGCTTCCCGGCGTGGTTGACGCCATGCTGGGGAGCGAGGAGGCCTGGTCAGCAGTAGCCTCCTTCTGCGAGGACGTACTTACGTTTTAAAATATTAAATCTTATAATTTTTCATTGTTTACTTTTCGTCTGACATAACGTCAATTGTCAAGCTGTCATTTACTTTTTCTTTTAATTTGTGTCATAGTTTTTCTTAGTGGTTAGAACTATGAAGGTTACATTTGATTTATATAATTTAATTTATTTTTATTAATATATTAGCTCAAATAATGTAATTTATTGATAATTTCTATTTACTGTAACTTATCTCACGCTTATAAAATTAATTAACACGCTCACAGAAATTCTTTGAGGAAGTTTTTGACTGAATAATACAGGCCGTTTTAAATACAGGCAACTCACAATTTTTGATTTCAAGAACTTAAATTCTGGAAAGAATTAAAAGACAATTGGGTGGAAAAAAACGGAGAGATGGTTTTATAAAAAGGGATTTCTGAAGGATGCCCTCCAGTTGAGATCTGGTTTCTGAAGAGGAATCATCACGTCTACAAGTTATTATCTGAGTTCTTAAGAAGAACCATCGCGAAGTACCTCCAAAGTATCCTCCGGGCCTCCCTAAAGGAGTCGCCCGTGATCCTCGCGACGCGAAGTACCTCCAACGTATCCTCCGGGCCTCCCTAAAGGAGTCGCCCGTGATCCTCGCGACGCGAAGTACCTCCAACGTATTCTCCGGGCCTCCCTAAAGGACTTGCCCGTAATCTGCTGGCCAGCCTTCGAGATTTACCTACCCTGGAGCTGTTTTATTCTGTGCAAAGCGTGAGTTAGGAAGGTTCGTGTTTTTATAGATTTATTTGTATTTTTTACCTCTTACCTCTAAATTAAATTCAATTGTTAAATTACTTACCCTCTTTTACTTGTTAGGGGTAAGTAACACGACAGTTTGGCGCCCAACGTAAAATCAAGACTAGATCTCACTTATTCCCTCTCTAAATTCTAAAAAAACTTACACAAGCAATCAAATTTGGTATATAATTATTTTTCATCATAATTCATCACTTCATCAATCTTTACTACTTTACTTAATACTAAACATACATTTATACTACACCCCCACACACATTCCTTTTACCTCTGGTAATTGGCATCCTTTCGGCCTCTTGGATGTGTTAATCCACTTCTGGACACTGCCAAGGTTGGAGATTGGTTACTATACGACGACTATTGGACAATATCTCGTAGTCGTTTCTCATTATACTTAATACTTTACCAAAACATCACTACACTGCATCCCACAGACTTGCACACATTCCATTATCGAAAGATAATGTGCACCCTTTCGGCCTCTTGGATGTGATAACCACTTGTGGGCACTGCCAAGGTTGGAGATTGGATACTTTACGACAGCCGCAGGACAATATCCTGTGGTCGTTTATACAAATCTATATATATTTATGTAATACTTCTTACAAATAATTATCATTATATCGGATCCTCTAGTCCTCTTAAATCTCTTTTAATTTAATTCTTTCCTCTTAAAAAATTATATTGAACTACGTTTAGTGTCGTGGGCTCGTTTAACTTTTATCAATACTGGGTCAATACAAAGTATAGGAGACTGCTAGTAGGATATTTTAGAATCCTCCTTCAGAACTTATCTCCTACTCTTTGTCCCTCCTCAGCCCTCCCTTACCCTCTTAAACTCTTTCACTCCCTTACCCTCTTAAACTCTTTCACTCCCTTACCCTCTTAAACTCTTTCACTCCCTTATCCTCTTAAACTCTTTCACTCTCTTACCCTCTTAAACTCCTTCACTCCCTTACCCTCTTAAACTCTTTCACTCCCTTACCCTCTTAAACTCTTTCACTCTCTTACCCTCTTAAACTCCTTCACTCCCTTACCCTCTTAAACTCCTTCACTCCCTTACCCTCTTAAACTCTTTCCCTCCCTTACCCTCTTAAAAACTTCACTCTTGAGTCCTATAATACTCTTGAATCCTCCTTCAGAAATTATCTCTTACTCTTTGTCCCTCCTCAGCCCTCCCTTACCCTCTTTTAGAACCTTTATTATTTTTTCTAAATATTTTTTTTTTTTCATATATACACATGACTCATCTCTTTCTTCTTTCCCTCTTCTAAAATAGAGTTCCTTTTCGGCTTATTAAAACTCTATTTATTTTCTAATTCATTCATCGGTTCTTAAACCATTATAAGATTATTTTTAATCTTTCTTTATATATTACCTAACCTTCGTTTCAACTAACTCTACAAGTTAGTATGAATCTTGTTTCTAACTATTGACTCTAAAAGTTGATAGAAGCTGCCCTTGACGTTTTACTCGGAGCATACCGACTACTATTGCGGGAGCTGCCCTAACGTTAACTCGGAGTTTACCGACTACGGTGTTGTTATGTATCAACTAAAGTTGACTAGGAGCGGATTACAACTCCTTTAAAAATAAGCCTTTGTTAAAAATTTTTTTACTTCATGTTATTAATGGGTTTTAGACGAGAGCGGATTACAACTCCGAAAATAAGCCATAAAGTTATGAACTTATCAGGTTGCGTAGTGATCATTGAATGTGAATCCTACCTGACCTAACTTCGTAAGATGTCGGTGTATTTGAATGAAGTATGTACGTTTTGTGAATGCTGTTATACTTTAACCTTACAAAATTTTTGTTCTAGACCAAAAATTTTCTCGGGGTCATTGGGGAAATATAGTATTTATTGAGATTTATACTTACACTTTTACTAATCATCCTCATCTTTCATAAAATGTCCTTTTTACGTCTCATTTCGCGCCTTGGCGACAACTATTTTTGTTGGCAGTCTTATAATCGATCTTATTCGATTTATTAACGTTGTTTTTACTGTTTTAAAATATTAAATCTTATAATTTTTCATTGTTTACTTTTCGTCTGACATAACGTCAATTGTCAAGCTGTCATTTACTTTTTCTTTTAATTTGTGTCATAGTTTTTCTTAGTGGTTAGAACTATGAAGGTTACATTTGATTTATATAATTTAATTTATTTTTATTAATATATTAGCTCTAATAATGTAATTTATTGATAATTTCTATTTACTGTAACTTATCTCACGCTTATAAAATTAATTAACACGCTCACAGAAATTCTTTGAGGAAGTTTTTGACTGAATAATACAGGCCGTTTTAAATACAGGCAACTCACAATTTTTGATTTCAAGAACTTAAATTCTGGAAAGAATTAAAAGACAATTGGGTGGAAAAAAACGGAGAGATGGTTTTATAAAAAGGGATTTCTGAAGGATGCCCTCCAGTTGAGATCTGGTTTCTGAAGAGGAATCATCACGTCTACAAGTTATTATCTGAGTTCTTAAGAAGAACCATCGCGAAGTACCTCCAAAGTATCCTCCGGGCCTCCCTAAAGGAGTCGCCCGTGATCCTCGCGACGCGAAGTACCTCCAACGTATCCTCCGGGCCTCCCTAAAGGAGTCGCCCGTGATCCTCGCGACGCGAAGTACCTCCAACGTATTCTCCGGGCCTCCCTAAAGGACTTGCCCGTAATCTGCTGGCCAGCCTTCGAGATTTACCTACCCTGGAGCTGTTTTATTCTGTGCAAAGCGTGAGTTAGGAAGGTTCGTGTTTTTATAGATTTATTTGTATTTTTTACCTCTTACCTCTAAATTAAATTCAATTGTTAAATTACTTACCCTCTTTTACTTGTTAGGGGTAAGTAACACGACAGTTTGGCGCCCAACGTAAAATCAAGACTAGATCTCACTTATTCCCTCTCTAAATTCTAAAAAAACTTACACAAGCAATCAAATTTGGTATATAATTATTTTTCATCATAATTCATCACTTCATCAATCTTTACTACTTTACTTAATACTAAACATACATTTATACTACACCCCCACACACATTCCTTTTACCTCTGGTAATTGGCATCCTTTCGGCCTCTTGGATGTGTTAATCCACTTCTGGACACTGCCAAGGTTGGAGATTGGTTACTATACGACGACTATTGGACAATATCTCGTAGTCGTTTCTCATTATACTTAATACTTTACCAAAACATCACTACACTGCATCCCACAGACTTGCACACATTCCATTATCGAAAGATAATGTGCACCCTTTCGGCCTCTTGGATGTGATAACCACTTGTGGGCACTGCCAAGGTTGGAGATTGGATACTTTACGACAGCCGCAGGACAATATCCTGTGGTCGTTTATACAAATCTATATATATTTATGTAATACTTCTTACAAATAATTATCATTATATCGGATCCTCTAGTCCTCTTAAATCTCTTTTAATTTAATTCTTTCCTCTTAAAAAATTATATTGAACTACGTTTAGTGTCGTGGGCTCGTTTAACTTTTATCAATACTGGGTCAATACAAAGTATAGGAGACTGCTAGTAGGATATTTTAGAATCCTCCTTCAGAACTTATCTCCTACTCTTTGTCCCTCCTCAGCCCTCCCTTACCCTCTTAAACTCTTTCACTCCCTTACCCTCTTAAACTCTTTCACTCCCTTACCCTCTTAAACTCTTTCACTCCCTTATCCTCTTAAACTCTTTCACTCTCTTACCCTCTTAAACTCCTTCACTCCCTTACCCTCTTAAACTCTTTCACTCCCTTACCCTCTTAAACTCTTTCACTCTCTTACCCTCTTAAACTCCTTCACTCCCTTACCCTCTTAAACTCCTTCACTCCCTTACCCTCTTAAACTCTTTCCCTCCCTTACCCTCTTAAAAACTTCACTCTTGAGTCCTATAATACTCTTGAATCCTCCTTCAGAAATTATCTCTTACTCTTTGTCCCTCCTCAGCCCTCCCTTACCCTCTTTTAGAACCTTTATTATTTTTTCTAAATATTTTTTTTTTTTCATATATACACATGACTCATCTCTTTCTTCTTTCCCTCTTCTAAAATAGAGTTCCTTTTCGGCTTATTAAAACTCTATTTATTTTCTAATTCATTCATCGGTTCTTAAACCATTATAAGATTATTTTTAATCTTTCTTTATATATTACCTAACCTTCGTTTCAACTAACTCTACAAGTTAGTATGAATCTTGTTTCTAACTATTGACTCTAAAAGTTGATAGAAGCTGCCCTTGACGTTTTACTCGGAGCATACCGACTACTATTGCGGGAGCTGCCCTAACGTTAACTCGGAGTTTACCGACTACGGTGTTGTTATGTATCAACTAAAGTTGACTAGGAGCGGATTACAACTCCTTTAAAAATAAGCCTTTGTTAAAAATTTTTTTACTTCATGTTATTAATGGGTTTTAGACGAGAGCGGATTACAACTCCGAAAATAAGCCATAAAGTTATGAACTTATCAGGTTGCGTAGTGATCATTGAATGTGAATCCTACCTGACCTAACTTCGTAAGATGTCGGTGTATTTGAATGAAGTATGTACGTTTTGTGAATGCTGTTATACTTTAACCTTACAAAATTTTTGTTCTAGACCAAAAATTTTCTCGGGGTCATTGGGGAAATATAGTATTTATTGAGATTTATACTTACACTTTTACTAATCATCCTCATCTTTCATAAAATGTCCTTTTTACGTCTCATTTCGCGCCTTGGCGACAACTATTTTTGTTGGCAGTCTTATAATCGATCTTATTCGATTTATTAACGTTGTTTTTACTGTTTTAAAATATTAAATCTTATAATTTTTCATTGTTTACTTTTCGTCTGACATAACGTCAATTGTCAAGCTGTCATTTACTTTTTCTTTTAATTTGTGTCATAGTTTTTCTTAGTGGTTAGAACTATGAAGGTTACATTTGATTTATATAATTTAATTTATTTTTATTAATATATTAGCTCTAATAATGTAATTTATTGATAATTTCTATTTACTGTAACTTATCTCACGCTTATAAAATTAATTAACACGCTCACAGAAATTCTTTGAGGAAGTTTTTGACTGAATAATACAGGCCGTTTTAAATACAGGCAACTCACAATTTTTGATTTCAAGAACTTAAATTCTGGAAAGAATTAAAAGACAATTGGGTGGAAAAAAACGGAGAGATGGTTTTATAAAAAGGGATTTCTGAAGGATGCCCTCCAGTTGAGATCTGGTTTCTGAAGAGGAATCATCACGTCTACAAGTTATTATCTGAGTTCTTAAGAAGAACCATCGCGAAGTACCTCCAAAGTATCCTCCGGGCCTCCCTAAAGGAGTCGCCCGTGATCCTCGCGACGCGAAGTACCTCCAACGTATCCTCCGGGCCTCCCTAAAGGAGTCGCCCGTGATCCTCGCGACGCGAAGTACCTCCAACGTATTCTCCGGGCCTCCCTAAAGGACTTGCCCGTAATCTGCTGGCCAGCCTTCGAGATTTACCTACCCTGGAGCTGTTTTATTCTGTGCAAAGCGTGAGTTAGGAAGGTTCGTGTTTTTATAGATTTATTTGTATTTTTTACCTCTTACCTCTAAATTAAATTCAATTGTTAAATTACTTACCCTCTTTTACTTGTTAGGGGTAAGTAACACGACACCATCAGACGTGATTATGAGCGTGACGAATGGCCGGGGTCCGGGATGGGGGAGGGGCCCCGGCCCTGATTCGCTCCCCGAGGGCTTCGAGGAGTGAATCACTAATCGCGTACCGTCCGGTGGGTCCGCTCCGCGGGCCGTCGCGCGGCACACGGCGAAATACTGGCCGCGGTCTCGCCGCGGTGGTCGGACCGGACCTCCCGCTTCCCGGCGTATTTGCGCCATTCTGGGTGGCGAGGAGGCCTGGTCAGCGGTAGCCTCCTTCTGCGGGTGCGTGCTCTCGCAGAGGGGGGAGGCGGGGCGGGCGCGGGAGGACGACCTCTCGCTGCGCCGCTCCGCAGCCGGAGAGGGGGGAGAAGGCTTCGTGCCCTCCCTCCTCTAGGTGGTGACGGGCGGGCGACAGGCACGGGGGTGCCTGCGCCTGTATTGCACTCCGTCACCTCCGCCTGCCGTTCCTGGCCCCCCTCCCCTACCCGTGCCGTGAGGGTGGGAGGGGTCCGCCTTGCATTCGTCGGCGGGGGACTGGTAGCAAAGGCTATGCCAGTTTCCCAGTTCCCCTCCACTATGACGAAGCGGGAATGCCGCTGGGTCGTTTTAGTGGGTATACCGGGTTCGCCCGGGGAGTCCCACATACCCCTCCCGTCCCCCGGCGGAAGGGTATGCGTAACGCATTTTTTCCCAGCGTCAAAAAAAAAAAAAAAAGGTTAGGTTAGGTTGGGGTGCGTCAGAATTCCTCCACGTGTGTCTAATGGTTGCTGGTCCCTCTCGATACGTCTGGAGGGAAGAGCAGCTGCTGGGCCGGTGCACCCTGGGCGCGGCAGTATCCTTCCTCGAGGAATGAGAAGAAATTCTTATTCCTCGGGGAATGGTACTGTCGTGGCTAATATTCTGGGCGGGGTTATTTCGTCGTGTGCAGTGCGATGGCTCGCGGGGCGGGCTCATCGGGCGGTGCGTGGTTGGTGGTTCGCTCCTCGAAGTTCTCGGGGGGTGAGTCGGGGTTGGGGTTCCTCCTTCATCTTGGATCGCGGCATTCGTTGCGCTCTGGTACGCGTCTGCCCATCAGACGTGATTATGAGCGTGACGAATGGCCGTGGTCCGGGATGGGGGAGGGGCCCCGGCCCTGATTCGCTCCCCGAGGGCTTCGAGGAGTGAATCACTAGTCGCGTACCGTCCGGTGGGTCCGCTCCGCGGGCCGTCGCGCGGCACACGGCGAAATACTGGCCGCGGTCTCGCCGCGGTGGTCGGACCGGACCTCCCGCTTCCCGGCGTATTTGCGCCATTCTGGGTGGCGAGGAGGCCTGGTCAGCGGTAGCCTCCTTCTGCGGGTGCGTGCTCTCGCAGAGGGGGGAGGCGGGGCGGGCGCGGGAGGACGACCTCTCGCTGCGCCGCTCCGCAGCCGGAGAGGGGGGAGAAGGCTTCGTGCCCTCCCTCCTCTAGGTGGTGACGGGCGGGCGACAGGCACGGGGGTGCCTGCGCCTGTATTGCACTCCGTCACCTCCGCCTGCCGTTCCTGGCACCCCTCCCCTACCCGTGCCGTGAGGGTGGGAGGGGTCCGCCTTGCTTTCGTCGGCGGGGGACTGGTAGCAAAGGCTATGCCAGTTTCCCAGTTCCCCTCCACTATGACGAAGCGGGAATGCCGCTGGCGGGAAGGCCACACTCTTTAATTTGATATGAGCTTCTTTTTATATTTAATTCTAATTTAATACGCTATATTGTTTTACAAGATTTTCGTTATATGTATATGCTTTTTTAATATTTTTTAATTTTTTTTTTTTTTTTTTTTTTTTTTTTTTTTTAATTTTTGGCGGCTTATTTATATTTTGTTAAAATTATTGTTGGTCTTACTTTTTCCTAAAAATAAATAATAAACTACTTATGATACTTTTTATGTCCTGAACCCTTTCGTTATTTATTTATTTACCCTTTTTATACTTAAGTTTTTGAAATTGCATTTTGCGCTTATTATTTTTTGTTTTATTTATGTTTCTCTGATATTTTAACTATATACTTACTATGTAGCTTAATATCATAAATATATACCTAAAAACGATTTTACATGACTGCGGAGTTTAACTCCCAGCTTGACACAACTTGACGATTCCACTAGAGTTGACTTACGGTGCATTATAATTACAGCCACTTTCTCATGAAAGTGACTGCAATTGCCATTTAACATTAAGCCAACCCTAGCGGGTCGCTCAATGCGTCTGCGATCTTGTTGTGTCAAACTGGGTATCTTGATGTACTCGGAAGTGGGCGCATCGACAACCTTAGCAATAAGCCACGGTTGCTCGTGCGAATGCGTCCCACTTCCTTCGTACTGGGCATAAACTACTAAAGGCATTGTGGGAGTGCTCCCCCAGCTTGTCCCTGGTGCAGTTGACGCACACCGCCGCCGCGCCGCTTCGCCTTTGTGCTTTTCTGGACAGTCCGACCTAAGGTGCGGACCGCCACAATGGCTGCACAGGTCAGCTGGCTCTGTGCATAGGCGTTTTCCATGGCCGTACGCCAAGCAGCGGGTGCACTGCACCAGAGGCGTCTGGTCCTCGACGCGCACTCTCTGGAGGTCAATACGGAGCTTGCCTCCAGAGAGTGCCCGCTTCCAGATTGCTGGGGAAACACTCATCACAATGCAATTTACGAAAGAGTTTCTCGACTTTTTCCGAAACTTTATTTCTATTTTCTGCTCCTCGTCCCCGAGGCCGTGAAATAGCTCCCCGTTCTGATTCTTAAGGGCTCTCAAGACTTCCTCGTCACTGTGTATCAGCAAGACGTCCCTAAGAATCAGAAGCGGGTTCCGATTCTTCACTGCCTCGACGACGAGGTTCCCTCCGGCCGCTTCCAGTCGCTTCTTCAGCTTTTCTCTCTCTTCCCGCGTCTCGCACCCCATGATAACTTTTCGGTCCTTTGCCTTCCTTACTCTTTCTACTCGCACCCAGCCCTCCTTCGCGTCCACCGCTTTCCGGATCCGTTCAAGGATTTCGTCCCCCGTGTCCATCTCTTGTGTTGAGGAGACAACAACCGAGTGTAGCGTCGCTCGCTCCGGAGCCTGTGCCCCGGTGTGGCGTTCACTCGCGGCTGCTACACTGGCATAGGTCTTCTCCCCAACGTTTTCCCTGATAGCCAGACTGTCTCGGAGCTTTTCCACTCTCTCGGAGTTCTCTTTTACGATCGAGATGTGCTCCTTTAGCGTGGTTATGAGCTCAGTCTGGCAAGCGAGGCTCTCAGAAATGGACTGGGGACAGTGGTCAGCAGTGGGCGCGGTTGCCGGTACGACTTCAGTTGCGAGAGGAACCCCGTCCCGCTCGGATTCTTTCACTAGCTCAAAAAGCCTGTTAATAGCCTCGAGCACCGCAGTTTTTATGTCGGTTCTGAGGTTGCGAGAGTTGCCCAGGTTAGGTTAGGTTAGGTTAGGTTTCCCCCGCAAGGGGCGGCTCCCCCGGAGGCAGAGGTCCCCCCGGTGACGGCGGCGGAATTCTACGCGGGCGTTCTGAACCTCCGCGCGAGGAAGACCGCCCCCGGACCGGACGGCGTCCCCGCAAGGGTGGTGGCGATCGCCGCCTCCCAAATGGAGGACAGGTTTCGGGAACTTTTCAGCGCGTGTTTTACGGCTGGGAGGTTCCCGAAACTCTGGAAGGAGGGGCAGCTCTGCCTCCTCCGAAAAGAGGGACGCCCGGTGGACTCCCCCTCGGCATACCGGCCCATCGTTCTGCTCGATGAGGTCGGTAAGCTGTTCGAGGGGATTGTCGCCGGGAGGCTGGAGAGCCACCTGCGGGGGGTAGGGCCGGATCTGTCGGACGCCCAATACGGTTTCCGTCGTGGGCGTTCGACGATCGACGCGCTGGCCCTACTCAAGGGCCAGGTGAAGGAGGCGGTGGAGGCGGGGGACGGAGTGCTGGCGGTGTCATTCGACATTGCCAACGCCTTCAACTCCGTCCCCCACTCGACGATATTGGAGGCACTCCGGTATCACGGAGTGCCCCAATACCTGAGGAGCCTGCTCACAAACTACTTGGAGGGCCGAGAGGTCCTCCTCGTAGACAGAGCAGGTGCGGTGAGGCGGTACGCTGCTGAGTCCGGTGTTCCACAGGGGTCGGTGCTTGGCCCCCCCTTGTGGAACATCGGATTCGATTGGCTGTTGCGGGGAGCCCTCCTCCAGGGCACGAGTGTCATCTGTTACGCGGATGACACTCTGCTCACTGCACGGGGGAGGAGCTTCGGAGAAGCGGCCATTTTGGCCTCGGCTGGCGGATCCTTGGTGGCTGAGAGGATCCGCCGCCTGGGATTGAGGGTGGCGCTGCACAAAACGGAGGCCGTGTTCTTTCGCGGTCCCCGGCAGCGCTGCCCTGCCGACGCCCACATCGTCGTGGAGGGCGTCCGTATAGGGGTCCAGCCCCAGATGAAATATCTGGGGCTGGTGCTGGACGACAGGTGGCGCTTCGGCCCACATTTCAGCGGGCTGTCGACGCGCCTGTTGAAGGCCGCGGACGCCCTCTCATGGCTCCTCCCAAACCTGGGGGGGCCCAAGGCAAAGTGCCGGCGCCTCTATGCCGGCATTTTGCGGAGCATGGCCCTTTACGGGGCCCCCATCTGGGCGGACTCCCTCCATAGGAGGGAGAATGCGACCGCCATCCGCAGGCCCCAGCGGGCCATTGCACAGCGGGTGGCGAGAGCGTACCGCTCAGTGGGCTTCTCGGCGGCGTGCGCTCTGGCCGGCACCCCTCCATGGGAATTGGAGGCGTGGGTGCTCGCCAGAGTGTACGAGTGGACGGCCCGCCGAAGGGCGCTCGGTGAGCGCCCCATGGGCGAAGAGCGGGAGGCGGTGCGGCGAGAGGCGAAGGAAGCCATCGTCCTCCAGTGGACGGAGGACCTCGCCAGCGCCGCCTTTGGCCGCCGGACGTTGGACGCGCTCGGGCCGGTCCTGCAGGGCTGGCTCGAGCGGTCCCACGGTTTCCTCTCTTTCCGTCTGGTGCAGGTGTTGTCCGGGCATGGCTGCTTCGGATCGCACCTGCACCGGATCGGGAGGGAGGAAACCCCAGCGTGCCACGAATGCGGCGCGGCGGAGGACACGGCGCAGCACACCCTCGAGGGGTGCCCGGCGTGGTCCGAGCGGCGCTGCAGCCTCACCGCGGTGGTCGGACCGGACCTCTCGCTTCCCGGCGTGGTTGACGCCATGCTGGGGAGCGAGGAGGCCTGGTCAGCAGTAGCCTCCTTCTGCGAGGACGTACTCTCGCAGAAGGAGGAGGCGGAGCGGGCGCGAGAGGACGACCCTCTCGCTGCGCCGCTCCGCAGACGGAGAAGGGGGAGAAGGCGTCGTGCCCTCCCTCCTCTAGGTGACGGGCGGGCGACAGGCACGGGGGTGCCTACGCCCGCATTGCACCCGTCACCTCCGTCAGTCATTCCCGCCCCCCCACGCCCGTGAGGGTGTGAGGGGTCTGCCTTGATATCGTCGGCGGGGGACTGGTTGTAAAGGCTGTGCCGGTTTCCCAGTCCCCCCGCCACTATGACGAAGCGGGAATGCCGCTGGGTCGTTTTAGTGGGTATACCGGGTTCGCCCGGGGAGTCCCACATACCCCTCCCGTCCCCCGACGGGAGGGTATGCGTAACGCATTTTTTCCCAGCGACAAAAAAAAAAAAAAAAAAAAAAGGTTAGGTTAGGTTACCTGCTGTTGCCGCAATCACCGCCGTTCCTGCGGCGGCCGCGGAGGAGGGTGCGATGTCCGACTAATGGCCAGAGTCGAACATCGCATCCTTCAGGCGAACGCCAACCACTGCAGGACAGCCCAGGATCTGCTGATGCAGACCATGGCTGAGTGGTTGGTGGACTTGGCGGTGGTCGCCGAGCCCTACTCGGTCCCCGGCCGTTGGCTGGGCGACCGGGATGGCCTAGTGGCGTTGGTGGCGCGGTCTTCCACAGACTCCCCTCCCCTCTCGCTCTTAGAGAGGGGACCGGGATACGTGGCCGCCGCGTGGGGAGAGATAGCGATGGTGGGAGTGTATTTCTCCCCAAACCGCCCTCTCTCGGACTTTGAGGATTTCTTAGAGATCCTCACTGCTGTCGTAGGGAGGGCGGCACCACGCCAGGTCGTGGTGCTCGGCGACCTAAACGCCAAGTCGGTGGCCTGGGGCAACCCGGCCGCCGGGTGCAACGTCCGGGGACGCGCCGTCCAGTTTTGGGCGGCCTCGTGCGGCGTGTCCCTCCTCAACAGGGGGGCGGTCCACACGTGTGTGCGGCAACAGGGCGGGTCGGTGGTGGACGTGTCGTTTGCCACCCCCGCGCTGGCCGCCCGCGTCGTGAATTGGCGGGTGGAGCTGGTGGAGACCTTGTCGGACCACCGTTACGTGCGGTTCGACATCTCCACACAGCGGGGAGGGGGGACGGCCCGTGCTGGGCAATCTCCCTTCCCGCGGTGGGCACTCACCCGCCTGGACCGGGAGGCAGCCAAGGAGGCCGCCTTTCTCCAGGACTGGCTGTCGCCTCCCCCTGTCGAGGAGGTCCCGGACGTTGACGCCGCAGCGGTGCGGCTCAGGGGGTCCTTGACCGAGGTGTGCAACTCCAGCATGCCTCGGTCACGCCGTCCGCCTCCCCGTCGCGCCGTGTACTGGTGGACGGAGGAGCTGGCGGGGCTCCGGGCCACCTGCGTGGCGGCCAGGAGGGCCTACACACGGAGCCGGCGGCGCAGCGCCCAGAACCGAGTCCGGGCAGAGGAGGACCGCCTGTACGCCTCTTACCGAGAGGCTACGGCGGCCCTCAAGTCTGCGATGGGCGCTGCGCGGGACTCGGCGAGGGCCGAGATGCTGGAGGGTCTCGACAGGGACCCCTATGGGAGACCGTATAAGGCGGCGCGGAACCAGCTCCGCCCCTATGGTCCCCCACTGTCCGAGACCCTCGAGCCGGCATTGTTGGATGGGGTGGTCCGGTCCCTGTTTCCGCGCAGGACCGACTTCGCCCCTCCAACAATGGATCCCCCGCAAGGGGCGGCTCCCCCGGAGGCAGAGGTCCCCCCGGTGACGGCGGCGGAATTCTACGCGGGGGTTCTGAACCTCCGCGCGAAGAAGACCGCCCCCGGACCGGACGGCGTCCCCGCACGGGTGGTGGCGATCGCCGCCTCCCAAATGGAGGACAGGTTTCGGGAGCTTTTCAGCGCGTGTTTTACGGCTGGGAGGTTCCCGAAGCTCTGGAAGGAAGGGCAGCTCTGCCTCCTCCGAAAAGAGGGACGCCCGGTGGACTCCCCCTCGGCATACCGGCCCATCGTTCTGCTCGATGAGGTCGGTAAGCTGTTCGAGGGGATTGTCGCCGGGAGGCTGGAGAGCCACCTGCGGGGGGTAGGGCCGGATCTGTCGGACGCCCAATACGGTTTCCGTCGTGGGCGTTCGACGATCGACGCGCTGGCCCTACTCAAGGGCCAGGTGAAGGAGGCGGTGGAGGCGGGGGACGGAGTGCTGGCGGTGTCATTCGACATTGCCAACGCCTTCAACTCCGTCCCCCACTCGACGATATTGGAGGCACTCCGGTATCACGGAGTGCCCCAATACCTGAGGAGCCTGCTGGCGGACTACTTGGAGGGCCGAGAGGTCCTCCTCGTAGACAAAGCAGGTTCGGTGAGGCGGTACGCTGCTGAGTCCGGTGTTCCACAGGGGTCGGTGCTTGGCCCTCCCTTGTGGAACATCGGATTCGATTGGCTGTTGCGGGGAGCCCTCCTCCAGGGCACGAGTGTCATCTGTTACGCGGATGACACTCTGCTCACTGCACGGGGGAGGAGCTTCGGAGAAGCGGCCATTTTGGCCTCGGCTGGCGGATCCTTGGTGGCAGAGAGGATCCGCCGCCTGGGATTGAGGGTGGCGCTGCACAAAACGGAGGCCGTGTTCTTTCACGGTCCCCGGCAGCGCTGCCCTGCCGACGCCCACATCGTCGTGGAGGGCGTCCGTATAGGGGTCCAGCCCCAGATGAAATATCTGGGGCTGGTGCTGGACGACAGGTGGCGCTTCGGCCCGCATTTCAGCGGGCTGTCGACGCGCCTGTTGAAGGCCGCGGACGCCCTCTCATGGCTCCTCCCAAACCTGGGGGGGCCCAAGACAAAGTGCCGGCGCCTCTATGCCGGCATTTTGCGGAGCATGGCCCTTTACGGGGCCCCCATCTGGGCGGACTCCCTCCATAGGAGGGAGAATGCGACCGCCATCCGCAGGCCCCAACGGGCCATTGCACAGCGGGTGGCGAGAGCGTACCGCTCAGTGGGTTTCTCGGCGGCGTGCGCTCTGGCCGGCACCCCTCCATGGGAATTGGAGGCGTGGGTGCTCGCCAGAGTGTACGAGTGGACGGCCCGCCGAAGGGCGCTTGGTGAGCGCCCCATGGGCGAAGAGCGGGAGGCGGTGCGGCGAGAGGCGAAAGACGCCATCGTCCTCCATTGGACGGAGGACCTCGCCAGCGCCGCCTTTGGCCGCCGGACGTTGGACGCGCTCGGGCCGGTCCTGCAGGGCTGGCTCGAGCGGCCCCACGGTTTCCTCTCTTTCCGTCTGGTGCAGGTGTTGTCCGGGCATGGCTGCTTCGGATCGCACCTGCACCGGATCGGGAGGGAGGAAACCCCGGCGTGCCACGAATGCGGCGCGGCGGAGGACACGGCGCAGCACACCCTCGAGGGGTGCCCGGCGTGGGCCGAGCGGCGCTGCGGCCTCACCGCGGTGGTCGGACCAGACCTCTCGCTTCCCGGCGTGGTTGACGCCATGCTGGGGAGCGAGGAGGCCTGGTCAGCAGTAGCCTCCTTCTGCGAGGACGTACTCTCGCAGAAGGAGGAGGCGGAGCGGGCGCGGGAGGACGACCCTCTCGCTGCGCCGCTCCGCAGACGGAGAAGGGGGAGAAGGCGTCGTGCCCTCCCTCCTCTAGGTGACGGGCGGGCGACAGGCACGGGGGTGCCTGCGCCCGCATTGCACCCGTCACCTCCGTCAGTCATTCCCGCCCCCCCACGCCCGTGAGGGTGTGAGGGGACCGCCTTGATATCGTCGGCGGGGGACTGGTTGTAAAGGCTGTGCCGGTTTCCCAGTCCCCCCGCCACTATGACGAAGCGGGAATGCCGCTGGGTCGTTTTAGTGGGTATACCGGGTTCGCCCGGGAGTCCCACATACCCCTCCCGTCCCCCGACGGGAGGGTATGCGTAACGCATTTTTTCCCAGCGTCAAAAAAAAAAAAAAAAAAAAAAAAAAAAAAAAAAAAAAAAAAAAAAAAAAGGTTAGGTTAGGTTGGGGGACCCCCCACAGAGCTTGCGTCCACGTCGCGTCCCCTGGAAACAGCCCAGTTCTGACCACCGTAACGGAGTGGCAGACTGGGACTGGCTAAAGTGCTCTGTGACTTCGTAGCGATCATTGTATCTTGCCTTGTTACTACGATTTTAATCATGTCTTTTAATATGCCTTCGCGGGACGCCTGCGGGCGATTTTTAAAACAAAAAGGCCCTTCTCAGGGCCAACCCAAAGGCCCTTCTCAGGGCCAACCCAAAGGCCCTTCTCAGGGCCAACCCAAAGGCCCTTCTCAGGGCCAACCAAAAGGCCCTTCTCAGGGCCAACCCAAAGGCCCTTCTCAGGGCCAACCCAAAGGCCCTTCTCAGGGCCACCCCGACGCTTCGGCGTCAGAGACTAGCCGCGCGCCGTCTGCGGCTAGCTTCTTTGGAGGGGCGGATGACATACTAATCAGCGAGTCGTCTGACAACGATTCGCTGATTGGTATGTCGGACGCGGACGAGTCTCGCTCGCGGAAGCGAGTCCACCGGAGCGGTGGGTCAGAGGGTTCCTCGGCTTCGGGGTCGAGGAGGTTGCCGAAGGCTAAAAAGCCGACGGTGGCTGCGGACACCCACGTCGTTGGGCTCGCGGACGCCCAGCGCCAGGTTGACCTGGCGCGGAAGACGCAGCTCCAGCAAGAGCTGGAGGAGCGGGTTGCCGCGAAGGAGAAGCGGGCGCACCTCGCTCGGGCCAAGTCCGGGTACGGTGCGTCTCGCGTTCTGTACGCGGACCACTCTCTAGCCGAGCTGGAAAGAATGGCGGAGGAGGATGAGGAGGAGATTGTGGAGGTCGCCTCTAAGTCCTCCAATCTGAAGGGGACCTTCCAGAAGGCCCTCAAATGCAGGGCCGCGAGCATGCGCGGTGTCGTCGCGGAGCTGGTCCAGCGCACGACCACCGACGAGACGCGGCAACTGCAGGCGAGAGTAGATCGCCTGCAGTCGGAGGTCAGCCAGCTTCATCTGAAGCTGGCTGAAGCCACGGCCCGGCCACAGCAGGCCGAGGCGAGCCCTGTGGCAGATGGCGCTGCCTCGGCCCGGCCACAACAGGCCAAGGCGAGGCCTGCAGCAGAGGGCCCCTCCTCCAACCTTGAGGATATCATCCGCAAGGTAGTAATGGAGGAGAGGGCCTTCACGAGGGCCTGCCTAGCAGGCATTGAGGACCGGCTCCTGCCGGAGAAGCGCCTCCGACCGCCGCTTGCGGCGGATGAGAGGCGGTCTGAGCCGGGGCCGTCCTCAACTCAGGGGGACAAGAGGCGGTCTGAGCCGGGGCCGTCTTCAACCCAGGCGGAAGATGCCCTTCTCCCTTCGACCACTCCTTCCAACGAGTGGACGAAAGTGGGCCGTAAGGGGAAGGGCAAAGGGAAGGGGAAGAAGTCGGCAACGGCCGTCCCTGCCAACCCTGCCGTGCCTGCCGTCCCCGCTAAAAAAGGGACAGGGAAGGGAAAGGGGCAGCTGGTCCCCCCGAAAACCGCGGCCGTCGTGGTGACACTCACCACGGAGGCTGCGGGGCGAGGGGAGACCTATGCCTCCATCCTGGTGCGGGCGCGTGCAAACGCCGATCCCGCCCAACTGGGGATCGGCAATGTGTCCTGCAGGCGGACCCAAGCTGGGGCTCGAATTTTCGAGTTCCCGGGGGCCGAGGGGAGTGCCCACGCGGACCTCTTCGCAGCAAAGCTGCAAGAGGTCATCGCGGACTCGGCGAGGGTGGCCCGGCCGGTCAAGTCGGCGGCCATCGAAGTGACGGAGTTGGATGACTCCGTCACCAAGGAGGAGGTAGTGGCGGCGGTCGCAGCGGTGGGGGGCTGTAGCGCAGCGGCGGTCCAAGGCCGGGACATAAGGCCCGGCCGCGGCGGAATGGGCACAATCCGCCTCGAGTGCCCAATCGCAGCTGCCAAAGCCGTCCTTGCAAAAGGACGGCTTCAAGTCGGCTTTAGCTCGGGTGCGGTTAGGGCACTCGAGGACCAGCCTTTGAGGTGTTTCCGGTGCTTCGGCATCGGCCACACCCGGCCCCTGTGTCCGTCCAAGGTGGATCGGTCGGACACATGCTACCGCTGCGGCAAGGAGGGCCACAAAGCCTCCTCCTGCCAGGCCACCACGCCGCACTGCGCGGTGTGTGCCGCCAGTGGCCGCCGGGCAGGCCACGTCATGAAGGGGGGGAGGTGCAATCCCCCCCCTAAGCGTGGCAAAGCGCAGGCGCCGACCGGGCCTGCACCTGCTGCTGCCGCAATAACCGCCGTTCCTGCGGCGGCCGCGGAGGAGGGTGCGATGTCCGACTAATGGCCAGAGTCGAACATCGCATCCTTCAGGCGAACGCCAACCACTGCAGGACAGCCCAAGATCTGCTGATGCAGACCATGGCTGAGTGGTTGGTGGACTTGGCGGTGGTCGCCGAACCCTACTCGGTCCCCGGCCGTTGGCTGGGCGACCGGGATGGCCTAGTGGCGTTGGTGGCGCGGTCTTCCACAGACTCCCCTCCCCTCTCGCTCTTAGAGAGGGGACCGGGATACGTGGCCGCCGCGTGGGGAGAGATAGCGATGGTGGGAGTGTATTTCTCCCCAAACCGCCCTCTCTCGGACTTTGAGGATTTCTTAGAGATCCTCACTGCTGTCGTAGGGAGGGCGGCACCACGCCAGGTCGTGGTGCTCGGCGACCTAAACGCCAAGTCGGTGGCCTGGGGCAACCCGGCCGCCGGGTGCAACGTCCGGGGACGCGCCGTCCAGTTTTGGGCGGCCTCGTGCGGTGTGTCCCTCCTCAACAGGGGGGCGGTCCACACGTGTGTGCGGCAACAGGGCGGGTCGGTGGTGGACGTGTCGTTTGCCACCCCCGCGCTGGCCGCCCGCGTCGTGAATTGGCGGGTGGAGCTGGTGGAGACCTTGTCGGACCACCGTTACGTGCGGTTCGACATCTCCACACAGCGGGGAGGGGGGACGGCCCGTGCTGGGCAATCTCCCTTCCCGCGGTGGGCACTCACCCGCCTGGACCGGGAGGCAGCCAAGGAGGCCGCCTTCCTCCAGGACTGGCTGTCGCCTCCCCCTGTCGAGGAGGTCCCGGACGTTGACGCCGCAGCGGTGCGGCTCAGGGGGTCCTTGACCGAGGTGTGCAACTCCAGCATGCCTCGGTCACGCCGTCCGCCTCCCCGTCGTGCCGTGTACTGGTGGACGGAGGAGCTGGCGGGGCTCCGGGCCACCTGCGTGGCGGCCAGGAGGGCCTACGCACGGAGTCGGCGGCGCAGCGCCCAGAACCGAGTCCGGGCAGAGGAGGACCGCCTGTACGCCTCTTACCGAGAGGCTACGGCGGCCCTCAAGTCTGCGATGGGCGCTGCGCGGGACTCGGCGAGGGCCGAGATGCTGGAGGGTCTCGACAGGGACCCCTATGGGAGACCATATAAGGCGGCGCGAAATCAGCTCCGCCCCTATGGTCCCCCACTGTCCGAGACCCTCGAGCCGGCATTGTTGGATGGGGTGGTCCGGTCCCTGTTTCCGCGCAGGACCGACTTCGCCCCTCCAACAATGGATCCCCCGCAAGGGGCGGCTCCCCCGGAGGCAGAGGTCCCCCCGGTGACGGCGGCGGAATTCTACGCGGGGGTTCTGAACCTCCGCGCGAAGAAGACCGCCCCCGGACCGGACGGCGTCCCCGCAAGGGTGGTGGCGATCGCCGCCTCCCAAATGGAGGACAGGTTTCGGGAACTTTTCAGCGCGTGTTTTGCGGCTGGGAGGTTCCCGAAACTCTGGAAGGAGGGGCAGCTCTGCCTCCTCCGAAAAGAGGGACGCCCGGTGGACTCCCCCTCGGCATACCGGCCCATCGTTCTGCTCGATGAGGTCGGTAAGATGTTCGAGGGGATTGTCGCCGGGAGGCTGGAGAGCCACCTGCGGGGGGTAGGGCCGGATCTGTCGGACGCCCAATACGGTTTCCGTCGTGGGCGTTCGACGATCGACGCGCTGGCCCTACTCAAGGGCCAGGTGAAGGAGGCGGTGGAGGCGGGGGACGGAGTGCTGGCGGTGTCATTCGACATTGCCAACGCCTTCAACTCCGTCCCCCACTCGACGATATTGGAGGCACTCCGGTATCACGGAGTGCCCCAATACCTGAGAAACCTGCTTTCAAGCTACTTGGAGGGCCGAGAGGTCCTCCTCGTGGACAAAGCAGGTTCCGTGAGGCGGTACGCTGCTGAGTCCGGTGTTCCACAGGGGTCGGTGCTTGGCCCTCCCTTGTGGAACATCGGATTCGATTGGCTGTTGCGGGGAGCCCTCCTCCAGGGCACGAGTGTCATCTGTTACGCGGATGACACTCTGCTCACTGCACGGGGGAGGAGCTTCGGAGAAGCGGCCATTTTGGCCTCGGCTGGCGGATCCTTGGTGGCAGAGAGGATCCGCCGCCTGGGATTGAGGGTGGCGCTGCACAAAACGGAGGCCGTGTTCTTTCGCGGTCCCCGGCAGCGCTGCCCTGCCGACGCCCACATCGTCGTGGAGGGTGTCCGTATAGGGGTCCAGCCCCAGATGAAATATCTGGGGCTGGTGCTGGACGACAGGTGGTGCTTCGGCCCACATTTCAGCGGGCTGTCGACGCGCCTGTTGAAGGCCGCGGACGCCCTCTCATGGCTCCTCCCAAACCTGGGGGGGCCAAAGGCAAAGTGCCGGCGCCTCTATGCCGGCATTTTGCGGAGCATGGCCCTTTACGGGGCCCCCATCTGGGCGGACTCCCTCCATAGGAGGGAGAATGCGACCGCCATCCGCAGGCCCCAACGGGCCATTGCACAGCGGGTGGCGAGAGCGTACCGCTCAGTGGGATTTTCGGCGGCGTGCGCTCTGGCCGGCACCCCTCCATGGGAATTGGAGGCGTGGGTGCTCGCCAGAGTGTACGAGTGGACGGCCCGCCGAAGGGCGCTTGGTGAGCGCCCGATGGGCGAAGAGCGGGAGGCGGTGCGGCGAGAGGCGAAAGACGCCATCGTCCTCTATTGGACGGAGGACCTCGCCAGCGCCGCCTTTGGCCGCCGGACGTTGGACGCGCTCGGGCCGGTCCTGCAGGGCTGGCTCGAGCGGCCCCACGGTTTCCTCTCTTTCCGTCTGGTGCAGGTGTTGTCCGGGCATGGCTGCTTCGGATCGCACCTGCACCGGATCGGGAGGGAGGAAACCCCAGCGTGCCACGAATGCGGCGCGGCGGAGGACACGGCGCAGCACACCCTCGAGGGGTGCCCGGCGTGGTCCGAGCGGCGCTGCGGCCTCACCGCGGTGGTCGGACCAGACCTCTCGCTTCCCGGCGTGGTTGACGCCATGCTGGGGAGCGAGGAGGCCTGGTCAGCAGTAGCCTCCTTCTGCGAGGACGTACTCTCGCAGAAGGAGGAGGCGGAGCGGGCGCGGGAGGACGACCCTCTCGCTGCGCCGCTCCGCAGACGGAGAAGGGGGAGAAGGCGTCGTGCCCTCCCTCCTCTAGGTGACGGGCGGGCGACAGGCACGGGGGTGCCTGCGCCCGCATTGCACCCGTCACCTCCGTCAGTCATTCCCGCCCCCCCACGCCCGTGAGGGTGTGAGGGGTCTGCCTTGATATCGTCGGCGGGGGACTGGTAGCAAAGGCTGTGCCGGTTTCCCAGTCCCCCCGCCACTATGACGAAGCGGGAATGCCGCTGGGTCGTTTTAGTGGGTATACCGGGTTCGCCCGGGGAGTCCCACATACCCCTTCCGTCCCCCGATGGGAGGGTATGCGTAACGCATTTTTTCCCAGCGTCAAAAAAAAAAAAAAAAAAAAAAAAAAAAAAAAAAAAAAAAAAAAAAAAAAGGTTAGGTTAGGTTGGGGGACCCCCCACAGAGCTTGCGTCCACGTCGCGTCCCCTGGAAACAGCCCAGTTCTGACCACCGTAACGGAGTGGCAGACTGGGACTGGCCAAAGTGCTCTGTGACTTCGTAGCTATCATTTGCCTTGTTGTTACGATTTTAATATGCCGTTTACTATGCCTTCGCGGGACGCCTGCGGGCGATTTTTAAAACAAAAAGGCCCTTCTCAGGGCCAACCCAAAGGCCCTTCTCAGGGCCAACCCAAAGGCCCTTCTCAGGGCCAACCCAAAGGCCCTTCTCAGGGCCAACCCAAAGGCCCTTCTCAGGGCCAACCAAAAGGCCCTTCTCAGGGCCAACCCAAAGGCCCTTCTCAGGGCCACCCCGACGCTCCGGCGTCAGAAACTAGCCGCGCGCCGTCTGCGGCTAGCTTCTTTGGAGGGGCGGATGACATACTAATCAGCGAGTCGTCTGACAGCGATTCGCTGATTGGTATGTCGGACGCGGACGAGTCTCGCTCGCGGAAGCGAGTCCACCTGAGCGGTGGGTCCGAGGGTTCCTCGGCTTCGGGGTCGAGGAGGTTGCCGAAGGCTAAAAAGCCGACGGTGGCTGCGGACACCCATGAAGTTGGGCTCGTGGACGCCCAACGCCAGTTGGACCTGGCTCGGCGGAATCAGCTCCAGCTAGAGCTGGAGGAGCGGGTTGCCGCGAAGGAGAGGCGGGCGCTCCTCGCTCGGGCCAAGTCCGGGTACGGTGCGTCTCGCGTTCTCTACGCGGACCACTCTCTGGCCGAGCTGGAGAGAATGGCGGAGGAGGACGAGGAGGAGATTGTGGAGGTCGCCTCTAAATCCTCCAATCTGAAGGGGACCTTCCAGAAGGCCCTCAAATGCAGGGCCGCGAGCATGCGCGGTGTCGTCGCGGAGCTGGTCCAGCGCACGACCACCGACGAGACGCGGCAACTGCAGGCGAGAGTGGATCGCCTGCAGTCGGAGGTCAGCCAGCTTCATCTGAAGCTAGCTGAAGCCACGGCCCGGCCACAGCAGGCCGAGGCGAGCCCTGTGGCAGATGGCGCTGCCTCGGCCCGGCCACAACAGGCCAAGGCGAGGCCTGCAGCAGAGGGCCCCTCCTCCAACCTTGAGGATATCATCCGCAAGGTAGTAATGGAGGAGAGGGCCTTCACGAGGGCCTGCCTAGCAGGCATTGAGGACCGGCTCCTGCCGGAGAAGCGCCTCCGACCGCCGCTTGCGGCGGATGAGAGGCGGTCTGAGCTGGGGCCGTCCTCAACCCAGACGGACAAGAAGCGGTCTGAGCCGGGGCCGTCTTCAACCCAGGTGGAAGATGCCCTTCTCCCTTCGACCACTCCTTCCAACGAGTGGACGAAAGTGGGCCGTAAGGGGAAGGGCAAAGGGAAGGGGAAGAAGTCGGCAACGGCCGTCCCTGCCAACCCTGCCGCGCCTGCCGTCCCCGCTAAAAAAGGGACAGGGAAGGGGAAGGGGCAGCTGGTCCCCCCGAAGACCGCGGCCGTCGTGGTGACACTCACCACGGAGGCTGCGGGGCGAGGGGAGACCTATGCCTCCATCCTGGTGCGGGCGCGTGCAAACGCCGATCCCGCCCAATTAGGGATCGGCAATGTGTCCTGCCGGCGGACCCAAGCCGGGGCTCGTATCTTCGAGTTCCCGGGGGCCGAGGGGAGTGCCCACGCGGACCTCTTCGCAGCAAAGCTGCAAGAGGTCATCGCGGACTCGGCGAGGGTGGCCCGGCCGGTCAAGTCGGCGGTCATAGAAGTGACGGAGTTGGATGACTCCGTCACCAAGGAGGAGGTAGTGGCGGCGGTCGCAGCGGTAGGGGGCTGTGGCGCAGCGGCGGTCCAAGGCCGGGACATAAGGCCCGGCCGCGGCGGAATGGGCACAATCCGCCTCGAGTGCCCAATCGCAGCCGCCAAAGCCGTCCTTGCAAAAGGACGGCTTCAAGTCGGCTTTAGCTCGGGTGCCGTTAGGGTACTCGAGGACCAGCCTCTGAGGTGTTTCCGGTGCTTCGGCATCGGCCACACCCGGCCCCTGTGTCCGTCCAAGGTGGATCGGTCGGACACATGCTACCGCTGCGGCAAGGAGGGCCACAAAGCCTCCTCCTGCCAGGCTGCCACGCCGCACTGCGCGGTGTGTGCCGCCAGTGGCCGCCGGGCATGCCACGTCATGAAGGGAGGGAAGTGCAATCCCCCCCCTAAGCGTGGCAAAGCGCAGGCGCCGACCGGGCCTGCGCCTGCTGTTGCCGCAAACACCGCCGTTCCTGCGGCGGCTGCGGAGGAGGGTGCGATGTCCGACTAATGGCCAGGGTCGAACATCGCATCCTTCAGGCGAACGCCAACCACTGCAGGACAGCCCAGGATCTGCTGATGCAGACCATGGCTGAGTGGTTGGTGGACTTGGTGGTGGTCGCCGAACCCTACTCGGTCCCTGGCCGTTGGCTGGGCGACCGGGATGGCCTAGTGGCGTTGGTGGCGCGGTCTTCCACAGACTCCCCTCCCCTCTCGCTCTTAGAGAGGGGACCGGGATACGTGGCCGCCGCGTGGGGAGAGATAGCGATGGTGGGAGTGTATTTCTCCCCAAACCGCCCTCTCTCGGACTTTGAGGATTTCTTAGAGATCCTCACTGCTGTCGTAGGGAGGGCGGCACCACGCCAGGTCGTGGTGCTCGGCGACCTAAACGCCAAGTCGGTGGCCTGGGGCAACCCGGCCGCCGGGTGCAACGTCCGGGGACGCGCCGTCCAGTTTTGGGCGGCCTCGTGCGGTGTGTCCCTCCTCAACAGGGGGGCGGTCCACACGTGTGTGCGGCAACAGGGCGGGTCGGTGGTGGACGTGTCGTTTGCCACCCCCGCGCTGGCCGCCCGCGTCGTGAATTGGCGGGTGGAGCTGGTGGAGACCTTGTCGGACCACCGTTACGTGCGGTTCGACATCTCCACACAGCGGGGAGGGGGGACGGCCCGAGCTGGGCAATCTCCCTTCCCGCGGTGGGCACTCACCCGCCTGGACCGGGAGGCAGCCAAGGAGGCCGCCTTCCTCCAGGACTGGCTGTCGCCTCCCCCTGTCGAGGAGGTCCCGGACGTTGACGCCGCAGCGGTGCGGCTCAGGGGGTCCTTGACCGAGGTGTGCAACTCCAGCATGCCTCGGTCACGCCGTCCGCCTCCCCGTCGCGCCGTGTACTGGTGGACGGAGGAGCTGGCGGGGCTCCGGGCCACCTGCGTGGCGGCCAGGAGGGCCTACGCACGGAGCCGGCGGCGCAGCGCCCAGAACCGAGTCCGGGCAGAGGAGGACCGCCTGTACGCCTCTTACCGAGAGGCTACGGCGGCCCTCAAGTCTGCGATGGGCGCTGCGCGGGACTCGGCGAGGGCCGAGATGCTGGAGGGTCTCGACAGGGACCCCTATGGGAGACCGTATAAGGCGGCGCGGAACCAGCTCCGCCCCTATGGTCCCCCACTGTCTGAGACCCTCGAGCCGGCATTGTTGGATGGGGTGGTCCGGTCCCTGTTTCCGCGCAGGACCGACTTCGCCCCTCCAACAATGGATCCCCCGCAAGGGGCGGCTCCCCCGGAGGCAGAGGTCCCCCCGGTGACGGCGGCGGAATTCTACGCGGGGGTTCTGAACCTCCGCGCGAAGAAGACCGCCCCCCGGACCGGACGGCGTCCCCGCAAGGGTGGTGGCGATCGCCGCCTCCCAAATGGAGGACAGGTTTCGGGAATTTTTCAGCGCGTGTTTTACGGCTGGGAGGTTCCCGAAACTCTGGAAGGAGGGGCAGCTCTGCCTCCTCCGAAAAGAGGGACGCCCGGTGGACTCCCCCTCGGCATACCGGCCCATCGTTCTGCTCGATGAGGTCGGTAAGCTGTTCGAGGGGATTGTCGCCGGGAGGCTGGAGAGCCACCTGCGGGGGGTAGGGCCGGATCTGTCGGACGCCCAATACGGCTTCCGTCGTGGGCGTTCGACGATCGACGCGCTGGCCCTACTCAAGGGCCAGGTGAAGGAGGCGGTGGAGGCGGGGGACGGAGTTCTGGCGGTGTCATTCGACATTGCCAACGCCTTCAACTCCGTCCCCCACTCGACGATATTGGAGGCACTCCGGTATCACGGAGTGCCCCAGTACCTGAGGAGCCTGCTGGCAAACTACTTGGAGGGCCGAGAGGTCCTCCTCGTAGACAGAGCAGGTGCGGTGAGGCGGTACGCTGCTGAGTCCGGTGTTCCACAGGGGTCGGTGCTTGGCCCTCCCTTGTGGAACATCGGATTCGATTGGCTGTTGCGGGGAGCCCTCCTCCAGGGCACGAGTGTCATCTGTTACGCGGATGACACTCTGCTCACTGCACGGGGGAGGAGCTTCGAAGACGCGGCCATTTTGGCCTCGGCTGGCGGATCCTTGGTGGCGGAGAGGATCCGCCGCCTGGGATTGAGGGTGGCGCTGCACAAAACGGAGGCCGTGTTCTTTCGCGGTCCCCGGCAGCGCTGCCCTGCCGACGCCCACATCGTCGTGGAGGGCGTCCGTATAGGGGTCCAGCCCCAGATGAAATATCTGGGGCTGGTGCTGGACGACAGGTGGCGCTTTGGCCCGCATTTCAGCGGGCTGTCGACGCGCCTGTTAAGGGCCGCGGACGCCCTCTCATGGCTCCTCCCAAACCTGGGGGGGCCCAAGACAAAGTGCCGGCGCCTCTATGCCGGCATTTTGCGGAGCATGGCCCTTTACGGGGCCCCCATCTGGGCGGACTCCCTCCATAGGAGGGAGAATGCGACCGCCATCCGCAGGCCCCAACGGGCCATTGCACAGCGGGTGGCGAGAGCGTACCGCTCAGTGGGTTTCTCGGCGGCGTGCGCTCTGGCCGGCACCCCTCCATGGGAATTGGAGGCGTGGGTGCTCGCCAGAGTGTACGAGTGGACGGCCCGCCGAAGGGCGCTTGGCGAGCGCCCCATGGGCGAAGAGCGGGAGGCGGTGCGGCGAGAGGCGAAAGACGCCATCGTCCTCCATTGGACGGAGGACCTCGCCAGCGCCGCCTTTGGCCGCCGGACGTTGGACGCGCTCGGGCCGGTCCTGCAGGGCTGGCTCGAGCGCTCCCACGGTTTCCTCTCTTTCCGTCTGGTGCAGGTGTTGTCCGGGCATGGCTGCTTCGGATCGCACCTGCACCGGATCGGGAGGGAGGAAACCCCGGCGTGCCACGAATGCGGCGCGGCGGAGGACACGGCGCAGCACACCCTCGAGGGGTGCCCGGCGTGGTCCGAGCGGCGCCGCGGTCTCACCGCGGTGGTCGGACCAGACCTCTCGCTTCCCGGCGTGGTTGACGCCATGCTGGGGAGCGAGGAGGCCTGGTCAGCAGTAGCCTCCTTCTGCGAGGACGTACTCTCGCAGAAGGAGGAGGCGGAGCGGGCGCGGGAGGACGACCCTCTCGCTGCGCCGCTCCGCAGACGGAGAAGGGGGAGAAGGCGTCGTGCCCTCCCTCCTCTAGGTGACGGGCGGGCGACAGGCACGGGGGTGCCTGCGCCCGCATTGCACCCGTCACCTCCGTCAGTCATTCCCGCCCCCCCACGCCCGTGAGGGTGTGAGGGGACCGCCTTGATATCGTCGGCGGGGGACTGGTTGTAAAGGCTGTGCCGGTTTCCCAGTCCCCCCGCCACTATGACGAAGCGGGAATGCCGCTGGGTCGTTTTAGTGGGTATACCGGGTTCGCCCGGGAGTCCCACATACCCCTCCCGTCCCCCGATGGGAGGGTATGCGTAATGCATTTTTTCCCAGCGGCAAACAAAAAAAAAAAAAAAAAAAAAAAAAAAAGGTTAGGTTAGGTTTTTTTTTTTTTTTTTTTTTTTTTTTTTTTTTTGTTTTGGCAGGAGTGGGAAATCCCCACGGACACCTCGACTACCTCACAGGCTGTGAGATAGTCGAGGTAGTGCCGGACTCGAACCGGCTAAAACCACACTCCTGCCCCGCCAGTGTCCCTCTGACATGGTCAGAGCCCTTTATTTGCGGTTTTCAGTCTTCCTTATCTGCTGATTTTTTGTATGAGGCCGAAGAGACCACTCTCCTTATTTTTGGATTTTTCCATATTTTATTGTTACCACTGTCTTTACACTATGAGTTTTAATACTAACACTTTCGAAGTAAAATATTGTTATTCACGCTATATATCACTATACCTCTAATACTGCTGTGCCACTAACGTTACTGTCTATGTCCATTTATAATTTATTACCTATTGGTTTAACTGTCTATTTAATTAAATTTTTCCCTATTTTATTTTTACTTTGTTTGTTAGTCTTTTTTGTTTCTATTTCTGATACCTAAGCTATATACTTACTATATAAGTTAACTATCAAGTATATTTTAAAACTAACTTGTTTCTGTTTATTTCTACTGGTCCAGCTTTGATACAAATGTTACAAAATAATTTAATAGCGACTAAAACAAAATAATAGCTTTCCCTTACACTTAACTCGACACAACATGGCAACTCCACTAGTGCTGGCCCACGGTTTGGCTTAACTCGAGCCACTTTCTCATGAAAGGGACTCCAGTTATCATTCTCCATTGAGCCAACCCTAGTGGTTCGCTCAATGCATTTGCTATCTGGTTGTGTTGAGAAATGCAAAAGGGCCAATTTTGCTGTGGCGCAGCGGCGGTCCAAGGCCGGGACATAAGGCCCGGCCGCGGCGGAATGGGCACAATCCGCCTCGAGTGCCCAATCGCAGCCGCCAAAGCCGTCCTTGCAAAAGGACGGCTTCAAGTCGGCTTTAGCTCGGGTGCCGTTAGGGTACTCGAGGACCAGCCTCTGAGGTGTTTCCGGTGCTTCGGCATCGGCCACGCCCGGCCCCTGTGTCCGTCCAAAGTAGATCGGTCGGACACCTGCTACCGCTGTGGCAAGGAAGGCCACAAAGCCTCCTCCTGCCAGGCCGCCACGCCGCACTGCGCGGTGTGTGCCGCCAGTGGCCGCCGGGCATGCCACGTCATGAAGGGAGGGAAGTGTAATCCCCCCCCTAAGCGTGGCAAAGCGCAGGCGCCGACCGGGCCTACGCCTGCTGTTGCTGTTGCCGCTGACACCGCCGTTCCTGCGGCGGCTGCGGAGGAGGGTGCGATGTCCGACTAATGGCCAGAGTCGAACATCGCATCCTTCAGGCGAACGCCAACCACTGCAGGACAGCCCAGGATCTGCTGATGCAGACCATGGCTGAGTGGTTGGTGGACTTGGTGGTGGTCGCCGAACCCTACTCGGTCCCTGGCCGTTGGCTGGGCGACCGGGATGGCCTAGTGGCGTTGGTGGCGCGGTCTTCCACAGACTCCCCTCCCCTCTCGCTCTTAGAGAGGGGACCGGGATACGTGGCCGCCGCGTGGGGAGAGATAGCGATGGTGGGAGTGTATTTCTCCCCAAACCGCCCTCTCTCGGACTTTGAGGATTTCTTAGAGATCCTCACTGCTGTC
This sequence comes from Diarsia brunnea, assembly GCA_949774965.1. NCBI lineage: Eukaryota > Metazoa > Arthropoda > Insecta > Lepidoptera > Noctuidae > Diarsia > Diarsia brunnea. Next base: position 16,093 of record OX459016.1, on the reverse strand, counting down.
GTAGGGAGGGCGGCACCGCGCCAGGTCGTGGTGCTCGGCGACCTAAACGCCAAGTCGGTGGCCTGGGGCAACCCGGCCGCCGGGTGCAACGTCCGGGGACGCGCCGTCCAGTTTTGGGCGGCCTCGTGCGGTGTGACCCTCCTCAACAGGGGGGCGGTCCACACGTGTGTGCGGCAACAGGGCGGGTCGGTGGTGGACGTGTCGTTTGCCACCCCCGCGCTGGCCGCCCGCGTCGTGAATTGGCGGGTGGAGCTGGTGGAGACCTTGTCGGACCACCGTTACGTGCGGTTCGACATCTCCACACAGCGGGGAGGGGGGACGGCCCGTGCTGGGCAATCTCCCTTCCCGCGGTGGGCACTCACCCGCCTGGACCGGGAGGCAGCCAAGGAGGCCGCCTTTCTCCAGGACTGGCTGTCGCCTCCCCCTGTCGAGGAGGTCCCGGACGTTGACGCCGCAGCGGTGCGGCTCAGGGGGTCCTTGACCGAGGTGTGCAACTCCAGCATGCCTCGGTCACGCCGTCCGCCTCCCCGTCGCGCCGTGTACTGGTGGACGGAGGAGCTGGCGGGGCTCCGGGCCACCTGCGTGGCGGCCAGGAGGGCCTACACACGGAGCCGGCGGCGCAGCGCCCAGAACCGAGTCCGGGCAGAGGAGGACCGCCTGTACGCCTCTTACCGAGAGGCTACGGCGGCCCTCAAGTCTGCGATGGGCGCTGCGCGGGACTCGGCGAGGGCCGAGATGCTGGAGGGTCTCGACAGGGACCCCTATGGGAGACCGTATAAGGCGGCGCGGAACCAGCTCCGCCCCTATGGTCCCCCACTGTCCGAGACCCTCGAGCCGGCATTGTTGGATGGGGTGGTCCGGTCCCTGTTTCCGCGCAGGACCGACTTCTCTTTCCGTCTGGTGCAGGTGTTGTCCGGGCATGGCTGCTTCGGATCGCACCTGCACCGGATCGGTAGGGAGGAAACCCCGGCATGCCACGAATGCGGCGCGGCGGAGGATACGGCGCAGCACACCCTCGAGGGGTGCCCGGCGTGGTCCGAGCGGCGCTGCGGCCTCACCGCGGTGGTCGGACCGGACCTCTCGCTTCCCGGCG